>CM053038.1:90334538-91534538 GCA_028564925.1 Lithobates sylvaticus
CCACATAAAGGAGCGTGTGATCGAATTGAATAACATAAAGCCTGCTCGGCCACCATAAAGGAGATTGTACAATCAGATTGTACAGTGGGTGTGCTGCAGTCGACTAAACAGATGCAAAGTTCTGACTGCTGAGCCATTCTTTACAAATGTTGACGTCGGGACGGTTTATTATTTACAAACACTAACTTTCTAATGACAAACTGTCCTCTGGGGGGTCTAATTAGGGGGATTTTCCTATTAAAGTGCCCTTGGAAATCCTTCCTAATCTTCTGACAGATCAGAGTTGCAATCTATATAAAAAAAATAAATAATAATAATAATAATAATCATTGTTGCCAAAATAAAAAAAATCAGTAAGACGTCAAGCGTCTACGAAGAAGAGTTCGGTGAAGCGGTGTAAATGTGGTGCGGTGGCCCCCTGGGGGTGGAGGTCAGGGGGGTGCGGAGTGTCTGTGACCTTAGCAGCCCCTCCCCCGGGGGGCCCAAGTCTCTTCCAACTGTAGCAGGTTGCTGAGAGTTTAAGGAAGTGCAGACAGACCTCATTGTATCCGCAAACACCCCCCCCCCCCCCCCCCGCCGGCTGACTTCACCGTGTCGCTGCCAATCCCAGCCCGGATCGCTGTCGTTTTCCCACGGCTAAGCCTGGCTGATTCGTCCTCTAAAAAAAAAAAAAAAAAAGTTGCTGTTTTTTTCCTAAAAAATAAATAAAAATAACCTGCCAGCCAAGTTGTCTCCTTTTGAAGGAGGCGGTGATGAGATGTGCCCGTGGTGTGTGCGGAGTGTCCCCAGGGCTGCTGGATTAGCCACAGTCCAGATGGGGACAGCAGAAACTTGTCTGATCCAGAGGAGCCCCCCCCCCCCTCCTTCCTTGGGGAATGAGATCATCAGAGCTGGGGGGAGAAGGGTAATAAGGGGGGGTACTTACAGGCTGGTGTGGGGGATCCTGGTGCTGGAGTGTGCTGGGGAGGCCAGAGTTTGTGGGGATCCTGCGGCTTCATGGAGATCCCCAGATGTGTGTGCTGCTGTCACCTCCCTCCTCCTCCTCTGTGTGTTAGTGGCAGCCTAGCAGCGCTGTGTTGTTGGAGCAGGTTGGTTGGTAAGAGGACACTCTCGCGATAGGCTGGCTGTGCACACAATAGTTGTATTGCTCCAGGGCTGAGTGCTCCCCCCCCCCCCACCCACCACCACCCCCCCCGGTGATCCGGGCTCAGGTTCGCTGTGTACAGCCTGATCTCCCCGGTGCTGTGTGTGCGCAGAGCCTGGCACTCAACACACTGCTGGCTCCCCCCCCTCCCCTCTCCTTCCACCTCCTCCCCAGCCAGCAATGGCAAGAACAACCAATGGGAGAGGCGGCTGCTGCAGCTGTGCCCTTCTCACATAAACAGGCTGCTCTTGTTAGAAGGCAATGTTCACATACAGGGCCAGGCTGGCAGCTTCCCCTCTGCTGGGATAAGGGGGGAGACACTGGACAGATGACAGCCCTCTGTTCTCATCACATCTCCCACCAGCAGTCTGAGACACAACTTCTTGGGGATTCAGAAAAAAAAAAGTTCCAGCAATTGACTTTTTGACTTTTATAGAGATGATAAAGAGTGGACAGATTTTTAGGTTTTTAAAAAAAAAAGTTCAATCAATTTACTTTTTGATGTGTATATATATATATATATATATATATATGATAAAGAGTGCAGCTGCCCCTTTAAGAGTGGACAGATATTGATTGTTTCTTTTATTTTTTATATATTTTTTGAAGTTAGGTGCAAACCTAGATTTTTAGGTTTAAAAATAAAAAAGTTCCATCAATTGACTTTTTGATGTGTATATATATATATATATATATATATATATATATATATATATATGATAAAGAGTGCAGCATCCCCTTTAAGAGTGGACAGATATTGATTTATTTTTTTATTTTTTTGACGTTAGGAGCAAACCTAGATTTTTAGGTTTAAAAAAAAAAAAGTTCCAGCAATTGACTTTTTGACTTTCATAGAGATGATAAAGAGTGGACAGATTTTTAGGTTTAAAAAAAAAAAGTTCCATCAATTTACTTTTTGATGTATATATATATATATATATATATATGATAAAGAGTGCAGCTGCCCCTTTAAGAGTGGACAGATATTGATTGATTCTTTTATTTTTTTATTTTTTTGTTAGGAGCAAACCTAGATTTTTAGGTTTAAAAAAAAAAAAAAAAAGTTCCATCAATTGACTTTTTGATGTGTGTGTGTGTATATAAAAATATATATATATATATATGCTAAAGATTGCAGCTGCCCCTTTAAGAGTGGACAGGTATTGACTTTTTTTTTCTTTTTTTTGAAGTTAGGAGCAAACCTAGATTTTTAGGTTTAAAAAAAAAAAGTTCCATCAATTGACTTTTTGATGTATAGTATATGTATGTGTGTATATATATATATATAAAATGATAAAGAGTGCAGCTGCCCCTTTAAGAGTGGACAGATATTGACTTTTTTTTTCTTTTTTTTTGAAGTTAGGAGCAAACCTAGATTTTTGATTCACCTCTGTAGACAGCCTTTTTCTGACACTTAAAAATCAGCATTTTTTTTACTAGAAAATGATGTAGAAGCCCCAAAGATTTTCTATATATATATATATATATATATATATATATATTTTTAGCAGAGACCCTAGGGAATAAAATGGCAATCGTTGCAATATTTTTTGTTACACTGTATTTGCGCAGTGGTCTTTCAAACGCAATTTGTTTGGGCAAAAATACACTTTCATGAATTAAAAATAAGGTTTTTTTTTTTGTATAATGTGAAAAATTATGTTACGCCGAGTAAATAGATGTGAAAATAAAAAGTGATAAGTGATAGTGCCAGAAAAAAAAAAAAAAAAAAAAAAAAAAAAAATATATATATATATATATATATATATATATATATATATATATATATATATATATATATTTAGCAGAGACCCTAGGGAATAAAATGGCAATCGTTGCAATATTTTTTGTTACACTGTATTTGCGCAGTGGTCTTTCAAACGCAATTTGTTTGGGCAAAAATACACTTTCATGAATTAAAAATAAGGTTTTTTTTTTGTATAATGTGAAAAATTATGTTACGCCGAGTAAATAGATGTGAAAATAAAAAGTGATAAGTGACGGTGCCAGAAAAAAAATATATATATATATATATATATACATACAGTATAACCTTGACTTGCAAGCATAATTCGTTCCAGAAACATGTCTGTAATCCAAAGCACTTGTATATCAAAGCAAATTTCCCCATAAGAAATAATGGAAACTCAAATGATTCGTTCCACAACCATTTATTCATAAATCCTTCAGTTTATAGTCCATATACAAAGATTATAGCAATGTCCATCCACAAATGGCAGCCTCCACAAGGGGATTAGAAGGAAAATCCTGCAGGTGCTACAGAGTATAAAAGAGAAGAGAGGCGCCTCTAAGTGTAGCGATATGTTGCTAAATGTTATACCTTCAGTAAATGTAACCATATTGCTGCAGTTAGAGGCGCCTCTCTTCTCTTTTATACTCAGTTGTGACGTGACGCTACTTGTATATCAAGACATCGCTTGTATATCAAGTCAAAATGTATTTAAAAATGTTGCTTGTCTTGCAAAACGCTCTCAAACCAAGTTACTCTCAAACCAAGGTTTTACTGTACTGTATATAGATGATATAGATATATAGATGATAAAGAGTGCAGCTGCCCCTTTAAGAGTGGACAGACCACTCACAGTAATGCCCTGTACACGCGGTCAAAATTTCTGACGGAAAATGTGCGATCGGATCGTGTTGTCGGAAAATCCGATCGTATGTGGGCTCCATCTGACTTTTTCCGTCGAAATTTCCGACACAAAGTTTGAGAGCAGGATCTAAAATTTTCCGACAACAAAATCCGATCGTTTAAATTCGGATCGTGTGTAGACAATTCCGACGGACAAAGTGCCACGCATGCTAAGAATAAATTAAGAGACAAAAGCTATTGGCTACTGGCTCGTTTATAGTCCCGACGTACGTTTTGTATGTCACCTCGTTAAGAACGATCGGATTTTGCGTCAACTTTGTGCGACCGCGTGTATGCAAGACAAGTTTGGCACAAAATCCGTCGGAAAAAATCAGACGGATTTTGTCGTCCGCAATGTCCGACCGCGTGTACAGGGCATAAGTGTATGGATATGTGTAAAAAAAAAAGGTTGTGACGCTAACTCGTATAAAACCTCATCTTACAACATGTGATCATAAATTCATATATAACATCCAATAATAAAATAAAATATTAAAAAATGTACAAATCCAAATCAATTTTTTCAATATACTGTAAATTCATACAAAAGTCCAATCACCGTGAAAAAAAGGAAGAAGAAAAAAGAAAGGAAAAAATAGTCCGATATGTATTCTTCTACATATTTTTGGTAAAAAGAAATTGCAATAAGTGTATATTGATTGGTTTGCGCAAAAGTTATAGCGTCTACAAAATAGGGGAAAGTTTTATGGCATTTTTATTATTCATTTTTTTTTTTTTTTACTATGGCCATGGTGATCTGCGATTTTTAGCAGGACTGCGACATTGAGGCAAACAGATTGGACACTTTTGACACTATTTTGGGACCATTAACCTTTATACAGCAATCAGAGCTATAAATAGCCACTGATTACTGTATAAATGTCACTGGCAGGGAAGGGGTTAACACTAGCGGGCGATCAAGGGGTTGAATGTGTGTCCTAGGGAGTGTTTCTAACTGTGGGGGGATGGGACTGCCTGGAGGAAGAGTCCGATCGCTGTTCATAATCAGTATGAACAGCAGATCTGTCTCCTCTCGCCCGACAGAACGGAGATCTGTCTGTTTACATTGACAGATCTCCGTTCTGTCTCTCTCAGGAGCAATCGCGGGTGGGCGACGGACTTCGCGGCCGCCGGGCTTGAGCATCGGCTCCATCGCCGCAGGTGTGTGCGCACCCCCTAGAGCTCTCAAAGCGCCCGACATACAGCTACGGCGATTCGCCCAGGGGAGCCAACCTGCCGCAGTATAACTGTTTTTTATTTTTTGTGCTATAAACAAAAAAAAAAACACAGACAATTAAAAAAAATTACAAAAATATATTTTTTACTTTCTGCTATAAAACCTATCCAATAAAAAAAATGTTAAAAATCTAATTTCTTCATAAATTTAGGTCAATATGTATTCTGCTACATGTTTTTGGTAAAAAAGAAATCCCAATAAGCGTATATATGGTTTATGAGAACGTTATAACGTCTACAAACTGTGGAATTTTTATGTGTTTCATTTTTTTATACTAGTATTCGGCAACTTATAGTGGGACTGCGATATTTTGGAGGACAATCTGACACTTTTGACACTTTGTGGGAACCAGCGACGCTAATACAGTGATCTGTGCAAAAAAAAATATGCACTATCACTGTACTAATGACACTGGCAGGGAAGGGGCTGAACATCAGGGGCAATCGCACGGTTAACTGTGTGCCTAGCCAGTGTTTTTGTGTACACTATGTGCTGCTTTCACTAGGGGGGGAGATGGATTTTATTCCTTGCTTTGCAGGAACACAGAATCCACCCCTTCCCCCCTGTTAGAACAGTGATCTTCCTTGTTTACATAGGCAGATCCACGTTCTGTGTAGTTTACAGATGATCAGCGGATCGGCTTCTGCTTTGCATTATCACTGCACAAGCAGCCTGCCGGCAGCATGTGCGCGCCCCCTGCAGGCGGAGGTGCAGGATCACGTCTATATACGTGATCCTGCGCAGAGCTACCACCCTGTAGCAATAAAATTGTTAATTCACAAAACCTTAGATCTGACTATACACTATACAATCTCATCATACAATTGTTGTACAGTCCTCTGTAGGCACCCCTTACAGAGCGATCTGTGACTGAATGGGAAAAGGGGGGGGGGGGGGGGTTGGATTACTTGCCAGAGCCTCTGTTCTGATCACATCTTCCAGGATCAGCAGCTTGTATGCTGCACAGGTTCTTGGGGATTTAAAAATAAGTTGCATTAATTAACTTTTTTTTGGCAGTTATGGGCATGCTTTCTGGATTTTAGATTTTTGGTTCGCCTCTGATTTCACAAAGCCTTAGATCTGACAATACACTATACAATCTCATTGCACAATCCTCTTTAGGCTACCCCTAGACCAGTGATGGCGAACCTTGGCACCCCAGATGTTTTGGAACTACATTTCCCATGATGCTCATGCACTCTGCAGTGTAGTGGAGCATCATGGGAAATGTAGTTCCAAAACATCTGGGGTGCCAAGGTTCACCATGAATGCCCTAGACATTGATCTGTGATTGATGGGAAAAAGTTGGGGATGGGGGGGGGGGGGGGTTACGTGCCAGATGACAGTCCTCAGCTGTGATGTCATCTTTCAGGATCATCAGCTTGTCTGCTACTTTTAGATTGTAAGCTCTAACGAGCAGAGCCCTCTGATTCCTCCTATATTGAATTGGATTGTAATTGTACTGTCTGCCCTTACACTGTAAAGCGCTGTGCAAACTGTTGACGCTATATAAAACCTGTATAGTGATAATTCTAAAAGTACACAACTTTTTTGGGTTAAAAAATAAAAATTGCTTGAATTTACTTTTTTTTTGCAGTTAAGGGCATGGTTGCTGAAATTTAGGTTTTTGATTCACATTAAATCGGCCTTAAACCTAGCCATACACTATACAATCTCATTGTACAATCTTTTTATGATCCTCTTTAGGGCTCATTCAGATGCATGGCGCCCCCTAGAGAGCGATCTCTGTTCAGACCACTTTTTAGGGGGTGCTTGACTGGTGGTGAGCAGGTATTATTTTTTCCTCTTCACTGCCAGATTTAACTCTGTAAATGCTGCACTACACTACACAATCTCATTGTACAATCGCTGGCTAGATGACAGGCCTCTGTTCTGATCACTTCTTCCAGGATCATCAGTTTGCCTGCTGCAGAACCTCTTGAGAGATTTAAAATAAAAGGTGCGTGAATTTACTTTTTTTTTTTTTCTGGCCATACACTATAGAGTCTTATTGTACAATCTTTGTATAGTACTCCCTGGTGCTTGTTCAAATGCAATGGTGCCCCCTAGAGAGCATTCTATTTTCAGATCACTTTTTTAGAGGATGTTTGACAGGTGGTGAGCAGGTGTTCTGCTGCCTTGTCATTGCCTGATTTAATCCTGTAAATGCTGCACTACTGCACCATAGTCGCATGTAGTTGCAGGGGGGTTGCGGCACGGCCCTATAGACTTGCCCTGGTCTTGTTTGGCTGAACGCGACTTGCCGTTCAGTTTTCTCCACAGCCACGTTGTTGTGCTTCAGCTGTGTATACAGATGTGAGTGGCTGGATGTCATTCTAAAATAGATAACGTTTTGTAGACTGAGAGGTGTCAGCCCTGTCAATCTCTTTTGTTAAAGAATAAGTTCATCTTTGTAAAAAAAAATTATAAATGCACATCTTTTTGCAGTTAAAAAAAAAAGTGCATGTAATATTATTATTTTTACTACGAGCCTCCAAAGCATTGCACCCATGATCATAGATTGTGGGTGCAATACAGGGCTCCTGCAAAGTGTCAGTGTATCTGTCGGCTCATATATCATGCGGGCAGGCAGTTACACAATGACAGGAAGAATCAATGAACTACCAGAGCGCTCAACATCGCCCTGGTAGTTCATTGAGAACTTCAAGCCGACAGACGCAAAAGCTGTCAGTATTAGTAGATTTTACATTCACAGAGCTCTGTAAATGAATGAAACGGCCGGCAAATTGTGACAGCAAGTGCATCCCCTATTTTTACAAACAGGGGATGGGGGGGGGGGGGGGGTGCGGGGGCTGATGCAACAGTAACATGTTACATGTTAAAGCGGAAGTAAACCCTTTGATTTAAATAGTTAAAAAAAATGGCATGCCGGAAATGCTACCTGTCACATTGACTATGCTTTCAACCAAACTGTCAAACCATCCAATGGCTGGTGTCATAACTGATCACATGTGCAGCATCATGGCAGTTGAAGATTGAACAGAGTCCAAGATGGCAGCTTCCTTGGCTGAAAACGATAGGAGGGTTTACTTCCACTTTAAATAAATAATTCCCTGATGAAGTCATGTGGTGCGTGACGCAACACGTAGGGCGGAGCCTGTAGGAGCGTTAGCCGTAAGTGACGTCATACCAGGAACTGTACCCCCATTTATGCTTGTTCATTTTACAGTAATGTAAGCATTATTTTAAAGAGTCAAAAAAGCCGTTTTTAAACATACTACACTTTTGGGCTATCCTCTCTGTCCCTACTTGCCACACGAGTAAACGTTCTTAAAGGGACCACAACCCCATTACTAAGGAAGAGCATCTAAGTGGACAAGAGCACCCTAGTGAGTGGGAGGCTATACTTAAAAAATACTTGGGATCCCGCAATACCAACCTCATGAGAGAGAAGCTAGCTGGATATCACTATACATGTGTGCATACTACACTATTAAGGTGAGGGCACTGAGGTGATTGGGAAGAAGCATGAATATTCATTAAAGAGGAAGTCACATTTATCCACTTTGATGAACTGTTGTCACATCGTTTTAATAAAATATATTGGACTATTTATTATTTTTTAAGCACTATACAGTATATGACACTTATTTAGTGTCATCGGCTGCACGGAACAAAGAGAGAGGAACTGACGTTGTTCCTCTCTCTCTGTGACCCCGGAAACTGGGAGCAACGAGTAGGTTGTCAAGTCCAGTTCTGCCTCCTTGTTTACCTGGTTATTAGTGGCCAGGAAAGCAGCCGATCAAACCGATCTGTGTCTGATCTGTGTCTGATCAGCTGCACGGGAGGACAGATGAGTGATTTGGGGTCTAATAGACCCCAGATCTCTCTATAAAGAGGACCTGTCAGGGCCCATGCTGTCAGTAGGGATGTTGTTCATGTAAACCAAAATCGTGCAGGACCCTTTTATTTGTACACACCAGGATCGGATCGCCATTTTAAGCCACCCCAACTAATGGCCCTATTGGCCTCCCCACCAGCATCCTAGCAACCATAGACACTGTGTGGCTGTGCATAATTGGTTGCTAGGATGCTGGTGGCTGGCCTGCACAGTGTTGTTGGATGCTAGGTTGCTGTGGGGCTATGGATCATTTCCGGTTCCTATTGATGTCACTTCCGGTATCGTGGAACGCACGCCATGTACAGCGTTTTTTGTATCTTCAGCTCCATGTTTGCCATGCCTGGTTTTATCGTACCTCTTGTAAGTACATTTTTTATGCGCAGCGGTACTTCACTATTAGTCCCTCTCTTTTAATTTTTGGGTATCTATTATACTGGCCGAGTATCCTCAACTAAGGAAATTTATTGGATGATCTGATGTTCAAGTTGACATTCCTGGCCATCACTATTAAGCCCGAAGTGATCCCTAGACTGAAAAGCTGAGGGTCCACTATATTTGGTGAGTGGGGAGTGACACAGGAGGGGGTGTTGCGGTACACCTTGAAAACTCTGGAGCACTTTTGCACTTTTGTTGGATTGGAGCACATCAGTCACTTTACATGGACTTTTGCTTTTAGTACTAATGTAGTGTTTTCTCCTTTTCATTAATGTTGAGTTTGCTAGCGCTGTAATATCTATCTTTATTATTATTACTTTGTTCAAGTGGTTAGCACCTTGTGTACAGCAGCTGCACTTATTATTGTCATTTTTATTGTTTGTTTTCACTTTAGGTTATATTTAAACATTTGTTACACTATTTTTTTTATTTGTGACACTCACAGCACAAGTTTATGTATATTTAGTAATATATTTGTATATATGGATCATTGGTTGCTAGGATGCTGGTAACTGGGCCACATACAATTATTGGATGCTAAGACACTGGACAGCTTCAGTGGTTGTTATGGTGCAGGCAGCATCGGCGTCCTAACAACCAGTTCAGGAACACTGCCCTGTGTAAACAAGCAACATTACTGATGATGGAGTGTTCATACTGGACACCCCCCTACTGAGTACCGCCAGAGGTGGACTTTTCTCATTGGCAGCATTGACCCCTGATTATGCATGATTCTATTAAACTAGAAAGAAAAAAATGGGGGGGAGGATACACTAAACACAACCCACTTGAGGCACCACTACTGTCTAAGGGCTAATGTAGACTGACATAATTAAATTGGATGCCCTCTGTTGTATTTCAATCCCTGTTGCGCAAATGCATGTGAACACAAGAATCTGTGTCTGATCTCATTCTCCCACAATGCAATTAAATCTCAGTATGACCTTCGGTATGCAAAGTACTGCAAAGCGGGTCAGATGCAGCCTCAGAATGGTTATACAGTACATGGAAGTACATGCAGACGTTCAGTGAGCACATAAAAGGTATAAGAATTCAGGTAGAGTGCATATGTACAGTGCAGGTCAAGGAATGCAGATGAATCCTAAAGTGTATCTAAACCCCAAAACAAAATGTAATATATTGCAGCTTACCAGTCCTTAGATGTAGTGGCTGCATTATTTTCCTTTTCTCAAGCTTTTTTCTTTACTTTCCTGGTGATCCTGCCAGTAACACTTACATCCCACGGTGACCACGCTTATGCCGCGCACACACGAAGGGACTATCCCGCGGGATTGTCCGCTGGACTCAAGTCCACCGGACAATCCCCTCGTGTGTGGGCGCCGGCGGACTTTTTGGCGCCAAAAGTCCGGCGGACTAGGTTTTAAGTTTTGTTTTAAAGGTATACGGCAGTGAATGCCGCCGCGCTAGCTCCGTCACCTGGCATGGATTTAAAGGGACTCGGCGTGGGGGTCCCCCCCTAATCCATCTCAGACCCTTATCCGAGCACGCAGCCAGGCAGGCCAGGAAAGGGGTGGGGACGA
This sequence comes from Lithobates sylvaticus, assembly GCA_028564925.1. Taxonomy (NCBI): domain Eukaryota; kingdom Metazoa; phylum Chordata; class Amphibia; order Anura; family Ranidae; genus Lithobates; species Lithobates sylvaticus. Next base: position 90,345,411 of record CM053038.1, read on the forward strand.
GCGAGCGAGCCCCCCCCCCCCTCCTGAGCCATACCAGGCCGCGTGCCCTCAACATGGGGGGTGCCCTGGGGAAAGGGGGGCCGTGCGGCCCCCCCACCCCAAAGCACCTTGTCCCCATGTTGATGAGGACAAGGGCCTCTTCCCGACAACCCTGGCCATTGGTTGTCGGGGTCTGCGGGCGGGGGGCTTATCGGAATCTGGGAGCCCCCTACCCATTCACCTAAGGTGTAAAATGTAAAGTAAAAAACCACACAATTTTGAAAAAAATATTTTATTGCACTGCTCCGGGGGTCTTCTTCCGTCTTGGGGGTCTTCTAGCCGGACTCCTCCGCCATTTGCCTAGCTCTTTTACCGAGCGGAGGAGGCCGGCTACCTTCTTCGTCGTCGACGCCGTCGTCTGGGGGTCTCGATCCGCCTTCGGGGGTCTGGCAAATCAACAGGTATGCGTTATTTGCTTCTATGTTGTTAATATCATCTCTGAAGAAGTCAAGTGACAAATGACGCAACAACACGTCGGGTGGAGCCAGTGACGTAATTTCTGGTGTCTCCGATGTGTGTTGAAGAGAAGACCTATCAAGTCATATCTTGTCTACATGCGATGTTTAAAGATGTTGTAAATGTGAGTGGTAACATTTATTGAGTTAGTCCCAATAAAGGGACTGCTGGTGACATGAATTGTACTAGGTGGAAGTTTACAGAATCTGAAGACCATTTATATACAGTACCTTGAAAAAGTATTTATACCCCTCAAAATCTTCCAAATTTTGTCATGTTACATCCAACAATGTAAATGTATTTTATTGGGATTTTATGTGATAGACCAACACAAAGTGGCACATAATTGCGAAGTGGAAGGAAAATGATAAATGGTTTTCAAAATATTTTGCAAATAAATATGTGAAAAGTGTGGCGTGCATTTGTATTCAGCCCCCTTTACTCTGATACCCCTAACTAAAATCTAGTGGAACCAATTGCCTTTAGAAGTCATCTAATTAGTAACACCTGCGGGGCTGGCCCTACCATGGGACCCAGTGGGCACATGGTCCCAGGCGGCATTTTAAGAGGGGCGGCAGCCAACCCGGCTGTCTCCCGAGATCTGCCTGTGGGACTGCTGTGAAAGGCTGCATCTAATGAGTGTGGATAGGGGATATTACTGTGCTAACTCAATTAGTGAAGAAAAATGAACAGCTGCTACATAAGAATGTGACAAAAATTCAATGCAAAAGATCAGTGAAAAATGTAGCGCTAAAAATATAAAACAATAAACATTGATCAATATATCAAGTATTGTGTGTAATGTGTAATGATAAAAACTTATAAAAATCAATCTCAAATATACTGAATATAAAACAGAACATGTATATAATGAGTAGAAACACAGGTGAGAAAGCCCCAAAGGTGAAACAATCCTATGGTAAACATATATGGAGTCCACCACGAAAAATGGTAGCTCAGAAGTGGGGTACAAAGGCCTCAGCAGGCATGTAGAGCATCAGGGATAGTGTGCCCTCCACCCGAGATAAGGGGTATACACTCTTACCGGAAATAGTGGACTCGAATTTCAGCGACAACAAGTCAATCAAGCGATGATAGCCCGATCTGCAGATTTCCAAAACAATCCAGGGAATCCAAAGAACAAACCCAGGAAATCATGCAGGTAACCGTGAGGCTGGAACTCAGATGTTAAGCAGCCAGACTGGAAAGCCAAAAACTGATTACAAGATCACATTGTTAGTCATCAAAAAGTTCACATTCTTCACTTCTCTCAAAAGTGGTAGAGGCTAGTTCCTACCCAGTAGAAGGACCTCAAGAGGCCCATGGTAACTCTGGAGGAGCTGCAGAGATCCACAGCTCAGGAGGCAGAATCTGTCCACAGGACAACTATTAGTCGTGCACTCCACAAATTTATGGAAGAGAGGCAAGAATAAAGATATTGTTGAAAGAAAGTCATAGGAAGTCCAGTTTGCGAGAAGCCATGTGGGGGACACAGCAAACATGTGGAAGAAGGTGCTCTGGTCAGATGAGACCAAAATTAAACTTTTTGGCCTAAAAGAAAAACACTATGTGTGGCAGAAAACTAGCATTGCACATCACCCAAAACACACCATCCCCACTGTGAAACATGGTGGTGGCAGCATCATGTTCTGGGGATCCTTTTCTTCAGCACGGACAGGGAAGCTGGTCAGACTTGATGGGAAGATGGTTTGAGACAAATACAGGGCAATCTTAAAAGAAAACCTGTTAGAGTCTGCAAAAGACTTGAGACTGGGGCAGAGGTTCACCTTCCAGCAAGACAACGACCCTAAACATATAACCAGAGCTACAATGGAATGGATTAGATCAAAGCATATTCATGTGTTAGAATTTGAAGTCAAAGTCCAGACCTAAATCCAACTGAGAATCTGTGGTAAGACTTGAAAATTGCTGTTCACAGACATTCTCATAAAGTGTGAATAGGGGCTAAAGATTTTAAATTGGGGTATCTTAAAAAAATGAAGTTAGCCTTGTATATACCCATTTTGCAGTAAATTATGATTTACTGTATTGTGTAAAGAAGGAACATGAACAAGTTGTGAAGCACCCGGTGGCCCCCCAGTGCTAAAATGTAGGACTTTTAACCTAGACAGAGGGCACAGGGAGATGTCCCTACCAGGAGAACACAGTGATTATAACTAGTGGCTAAAGCCGATGGCAAAAATCCAACATGCTGCTTGTACCCAAGTCGATCGATAGATCGACTTGGATACAATTAGCCAGTCCATAGATGGTTCGAATCTCGGACGATCCCTGCTGAATCGGCTGAGATTAAAATCATCTATAGTCAGCTTCAACCAGGAAAAGAAATAAAAGGTGTGTATTACTGCGCGGTCCGTGAGTGAAACACATTATATTTAGTAAAAAGTGTTCCAATAAGTGAGAAAATTAAATAAATAAAATAAATAAAAGTAGAGCTGCTGCAGGAAAAGAAATCCAATCTTAGCCTAAAAAATCCCTGGGGAAAGGCTCTCTCAGAAGGCAGCAACCCTAAAGTATCACCAGAGAAAGCTATACCAAAGGTTAGGATACTATAACATGTCTGATATCCACAGATGAGAGAGTTCTTGCATCAAATTTACGAGATGATTCCAGGTACTACTATGTCTGTTTACCTGGCCGAACTAACATAACTTACTATGGCATTGTGACTGAGCCTCACGTCAAAGTAAAGTTAGGACTTTATCAGGTACCTGGAGCTCAGAGAAAAGACATCAGTGGTTAGCACTTTTGCCTAGCAGCACTAGGGTCCTTGGTTTGAATCTCAACCACGGCACTACCTGCCTGGAGTTTGCATGTTCTCCCCGTGCCTGCGTGGGTTTCCTCCGGGTACTCCGGTATCCTCCCACAGTTCTGAGACATGCTGGTAGGTTAATTGGCTCCTGTCTAAATTGGCCCTAGTACATATACCTATGGTTGCAACCCCATCCCTTTAACCGCTTCAATACCGCCCGCCGTCATATGACGCCCACAAGGTGGATCTACCATCCTGGGTGGGCGTCATATGACGTCCTCGGATTCCCGGCCGCCTGGGGGGCGCGTGCGCACGCCCGCGGCATCGCTCGGGACCCGGTGCGAGTGCCCGGCGGCCGCGATGTCCGCCGGGCACCCGCGATTGCCCGTTAAAACAACGGGACCGGGGGGGAACGTGGAGCTGTGTGTGTAAACACACAGCTCCACGTCCTGTCAGTGCAGAGGAGACCGATCATGTGATCCCAGTACGGAGGAACACATGATCGGTCTCCTCCCCTTGAGTCCCCTCCCCCTACAGTTAGAATCACGTCTATTAGGGAACACATTAACCCCTCCAGCGCCCTCTAGTGTTAACCCCTTCCCTGCCAGTCACATTTACACAGTAATCATTGCAATTTTATAGCAACGATCGCTGTGTAAATGTGAATGGTTCCAAAAATGTGTCAAAAGTGTCCGAAGTGTCCGCCGCAATGTCGCAGTCACGAAAAAAAAATCGCAGATCCCCGCCATTACTAGTAAAAAAAAAAAAAAATTTTTTTTACCAAAAATATGTAGAAGAATACGTATCGGCCTAAACTGAGGAAAAAAATAGTTTTTTTTTAAAAAAAAAATGGGATATTTATTATAGCAAAAAGTAAAAAATATTGTGTTTTTTTTCAAAATTGTCGCTCTTCTTTTGTTCATAGCGCAAAAAATAAAAACCGCAGGGCGATCAAATACCACCAAAAGAAAGCTCTATTTGTGGGAAAAAAAGGACGTCAATTTTGTTTGGGTGTAACGTCGCACGACCGCGCAATTGTTAGTTAAAGCGACGCAGTGCCGAATCGCAAAAAGTGCTCTGGTAAGGAAGGGTGTTTAAAAGCCCTGTATTGAAGTGGTTAAAAGTGAACACATATGAATTACACAGGTTCTGTGGCTGATTAAGGTGGTAATTAAACTCACTTGGTGACTTATCTGGAATAAATTAACCTCAGAACCTGTGTAATTCTTATATGTTCGGGTTTAAAGGGATGAGGTGGCAAACCTACGTGTACCGTATGTATGAAGGGGGGCAGGGACTGATGTGAATGTACAATACAGTATACAGGGGGTCCCCGACTTACGAACACCCGACCTACGAACAACCCCTACTTACGAACGGGGTGCTGCGGGGACCCTCCGCCATTTTTCGTCCTTTTTCGGCGTCTTTTGGCCGTTCTGCGCATGCTCGGCCATACGGAGCTTCGGAAAATGCCGGAAATGTCCGTAATTTGCCGCACATGCGCAGAACGGCAATAGACGGAACATCGGAAATGTCCGGAAATCTCCGTATTTGTCGGTCTGCGCATGCGCGCCGACTTACGAACATTTCCGACTTCCGTACAGGCGGGCAGTCCCTAACGAGTTCGTAACTCGGGGACCCCCTGTATATGTAAAGCGCTGCGTAAATAGATTATGCTATATATTTACCTAAAATAAATAAAAAAATAAACACATTTTTGAAGGCGTACATAAAATGTTAGCCCTCTGGGTCACAGATGGATCTAACAGTGAATAGTCAAGTCTCATCCTGCTCATCTCTAAGTCAAATGGCAACCTGAAGTTCTGCAAAGACTTCAGGAAACAAAATAAAATATACAAATTTGATGCTTTTCCCATGCCTGAGTTGATAGAAAGGTTGAGTCCTGCCGGATACATTACCAAACTTGATCAAGGGTTGTAAGCAGGTTCCCTTCACACCCAGGGCAAAAGAAAAGACAGCCTTTGAGAAACCAGATGGGCTGTACCAGTATGTGGTCCTACCTTCAGCTTATATGGAGGCCAACCCTATATACTGTAATGCCGCCTACACACAACCGGAATTTCCGGCAGACTAGGTCCGACGGTCTTCACGATGGACTTTCGGCAGAGTTTCGACGGACTTTCCAAACGAACTTGGCCACACACGAACAGACTAAAGCCCCATACACATGCTCGGATTATCCGAGGACCAGGTCCGTCGGATCATGTCCGTCATACTTTGTCCGATGTTGGTTTTGCGTACACACACGGTCGGACAAAGTTGTTGGAAAATCCGATCATTCTGAACGTGGTGACGTTTGTTGCCTACGACGGGACTACGTAGAGGCTAGTAGCCAATAGCTTTGGTCTTGTAATGTGATCTGAGCATGCGTGGCACTTTGTCCGTCGGACAACGGTACACACGATCGGATTTGGTGTGATCGGACCGTGTTGTCGGAAAATCTATCCAGCAGGAGATAGGACTTTGTCCGTCGGACAATCCGACGTACACTGTCCGATGGTGCATACACACGGTCGGATTTTTCAACAACATTGTCCGATCGGACAGAATCCATGCGAAAATCCTACCGTGTGTATGGGGCTTAAGTCCGTTCGAAAGTCCGTTCATTTTGACGTTAAACAGGACTAAAAAAGGACATTCACTAGCCAGTAGCCAATAGCTTCCCTTGCGTCGTATTTGGTCCATCGGACCAGCATACAGACGAACGGTTTTCCCGATAGGAATTGAGTCCGTCGGATAGATTTGAAACATGTTTTATTTCTAGGTCCGTCTGATTTTTTTAAATGAAAAACGATCGGATTATCCCACACATGATCGTAATATCCTACGGAATGATTCCGTCGTATGTGGCCAGTATGTGGTCCTACCTTCAGCTTATATGGAGGCCAACCCCATATACTGTAAGACACAAGTGCTGTCTGTTTGCTTTAGGGAACTATAGTGTAGTTAGGGCACTCTGTTATTCTGGAACTGACCTGAAATTATTTAGTGGCCTTGGCTGTTCCTGGGTGTCCCAGTCTCGTGCATGGTTTACTGGTTTATGTGTATAAAGCTGTTTGCATAGAGCCCGGGTCTCCAAACTATCTAAACAAAGGGCCAGTTTACTTTCGTTCAGACTTTAGGAGAGCCAGACTGTGGCCAGTGGGAGTAGAAAATGTACCAGCATCAGAGGGAGTAGACAATGGCCCATCATTGGTATTACAGAGAGGAATAGTAACCCATCGTTGGTATCAGTGGGAGGAATGATGCTCTATCATTTTTTTTCGATTCGTAACTTTTTTTTTTCGATTCGTAAATTATTAAAATGTAATAATAGCATACACATTACATAAAATTATGAATTATGCTCCGATTACGAATCTACAAATGTTACGAATGTTACGAATGTACGAATAAATACGAATGCGTCCGAAAATTAAACTAACGAAAAAACAAATCAACTAAAAAATAACTCGAATCGAATCATTACGAATCCGAACACCGACGACTTACGAATGTACGAATCGTTACGAATCAACGGAAACGAAAAAAACGAAACGAAAAAAAACACATTTTTTTCGGAAACGAAAAAAAAAAAAAAACGAAAAACAAAAATAAACAAATTTTTTTGTTGTGCACATGTCTAATCGTTGGTATCAGTGGGAGGAATGATGCTCTATCATTGGTGCTAGTGGGAGAAATAGTGCCCCATTATTGGTGTCAGTGGGAGAAATAGTGCCCCATTATTGGTGTCAGTGGGAAAAATAGTGCCCATTATTGGTGTCAGTGGGAGGAATAGTGTCATTCAGTGCCTTCTGAGTTTTAATTATTAGGCTAATTTTTAACACAATGGATTCATTTATTGCAGATGAGGCAACTGTCAAGAAGAACATTAATGTCAAGCTTCAAAGACATTAAAGCTCTCACATGCAGTAGGGCACTTACTGAATTCACCAACTGACCCAAGTGTGAGCTTTACGGGGCAAGGAGATGGTTTTGGAAGTGGGGCTGTAAACCTAGCCCTTGTCTGTTAAAGCAGACACCAGCACTGTGAAATCCTTCACATGTGGCTGGGATTGGATCATGTGGCAGTCATAAAAGAATGCTAATTTGTGCATTGGTTAAAAATAAATGAAATAAGCAGCATGGAAATCCCAGGATAATCTCCCATTGCATTTTTTACCACGGAAATCAAAAACAAGGTAACTATCCTAGGATTGCTTTTGTGCCAGTAGTTTATTTACTTAATACAACTTATCTTATTAATGTAGTTTGAGGGCACAATAAAAACACTAGATGCAAAAAGTGACCATGCTAAAATACTAGCACTGGCCCAATAATTTGCCAGGATGGAAATACATAGGCTGTTCTTGTTGACCACCTTGCGAAAATGCTAGTTTGCTGACTGTTGTGTCCAGGGTCACCATTTAAAAATCACGGGGCCTCATAAAACCTGTCTCACAGGGCACGACCCCCTCAATGCATGCACTTAAGCAATTAAGTAAAAGTTTCCTGGGCCCCATCAATTAAGCAGCAGTGGCCGTAAATAGAGATGGGGCTGGTTACTCGTTTTTTTTGGAGCAGGCAGAACAATTTTAATAAAATTTTATTATTATTGCTTTTTTTTCCCCTTTTGATGAACTTGAAATGTTCACGTTCTCCCTTTTGTCTCTTGTATATTGATTATCTATTTAATCTTACCTGACATTAATTTTATACATTCAATAATATTAGGTATTTTGTTTTAAATATGACCCCAAATGAGGGAATTGTGTTTGATATCAGATAGATATGGAGATGTCCATATGTTTTTTCTTGCCCTGATGAAGAAGATACTCTTGGACTCCCGAAACGTGTTGAATACTGATTAACATGCTCCTCTGACTTTTACTGGAACAAAGTTATATTTGGTGCATCAATTCAATTTCCATTTTTGTTATATTTCAGGTTAGTGACTTAGATAGTGTTAATGCAATTGGATCCGTATAACTGACAGGCCACTTAAGTTTTCTAAAGGGGTCAATAATGAATTCCTACATATTTTTCCTTGTACAGACTTTCTTTAATTCATAATCAGAAGACACCTTCCGAACTGACAATGATCATTTTCAACAGACAGAAGATAGAATGACAGAAGAAAAAGTCCAGAGAGTGATAAACAGTTAGTGTCAATGAATGGCAGGTGGGAAAGCAGGGGTCTAAAAGACCCCTGATATCTCATTAAAGAGAATCTGTTGCAACAACATTATATCAGATAAGGGACTTTTGGTTCCCTATGTGATATAAATAGAGTTTTGGTGAAGAAGAAAAAAAAAATTTAAAAAATCAAAGTGATAACCAAGAACAAAAAAACTGTCTTGAGTCCTGACTTCAACCCAATAGAACACCTTTGGGATGAATTAGAGTGGAGACTGGGAGCCAGGTCTTCTTGTCCAACATCAGTGCCTGACCTCACAAATGTACTTCTGGAAGAATGGTTAAACATTTCCATAGACACTTCTAAACCTTGTGGACAGCCTTCCCAGAAGAGTTGAAGCTGTTATAGCTGCAAAGGGTGGGCCAACTCAATATTGAACCCTACGGACTAAGACTGGGATGCCATTAAAGTTTATGTGGGGGGAAAGGCAGGCATCCCAATACTTTTGGTAATATAGTGTATCTGCATGTATGTCAGAGAGCAATAATTCTAGGCCCATTATAAAATTATGGCTTTTAAAATGATTTGTTGCCGTTGACAGGCCCATGATTAATGTATTCTGACAGCAGCTGTCAGTAAATAATGTGCCAGTCAGGGGGATTCTTCCATTGACCTCTTCTGTGGATGGAGGAATATGTTGGGTTTTTTGGGGGTTTTTTTCAGTCTGCTAACCATGTATGAACTTTAGTCATTTTCATGGTATAATAATGGTATAATAAAGTGTATATTTTTTTAATACACCTGTGTGTATGGTTTTGATACTTTATACCCACTATAGTTGAAACTGCATTTCTTCATCAGTCTCTATAACATTAAGCTGTGAGATACGTTGTCGTTGTGTTCCCTGAGTCAGTTTAATGTAAAGCCTTCATGTTTGATTGCAACATACCTTTAATTAAATGGAAAAGAAATACGGAAATTAAGAAAAAGCACTAGAATGGCATTGAAGTCAAAATATACATCTGATATCAGCACTCTGATTGGATTTGAAATATCTGCACCCGTATCATTGTGAGCGAGAATTTAGGGGGAAACCAGATGCCATACAAGGTCTGGCTATAAATTACGGAGGTCATCTATTCAGATGACATTATTCATTATTCTTCTTTTCCTCCCAACTGGCTCAATCTGCTCTGCTTCACTGGCCTGGTTAGTCAACATACAATCAGCTGGTTGAGGTGGTTTGGGAATGGGGGAAGGGGTTGGTCATATAATCTTTTCTACCACAATCGTTATTTCCACCATCAGATTGGGTGGGGGATTCACAAAAAAGGTCAAGTTTAATTATTTTTTATGAATGCACTAAAAGCCTCCGTTTGTAATCAGAGACAATAACAACTTTTGGACAAGATGTTCTTTTTTGGCAGTCCTGAGTTCGTGTTTCAAAAAACATTTTTATCTGCACTAATGAATGTAGTGGAAGGTAGACATTCGCCAGTTAGAAAAAGTGACCCGATCGCAGGTGTTTTTCACAAAAATGGGATGCACCAGCATTGCCTTCCTGCATTACTTTTTTCCCACAATCTGCTTAGCCCCATGCACTACCCACCTGCACCACTCTCCAATCCATCCTCTCCTTGCCTGTCTGTACCACTCTTCTCAATTCTCCCCTTGCCTACCTTTACCACTCTCCTCTTCTCTCCTTTCCTTGCTGGCCTGTACCACTCTCCTCTTTACTCCTCCCCTTGCCTGCCTGTACCACTGTCCTCCTCACTTCTCCCCTTGCCTGCCTGTACCACTCTTTTTATCCTGCCTCTTCTTGCCTGCCTGTACCACTCTCCTTCCCTTGCCTGCCTGTACCACTCTCCTTCTCAATCTTCCTCTTGTTTGCCTGTACCACTCTTTTTCTCCCACCTTCCCTTGCCTACCTGTACCCCTCTCTTTCTCCCTCCACTCGGTGCCTGTCTGTACCACTCTCCTTCCCTTGCCTGCCTTTACCACTCTCCTCCTCACTTCTCTTCTTGCCTGCCTGTACCACTCTTTTTCTCCCTCCCATTGCCTGCCTGTACCACTCTCCTTCCCTCACCTGCCCATACTACTCTCTTTCTCCCTCCTTCCTTTGCATGCCTGTACCCCTCTCTTTCTCCCTCCTCTCCGTGCCTGCCTGTACCACTCTCCTTCCCTTGCCTGCCTTTACCACTTTCCTCCTCGCTCCTCTCCTTGTCTGTCTTTACCACTCTCCTCCTCACTCCTCTCCTTGCCTGCCTGTACCACTCCCCCCCCCCCCTCCGTTTGCTTACCTACACCACCTTCTTAAACCTCCCAGCAGTCCAGGATTCTGCAGGACTGTTTTGAAGCAGAGTTCCGCCCCCCCCCCCCCTCCCAGCAAAAAAAAGTCAGCAGCTACACATATTATAGCTGCTGACTTTTAATATTAAGACACTTACCTGTCCTGGAATACAGTGATGTCGGTACCCCAGCCAATGTTTCCATCCGGTCTCGGGTGCTGCCGCCGCTATTGCCTGTAAGGGAAACCGCTACGCTTTCTGAGTGGCCCGACGGTGGGGGAAGGAGGAGGGGGGCCGAACTTCTGAGTGATCTCATTGTGGCGAGATCTCTTGGAAGTGGGGACAGGTACCTGTTGAAAGGGAGGAGGCAGATAAGCGGAGCTCCCACTTTTGGGTGGAACTCCGCTTTAAGACTTCCCAGGGAAATCCCAATGTCACTGGGATCTGGGCTGTGCCCCACTGCAGGATGCTGGAACTCATTCTAAAGCATTATTTTCAGGGTGCTTCTATTAAAGCAAAACCTCCAATCCTTTACAGTCAAGGAAGCTGCCATCTTGGTTTTTGTTTGATCTGCAGTTGCTATGGTGGTGCACATGTGATCAGTTATGACACCAGCCATTTGGTCGTTTAACGGTTTGGTTGAGGGAAAAAACAGATGTGACAGTTATCATCCACTAAATGCGTTGAAATGTAACTGTTTTTGGTTAAAATAATGTGTTTAGTTCCGCTTTAATGTCCATAATCATCACCAGGGCAATGCCCAGTCCTTTCATACTAAGCTCCATAGTAATGAAAATGTTTTAGTCCAGTATTGTGTAAAATGGCAAGGGGTTTCAGCTTTTCACTTCTGGAAAGTCCCATGTGCTCAGCAGGGTTGTGCCTTCTTACAAACCTTTGATAACAAAAATATAGATTTGTATGGTGGTGGTGATTATTTAAAGAGAACTCTGGCTTTATATATGTTATTCCGAACATATTTAGTTACAGGGAGAAGGGTTTTCCTGGCATGAGATATTGATTTTAAGTGAGATTTGCTTAAATGGTAACTCTAGAAAACTGGTCGGATAGAAAAATAGATTTCCTGATGGCGTCTTTGTGTGCATGGATCCTGCCTATAGGACATCAATTTGTGTATTTTCTTCTAGGAAACTAGGTTTCGGAACCATAGGATCTGGTAAAGATGAACTTCAGACAAACCAATAAATACACCATTAAACTGTTGTTATTATAGCACCCTGGAGTTTAGGCTGGGTTGCTCCTAAATGTACCTGCCAGGAGTAGCTACCTTGGCTAATTGTTAGGGATCTTTTGATTTCTCCCTAAGTCTGGCACTGCTGCATTTCTCTCTCTTTTGTCGCTAGGTGGCTGGGTAATGCAAGGTCATATTATGGGTATATGGGGTGCCTCAGCCAATAGGCATGGGTTTTCTTGGTTCCCTTGGTCTGCTGGCAGAACCTATATATTTGGGTGGAGTCAAGTGATTGGGGTTCTGTGCCACCTGGACAGCTGTCTGGGTGGACGTGTGTTGTATTGCCCGGGCTGTTGGGCCAGAGTTTGGGCCTATCCCGGGTCAAATCTGGCTGCTAGGCTGTCTGAAGGGCTATCCAGAAGCAAGAGAGAGCAGCACAGGGTTGGGATTGTGGCTTGCAGTCCAACCAGAAGTGACGGTTCTGCCGGACGGAGAACCTGTCATGGTTGGAGGTAGAGGGGGAGCTGTCACCACTAAGGGACCAACCACCTTATTACCAGGGACCATAGTGAGTATCTGAAGCAAGTACTGGAGCAGTATTCTCACCAACCGGGGGTGGTGAAGAATCGGGAAACTTCAGTGGGTATCAAGCCAGGGACCCAGCCAGTGGAGGTGACGTTTGCAGAGCAGCCTTGTGTGTCAAGCCAGGGACCGAGCAGGCCAGCGGGGTGAAGCTTGAGAAGTATCTTGAGTGCCAAGCTAGGGACCCAGCAGAAAGGCGGGGTGACACTTGAGGAAGATACTACCGTGAAGATTGGAGGAGCTCAAGGGATTCAGTGGCAGTGAATCAACTAGTCTAGTGAGAGACTGGGAGCTCAGTGGGCTAAAGAACTACAAGAAGTGAATGTAGTGGAATTGAAGGAACTGTTAAAGTCTGTTGCCATAGGAGACAGCATTCCTACACATGCAGATGTGGTGTCTTGCTGGATGCCTTTCCCAACATGGCTGTCCTCCTGTTGAAGTCTTGGAGTCTGCCAATTAATCATGCAACTAACAAAGGGTGTCCTGCTTCTACCCCTCTCTCCCAAAGTTCTGTTAAGAGAAATAAAATCTCTTTTGCATTTAAGAAGTGTCTGGCGCCCAATGAATCTAACTGCTTTGCACCCACTATGCCTCACAACCCATCATATACAGAAGGATGTCCGCTATCTCTGGTCCTGGAGGTTCTCATTAGACCGAAGGAGGCCTGGGACCTTGCTACATTTATGTTAACTGTGTTATTCTCTAATGCCGCGTACACGCGGTCGGAATTTCCGATGGAAAACAGTCCGATGGGAGCTTTTCATTGGATTTTCCGACTGTGTGTATGCCCATCGGTCTTTTTCTGTCGGAATTTCCAACGGACTTTGGATTGAGAACCTGTTTCCAGCGGAAAACCTTTCTATCGGATTTTCCGATCGTGTGTATGCAATTCCGACACGCAAAATTCCGACGCATGCTCGGAAACAATTCGACGCATGCTCAGAAGCATTAAACGTCCCTTTTATAGTGCAGTCGAACGTGTTGTATGCCGTGGTGTTATTGATCATCGGAATTTGGTGTGACCGTGTGTAGGCAAGACAGTTTGAGCGAAATTCCGTCGGAATTCCGACGGGAAAACCATCAGAGCTTTTTCCGACGAGAATTCCGACCGTGTGTACGCGGCATTAGTTCTATTCTGCTAAGGAGGCAAACCCATAGGATTAGTCTATTTCTTCTATTTCTATGTAAACAAAAATAAAACCGTGCTAGTCCATAATGATTGCTAGAAGTGCTATGACACAGTAAAAGAAAAAGATCATAAAGTGCATGGTGCAATATGAAAAAGTGAAATCACTGAATAAATGAATCAATGAGTCCTTTGGTGTAACGAGGAAGTGTCCCAGCAAAAAATGTTAATATGTATTCCACCACCAAGTGATTAGTGTGACTTTATGATGTTTTTCTTTTAGTGTATACATCAGTAATTTGTGTTGTTAATCTTGTGTAAAGGTACTGGGGTTCTGTACCAAAAGGACAGAACTTTGTAGTTTGTGTCCTGATCATGAGTTTTGTATGAGTACAACAATAGTGCAGATGCAAAGGGGTGTTTTGTAATTGAGCATGTGCAGGAGTTTCCAATAGGAAATATTTGACTGGGAGATACAGTATATCCAGATAGATATACTTTATTGTCATTGTATAAATACAACAAAATTTTTCCAAGTACTCGTTACAGCAGCAATAAAAACACTTAACCACATACATACTCCTAGCACATGCCCACATATCTATTTAAATATCTCCTGCCTACAGCAAATAGCCAGCAGCTCCTCTCGCTCATAGCAAACAGTCCTCCTCTCACACTGCTGTACAGAGCACACAGCCGCTGCATCTGCATGCGCCGCCATCTTGGCTGGACAGCCCAGTGAGACAGGCAAGTGAAGCATCCACCAGGGCAATCCTCTTGTTAGTGTCCCAATTCTGGGAGAGAATGTTTCCATTCTTAACCACTTGCAGCCAAAGGACCAGGCCCCTTTTTGCGATTCGGCCCTGCGTCGCTTTAACTGACAATTGCGCGGTCGTGCGACGTGGCTCCCAAACAAAATTGGCGTCCTTTTTTTCCCACAAATAGAGCTTTCTTTTGGTGGTATTTGATCGCCCCTGTGGTTTTTATTTTTTGCGCTATAAACAAAAATATAACGACAATTTTGAAAAAAATGCTATATCTTTTACTTTTTGCTATAATAAATATCCCCAAAAAATATATAAAATTATTTTTTTTCCTCAGTTTAGGCCGATACGTATTCTTCTACATATTTTTGGTAAAAATAATCGCAATTAGCGATTATTGATTTGTTTGCGCAAAAGTTATAGCGTTTACAATATAGGGGATAGTTTTATAGCATTTTTATTAATATATTTTTTTTACTAGTAATGGCGGCGATCAGCGATTTTTATTGTGACTGCGACATTATGGCGGACACATCGGACATTTTTGACACATTTTTGGGACCATTTTCATTTATACAGAAATCAGTGCTATTTAAATGCACTTATTCCTATGTAAATGACAGTGGGAGTGAAGGAGTTAACCACTAGGGGGCGGGGAGGAGTTAGTGTGACGTGTGTGTGTTTTTTTTTACAGTAGGGGGCGTGGCTGACGTCTGACGTCACTGATCGGCGTTCCCGATGACAGGGAACAGCCGATCAGTGACAGGCAGTGTAGGAAGCACGGGGAGAGGTTTGTTTACACAGACCTCTCCCCGTTCTTCAGCTCTGTGACACGATCGCAGGACACCAGCGGCGATCGGGTCCGCTGGTCCCGTGGCCGCGGTCATGGAGCTCCCAACCGGGTGTGCGACCCCACGGCTAGGCAATTAAAGGGGACATATATATACGTGCTTTTGCCTAGCCGTGCCATTCTGCAGACGTATATGTGCAGGAGGCGGTCGGGAAGCGGTTAAAGAAGATGCCTGTGGTGATTGGACAATGATCGGTCTAAAGTTTTGGAAAATTCATTGTTATTTCCTTGTGCAAATTCCCTATTTCCTTTCAAGGATTTAAGGGTTCTTCCTCATGTTGAGAATTTGGGATTTCTGCAAAGTATTTTGAAGACTTTTAGCATTGCTCTTATCAAGGAGTAGTTTTTAATATGCTGTTTGTTTCTAAGGCATATTATGGGAGTGCATTTAAGTGGTTGGGGGGCCCATCCTTGTTTCATGGCTAACCAGGCTTTCACATTTTTTTGCAGAAACCGGTCCACCAACTGCAATAAGGTGGCAAGCCTGGTGGTATTTCTTTACGTCACCTTTTCAACACAGAGGAAGTCTTGAAATAACTTTCCGGTCTCAGGGAAGCCCTGCTAAAAATGACTTTGTCTACAACTCATGATACATTAGTATGATGGTCAGTGGAAAGAATGCTCCTTACACTTGTGGTCATTGGGAAGAATCACCCCCTTACAGATCACTAAAAAGATCAATGTTTTCAGTGGGAACTTATCTGAAAGGCAGAAATTGGGCATTGTTTACGGAATCCCTAACAACCTCTGGAGCTGGGATCTCAAACTGGTGGCCCTCCAGCTGTTGCGAAACTACAAGTCCCATGAGGCATTGCAAGGCTGACAGTTACAAGCATGACTCCCTCAGGCAGAGACGTGATGGGACTTGTAGTTCCGCAACAGCTGGAGGGCCTCTAGTTTGAGACCCCTGCTCTGGAGGAACCCTGGTTGAGAAACCCTGCTCTAGACCTTCCCTTTCTTTAGGGACTCAGAGTCTTACTTTCCTAAGTCTTGGTTGTTTGTCTAGCTGGGTATATTGGCCTAGCTCCTTGTCAAGGTTTTGAAATTAGACAGGTGGGAGAGAGATATTGGCAAGGTCTGCATGTTGTGCAGATATAAGATATTCATATAATTCTTCCCAACCAGAAGAACATATTATTTTTCTATTTCTCAAAGTATCATCTGATCTGAGGAAGTAGGGGCAGGAAGTTGAGTGCAAAATGTTGAGTAAGTGAAGGAGGTAAACGTATTCCCAGGTATTTAAAAGAAGATAGGAAGAGATAACCACCGCTCAAGGACAGTCCTTCACTGCGAATGCACCTACTCCTGTTTGGGAGCCCCAGGTACTGGCTAATGACACAGTAGATTGGAAATCAGGAAGAACTCCGGACAGCCGCACACCAGGAAGAGATAAAATTCAATAAATTTATTTAAAAAGCTGGAATCACATCAATCCAAAACACGGCAAAGCAGAATAGGGGGGGGGTACAAAGCTGACGCGTTTCGCACTATGCTTAGTGCTTACTCACAGCGAGTATATGAGTAAGCACTAAGCATAGTGCGAAACCCGTCAGCTTTGTACCCCCCCCCTATTCTGCTTTGCCGTGTTTTGGATTGATGTGATTCCAGCTTTTTAAATAAATTTATTGAATTTTATCTCTTCCTGGTGTGCGGCTGTCCGGAGTTCTTCCTGATTTCCAATCTATTTAAAAGAAGACATACAAGTGAAAGGGAAAATTTCTTCCAAAAGTCCGTCTTATGTCCCTAGGTATGTTAATGTCCATTGCTGCGGATTTCGAGTAGTTGAGTTTTAGATATGTCCTATGAAATCCACAAATTACAAAGTTTCCTGGAACTCTGAGGAATTTCCTGCTTCTAATTAGGAGAACAGGAGAATCAGTTTGTTGGGAAAGTCTCATGTTTTCTCAATCCTTGGTTTGACGTTCTCACCTCTAAAACATTTGTAGAAACATATACTGCTAAACTGTTAGGCAGCAATAAAGCTACACATTAGTTATTAATATTCGTGTTCTAAAACAATTGATTGCCTTTAATACATCAATTAAGCAGCAGGAAGTCCAGGATATATTAAGGTGAAGGGAAAGTACCATTGATACCGCGACAATGCTCGAAAATCCATCATTCCTGAATATTTTATGATGACTTCCTCTTGGGAGCTCCATATTCTAGATTCTTCTTACTGACATAACTGTCAGACCTACAAAGGATATCTCCTGCATTTCACCTGCTACTCTAAAC
Organism: Lithobates sylvaticus; assembly: GCA_028564925.1. NCBI lineage: Eukaryota > Metazoa > Chordata > Amphibia > Anura > Ranidae > Lithobates > Lithobates sylvaticus. The sequence continues at coordinate 90,362,853 of CM053038.1, forward strand.
AGCCAGTTATTCGAAATATGTAACTGAAAAATTCCATTTTCATTTCACGTTCGCTTCTTGTTTTGTTTGGCAGGACTTTGTGCTCATACCCTGCAGAACTTACTGCCAATTCATACTAGCGGAGCTCTGTCAGCTGGAAGTCATGTGATTTTAAGCAGAACTAAAACCCTCCTATCCATAACAGTCAAGGAAGCTTAGCCTCTGTTTGATCTGTGGTGGCAATGTTGCTGCACATGTGATCAGTTATGATACCAGCTATTTGATGGCTTGACAGTTCAGTTGAGAGGACAAGCAACTGTGATAGTTATCATTTACAGCATGCATGCCTTGATTTTAGGAAACAGTTAAATGGCTTGTAAAAGCAGAAAGTTTTTTTATCTTAATGCATTAAGATAAAAAGCCTTTTATGTGCAACAGCCCCCCTCAGCCCCCCTAATACTTACCTGAGGTCCCTCTCTGTCCAGCGATATCCACGACTGTCAGCCATCCCAGATTCTCCTTCCTGATTCGCTGAGACAGAGCAGCGACGCCATTGGCTCCCGCTGCTGTTAATCAAAGTCAGCTAGCCAATCAGGGGAGAGAGGGGGGCGGGGCCAGGTCAGAGCTCTGTGTCTGAATGGACACAGGGAGCTGTGACTCAGCTCAGGGGGGTCCCCATAGCAAGCTGCTTGCTGTGGGGGCACTGAACAGGAGGAAGCGGCTAGGAGAACAGGAGGCTCTGGGCTGCTTTGTGCAAATCCACTGCAACAGAGCAGGTAAGTATAATGCCGCGTACACACGATCGGACTTTGTCCGCCGGACCTAGTCTGGCGGACAAACCGCCGGACTTTCCAGCTGGGCTTCGCCGGACTTGAAAGCGAACGGACTTGACCACACACGATCACGCTAAAAGTCTGGCGGTTCACGCGATGACGTACAGCACGTACGATGGGACTAGAACACTAGACTAGAGTCCGTGACATACTTGCTACTGAGCATGCGTCCTTTTTGGTCCTCCGGACCATCATACAGACGGCCGTATTGTCCGTCGTTCTGCCAAGTTCAGCGGACAATTTTTTTATTTTGTGCACACATACTTAAAAGCTCATGGAATCAAATAATGACAGTTTTTGTCACACCATATTACCGCAACTGTTTATCAAACCTACTGTATATGTTCATTCAAAAATACACTGAAATGTATCTTATTGCACACAAACACAATAAGATCAGAGAAGATCAGAGAAGAATAAGACTCAATAGCAAATTGTGAGTGTGGAAAAATGGAACTAATATTGGGAGGGGCTTAAAATTTGAGTCTATGTACAAAGCATAGGTGTGAACAGTATACTGCTTTAGGGTGTGAACCCAAAAGCTCAAACACATATGTGTGTGTGCATGTGTATATATACTGACAGTGTCAGTAGAGCAATGGACAGTGTCAGTAGGGCAATGGACAGTATCAGTAGTTTTTTTTTTTATTATTTTATAAAAAAAAAACTAGGATTGTCAGGGGGCAGGCCTCCTTGAAATATCCCAATACAGGAGAAGTACCTATTCCACTATTAGCGGCACTGATGCCATTCGCAGTGGCCAAGACCTGACAGCTCTGGACCTGGAAGTGCTTAGAGCTGAGAGTTTCCAAGTACGTGCTTCACAGAGAGATCTAGACATTGGGGTGTCCCTGCTGGATGTATCCTCTTTTTGCACTCGTGACCATTTTTACCAGCAAAAAAAGATGATGCTAAATTAAAAACTTGGCTTTTAATCAGGGACGTAACTAGAAATCACAGGGCCCCATAGCAAAATGTTGTATGGCCCCCCCCCCCAAAAAAAAGAACTAATGCCATTGAACAACAGATTACCACACTCATGTGGCACAGTACCCAGGCAACAGCTTATATTAATTTTGAACAAAAAAGGATGCAGTATACTGTATGCAGCCCCTGAAGGACACATATTGCTGACCTCCATGCCTTCTAACCAATTTCTGTTCTGTTATATAAAATAGTTCAACTCACCATAATGCAGAATCAGTGGGAGCCCTGAGCGTGTCACTTGCCACCAGATGCAGATTGTCACTTGTCACACGTTGCAGAATGTCACCTGCCACATGTTGCAGATTTTCCACTTGCCACGTCCCGGATTGTCACTTGCCACCTCACCTGCCACACATTATGGATTGTCACTTGCACGTCCTGGATTGTCACTTGCCACGTCACTTGCCACACATTATGGATTGTCACTTGCCACATCCTGGATTGTCACTTGCCACACATTACTGATTGTCACTTGCCACATCACCTGCCACACATTGGGGATTGTCCACTTGCCACATCGCCTGCCACCAGATGCATATTGTCATTGCAACACATTGTGGAATGTCACCGGCCACGTCACCTGCCACATGTTGCGGATTGTCCACTTGCCACGTCCCGGATTGTCACTTGCCATGTCACCTGCCACACATTACGGATTGTCACTTGCCACGTCACGTATTTTCACTTGCCACATCACCTGCCACACATTACGGATTGTTACTTGCCATATCAAGGATTGTCACTTGCCACACGTTGCGGATTGCCAACTTGCCACGTCATCTGCCACCAGATGAAGATTGTCACTTGTCACACGTTGCGGAATGTCACCTGCCACGTCACCTGCCACATGTTGCGGATTGTCCACTTGCCGCTTCCCGGATTGTCACTTGCCACATCACCTGCCACAAATTACGGATTTACGTCACTTGCCACACATTACAGATTGTCACTTGCCACGTCACGGATTGTCACTTGCTGTGTCACCTGCCACATGTTGTGGATTGTCCACTTGCCACGTAGCCTGCCACACATTACAGATTGTCACTTGCCACGTCACGGATTGTCACTTGCTGTGTCACTTTCCTGCTGTGTCACAGAGTCAGGCAGCAGATTATCAGTCAGGCAGCATCTCTCTGCTCCCCCGCCCGCCAGCTCCCTGATTAGCCAGCCCGCTGACGCCTGCACTCTCACCCGCGGACCCGCGGAGCCGCCCGCCCTGTTAACCCGTGGACCCGCGGAGCCGCCTGCACTGTTAACCCGCGGGGCCGCCCGAGGACCCGCGGAGCCACCCGCTCTCACCCGCAGAACCGCCAGCGAAGCCTGTACTCACCGGGCCCCACTTGGCTGCGAGCCCCATAGCGCCCGCGTGTGTTTCTATGGCGGTAGCTCTGCCACTGCTTTTAATTGTGATTTAGTTTATCTCAGGACTTATAAAATGACTAATTTAAGAACAGCCACTAGAATAGAAAACTCACAGATAAGTGGAATAGCAAGCCAAGTTTCTAGCTGGCTACATAGGATGCTTTGAGAACCTAGAGACACAAGAGAAGACGATAAATAGAATATATTTGAACCCTGCGTTATATATGATCATTTCTACAGAAGTGGAGGTACACTTTAAAATACTAGACTGATGACACAATAACAGCTTGTCACAGATCTATTTAGGTTTCGAATTTTGTAAAAAGGAAGTGATACTTTCCCCTTTTCAGTATTGTCTGAACTATTTCCCACAAACTTCCTGTGCAGGAGTCCAGCAGACAGGTTGCTGCATTTAGTATTATTTGTGTAACACAAAGCTCTACAGTTTGCTCTACTGGCAGTGACAAGATTTGACGATTGGTAATATAATTCTATTATTTTCTTTTCAAAGTGATACTTGTCTGTCTCAGATGATCCAATACACAAGACAACCTTAAAGTACTGAGTTCTTCCAATCACTTCCAGCAGTTTTCCAGCCTATGGCATATCTGTGAAACGGACGTATTTTATTAGTAATTAGCCATTAAAACCCATTCACATTAATGCATTACCACAACACGATAACACACAAACTGTGATGCTGTCCGGGACATGGCATGCGCAGACGTGCATTTGCAGGTGCCAGTCTTGCCAGGCATAGGTTAATGCCTATGCGCATGCATGGGAACATATATGCGCATGTGCGAAAATATGTGCATGCGCGAAAATACACACGTCCGTTAGCCATTAATGCTGGTGCCAAATGGCCTATATAAAGACAGCAGCTGCAATAGTGCAGTGCTGTCTGATATGCAGCTTTACCTGAGTCTGATCCTGTATCTGCATCTGATTACCTGTGTTTGACCCAGCTTCCTTGACTACGCTTGCTTATCACCAGTCCTGACCCCGGCTTGTCTTAACCTTGTAATACCTGCTATTCTGCCTGATATCCTGCTGCCAACCTCTGCCTGTCTACTGTCCAATCTCTGCTTACCGCTTATGCCATTTCTGATTATCTGTGATTGACCCAGCTTCCTTGACTACGCTTGCTTATCACCAGTCCTGACCCCGGCTTGCCTTAAACTTGTTATACCTGCTATTCTGCCTAATATCATGCTGCCAACCTCTGCCTGTCTACTGTCCAATCTCTGCTTACCGCTTATGCCATATCTGATTATGTGTGATTGACCCAGCTTCCTTGACTACGCTTGCTTATCTCCAGTCCTGACCCCGGCTTGCCTTAACTTTGTTATACCTGCTATTCTGCCTGATATCCTGCTGCCAACCTCTGCCTGTCTACTGACCAATCTCTGCTTACCGCTTATGCCATATCTGATTATCTGTGATTGACCCAGCTTCTCTGACCCTGCTCCAGTCTTGCTCCATCCTGCTCCAACCAGTACCTGGTGACGCTATCCTGCATACGCTGTGCATCCGCTAGCTGCTCTCCACCCAGCCTGGTCTGGTGATTCATCAGCTGCACATCTCTACGTCAAAAAGTAATTCTGCAGGCACTCCTACCTCTCTGCGCACTCGTGGCCACTGTCGCAACTCCAGTGGCCACTGTGCCAGGGCTGTAAGGGAGGTCTCCGTCTACACGTCAGGCTCTGTTACAAGGTACCTGACAGATGCAATGTGATGCCATTCATTTTAAAGGGGAACTAAACTCATCAAATTAACAGTTAACCGCTTGCCGACCAGCCACCGTCATTATACTGCGGCAGGTCGGCACGATCCCACGAGCCATCGTAGCTGAACGTCGGCTCCTTTATGTAGAATAGCAGGCGAGCACGTGCTGCTGCACTGTGTGGGTGCAATGCTCGTGGCCGCGGTCGCGATGACTGCTGACCATGAGCAATCGCGGGAACGAGAGGCAGAACAGGGACGTGTATGTGTAAACACACACGTCCCTGTTCTGTGAGGAGAGACAGATCGTGTGTTCCTAATAGCTAGGAACCACGATCTTTCATCTCCTCTAGTCAGTCCCCTACAGTTAGAACACACAGTCAGGGAACACAGTTAACCCCTTGATCGCCCCCTAGTGTTAACCCCCTTCCCTGCCAGTGACATTTTTACAGTAATCAGTGCATTTTATAGCACTGATCGCTGTATAAATGCCAATGGTCCCAAAAATGTGTCAAAAGTGTCCGATACAAATCGCAGACCACCTGCCATTACTAGTAAATAAAAAAAAAATAATAAAAATGCTATAAATCTATCCCCTATTTTGTAGACACAATAACTTTTGCACAAACAATCAATATATCACTATTGCGATTTGTATTACCAAAAATATGTAGAAGAATACATATCGACCTAAACTGAGAAAAAGAATTGCGTTTTTGAAAAAAAAAAAAATGGGGATATTTATTATAGCAAAAAGTACAAAATATTGGGGTTTATTTACTAAAGGCAAATCCACTTTGCACTGCAAGTGCACTTGGAAGTAAAGTCGCTGTAGATCTGAGGGGGACAATCAAGGAAAATAAAAAACAGCATTTTAGTTTGCACATGATTGGATGATACAATCAGCAGAGCTTCCACTCATTTCAGATCTACCCCTTAGATTTGGAGCGACTGCACTTCCAAGTGCACTTTCAGTGCAAAGTGGATTTGCCTTTCGTAAATAGCCCCCATGGTGTTTAACCACTTGCCGACCAGCCGCCGCAGTTTTACTGTGGCAGAATGGCGCGGCTGGGCAAAAGGACGTTACCTTACGTTGCTTCGCCCTGTGGCCACTAGGGGCGCACGCCCGTTGCTCGCCCCCGGAGGCGATGCAAGTGCCCCGCGGTCGAGATGACTGCCGGGCTCCCGCGATCACGAAGTATGAACAGCGATCTATCTCTTCTCCTAGCAAGTCCCATCCCCCTTCAGTTAGAACACAGAGGGGGAACACACTTAACCCCTTGATCGCCCCCTAGTGTTAAACCCTTCACTGCCAGTGACATTTTTACAGTAATCAATGCTTTTTTATAGCTCTGCTCGCTATATAAATGCCAATGGTCCCAAAAATGTGTCAAAAGCAGGGCTGGTGCTACCACTAGGCAAACTAGGGCGCCTGGCCACTGGTGTTCCTACTCTTTTCTCTCTGCAACAAGCAACTAAATCTCAGCATCAGCAGGCGGAGGTGGAGGACTGTGTCTGTGTCCCAACTCTCGAATGAATGGAAGCAAACCAACATTAATTTATGGGCCCTGGTAGGCTGCATTTGATGGGTGCTGGTGAGGCTGCATTTGATGGGTGCTGATGAGGCTGAATTTGTAATGGACGCTTCATTAAAAGGGTGGGGTATACATGGGCAGGGCAAAGGGCGTGGAGTCAGGGGTGGGGCCAATGGGGGGGCGGCAAAATCCTTGCACCAGCCCTGCTCAAAAGTGTCCAATGTGTCCGCCATAATGTCGCAGTCAAGATAAAAATCGCAGATCGCCGCCGTTACTAGTAAAAAAAAAAAATAATAATAAAAATGCTAAAAAAACATCCCCTATTTTGTAGACCCTATAACTTTTGCGCGAACCAATCAATATATGCGTATTGCGATTTTTATTACCAAAAATATGTAGAAGAATACATATCGACCTAAACTGAGAAAAAAATAGCTTTTTCTCGCAATTGTCAGTTAAAGCGACGCAGTGCCGAATCGCAAAAAATGGCCTGGTCATTCTGCAGCCAAATCTTCCAGGGCTGAACCGGTTAAAGTCCTCCTCTTGCGAATACCCGGATCACATAGACAGACAATTGTGAATCCACCACCACACAGAGTGCTTGCTTACCAGCTTGCACAAGCTGATTCGCTTGTGGCTAATACCCAACCAGGGCTTTTACCTCTAGGGATAGCAACCGATTGGCAGATCCAACCACAGCAGCCTCTGAACATTACTAAGGGGCGGATGGACTTGGATGGTCTCAGGGACTCGGAGGGATCCAGGGTCCTCACTCAACAATCATGTTCATATAGACCCAAAAAAGGAAAGGTTCGCCATAGGTAAAACCAGACTAAAGTTTATTTAAAATAAAAAGTATCACTTACATATACAGTAGTAAGGTTCTTTCAACATGGACAGTAAGCCGGCCGGCTAACAACATAAATGCCCGTCCTGAAATTGTGTGAGAGTAACTATTCATTACCAATAGGAATCTGCCTGGGAAGTTTCCAAACTTCATAGAACTTCATAGAAGTCATGTTATTCAATTCTGGGCAACTGTAGGACTATAAAGCAAAAGCTATTATCAAACAAAAGGATGGAAAACTGGGCACTGCCATGGGGGACATATCCCAATGACAAAATTAAGAAAAAAAAAAAAATTCTCTTCCAACACAAAAATGTCAGCTCTTCTCCCCAACAGTTCCAACACACACAGACAATATGGCCAAAATAGGGTTGCCCCCTTTTCTTCAAATCAAACCCGAAACACTTTAGCAGCGCACAGCAATTTTTTTTAGTTTTTATAGTATAAACTATACATATACATTGCTATTAAATAACATTTCTAATCATATGATGTTAGAAAAAATAGTCCCCCTTTACATCAGAGTCCACAGAGTTCCCCTTTACATCAGAGTCCACAGAGTTCCCCCTTTACATCAGAGTACACAGAGTTCCCCCTTCACCTCAGAGTCCACAGAGTTCCCCCTTTACATCAGAGTCCACAGAGTTCCCCCTTTACATCAGAGTCCACAGAGTTCCCCCTTTACATCAGAGTCCACAGAGTTCCCACTTTACATCAGAGTCCACAGAGTTCCCCTTTACATCAGAGTCCACAGAGTTCTCCCTTTACATCAGAGTGCACATGGTTCTCCCTTTACATCAGAGTCCACAGAGTTCCCCCGTTACATCAGAGTCCACAGAGTTCCCCGTTACATCAGAGTCCACAGAGTTCCCCTTTACATCAGAGTCCACAGAGTTCCCCCTTTACATCAGAGTCCACAGAGTTCCCCCTTTACATCAGAGTCCACAGAGTTCTCCCTTTACATCAGAGTCCACAGAGTTCTCCCTTTACATCAGAGTCCACAGAGTTCTCCCTTTACATCAGAGTCCACAGAGTTCCCCGTTTACATCAGAGTCCACAGAGTTCTCCCTTTACATCAGAGTGCACATGGTTCTCCCTTTACATCAGAGTCCACAGAGTTCTCCCTTTACATCAGAGTCCACAGAGTTCTCCCTTTACATCAGAGTCCACAGAGTTCTCCCTTTACATCAGAGTGCACAGAGTTCTCCCTTTACCTCAGAGTCCACAGAGTTCCCCCTTTACATCAAAGTCCACAGAGTTCCCCCTTTACATCAGAGTGCACAGAGTTCCCCCTTTACATCAGAGTGCACAGAGTTCTCCCTTTACATCAGAGTCCACAGAGTTATCCCTTTACATCATAGTGCACAGAGTTCTCCCTTTACATCAGAGTGCACAGAGTTCTCCCTTTACATCAGAGTGCACAGAGTTCTCCCTTTACATCAGAGTCCACAGAGTTCCCCCTTTACATCAGAGTCCACAGAGTTTCCCCTTTACATCAGAGTGCACAGAGTTCTCCCTTTACCTCAGAGTCCACAGAGTTCCCCCTTTACATCAAAGTCCACAGAGTTCTCCCTTTACATCAGAGTGCACAGAGTTCTCCCTTTACATCAGAGTCCACAGAGTTCCCTCCTTTACATCAGAGTCCACAGAGTTTCCCCTTTACATCAAAGTCCACAGAGTTCCCCCTTTACATCAGAGTGCACAGAGTTCTCCCTTTACATCAGAGTCCACAGAGTTCCCTCCTTTACATCAGAGTCCACAGAGTTCCCCCTTTACATCAGAGTCCACAGAGTTCCTCTTTTACATCTGAATCCACAGAGTTCCCTTTTACATCTGAATCCACAGAGTTCCCCTTTTACATCTGAACTCGCAGAGTTCCCTTTTACTGTAAGGGGGGACTCTGAAGACTCTGATGTAAGGGAGAACTCTGGGGACTCTAAGGGTTGCTCTGGGAACCCTGATTTAAAGGTGGAACACTGAGAACTCTGATGTATGGAGAGGACTCTGATGTAAGGGGGAACACTGTGGCCTCTGGTGTAAGGGGGAACTCTGAGAACCCTGATTTACACACCCCTTGGCAGTCAGCACCTCTCATTCAGATGTATCTGAGGCTGCTAGACTTCCAATTTCCGGCCACTACCCTTTTCTGAGGCACAGCGCCAGGGATTGGAGTGTGGGCAGATACAGAGGGGTAGGGGTGGGAGAAAGAGGTGCAGATCAACCCCTTTCTCATCTCCCATCAGTGTGGGGGGTCAGGGGGTGGGGGAATTGTTAGTGCTGGCTTTAGACAATGTGAAAGAGAGTGTAAAAGACACTCTCCGCTTAGCCAACTGCAGCCAGCAACCCTGCTGGGAAGCCATAGTCCAGGCTGAATAATGTGTCCGGGTTGCAGGCAGTCTGAAACCCGGACGCATGACTCCAAACCCGAACTGTCTGGGTAAATCCTGGACAGGTGGCAACCCCAAACCCAAACCTCATCCCAGATAGACAGATGTGCAAATCTTATAGAAGGCGTACAATTGTCTATCCTCAAAGTAGAGTGCCAAGGCCATCGCGACTTTCATTCTCTTCAAGAAATGAGATGAATGAAGGTAGAGTATGGAAACCATTGGATGATCTAGTGTTGCCTTGAAGGATAGGATTTACATTATGAGCGATCACAATGGCATACAGTACCCGATTTATGCCATTTATTAACCCATTTAGTGGTATGTTCTTTCTCTCAGGTCTGAACATCCATCACTGCTCTTAGGTGGGTTCCCAGTTTTCCTTTTGAATTTCTTAATTTGTAGGAGGATCAGGAACTCCCGACGGTGACCGGTCACACCCAAACTATAGCACAAAGTTATAATTTAGGGATTATAATTTTTGTATTCTAGCTCCCATCTGTTTTATTATGGATGCACCTGTAGACATGATAAAGATTCTGTATTTAGGATTAAAAATGTTGCTGTGGATTAAAACATCACTAAATAAAATGTCACCTTAATAAATAACTTTATACAAAAGGTAATAATTATAGAACTCTACTAAAAGGACCTTCTACATTCACTCATAGGCGTGTGCAGGGGGTGTGCCAGGTGTGCCTGGGCACACCCTAATCCTTGGAATTGCAATTAGTGGACTTCCAGCTGTTGCAGAACTACAATTCCCATGAGGCATAGAAAGACTCTGACAGCCACAAGCATGACACCCAGAGGCATGATGGGACTTGTAGTTTTGCAACAGCTGGAGGTCCGCTAATTGCATATCCCTGTCCTAATCACTACGTGCAGTGCAGATTCCCTCTACTGCCCGGGCTTCACCAGTGTTACCCCCCCCCCCCCCCGGCCCCGTAGTGCTGCTGGCTTCCCTCCTCTCCTCTCCACCCAGCTGCAGGGGGATGTTTCAGGATGGAGAGCGGAGGAGGGGGCTAATAAATATGTAATTTACCAGTGCCTTGCTTTTCTAAATGAACACAGTAAACACACTCACTCACTGTGTTCGTTCATAACTGAAGCATAGTAAACTGTGAGCTAATGAACTTTAATGGCATCCCAGTCTTAGTCCGTAGGGTTCAATGTTGAGTTGGCCCACACTTTGCTCCTATAACAGTTTCAACTCTTCTGGGAAGGCTGTCCACAAGGTTTAGAAGTGTGTCTATGGGAAAGTTTGATCATTCTTCCAGAAGTGCTTTTGTGAGGTCAGGCACTGATGTTGGACAAGAAGGTGTTCTATCAGGTTGAGGTCAGGACTCTGTGCAGGCCAGTCAAGTTCCTCCACCCCAAACTCTCTCAATCATGTCTTTATGGACCTTGCTTTGTGCACTGGTTCGCAGTCATGTTGGAACAGGAAGGGGTCATCCCCAAACTGTTCCCACGAAGTTGGGAGCATGAAATTGTCCAAAATGTCTTGGTATGCTGACCCCTTAAGAGATCCCTTCACTGGAACTAAGGGGCCAAGACCAACCCCTAAAAAACAACCCCACACCATGAATGAATGAATGACTATATGTATAGCTCTGCCTATGCAAACCAAATCGCCTCAGGGCACTTGCCGCCGGTGTCTGTCTGGGTGTAGCACAGTCCTTTACCCTGTAGGGGTCCCAACGCGCTTACAAACACATACGAGGGCCAATTTTTAGACAGGATCTAATTAACCTACCAGCATGTCTTTGGAGTGTGGGAAGGAAACTGGAGTACCCAGGGGAAACCCACAAAGGCACAGAGAGAACATGCAAACTCCAGACAGATGGTGTCAGTTGTCGGGATTTGAACCAGCAACCCTATTGCTGCTAGGTGAAAGTGCTAACCACTACACCACTGTGCTGCCCGTAATCCCCCTCCACCAAGTGATTTGGATCAGTGTACAAAGTAAGGTCCATAAAGACATGGATGAGCGAGTTTGGGGTGGAGGAACTTGACTGGCCTGCACAGAGTCCTGACCTCGACACTATAGAACACCTTTGGGATGAATTAGAGTGGAGACTGCGAGCCAGGCCTTCTCATCCACATCAGTGCCTGACCTCACAAATGCTCTTCTGGAAGAATAGTCAAACATTCCTATAGACACTCCTAAACCTTGTGGACAGCCTTCCCCAAAGAGTTGAAGCTGTTATTGCTGCAAAGGGTGGGCCAACTCAAGATTGATCCCTACAGACTTATGCCCCACACACACGGTCGGAAAATCCGACCACAAAATCCATCGGATTTTGTCCGACGGATTTTGTCCGACACTGGTGTTGCATACACACGGTCGGACAAAGTTGTCGGAAAATCCGATCATTCTGAACGTGGTGACGTTTGTTGCCTACGACGGGACTACGTAGAGGCTAGTAGCCAATAGCTTTGGTCTTGTAATGGGATCTGAGCATGCGTGGCACTTTGTCCGTCGGAATTCGCTACACACGATCGGAATTGGTGTGATCGGACTTTGTTGTCGGAAAATTTTTAGAGCAGGAGATACAACTTTGTCCGTCGGACAATCCGATGGAAAATGTCCGATGGAGCCTACACACGGTCGGAATTTCCGACAACATGGTCCGATAGGACAGAATCCATCGGAAAATCCGACCGTGTGAACGGGGCATAAGACTGCATACCTCCCAACATTTTGAAATGGGAATGAGGGACACCTATCAGCAAAAGTATGTAGGCATAGGACACACCCCCCTTGCCACGCCCCCTTAAAGGAGAATTATACAAAAAAACAAGATTGGTTAAACCCACAAGTGCTTTTTTTTTACCACTACTATTCCTTTATATTGGCTTTTGGAATTTACAAATTCAGCAATTTATAAATCAGATGAAAGGTTTAGCGCTGGAAAACAGTTTTTGGTAGATAAAAAGTGCATTTTATATACGGCTATATAGATCAGACCAAAATGAGGGACAAATGAGGAGGAATGAGGGACAGAGGGACAATGCTCCAAATCAGGGACAGTCCCTCGGAATCAGAGACAGTTGGGAGCTATGAGACTGGGATGGCATTAAAGTTCATGTGCGTGTAAAGGCAGGCGTCACAATACTTTTGGTAATATAATGTATCTTTCCCCTGGGCTAACCATATCCATATAGATTTATTTGTAATATTACATTTTTCTGTCAATCTGTTTGACTGGATTTTCTATTTATTTATTTTTGTTCACAAGAGCATCCTAATACAAATGTTTAATTTAATAAATCGTATGAGTATGGTGTTATAGTCCGGGCATACTGTTCATGCATGCTTTGAGTTAGTAATCCTTCTGATAGAAATATTATATTTACAGAACGTTCCTATATTAAGCTTTATGTTACAGGAAACACTGTCTTGAAATAGCAAAAGAAACCTTTATTTTATACTTATGTGTGCTTATTTTGATAGCTCCTATGTACATTTATTTATTTTTTTGCATTTGGTTACAATTTTTTGGACATTTATTTGTAATTTTCTTGGAAAATAATAAACATTTTATAAAAAAAATAAAAATAAAAAATAAATAACAACGAAATGCAAAACTCTGGTGGGTGTAACAAGATGTCCGCTTGCCCCTTCTCGGTGTATCATTACTGTGAAGGGGTGCGGGGTGTAGCAAAATGGTGGGTTGATGGGTCGCCTGATCTGACAGAACACTGGCAGCAAGGTACCATGGGACACGTAGTCCTTAGAAATTGAAAGTAAATAGCAGTTGAGAAGCTGCAAAGCATGCTGGGAATCCAGGAAGTTGTGGAAAGTGACGGCTGCAGAACTCACAACATAAAAGGAGATTTTTCAAGTAAGCTTGTATTGGATGGTCAAGTATAGTTATGTCTGTATTGCATGGCTCCCAACTGTCCCTGATTTTCAGGGACTGTCCCTGATTTGGAGCAATGTCCCTCTGTCCCCCATTCCTCCTCATTTGTCCCTCATTTTGGTCTGATCTATATAGATGTATATAAAATGCACTTTTTATCTATCAAAAAGTGTTTCCCAGTGCTAAACCTTTCATCTGATTTCTAAATTGCTGCATTTGTAAATTTCAAAAGCCAATATAAAGGAATATCAGTGATAAAAAAGCACTTGTGGGTTCAACCAATCTTGTTTTTTTTGTACAATTCTCCTTTAAGGGGGCGTGGCAATGGGGTGTGTCCTATGCCTGCATACTTTTGCCGATAGGTGTCCCTCATTCCATTGGGAGGTATTGAATTGTTATTACAATGCTGTTGTTATAAAATGAAAGTGTAGCTGTGACCATAGATCTCCTAATCTCCAGTTAAACAGATACATACAAGAAGTTAAAAAGGAACTTTAGTTTAGAATTTGTTAAAAAAAAAAGGCAGCAGCTACACATACTGCAGCTACAGCAACAGCAAGGTACAGTATATGGTGCAATCTCTGATATATTAGCATGTAAAACACCCATAGTCTTATATAAAACCAATTGTAATATGTGTCATATAGTTCACAAAAGTTCATAAAACAACAAAAAGTCCATCATATTCACAGGAAGAAATGTTGTATCAAGCGAGCACTAGGCGGGTAGCTCCTCCCAGAGACAGGAAAGGATCTCTGTAATGCCGCGTACACACGTGCGGACTTTTCCCGGAGGACCTAGTCCAGCGGACAATCCGCCGGACTTTCCAGCTGGCTTCGCCGGACTTTCCGAGCGTGTGGACTTGCCCACACACGCCCGGACTTCTCCGGCGGACAATCCGCTGGAGAAAGTCCGCCGGACTTTTGAAAATGAACGGACTTGCCCACACACGGAGCAGTCCGTTCATTTAGAACGTAACTTCAGGTACGTAGCTAGCGTAGGCAGTAAATGCCGGCGCGCTAGCTCCATCACCTGGCATGGATTTAAAGGGAATCCCCACGCCGAAAAACGGCGTGGGGGTCCCCCCCAAATCCATCTCAGACTCTTATCCGAGCACGCAGCCCGGCAGGCCAGGAAAGGGGTGGGGACGAGCGAGCGCCCCCCCCCCTCCTGAGCCGTACCAGGCCGCATGCCCTCAACATGGGGGGTGCCCTGGGGAAAGGGGGGCCGTGCGGCCCCCCCCACCCCAAAGCACCTTGTCCCCATGTTGATGAGGACAAGGGCCTCTTCCCAACAACCCTGGCCGTTGGTTGTCGGGGTCTGCGGGCGGGGGCTTATCGGAATCTGGGAGCTCAGATCCCGGCCCCCCACCCTATGTGAATGAGTATGGGGTACGATGTACCCCTACCCATTCACCTAAGGTGTAAAATGTAAAGTAAAAAAAACACCCACACTTTTGAAAAAATATTTTATTGCACTGCTCCGGGGGTCTTCTTCCGTCTTGGGGGTCTTCTCGCCGGACTCCTCCGCCATTTACCAAGCTCTTTTACCGAGCGGAGAAGTCCGGCTACCTTCTTCGTCGTCGCCGCCGTCGCCTGGGGGTCTCGATCCGCCTTCGGGGGTCTTCCGGGGTCTCTTCTGTTCTTGCCGCTGTCGTCGCTTTCTGCGCCGCTGGCGCCGCCTTCTTCTTCTTTTTCTTCTTCTTGTTCTTCTTGTTCTTCTTGTTCTTCCGATGTTGACACGTCGCTCCCTCTGGCCGGAATGCCAGAGCCGCGCTGTGCTGGCACTTATATAGGGACAAGGGGACAGGGTCACATGCTCATGTCACATGGTGACCCCGCCCCCTTGTGATGTCACAGTCCCGGAGGATGCTGGACTTGGCAGTCCGGCGGACAATCCCGCCGTTAGTAGGCTAGTCCGCCGGACTTTTTAAATGAACGGACTTGCCGCTCATCGGCAAGTCTGTTCATTTAGCACGTGACTTCAGGTTACGTAGCTAGCGTAGGCAGTAAATGCTCCGTTTTTGTTACATACTGTAGCTGCTGACTTTAAATGAAAATGCACGTACCAGTCCAGGGATCCAGTGTGTGCCCAGCCTGTTTTTTGACGGTCATCGGGTCCCTGGTGCCGCCATCTTGGATGTGGGAAGCCAGCTATGACTTCCTGGTACTTCACGACCAGTTTCAAACTGCACAGGTGCAAGTAGTGCTGCGAACATGCAAGTGCAAGTAGGGGGCGAACATCTGCTCAAATCGCCTAGGCGATCCAAGCGAAAGTGGCAGCGGGTACCTGTCAAAACTGGGTACTCACTCCCTGAAAAAAAATGAAACATCCAATTTTAGTAGAAGAGGGATAGGAGGTGGAGGAAATGTGGAACTTCCCTTTTTAGGTGACGTTCCGTTTTAAGCAAGACAGCTTGGTCACCTCCATGTCCCCAGCCTGTGATTGGCTGGTAAAAGAGCAGCAACAGACTTTTCACAACTCCTGGCAGCAGAACACCTGATTGGCTGATAGTGCTGGCCCTATTCTGGGCGCTGCTGTGCAGGGGAAGAGGCTGATATCACATCAAAATCAGGTGAGTACATTAGGTGCATTTACATTTTTTTTTTGACCCCTTGGCACTGGCTCCCACCAGCCCTGGGGTGGGGCCTGAAGTGTGGGATGTGGATGCAGGTTCCTTGATCATGGTATAGCATGTCGCAGCAGTCATATGATTGGAAACCCTCCCAATGACTGTAAACGCTGATCAGGAGCTGTTGATGACAGCTCGGTCATTGTGCAGGAAACGCGTGAGCTCACTCGCATATATGCCTGTAGTCACCATTAAGGCCCACCTGCCTTGCTGACACACACGTGTCATTCATTTCAATGGGCTGCCCTATGCTCTACAAATGCGACAAAGTAGCTCATGCACCTTTTTGAGGATGCATTTTTTTAACTGTGCATTTTGCTGCATTTTTTTTATGGGAAAACCATGCATCTGCTTGCCACGTCTGGGTCATTATTAACAATGAATGGCATGCCAAGTGTGACACATTTGTGCATATTCTGCAAACGCGCACAAAAATCCTGCAGTTTTGTGCATTGTGTGTAGCTGAGATCAATGTAACTGACGACAGTCATCACATGCACGGAACACAGGAAGTTATCAGCTCACAAGATTTCTGGCAGGATCAACAAGTCATTTTTAACACTTATCAGAGCTAACAAATCACTTACTTTGGTAAATTTAAAGCAAATTCTTTTTTCCATGTCCTTGTTGCTGATCTCCTACCTTCACCCACTTTGTCATCCATGTTCTTCTAAGCTCTGTAGTTCCTCTGTAATAGGCTGCTGAACTTGCTGAAAAACCTTTATTGGCTGCTGACTTCCTGTTTGTAAGACCGCTGGATTCTATCCCTCTCCTCAGCTCAGCCAGCGGTCTGACACGCCCCCTTGTAGTCCTCAGAAAGCCGAGCAGGAGGAAGCAGGCATGTTGTGGGCAGAAGGGGTCTCACTGCCCCCGGTCTGTGCCACCCATGGAGGAGGTGTCCTCCTTCTCCTCTCTCCTCCTCCTCTGCTTACTGACAGTCACCGCCCCTCCACTCTGCCTCCCATCTGTGCCCCCCACTCTATCCCCCCGCCGCCCGCCTGCTATGTCTGTAAAGAGTGGGAAATATCATCAGTAAATACTTGTATGACACAGCAGGGATGTCCCACTGTGTCAGGTATAGTATACGAGAACACTGATGCTGATGTCCCACCCCCCACCATTATAGGAACAGTGCGCTGTCAATCATAATAACAGGGGGGGGGCGGGGCATCATCGCTCTGTGTTCTAATAAAACAATACCAGACACCACAGGAGACAAGTAATTACTGATAATAATCCCACTCTGCACTGGTGGTCGCTGACAAATGGCACTGGTGGACCCTGACAAATGGCACTGGTGGTCCCTGACAAATGGCACTGGTGGTCCCTGACAAGTGGAACTGGTGGTCCCTGACATGGCGGTCCCTGACATGGTGGTCCCTGACATTCGGCACTGGTGGACACTGATAAGCTGCACTGGTTTGCATTTATATTAAATGCATTAAATATATTCAATTAATTTATATTTATTTATTAAATGCATTAAATTAATATTATATTAAAGTGGTGTTGCCACCAAAAAAAAAAAAAATGTCTTAAAAATCATAAAAAAAAAAAAAAAAAAATAATTGGAAAAAAAAAATGTTTACTCACCTCTAAATGCCTGTTGCTAGGGGGTCCCTCGTAGTCTGCCACCTTCTGTGCCCGGGCACTGACGTCGCTTCCCCTAGGCGCCGCACAGTCATCTGGGACCTGTCACGTGTCCCAGATGAGTGAGCAACAAATCACGGCGCCAGCGACGCTCGCGCATGCGCAGTGGGTGCCCACATTAAGAATGCCGGCGCCGTGAGCGGAGCAGGGATCGAGGTGGGGCCTCGTTCCCCCACATCGCTGGACCCTGGGACAGGTAAGTGTCTGATTATAAAAGTCAGCAGCTGCAGTATTTGTAGCTTCTATTGCTTCTCGGCCTTTTGGCTAAGATCAAGTGTAGTATCTGTTCTTATCAGTTGCCAGGAGGTGGCGCTTGCTTCCGTCCCTGTTCTACGGCGAGGTGGAGCAGGGTTGGCGGTTGCTATGCAAAAGCCTGCTGGTGTAAAGGTGACCTGGAGCGGTTCGTAGCCGAAAGGGAAGCCTTCTGATGGGGATGGAGAACCACTGGGTTGGCGCTGAAGGGCCGAGTCCCTGGCCTTCTGGCCTGGATTGTGGCGGCTCTAGCTCTGGTCAGGTTTTTCGGGGTGGAACACTTGCTTCTCTTCGTGTGTCGGGGAGGAGCGGTTAGTACCCCATGAATATAATTGGAGGGAGTGATGGAGGCGTGATGTGACCCTAAAACGTGGGGGTACACATCGGGCTTCCAGATCTCTTTTCCTTCCTGGCCGGGGTGGGGGCTGTTGTGGTCTAGGCTGTGGGTCAGGGTTGCACGTTGAAAAGCCAGTGGTGATTGTGCCCCTGAAGTGGCAGTTCAGGGGTGTCGTACATTCACTGTGGGTAACCACTTTGAGTTATGGCACCATGGTCACTTTCATCACAACACACGTTTTTCACACCTGCCTCTAGGGCCGAGCCTTTTGGCTAGGACCAGGGGAAATTTTTTTATTCCTGGCCGGAGGGCCGGCCATTGTATTGCACAATGGTCACTTTCCACTCACTCTCCCATCTTCCTTCTCCCCACTCTCTTTTTATTTACCCCCGTGTTTGTCACTTTTTTGTATATTTTTGTTTGGTGTTGTCACGTTTGTCACAGAGTGATGAGTAGGGTGTTCGGTCCTCGGGCCAGCCCTGAAAGTCTTGGGAGGAGGTGGACACGGCCTTTTGGCTTAGTTCGCCTTCTCTCATGGGGTCTCTCTTCGGGAGAGCCCCACCAAGTACTTGGGTGGGTCTGTTTCGGCAGACCCTCCAGAGAAAGGGGTCCGTCTGGTTTCGGCCAGATGGACCATGTGAGTACCTCAGTCCCCGTCTGGAGCCTAACGCCCCGGGGGATCAGGGTCAAGGTCCTTCCTTGGGAGGACAAGTGTAACACCCGTTGCACGTTTTGTGTCACTCTTTATGTGTGTGCACTTTTTTTGGTACCGGGTGGAGTTTTTTGGGTGTGTTTCACACGCCATTGGCTTTTCAATAGAAAAATTTGTAGCTGCTGACTTTTTTTTTTTTTTTTTTGTGGGCCCTCCTCTTTAATATGCATTTATATTAAAATGCTTTGCATTTATAAGGCTGTAACCTATCATACCGTGTGTTATGTATGGCTTGCTGGCTGCAAAATGAGGAGTGTGATTTATGTTGAAGTGGGCGAGTTCACATTTACATGTAAAAGCCTAGTGTCCCTCCCACACTCACTCCCACCCCAAGGATTCATGGGAAATGTAGTCTGATTACAGTTAGAGAGAGACGAGGATATGATGCAATCACTCTTCTAATGCCGCGTACACACGATCGGAATTTCGGCCAGCAAAAGACCGATGAGAGCTCTTCATCGGAAAATGCGACCGTGTGTAGGCTCCATCGGAATTTTGCTGGCCGAATTCCCGCCAGCAAAAATTTGAGAGCATGTTCTTAATTTTTCAGACGGAAAAGGTTTCTATCAGAAATTCCGATCGTCTGTAGCAATTCCGACGCGCAAAATTCCTACGCATGCTCGGAAACAATTTGACGCATGCTCGGAAGCATTGAACTTCATTTTTTCTCGGCTCGTCGTAGTGTTGTACGTCACCGCGTTCTTGATGGTCGGAATTTGGTGTGACTGTGTGTAGGCAAGACAGTTTGAGCGGAATTCCGTGGGGAAAACTATCAGAGCTTTTTCCAAAGAGAATTCCGATGGTGTGTACGCGGCATAAGAGATCCTCCCTGCCAGAAAAGATGATGCATTTTTTGAATCAGAAAACTGACTTCCTGAAAATTTAATCAGTCATATCTCTTGAACAGTAAGAAATTTCACAAATGTAATAACTGTTTAGTGTTTTGTGTGTGTGTGTGTGTGGGGGGGTGGTGGTGTACTAATCGGGGATTTTTTTTAAATCACGGAGTTCAGCTTTAACAGAGGGAGACGTACCACATAGAAGAAGTTCATTGTTAGGGTTTACATGTCATTTGAAGGCCACATATACACAGGTATCAAAATGGGAAGCCCAGCTTGCGCTCCTAATGCCCATCCTGATGCCTGGAGCTGATAGAGTCTATAGAACAGTAAAGCCCCATACACACGACCGTGTGTGGGCTCCATCTGACTTTTTTCGTCTGAATTTCTGACGGAAAAAATTTGAGATCCTGCTCTCAAATTTTCCGACAACAAAGTCCTATCGGACTTTTTCCGATCGTGTGTAGAGAATTCCGACGGACAAAGTGCCACGCATGCTCAGATCAAACGACGAGACCAAAGCTATTGGCTACTAGCCTCTACGTAGTTACGTCGTACGCAACAAACATCACCATGTTCAGAATGATCGGATTTTCCGACAACTTTATCCTACTGTGTGTATGCAACACCAGTGTTGGACAAAATCCGTCGGAAAAAAATCCGACGGATTTTGTGGTCGGAATTTGCGACCGTGTGTACGGGACATAAGGCCTCATGCACACTGGACATTTTTGGACATTTTTACAGCAGCTGTTTTGGCTTCAGATGTTTTCTTCTACAGTCAATAAACTCTCCAGCATGTTATCCTATGTGT
This sequence comes from Lithobates sylvaticus, assembly GCA_028564925.1. Lineage (NCBI taxonomy): Eukaryota > Metazoa > Chordata > Amphibia > Anura > Ranidae > Lithobates > Lithobates sylvaticus. The sequence goes on from CM053038.1 coordinate 90,383,610, forward strand.
CCATGCACACATAGGCTGTTATCAACTGTTTTTGGCTGGGGCGTTTTTTGGCTGTAAAAAAAACCCCCAAAACTATTGGGTTCTGAGAGGAGTTTTTTTCAGCTGTAAAGATGCTCTAACATCAAAAAACGTTGATAAGCGTTAAAAAACGTGGCTCATCAGCGTTTTTTTAACGTTTTTGATCCCATTAAAAATGCTGATGCTAAAAAAACGATAAAAAACGCTATTGCAAAAACGTTGAAAAACTCACTGCAAAGCTACTATTGTTTTTTATAACGTTATTATAACGTCCAGTGTCCATGAGGCCTTAGGCTCAATACACACAAAAGCTTTCTAAGGCTTGTTGACATGGGCAGTAGCCCTTGCCGCCCCTCAGAAAGTCAATCCGTGGTGGAGGGTGACAGGTGTCTGGGAGGAGATATATCGCCTCTTCAATGCCTGAACCAGCCAAACCACCATGACACAAACGCAGTGCATAGGGGTTGCAGGGCGGTTGATCGTGGCTCCGTGTACTTGAGTGGGTCACGTTTGTTAGTGGTACTGCCCACCGAATGTAACAGGGGGTTTCATTTTTGCCAGGACATGTGTGCAGTCCTAAGTGGCTGCACGTCCTTGTTTAGGTGGGAAATCGGGGGGAGGTAAAACCGCGGCTCTACCTGCTTTTATCATTCCCTAGCCGCATTTCTAAACGAGCCTGAAGTGTTTGGCTTTGGCTGCACCATCCTAAAATGAATGTGGCTGCAGCATCTGTTGTCATTGACACTCCGGCCCTCGCTTTCTCTGATGCCTTCTGTTCGGGAGAGTGCCAGGGGAAGGCAGGGGGTAGCAGAGGACATTTAAATTCTGTAAATCAGATGAGCAGTTCACTTCCAAGTGAAAACAAAACAATAAAACGCTATGAAAAGCGAAATTCTAGAGGGATAGGATGGGTTAGGATACTGGTCTGGTATTTGGCTGGAGTAAAGATCAACGGCTTGTATGAGAGTTGGGGAAAGATCTTTGTCACATCAATGTTCATTTTCCTGTTTCAGAAACTGTCACTTTTGGGCAAGTGTATGTATCACTGGCAGCCAGTCTGCCTGTACAAAGTAATGACAGGCTGAGAGGAGCCATCGCTCTTGGTATGAATCCACTTTTGCAGCGTTCAGGCTCCATTCACACCTTCACGTTCCGGGAATGCACATTTATGCACATGTTCCTGAAAATGCACCAATATTCTTAATGGCACCCCAAATGCAGGTAGCAGTCACGTGTATTGTTGCACATCAAAATGTGCATTGCAAAAACGTGCAAGGCTCTTTTAAAAAAAAAAAAAAGGTACAGGAGCTACTCTGGCGTGTTTGTCACGCAAAGAGCAGCCCATTGAAGTGAATGTTGCTGCATGACAAGTGCAAAAAAAAAAATGTGTGAAAAAAGGAGCACATCATGCATATGTAGCCAAGAGCTGGCTAAATTTCCTGTGTTATCAGAGGACAATCTACAGCACATGCCACAGTATGGCTGTTCCCTCTACTCTGCTCAGCCTGGGATCTGCCTTGTCACATCCTGAATGCAGAGTAAGTGAAAACTTACAGAGGAATGGAGGATCTTGGGACATGTAGTCCAAAGAGCTCAAATCTACATTGACCTGGATCGTTGTGGACTACACGTTCCAGCCAGCTGAAGGAAGAGAACAGAATGCTAGGAGAGGTGATAAATAGCCTGTGTTGGGGAGGAGTCAGTCTTCTGGGACCATGGTCTTCATCTGGGACCAGTGATCTGGCCGGTCAGGGAGAGAGAGTGGCTGCACTGCGACCTAGGCAGCAAGGGGAGCCTCCAGAGAGTATGTGTGCAGGCACTTGTTGTTGGCAGGGTGCAGTCATCGGGTGGCAGCGAGGAGGTCACTCAGATCACCTGCATCACAGATCTAGCTGAGCTGCGGTGCTGGGAAGTGCAGGGTCATGCACCATCCCTTGAGCACAGTAGCTGCAGAGGCTTGCTGTAGGATCTTCACACAATCCCTCCTTAGCTTGGTATCGCTTGGATTGGTGAGCTGGTGCATGCCCATCCTCTTTGCACTCAGGGACACTGCATGCAGACACCTTTACTTTGCCTTCCTCATTAGAGCTCTATATGAGACATCTACAACACATATTGTACTGCTGAATGTCATTATCTCACAAGTACTTTGGGCCCCTTCATTTGAGCTAGCTGAGTATTTAAGACTTCTGCATCAATGGACTACTGTATCCCCCCCCCCCCACAAGGGACAGGAACATTGGGTGCCCATCCGACCTCTCCACGGAACTCTCTTTTATTTAGGGACCAAGGTCATAGACTCTAGCTACAACTTGCTAAACTTTGTAAAGTGTTTGTGTTAAAGGGGGCTGTGGTGTCCAGAGGTTAAAGGGAGTAGTCTGACTCCAGATGTGAATGGAGCCTTAGGCTCAATACACACAAATGCTTTCTAATGCTGCGTACACGCGATCGGAAATTACACCAGCAAATGTCCGATGAGAGCTTTTGGTCGGAAAATGCGACCGTGTGTATGCGCCATCTGACTTTTACTGGCGGAATTCCAGCCAGCAAAAGATTGAGAGCAGGTTCTCAATTTTTCAGTCGGAAAAAGTTTTGATCGGAAATTCCGATCATCTGTACCAATTCAGACACACAAAATTCCTACGCATGCTCGGAAACAATTCAACGCATGCTCGGAAGCATTGAACTTCATTTTCTCAACTCGTCGTAGTGCTGTACGTCCCTGCGTTCTTGATAGTCGAAAGCTCAGCAAACTTTTGTGTGACCGTGTGTATGCAAGCCAAGCTTGAGCGGAATTCCGTCGGAAAAAACATCCAAGATTTTTCCAACGGAAAATCTGCTCGTGTGTACGCGGCATAAGGCTTGTTCACATGGACAGTAGCCCTCTGAAAATAAATCTATGGTGGAGGTTGACAGCTGTCTGAGAGGGGATATATCACCTCTTCAATGCCTGAACCAGCCAAACCACCATGTCGAAAACGCAATGCATTGGGTTGCAGGGTGGTTGATTGTGGCTCCATTTACTTCATTGGCCCTTTTCTGGTCTGCAGCCATAGACCTGGTTTGGTTAAGCTTGCTGATTTATTGCTCCCCAAGGGACTTTAGTTGACCATTCATTTGCTTGTTCATATAAAGAGTATAACAATAACCTTATTTCTCTTACCTGATCCATTTGCTGTTGTCTCTATTTACTACAAAAACTTATTTTGCTTTACTGTGAACTATTCTGTGTCTTCGTTCTTATATCTTTGCTGAAAAGTCTGAACTCAGGGTATCAGAGGTGTCCGGAGACTTACAAGGTCAAGGCAACCATTGGGATACAGTATCTTTAAGCGGACCTTACGGGTGTAGTGCTACACATGTGCATTCCGAAAGCACACGTTCCTGAGAAATGGCTTTTAGATGTCAGTGGGTGCTGCAGTGACCACCAACTGGAAACCATCAACATTCGAAGTGGAAAATATGTCATCGGCCCACCAGGGATCTCCAAACGGTCCAAAGCTTTATTCAGCGATCACATTATATTTACAGAAGCAATGTTTCGGAGCCACACAGGGCCCCTTCATCAGGCATGTGAAAGGCACCATTATAAGGCATGCCTGATGAAGGGGCCCTGTGTGGCTCCGAAACATTGCTTCTGTAAATATAATGTGATCGCTGAATAAAGCTTCGGACCCGTTCGGAGATCCTTGGTGTGCCAATGACATACAGTGCCTTGAAAAAGTATTCACACCCCTTAAAATTTTCCAACTTTCATATTGAGATTCCTGGGAATGGTATCAATTGGTTTGCTATAAGAAACAACAAAACTATGAAGTGCTGCCATTGCTATAGAATAAGAGGAAAAGAGGTGAGGAATGTCAACGGGAAACAAGGTCACTGATCGGATACAGAAGAAACAATGTTGTTACTTTGTCCTCCAAGAAATGAATCCCTTGTGAAAGTAGCTTCTGTACAGTATTCAGGTTAACAGACAGGAAATCTTCTCTATGTCTACATAGCATTACAAATCCAATTGAAGTTCTAATCCCACTCTGTCCAAAACATAAAAAAAATAAAAAATAAAAGGTAGCGTTCCACTTTAACCCAAAGACATGCTGATATGTTAACCACTTAAGGACTGCCCCATAGCGGATATCCTGCTACAGGGTGGCCCTTCTGTGTAGAATCCCATATATATATCTATATATATATAGATATATATAAGTGATTCTGCACTTCCGGGTACTCACAACAGAAGCTGATCTGAGGGAGCCCGGCACAGGATGTCCATCGGCCCCAACCGATCATCAGGCAGAAACACAGAACGGAGATGTGTCTATGTAAAAAGGCAGATCTCCATTCTGACAGGGGGGAAGTAATGGATTTTGTGTCCCTGCAAAGGGACTAAAATCCATTACTTCCCTTAGTAAAAACACCACATACAGTTCACATAATCACTGGCTAGGCACACAGGGAAACCTTTGCTCGCCCTAGATGTTTAACCCCTTCCCAGCCGGTGTCATTAGTACAGTGACAGTGCATATCTTTAGCACTGATTGCTGTATTAGTGTCACTGGTTCCCAAAAAGTGTCAGTTAGTGTCAGAATGTTCACCGCAATATTGCAAAAAGGCACTGATCACTGTTATTACTAGTAAAAAAAAAAAATATCCCATAGTTTTGTGCTGACAAATCATTCCCTCGGCCTCGGTACAGAGCTCTGTATTGTTTACCAACACAGAGCTCTGAGCTGTGATTGCACACAGCCGATTAGCAGATCCCAGCCATCAATCATTGGCCGGGACTTGCTGACAGTGTCCCGCTGTGTGCAATCACAGCCGGAGTCGGGGGGGCGCACATGCTCGTGCCCTAAACCCAAAAGTAGGCAGCGCCATATGGGTACGTCGCTTTGCCTACAGCCGCCGTTCGCCCGCAGTATATTATGGGTGGGCGGTCAGCAAGTAGTTAAATATAGAGCTACTCAGCAGATAGAATGTACTTCATGTATACATCTCAAGGTTTAAACGTCAACTTTTACTAATAGTGCCCTTTTCAAATTTGTTAAAAAAAAAATCTTTGTTTTAAATTGTGCTAGAAACTATACATAACCTGTAATTCAGTAAAGCATCACACCAACATCTAATTTATTTGTGTAGCGAGGTGCTGGGCTATGGCAATATGGAGACAAAGACACTACTCTGTTTTCATATCCCTCGTCTGAGTTGTTTATATTGAGCTGCAAAATTCTCCTCCGGCCAGCAGGGAGAGAGTTAAGTGGATACAAACCCATAGACTTCTACGCAAGACATCTGGAATCATGGGAGGTGTAGTTCAAGGTGGCGGCCATATAATAACACAATTAAGAAATTCTAAACTACAGGTCAAGAGGAGCTTGGAGGCCTTTCTATGCTTTTGCCTGGGAAAAGCCTGCTCTCTTGGCACTGCGGGAGTCTGCAGATTTAGACCTGTTGGCAGCGATTGAGCCAGCCCTAAAGAGCCCAAGGTGAAGAGTGACATCCCCAAGGATTCAGTCACATCTAACAGCATTGCTGATAATATGGGCTTGACGCTGAGAGACCAGACGCCTTCCTCTAGTTGAGTGAGTGAGTTGCAGCTGTGCCGGTACCAGACTGAAGGGGCCTTTTTCACCGCTAAAAGTCTATTGCCACCTCTGGGAGTCAGTGAGAGCCTCTGGCCCGCTTTATACTGTCAGCTGTTACTGAAAGTAGGATGTCTGTAATACTCTTTCTACACTCCTCCATTCTCTAAATTATTTCCTTCAAAATCTCTGTAGTGCATCACTCCCATCTCTGGCCCAGTTTGTTCCTAATACCACAGTCTACATTTGACCATTGCCACTTAACTGCATGCAGGTTTACAGACCATCTTAAGTGCACCAATACTCCTCAAAAGGACCCCAACGTTAGCTGGCAGAAGATCCACCTTAGAGACTGCCCTCGCCATTCATTTTACAAGTTCCCGTCATGCTCCTACACTGTTTATGTTTTTTTAAATTCTGACTATATTTAACAAGTTTGTCAAGGCATAGCACAGCCACCATTAGTGTATACTCGAAGTAAAGACCTGTTATTGTTAGATTGTGTTTTACTACTGCCTGTTATTGCATCCTGGAGTGGTGTCATGAGGGCCACATACCTGAGGTGAGACCGAAGTAGTGGGGAGGCCTCCCTTGCACCTCGGGTCCTTGAAACCTCTGGAGAGGGAGACTTGGTGGACACCGAGTGGCACAGGTGCCAGGGGTGCGGAGCACCGTGCAAGCCTTAGTCCGAGATCCGAGCCGAGGTCAAGTCCAGTTTGGCAACGAAGTTTAAAAAGGGTTAATCAGAAGAAGACTGGTCAAGATCCAAGCCGGGGTTGGTTCCAATCTGGCAGCTGAGTACAAAAGGGGCAAAGAAGTAGAATGGTCAAGGTACAAATCCGAGGTCAATAGCAAGCAGCAATCAAGAGTAGTCAAATAGATTTCCAGGTCACAACAAGTTCAGACAGATCACACACTAGCACAGGAACAAGGGGGGGGACTGAAGATAATCCAGAAATTTGGCAGTGCCTGGGCTGGGCTTCTATAGGGAAGTTTGAGGTCACTTTCTGTGCGCCTTCTGGGCATTTTCTCGCCTTTTTCCATCAGGTTGAGGTCACTTCCTGTACGCCTCCTGGACATTTTCCCGCCTTTTTCCATCAGGTTGAGGTCACTTCCTGTGTGCCTCCTGGGCATTTTCCTGCCTTTTTCTATCAGGTCTTCTGCGCAGGTGCGGGTTGGCGCACTGAGGAGTCTTTGGCGCATACTCAGTTGGCATTGATTTCCTCTTGCGGCAACGTGCTATTGGTGCATGCGTAGTAAGCCCTGGACTCTTACAAGTGGCATTGTTACTGTTCCTGATGATTCAGATGTCCTACGCCTTTTATGCCTAGTTATTTTTTTGTTAGCCATTCAGTGTGCTGACCTGTGCTACCCCAATAACTATTTTGCTTGTACTTGAGGGGTTATCAGAGAATAATAAACAGAGTTTACCCCTATCAAGTACTTGCCTGCTTTCTGAAGATAACTTTGGTATTGGGTAACAGGAATCATTTGCTGGGTTTCATTGTGTTATTCACTCAACCTGGTGTGTCAGAGGGGCCGAGGCTCCTGAGGAGGTCGAGGCTAAGAACAGAAGGCCCATCTTAATCAGCGGCTCCTACAGGGGTAGCGCCACATTTGGAAAGGGAGAAAATCTAGGGATTTGGACTCTCCATCTTAGTACACACTTTGGAGATCCGATGGATGGTTTCGTTCTCGGGCTCCAGGTCTTCCCCTCTCTATCTCTTTCATTGGTTGAGTACGCTCCATCTGGCTGCACTGACATTGGAATCCCTGGTTTATCTGAGCCCCGTACACAGGTGTTGGTCTAGTTTGCAGCATCTAGACTAGAAATGATGCGTACATGTTTGGAATGGTTAGGGGAGGAGATTTTTACAGACTCTGAAAATTCTCTCTGTAGTAATTCTGTTCTGTTGATGGAAAAGCGTTTTGTAGATCGTTTGGTATGCATTAATCTGAGCGAAATGATGGCACTACTGCTTTGTATCCATTTATATTCACCAAGTTAAAGGCGGTATTTATGATGTCTTAAGCCCCATACACACGGTCGGATTTTCCGATGGATTCTGTCCTATCAGACAATGTTGTCGGAAATTCCGACCGTGTGTAGGCACCATCGGACAGTTTCCATCGGATTGTCCGACGGACAAAGTCCTATCTCCTGCTGGATAGATTTTTTGACAACAAAGTCCGATCACACCAAATCCGATCGTGTGTAGCGAATTCCGACGGACAAAGTGCTACGCATGCTCAGATCACATTACAAGACCAAAGCTATTGGCTACTAGCCTCTACGTAGTCCCGTCGTAGGCAACAAACGTCACCACGTTCAGAATGATCAGATTTTCCGACAACTTTGTCCGACCGTGTGTACGCAAAACCAACATCGGACAAAGTACGACGGACATGATCCGACGGACCTGGTCCTCGGATAATCCGCGCGTGTGTATGGGGCATTAGTCATTACTGAAAGGTGATACAAACAATATCATCCTTTTGTTGCCAACTCTGTCATTGGATTGTTTAAAAAATGAAGGCCCCGTTCATGCCTTACTGCAGCAAAATCGTGAGCAGAATCACGCAATTCTGCACAAGATTATGGTTTGCGCTAAAAACTCAGCAAAACATGCAACGAGCTCAGGGTGACATTCATTCCTAATGCTTGAATGAGAAGAAAGGAGCGCTCTTGTGTCCAAAAAAAAGAAATGCTATTGGTGGGAGATTACAATAGTTTATTGAAAGCATGAGAACGTACAGGTTGACCCAACGCGTTTCTGGTGAACTGCCTCCTGCCGCGTACACACGATCAGACTTTTCCGACAACAAAACCGTGGATTTTTTTTCCGAAGGATGTTGGCTTAAACTTGTCTTGCATACACACGGTCACACAAATGTTGGCCCAAATTTCCGAACGCGAGAACGCGGTGACGTACAAGACGTACGACGGGCTGAGAAAAAGGAAGTTCAATAGCCAGTGTGGCTCCTTCTGCTTGATTCCGAGCATGCGTGAACTTTTGTGCAACGGACTTCTGTACACACGAAGTTGTGAAGTGAATTTGGCGGGAAATTTGAGAACCTGCTCTCAAACATTTGTGGCCGGAAATTCCGACAGTAAATGTTCGATGGAGCATACACACGGTCGGACTTTCCGACAACAAGCTCAGATTGAACCGTCAGAAAGTCCGACGTGTGTATGCGGCATTCCTCTTCTTCAGGGCTGTTGGTATGTACTATTGGAGATGGATGGACCAGAATTCTTTGCGACGGCAAATGCCAGCTTGTAAAACGCACAAACACGTAGGTAGCAGGTCTGTGTAAAGAACACGCCATGAAAAATCACATGACTCTCCACGCCTGAAACGATGCAGGAGCTTTTTTGGTGCATTTGTTGTGAATAGGGCAGCCTATTCAAGTGAATGGGCTGCCCTATGCACAACACACAGAAACGCACTAAGATCGCGCAAAAAAAAATAAGGGAGCAAGAACACGCATTTCTGCTATGCAAAGTGTGAATGGGGCCTTAAAACCAGACTGTCTTCACATCAGCACCAGGATAACAGTGCTGTAAAATCATACAGGATTCTTTTAGGCCTCATTCATATTGGCTCTGTTAAATTTGTGTTTAAATGCATAGAGGACACTTTTAAACGCATATAATCGCATGTAATAATTTTCTAATCGTGCCCTTCATACTGTGCATTCGCCTGTACTTAGGTGCAGTCAGTTTGGCTGCATTCAGAGAATATAGAATTCTGTGTGTCCAGGATCTGGTTAGAAACTCTAATGCTGCGTACACACGATGGGAAATTCCACCAGCAAAAGTCCGATGAGAGCTTTTGGTCGGAAAATGCGACCATGTGTATGCTCCATTGGACTTTTGCTGGCAGAATTCCAGCCAGCAAAAGATTGAGAGCAGGTTCTGATCGGAAATTCCGATCGTCTGTACCAATTCCGATGCGCAAAATTCCTACGCATGCTCGGAAACAATTCGACGCATGCTCGGAAGCATTGAACTTAATTTTCTCGGCTCATCGTAGTGTTGTACGTCACCACGTTCTTGGCGATCGAAAGTACAGCAAACTTTTGTGTGACCGTGTGTATGCAAGCCAAGCTTGAGCGGAATTCCGGCGGAAAAACCATCCAAGATTTTTCAGACGGAAAATCCGCTCGTGTGTACGCGGCATTAATGCGACTAAATAAGTGCACCTAAATGTGGTTAAAGCACAAGCATCTAAAAGCAGAAAGAAGTGATCTGAGAGGTATGAGGCCTTACTTAGACATGCGCTGAATGAGCTGTTTGTGGCTTACGTCACCAGATGCTACGTTCAGGCAACCCATGGAAGTCAGCTGTCAGTGGTGGCTGTCAGATTTGTCCTCTATAAAAATCCATGGTCAGTGCTGTCGCTGATCGCAGTTGAGCGGTTACATGCGAAAAGAGCCACCGACCGCCCCTGGCCACAGCTAGTGTGCATCCAGAGTCTGCGTTTTTTTGTGGAGTTCCGGTCGAACACAAACTGGCCGCGGCTTGACTGGCCATCTTGTATGCAGCCATAACAATAAAGCCCCATACACACGGTCGGACTTTTTCATCAATTTGGTCCGATCGGACAAGGTTGTTGAAAAATCAGACCGTGTGTATGCACCATCGGACAGTGTTCGTCGGTTTGTCCGTCGGACAAAGTCTTATCTCCTGCTGGAAAGATTTCCCGTCAACCCGGTCCGATCACACCAAATCCGAGCGTGTGTACGCTTGTCCGACCGGACAAAGTGCTACGCATGCTCAGATCACATTACAAGACCAAAGCTATTGGCTACTAGCCTCTACGTAGTCCCGTCGTAGGCAACAAACGTCACCACGTTCAGAATGATCGGATTTTCCGACAACTTTGTCCGATCGTGTGTACGCAAAACCAACATCAGACAAAGTATGACGGACATGGTCCGACGGACCTGGTCCACGGATTGTCCGCGCGTGTGTATGGGGCTTAAGTATTACGGCTTCCATAGGCTATATTTTAGCAACTTCTGTATGTGGGAAACTATGCGCTCATGTAAACGTAGCATAAAAAGGGAAGTGAGACCATAGTGTCTATATGGGCTTGTTTAAACTATGATTGGGGGGGGGGGCACGTTTTTACTGCCCCTCAACTGCTACCCCTTTAGCTAGAAAGGCAGCCACCTGGGGTGTACACATGCAGGAATTCTATCCCTGTCCCTCTCAGCACTACAATGGTCACGCAAACACGCACGCGGTTGCGGCACAGTAGTCCGACATTTAGGGATTTAAAACAGGCCGTCATACATGCGATATGCATGAAAACAGACAAAAAATGGACTTGAGTTGTTTTAAAAATTGCATTGCAATGCAGGGTGCAGATGATCCCAGATGGGGCACTTCTCCTCCTACTGACACCAATGATGGGGCACTATTCCTCTGATCAACACCAACAATGGGGCAATATTCCTCCCATTGACACCAACGATGGGGCACTATTTCTCCCACTGACACCAGCGATGGGGCACTATTCCTCCTAATGACACCAACAATGGGGCACTATTCCTCCTAATGACACCAATGATGGGGCACTATTCCTCCTAATGACACCAACAATGGGGCACTATTCCTCCTGCTGACACCAATGATAGGGCACTATTCCTCCCACTGACACCAACAATGGGGCACTATTCCTCCCATTGACACCAATGATGGGGCACAATTCCTCCCACTGACACCAATGATGGGGCACAATTCCTCCCACTGACACCAATGATGGGGCACTATTCCTCCCACTGACAATGCAGGGTGCAGATGATCCCAATGACACCGATGGGGCACTTCTCCTCCTACTGACACCAGTGATCGGGCACTATTCCTCTGATCGACACCAACAATGGGGCAATATTTCTCCCACTGGCACCAGCGATGGGGCACTATTCCTCCCACGGACACCAATGATAGGGCAATATTCCTCCCATTGACATCAATGATAGGGCAATATTCCTCCTAATGACATCAACAATGGGACACTAATTCTCCCACTGACATCAATGGGGCACCATTCCTCCTACTGATACCAATGATGGGGCACCATTCCTCCTACTGACACCAACGCTGGGGCACTATTCCTCCCACTGACACCAACGATGGGGCACTATTCTTCCTACTGACACCAATGATGGGGCACTATTCCTCCCACTGACACCAACGATGGGGCACTATTCGTCCCACTGACGCCAAGGATGGGGCACTATTCCTCCTAATAATATCAATGATGGGATACTATCCATCCTCCCACTGACCACAGACAGGTGCTATGTAACTTTTTGGTCACACTGACCACCAAGTTTAAGGCCACTGATGCCAGGGCTTTTTCTACTGTCACAGACCTCAGTCCAGCTCCCCTAAAGTCTGAAGGACAATAAATTGTTCCTTTGTTTATAAGATTTGGAGAGCCCTGCCTTAGAGGAACAGGAAGACAATTTAAGAGCAAAACAACATAAATAAGAATATGAACTACTCACATTACTAAAGTTCACCCATTGTAGTAGACACATGCCTGTACTTTGCATTGCAACCAATCAGATCCTTTTTCCCTTTTCTGCCCTACAGCAGTGAAGTGATAGCTGAAATCTGATTGGCTGCTTTGGGTGACACATCCCTTTGTTTAGTTACATGCAGATAAAGTGCTAAAGAATGGAACATAAAGCCCGGTGCGTCATGCTATCGCAATTTTTTCTTATCGCCGATCACAAGTTGCGCTGAGTTTGGTCAGAGGTCGAGACAGCGTGTTCAAATTCTGAATAATTTGCTATTAAAAGAACGTCATTTGGTTAGTGGTGACCCAGATTCGTGTGCAAAACCTCAGCACAAACTCATACACAGCGAGAGAGGTAAAACCAGCAACTGCCACATTCCTAGATACATACATCTACATAGAATGAAGGCTGAGCCATTCACGTACCTCCACTGTCCCCTCAGGGGGGCTGAACGCCCAATGGCCAAACTGCCATTCTTAGGCCCCGTTCACAGGGGTAGAGCGCTGCAAAAGAAGCAGGCATGTGCGTTGCATTAGCTACATCCATGTGTGTTACCTAAGTGCCAAACAGGACAGTTCACTGGTGTGAGCCCATTAAAGTCATGGAAAACGCTCTGCAGCTATGTGCCAAATGCGGCGCTGGTGGCTGCGGCGCATTATTTCAGGTAACATACCCTTTGGGAAAACAAAACAGCTTGAGGCAGTAACATCCCTGAAATCTGGACACCGCTGCGGCCCGTGTGAAAAAGTCTTTGGCCCTCGTTCACACCGATGCGATTTGACAGTTCAAAATCGTATGACAACTTGCACCCTATTTTTCACAATGGAACCGTTCAAGTCGTTGCGACTCAAGTTGCAGCAACTTTGAAAAAGGTTCCTGCATTTTTCTGCGATTAAATGGCGCCAATGGTTTTGGAGGAAACTGGAAGTGATTCTGGCTTTGCTTGATTGTAGGGCTGGAACTAACCATTATTTTTATAATCGATTAGTTGGCCGATTATTGTTTTGATTAATCGGTTAATAACCTTAAAAGTGTGGTGTATAATTTAGTTAATATATAAAGTTTTAAAAAAAAAGGCAATTTATTCTTAAATATCTCTATGCAGTGGTAAATATAAATAACCAACTATGTGGTTAGAGAGAAAAATCGCTAATCCCCTCTGAGAATAACAGACAGAAGAGATATACTGTATATACTATTAGAGGAGATATATACTGTATATACTATTAGAGGAGATATACTGTATATACTATTAGAGAAGATATATTGTATATACTATTAGAGGAGATATATACTGTATATACTATTAGAGGAGATATACTGTATATACTATTAGAGAAGATATATTGTATATACTATTAGAGGAGATATATACTGTATATACTATTAGAGGAGATATACTGTATATACTATTAGAGAAGATATATTTTATATACTATTAGAGGAGATATACTGTATATCCGACTCTGTCGGAAAAATTTTGGATGGTTTTTCTGACGGAATTCCGCTCAAGCTTGTCTTGCATACACACGGTCACACAAAAGTTTGCTGAACTTTTGACCGTCAAGAACGCAGTGACGTACAACACTACGACGAGCCGAGAAAATTAAGTGCAATGCTTAAGAGCATGTGTCGAATTGTTTCCGAGCATGCGTAGGAATTTTGCGCGTTGGAATTGGTACAGATGATCGGAAATTTCCGATCAAAACTTTTTCCGACCGAAAAATTGAGAAGCTGCTCTCAATCTTTTGCTGACGGGAATTCGGCCAGCAAAAGTCCGATGGAGCATACACACGGTCGCATTTTCCGACCAAAAGCTCTCATCGGTCTTTTGCTGGCAGAATTTCTGATTGTGTGTATGGGGCATAAGAGGAGATATATACTGTATATACTATTAGAGGAGAGATATACTGTATATACTATTAGAGGAGATATACAGTATACACTATTAGAGGAGATATACTGTATACACTATTAGAGGATATATACTGTATATACTATTAGAGGACATATACTGTATACACGATTGGATTAGATTGACTGTATATACTATTAGAGGAGATATACTGTATACACTATTAGAGGAGATATACTGTATACACTATTAGAGGAGATATACTGTATATAATTTTAGAGGAGATATACTGTATACACTATTAGAGGAGATATACTGTATATACTTTTTAGAGGAGATATACTGTATACATTATTAGAGGAGATATATTGTATATACTATTAGAGGTTGAATCTGTTTCTACATTGCTTTTTGCTGTGTGCTAAGTACAGTATAGAGCGCCCTAATAGCAAGGTAAAGAAAACTTCTACCTTTAGAACCACTCACTTCCTGCCCAGGACTACATTTCCCATGAGGCATTGCTATTCACACATTCACAAGTTCTCAGGCACTTACTAACATGTATGGACGGTGTACTGAGCTGTATGTGTGCTGCACTGTTTTTCCTGATATGTAAACAAATAATGCATTCTGTATGCAGGCCGATTAATCGATTACAGTGGTGTGAAAAAGTGTTTGCCCCCTTCCTCATTTCCTGTTCCTTTGCATGTTTGTCACACTTAAGTGTTTCGGAACATCAAACCAATTTAAACAATAGTCAAGGACAACACAAGTAAACACAAAATGCAATTTGTAAATGAAGGTGTTTATTATTAAAGGTGAAAAAAAATCCAAACCATCATGGCCCTGTGTGAAAAAGTGATTGCCCCCCTTGTTAAAACATACTATAACTGTGGTTGTCCACACCTGAGTTCAATTTCTCTAGCCACACCCAGGCCTGATTATTGCCACACCTGTTCACAATCAAGGCATCACTTAAATAGGAGCTGCTTGACACAGTAAGGTCCACCAGAAGATCCTTAAAAGCTACGCATCATGCCGAGACCCAAAGAAATTCAGGAACAATTGAGAAAGAAAGTAATTGAGATCTATCAGTCTGGAAAGGGTTATAAAGCCATTTCCAAAGCTTTGGGAATCCAGCGAACCACAGTGAGAGCCATTATCCACAAATGGCGAAGACATGGAACAGTGGTGAACCTTCCCAGGAGTGGCCGGCCGCCCAAAATTACCCCAAGAGCGCAGCGACGACTCATCCAAGAGGTCACAAAAGACACCACAACAACGTCCAAGGAACTGCAGGCCTCACTTGCCTCAGTTAAGGTCAGCGTTCATGCCTCCACCATCAGGAAAAGACTGGGCAAAAATGGCCTGCATGGCAGAGTTCCAAGGAGAAAACCACTGCTGAGCAAAAAGAACATCAAAGCTCGTCTCAATTTCTCCACAACACATCTTGATGATCCCCAAGACTTTTGGGACAACATTCTGTGGACCGATGAGACAAAAGTGGAACTCTTTGGAAGGTGTGTGTCCAAGTATATCTGGCGTAGAAGGAACACTGCATTTCAGAAAAAGAACATTATACCAACAGTAAAATGGTGGTGGTAGTGTGATGGTCTGGGGCTGTTTTGCTGCTTCAGGACCTGGAAGACTTGCCGTGATAAAAGGAACTATGAATTCTGCTGTCTACCAAGAGATCCTGGAGGAGAATGTCCGACCATCTGTTCGTGTACTCAAGCTGAAACGAACTTGGGTTCTGCAGCAGGACAATGATCCTAAACACACCAGCAAGTCCACCACCGAATGGCTGAAGAAAAACAAAATGAAGACTTTGGAGTGGCCTAGCCAAAGTCCTGACCTGAATCCTATTGAGATGTTGTGGTATGACCTTAAAAAGGCCGTTCATGCTCGAAAACCCTCTAATGTAACTGAATTAGGACAATTCTGCAAAGATGAGTGGGCCAAAATTCCTCCAGGACGCTGTAAAAGCCTCATTGCACGTTATCGCAAACGCTTGGTTGCAGTTGTTGCTGCTAAGGGTGGCCCAACCAGTTATTAGGTTTAGGGGGCAATCACTTTTTCACACAGGGCCATGATGGTTTGGATTTTTTTTCACCTTTACTAATAAACACCTTAATTTACAAATTGCATTTTGTGTTTACTTGTGTTGTCCTTGACTATTGTTTAAATTGGTTTGATGTTCCGAAACACTTAAGTGTGACAAACATGCAAAGGAACAGGAAATGAGGAAGGGGGGCAAACACTTTTTCACACCACTGTATGAAAATAGCAATTGATTAATTTCATAATCGATTAGTTGTTGATTAATCGAGTAGTTGTTTCAGCCCTACTTGGTTGTCCCGCCAGCCGGCGGACTCGCCGCCTGGTCAGCCAGGTCTCCACCCGCTGCTTGTAATAGTAATCAAGTGGCGGGTTAGTCTCTGGCCTCCAATGCAGGCAATCAGACACAGATCGGTCTTATCGGCTGCTTTCCCGGAGTCACAGAGCGGGAGGAACAACGTCAGTTCCTCTCTCTCTGTGCTGTGCAGCCATTGCCGCCGGTTGGAGCGCTCCCGGGGTCTGCGATCGGACAGCAGAGCCTGGTAGGGCCGGCGGCGGGCGGAGGGACCACTTTCCACCGCCTTCCGGAAGTGATCAAGTAGCTGTTCATATGTCGACCTATGGTCGGCAAGTGGATAAAGTGCATCTATGGTCTAAATATAAAATCCTATATTAATTCCCACATTGTATTTCCATTATTTCAAGCCGACTCCTATTAATCTAAAGGATCTTGAAGTTTGTAAACTTTGTGAACATACCAGGACTATGACTATGACTATGACTGTGAGTAGCACTGTTGTGTCACACATTTCACAGAGCCTGCCTTCTGAACTACAGAGGACCAGAGAGGAGGAGTTTCAGGAGGCGGAGTCAGTACAGGAATCACTGCTTGCCGGCAGCAAGGTACCATGGGACATGTAGTCCTTAGAAATGAAAGTAAATAGCAGAGGTTACCTGGAAAGAATGCAGGGAATCCAGGAGGTTGTGGAAAGAGATGGCCAGCAGACAGGCAGAACTTACAACATGCAAGGAGAGTTTTGAGTGTATGCTGTGACCATACAACTCCTTTAGACCAGGAGTCCTTGAAACTCAGAGAAGTGGGCAATCATGTTCCAGCTGGGTATTATTGCTCCTCATTTTATAATATTTACATCCACTTCTGGACCAGTGACGTAACCACATGTCGCTGGACTTCGGGTGGTTATACCAGGATGATGCCTACCCCAGTAACGATTTTTAGAACTGGCAGTCGGCTCTCTTGTAAAAGCAATCCTAGTGGCTAATTAGCCGCTGGATTGCTTTTACAAGCAGCAAGAGAGGACGTTCCCCCTCTCCCGCCACCTTCCACAGCTTGCTCGTGCTCTCCCATCCCACCGATAGACCCAAGCGACAAGCTTGGGTCGTCCGCCGGCTAGTCGGACATCCGAACAAAGCCAGGATCGGCTTTGATCGGCTCTCCGCCATGGTGACCTGGAAGCGAGGACCTGACATCACTTCCGGTTTACCCAGATGTCAACAGCACCATTTTTTTAAAATCGACAGCGATCTTGGTGTGATCAAATGCTTTTAAGGGCAGAGGAGAAATTTGGGGTCTTATAGACCTCAGATTTCTCCATAAAGAGTACCTGTCGCATGCCTATTGCTGTCACAAAGATGTTTACATTCCTTGTGAAAGCAAAAAAGCAACAGTGTAAAAATAAAAAAATAAAATAAATTAAGTTTATTTTATTTAACGCCCTAGATGTTAACCCCTTCCCTGCTAGTGTCATTAGTACAGTGATAGTGCATATTTTTAGCACGATCACACTGGTCCCCAAAAAAGTGTCAAAAGTGTCAGCTAGTATCCAATTTGTCCGCCGCAATATCGCAGTCCCACTGGTCGCCGCCATTACTAGCAGAAAAAAAAATTCCATAAATGTATCCCATACTTTGTAAATGCTATAACTTTTGCGCAAACCAATCAATATACGCTTATTGTTTTTGTTTTGTTTTTACCAAAAATACGTAGCAGAATACATATTGGCTTAAATTTATGAAGAAATTACATTTTTAAAATTTTTTATTGGATGTGTTTTATAGCAGAAAGTAAAAAATATAGTTTTTTTTTTCAAAAATTATGAGTCTTTTTTTTTGTTTAAAACGCAAAAAATAAAAACCGCAGAGGTGATCAAATACCACCAAAAGAAAGCTCTATTTGTGGGAAAAAAAGGACATCAATTTTATTTGGGTACAGTGTCGCACGACCGCGCAATTGTCAGTTAAGTGACAATGCTGATACCCACGCCCCTGCAACATCTTTTAATCTACTTTAACCACTTCAGCTCTGGAAGATTTACCCCCCATCATGACCAGGCCATTCTTTGTGATATAGCACTGCTGACCGTGTGTATGCAAGACAAGTTTGAGCCAACATCCGTCGGAAAAAATCCATGGATTTTGTTGTCGGAATGTCCGATCAATGTCCACTCGTGTGTACGGGGCATTATGCCCTATACACACGATCGGACATTCCGACAACAAAATCCATGGATTTTTTCAGACGGATGTTGGCTCAAACTTGTCTTGCATACACACGGTCACACAAAGTTGGTCAGAAATTGCGAACACCAAGAACGCGGTGACGTACAATACGTATGATGAGCCGAGAAAAATTAAGTTCAATAGCCAGTGCAGCTCTTCTGCTTTATTCCGAGCATGCGTGGAATTTTGTGCGTCGGAATTGTCTACACACGATCGGAAATTTAAGCCAATGGATTTTGTTGTCGGAAAATTTTAGATCCAGATCTCAAACTTTGTGTGTCGGAAATTCCGATGGAAAATGTCCGATGGAGCCTACACACGGTCGGAATTTCCGACAACAAGCTCCGATCGCACATTTTCCGCCGGAAAGTCCGATCGTGTGTACAGGGCATTAGAATGTGGCTGCCAGTAGATTTAGCGTTAGTTAGTTTTTGGCTGAACTTCCACTTTAAATGTGGCGGCTGCATTAGTTTTCTATCTTTAGGCTCCCCCCCCCTCTGTTATCTGGCCAGTAAGGCCTCATGCACACTACAGCTTGAAAAAGCTCAGTATAGTTTTTATTTTACTGATCTAAAGTGCAGCCCTTTGTTTACAATGTGCCTATACACACAGACGCGTAAACAAGCGCTGCGTATTCTTGAGTAAAAAAAAAATGAAAAATCTGCGTTTCCGGTCATTTTGCGCCAGGACGTGCAAATATGTGCAAATACGCTCATATAAGCATAAATATTAATGACACGAAACTACACGCATAAATAGAAGCAAGGTAAACACCCGAAATCACGTCCAGAAATGCTGATGCTCAAACACCATTACTGTGTACAAGAGGCATAACACACCTCCCGTATCAGGGTGTCTACTCTCTGGATGTAGGAGCAACAGAGACACCTTAAGACAGCAGCATTTTCAGTCTGATGTAGTGTTAGGGGTCACAGGGGTCGCCATTGCGACCCGGCCCCATGCTCCAGGGGCCCGTGTGGCCCCCTGTACAGCTAGGAGGGTGGTGGGGGGGCGGCGGCATGTAGAGAAACCGTTTTTTTTGTAGAGACCAATGTTTTTTTTTTTATTATTCATTCATAGCTGGGGCATAGTAAATTTATTATGCTTCAGTTTATGAATGAACAGGAAGCTCTGTAATGAGCCCTTCCTGTTCATTCATTTTGTGCAGATGAGGCTGCAGAGAAAGGGACTGATGAATCTGTATTCAGTCCATTTCTGGATTGTGTTTTGTGAACTGTTAATTTAAAGTGATTGTAAAATCTTGTTTTTTTTCCTATAAAAATAACAAACCTATTATACTTACCTGCTCTGTTGCAGTGGATTTGCACAGAGCAGCCAGATCCTCCTCTTCTGGGATCCTGGCTCCTCCCTCCTGTTGAGTGCCCCCACAGCAAGCAGCTTGCTATGGGGGGCACCCAAGCCGAGTCACAGATCCCTGTGTCCATTCAGACACAGAGCCCTGACATGGCCCGCCCCCTCTTTCCCCTGATTGGCTAACTGACTTTGATTGACAGCAGCAGCCAACTGCCATTGCTATGTCTTAGTCAATCAGGAGGGAGAATCTGGGGTGGCTGAAACACTGGTGGACATTGCTGGAGAGAGCGACCTCATGTAAGTATTGGGGGGGGGGGGGGGGGTGCTGCTAAACATTAAGATAAAAAAACTTCTGCCTTTGCATTCCCTTTAACATTGACACCCACAGCAGATTTCATGAACGCCGTGCGATTTCAATGCGGTGCGGGAAACGCACAGGATTCGCTGAGTTTGCTGCTTCGTATTAGTGTGAACATAGGCTGAGCTTTGTTGGAAAGAGACAATCTATAAAATGATCAGTACAATCTGTGATTATTTCAGGCAGTAGTTAGTTCTAATCAGAAAAGTCTCTTTGTTTTACAGCAGCTATAATGTGAGATTGTGTCCCAGGCAGAAGTATTTACCGTAGTCAGTATTGATGTTCTATTGTGTTCTGCTGGCAGCATGGGGGAGGGGCCTTCCCACCCAGCAGAACACAATGATTACTGCTAGTGGCTATAGCCACCGGCAGTAATTGAAAAATTCAACAGGCTAGTTGCACCCAAGTTGAACGATGCAATAACTTGCGTACAATCAGCCTGCCCGTACATGGATCGAAATGTGGCTGCTCCCTTCTAAACCGGTCGAATTTCCATCCATGGCTTAAGGCTGACTATACACTATACAACAGGCATATGCAATTAGCGGACCTCCAGCTGTTGCAGAACTACAGGTCCCATGAGGCATAGCAAGACTCTGAAAGCCACAAGCATGACACCCAGAGGCATGATGGGACTTGTAGTTTTGCAACAGCTGGAAGTCCGCTAATTGCATATCCCTGCCATACAATGTAATTTCTACAATCTCCTTGATGTACCATCAACTATATAGCGCAAGGGCCTGCCTGATTTGATACAAACTGAATCAGTCGTTTAGGTTTTGTCCTCATATTACATCGTTTTTGGTAAGCCCCGTTCACACCTCCCGATTTGGGACTGCATGGCAAATCGCAGCACAACACACTGCGTGCGTTTGGACACCCTTATCGTTAAACGGCACCCCAAACACCATGCAATTCTTCTACGATCGAGCGGCAAACTACGCCTTCACAAATCACATGGAAAAGGAGCAGGAGTGCCTTCACGGGTGACAAACGCGCGTTAAAGTGAAAGGGGCGCCCTATGCGACACACAAAATTGTATGAAAATTGCGATGTCAAAATCACATAGAAGGAAGGCTCGTTCCCGTTATGCGATGATGTGAACGGGCCCTAAAATGAGATTGGACATAAATTGTACAATCAGATTGTATAGTGTATGGCCAGGGTAAGGCTGGTTATAGGTGGACTGTTTTTATTTTGATCAGCCAGCGTGCTGTTTTAAAAAAACAAAAAACAAATAGATTTCCTCATCCACACAGAGTTACATAGTTAGGTTGAAAAAAGACACAAGTCCATCTAGTTCAACCATAGGCTCCATGGACACTGAAGCTCATGAACTGAGGTTTTTGGGAGTTTTGGGTGTTTTTTTTAACAGCCCATAAACTCCCATCTATGTTATCCTATGTGGCCATACACACATGGACGTTTATCAGCAGTGGAGTTAATGGGCTGTTTTCTGAACGCCATAAAATCGCGCTCAGGAGTAGTTTTTCTGACCACAAAAAATGCTAATAAACGCTGATAAACGCTCAAAAACTTGGCTCATCAGTGCTTTTTAAACATTTTTGATCTATTGAAAAAGAGAAGAAAAACGCTAAAAAACGCTAATGCAAAAACGTTAAAAAGCGTTGAAAGACGGACTGCAAAGCTACTGGTGATTTTATAATATTATTTTAACATCCAGTATGCATGGAGCCTTAGAGGTGGATGGAGGAGTCCTCCCCGCTGTGTTATTGTATTCTGACAGCAGGACTCCTCCACTATCAGAATACACTGATTAGTCCTGCATCCGCTGATCGAATGACATTTTTTTCCAACATTCCCTAAAAAAAAAAAAAAAAAAGTTGATCGCCAAATCAATTTCTGTCAAGCTAACCAAATTGTGTGATGCACGTCGCCCCAAAAAAAGGTCCGGAGCTTCTTTTGGGCGACACGTGTCGTGCAATTTGGTTAGTGCACCAGAATCGCACCGCGTTTTTAGGTGCCATTAAATCGGAGTTCCACCCAGAAAGGGAACTTCCGCTAATCGGATTTCTCACCTCCTGCGGTGCCACATTTGGCACCTTTCAGGGGGGAGCAGATACCTGTCAAATCCAGGTATCTGCTCCGACTTCTGTCCATAGAACTACACAATGTCCGCCCCCCCCCCCCCCCGTCTTCTGGGAGACACACAGGTCCCAGAATACAGCAGGGACCATTCAGACCGCGGAGCACGAATCCACTTCCTGTTTTCCTTAGTAAGGATGCCAGCACCTGCACCCGGAGCCGAGGGACGGGTCGGCTTTAGGGTTGCCACTTTTTCTTCAAGCCAAACCCAAACACTTTGGGTGCCCCAAGGATAGTAGTAATGCATAGCGTGCCGCAGCAAAATGTGGGTGTGGCCAAATTGTGCTGAACTATCTTGGTTACTTGGGGAGCCACAACCCGGTCTGAATCATGTGTCCGAGTTTAAGTCCACCTGAAACCCGGACTGTCCAGGTGAATCCCAGACAGGTGGCAACCCTAGTCGGCTTCGGGTGAGGACATTGCGGGCTCCCAGGACAGGTAAGTG
This sequence comes from Lithobates sylvaticus, assembly GCA_028564925.1. Lineage (NCBI taxonomy): Eukaryota > Metazoa > Chordata > Amphibia > Anura > Ranidae > Lithobates > Lithobates sylvaticus. The sequence goes on from CM053038.1 coordinate 90,406,400, forward strand.
TCCTTATATTAAAAGTCAGCAGCTGCAGTATTTGTAGCTGCTGACTATTCATTTTTTTTCCCAGGCGGAACTCTTTAAAATGAACGGCACCTGAACACGCTGTTGTGCGATATGACATTTTAACATGAAATCATGGGCAGAATCGTGGTGATTCCAGTGTGTGAACAGAGCCTTAGAGCCCTTCCGCACTGCAGCGCCTGAAAACTGCCCATAAAACACAGAGCGATTTTCAATCGCTTTTGAGGTGTTAGTGGTGCGCTTTTTGAAGGTCACGTGATTCAAAAACTGCTTCAAGAACCATTTTGAGGCACTTCAGAAGTGCTTCCCATTTATTTCAATGGATAGGGGCACTTTTTTTTTAGTGCTCTATACATGCTGCTTGCAGGAATTTTTTCACCTCCCCGCCAGCGCACCGCCCCAGTGTGAAAGCATACATTGATTTTAATGGAAATGGGTTTTTGGGAGCTCACCCGGTGCTTTTTTTTTTTTTTTAGCGCCAAATCGCTTGAAAAGTGTGAATCGGCTCTGTTCCGTTGACGCGATTTGACATGTCAAATTGCATGCTAAATCGCAGCCTATTGCCGGCAATGGCACTGTCCCAATCGGTGTGACTTCGGGGGCGATTTCAATAGACATCTGTGCATGAACCCACACAGATGTCTTTCAAATCACCCCCGAACTGGTACAGGAAAGGCGGGTTTGAAATCCAAACCCGCGTTCAGTGTGAACGCAGGTTTGAACAAACTGTACTTAGAAGCTGATTGGCTACTATGCACAGCTGCACCCAACCCTGTGTGCCCCAGTTTTAGTAAACCCCACCATAGGCTAACATACAGGGGTGTTTAGAGGCAGATCAGCTGTCAGCCAATGACGGCAGATCACGTGATGTAAACAGAAGCTCGGTAATCTGTATTTTTTTTTTCCTCGTGAGGGGAAAAAAAGCCAATCACCGGCTTCTGTCAGAGGGACATCGGTCTCTCACTTAGAAAGCCACGGCTCTGCCCACTAGTGTCCCCTACCAGTGCCCACTGCGCCACCTACCAGTACCCACCAGTGCCACCTACCAGTGCCCAAAGTGCCACCTACCAGTGCCATCCATCAATGCCCACCAGTGCTGCCAATCAATGCCCATAATTGTCTAATAATCAGTGCCACAAATCAGTGCTGCCTATCAGTGTCACCTACCAGTGCCGCCTCATCAGTGCCACCTATCAGTGCCCATTAGTGCTGCCTTATCAGTGCCCATCAGTGCCGCCTATCAGTGCCCATTAGTGCTGCCTTATCAGTGGTGCCTATCAGTGCAGCCTCATCATCGCACATCAGTGAATGAGTAAAATTATCTGTTTTCAACATTTTATAACAAACTATGAAACAGTTTTTTTTTTTTTTTTTTTTTTTCAAAATTTCGGTCCCTTGTTTTATTTAGCAAAAAATAAAAAACCCAGCAGCAATTAAATACCACCAAAAGAAAACTCTATCTGTGTGAAAACAAATGATAAAAATGTAATTTGGGTAAACTGTAGCACGACCGCGCAATTGTCATTCAAAAATGACAGCGCTGAAAGCTGAAAATTGGTCTGGGCAGGAAGGGGGTTTAAGTTCCCAGTAAGCAAGTGGTTAAACCAAAGAAAAGATGCATTTTGGGTTATCGGCGATCAGCCCAGAGAAACAATCGCATCCTACGTCCCTGGATTGCGAGCTTTCAGTCGCTTCCAGCCCAGCAGCTGAGAGGTTAAAGCTCACCTGTCTGCTCTCTACACATCCAGAGTGAGAGCAGACTCCTCCCCTCTGGAGTAGGAAGGAGGGCGGTAGGACCCAGTGGTCATCAGCAGGCAGGGTGGAAGAGGGAGACACATAGACAGAGAGAGGCTGGAGAAAGGAAGAGAGAAGGCAGGAGGAGGATCTGTGTGTAGAAGGGAGGAAGAGACAGTCTACAACACTGTGTGTGTGTGTGCAGGAAGAGGAGACACAGCACTGGGGGCAGCTGATCCTCTTCTAGGAGGAATGATCCAGGGCTGACAGCACAGCACATCCAGCAATCCTACAGGAACAGCAGCACCCCAGGGTGTCAGCAAGGTGACAGCAGCACCAGCAGCCTCCAGCCAAGCAGCAACCGGATCCTCCCATCCCTCCATTGCAATCAATGGGCTGAATCTGCAGCAGCAGCAGCAGCAGCAATACTACAAGCAGCAGCAGCAGCAGCAGCCCTATCCTTCCCCTCTTCCTCCTCCTCCCACCCTCTCCCCCTCTCTCTGTCTCCTCTCCTCCCCCCCTCCTTCCTTCTTTCCTTTTCCCTTCCCTCTCATGCTCCCCTCGGTGATGGTGTGGCTTCAGCTGGCTGCTATCCACCTCTAGGCCCCAAGCCCCGGTGGCATTCCTCCTCCTGCAGGGACAGATCCTATATACCTCTTGCATCCATGTAAGTCAAACCCCTCACCCCCCCCCCCCTATCTACTCCCCTCCACCCCCCTTCTAAAGCACACACCCTAGGCTGGCACCAACATCCTGTTTTACCCCCGCCGGTGGGCCTTGGTGGAGATCCCCCTCCTCCCTCCTTTTATTCCAGAGCCCCCTTAATGCCCCATCTTGTCTGGTGCCCCACCCCCCCTTGGTGCTGGGTAGACTGCAGCCTAGCCATAGGGGCCTATGCAGGCAGAGCATCTCCTGTCTCATGCATATGCGCATAGCCATCCAATAAAAGGCACATTGCACGCTGACCCCCGTCTGCTGCCCGCCGGTGCACCGTGCAATTCTCATTTGCAGGCATTTGCATGATGCAGGATGTAGCGTTGGGTGCTCTATTTATTATTTTTTGTCTGTGGCTCTGCTTTTTTTTTTTTTTTTTTCCTATTGGATAACAAAATAGGATGCTGAAGTCTCCATTGCAACATCCTCAGCCCTCCCCGTCCCCCGGACAGGATTGCTTTTGTTTCAGTTTGTTTCCTTTTCCGACATTGCAGAACTGTTGTAGGTGTTGTGTGTGTTTTTTTTGTTTTTATTTTATTATTCTTCTTATTTGCTGCTTCTTCAAGGCTCTGCAGGCAGTTGAACGCTCCCCGTTGAACGCACCCCTCCCCGGTGATGCCCACTTCCTGCGTACATCGTGTAATATCTATGGCTGCGTTCTCGGCTTCTCGGTGACCCATCCCACTTTGGCCTGTGCAGCCGGCTCTGCTATGTGGAACGTGATCGTCTGCCTGGTACCCAGCCTTCTAGGAATAGAGAACGCAGACGCCGAAATGTTTACTCGGAAAATATATGTATATAAAGCCAGCAGAGACGGGAGGAGGCGAGTGTGTGGTGTGTGTGGTTGATATTTGCCGTATTGCCATAGCAACCAGGCCGCTGTTTAACCCCAACGTTGCTGTTTCTGCTGGGATTTGAATTTTAGCGTTGAGGCCTGAGGTAGAAAAGTGTCGCAAAGACGTCTGCGCTGCCCATAGCAACCAGGCCGCTGTTTAACCCCAACGTTGCTGTTTCTGCTGGGATTTGAATTTAGCGTTGAGGCCTGAGGTAGAAAAGTGTCGCAAAGACGTCTGCGCTGCCCGTAGCAACCAGAGGCCTGAAACCAGTGTGGGCTGGATAATGAAGGCAAGTGTCTGGTTGCTATGGGTAACGTAGACGCTTGTCAGACAGACCTAACCGAGTTGCACAGCTTTGTTTTTAGTTTTGCGTGTTTTGGCGTGGCGGGATTTATGGCGTTACTGTGATGTTTATTATTTGAAGAAGGATTGAAAAGTGGAAGTGTTCTGGAGCTGTACAACTGTCAGGCCTGTAGTTGTTGAGGAACTGAGGCCTCATTCACCGTCAGTGTAAACGAAGCCTTAGGTCTCACTGAGAGGCTATCGTTTTTCAGACCGCGGTTGATGTGCGTTTAGGAGGAGATACCGATGCTTCCTGCATGCCTGTTTTTTTCAAGCGCCAGGCCAGGGGGATTTATTCTATCCCAATGGGGATTTTACTTTGCACTACCATGCTGCAACCGCCAGGGCCGGGACAAGGGGTGGGCAGGAGGGACGGTTGCCCTGGGCACTGTGGTATCATGTGAGGTGGGGGGGCACCACAAGGAGATTAGGGGGAGGGAATTTGTGTTTAAAAAGGGGAATTTTGGGGGGCTTCAGGGGTAAGAATTGTTTTAGGAGGGCAAATTTAGGGAGGGTGTGCTAGGGGTTGTGCTTTGGGGGGAATTTGTGTTGGGAGTGGGGATGGGACACATAATGCCCATACATCTTGGGGGGGGGGGGTGGCAATTTGGCATGTTCGTCCTGGGCTCTAAATGACCTTGTCCCACCACTGGCAACCGCTATAGCGACAAGTTTCTATAGACTTCAATGAATGAGTTTGACAGACTGTGGCTGTAGTGCAACTCACCCCTCTGGCCACCATGTACATTTTGGAGGTGGGCAGTCATAACACGGACCAGCTGCCTGTTATTACCCCTCCGCCGCCAGTGTTAACTAAGCCTTAGGCCTCATTTACTCGGGGCGTAGCAATGCGTACCCCATGCAAGGGCCGTGTTTACCCCCACAGGGATGCATCCCATTGCTGTCTATTGGGATGCAGTGGCTGCACAAACAATCGCTGCTCCCAATGCGACATCTATGCAGGCACAGGTGAATGCCCCCCGAATGTAGACAGTGTGCATTCAGGGCTGTGTAGCCGCACATACACTATATTGTCAAAAGGGACACCTGCCTTTACACACACATGAACTTTAATGGAATCCCAGTCTTAGTCCGTAGGGTTCAATATTGAGTTGGCCCCACCCTTTACAGCTATAACAGCTTCAACTCTTCTGGGAAGGCTGTCCACAAGGTTTAGGAGTGTGTCTATGGGAGTGTTTGACCATTCTTCCCAAAGCACATTTGTGAGGTCAGGCACTGACCTCACAAATGAGAAGGACTGGCTCGTAGTCTCCACTCAAATTCATCCCGATGGTGTTCTATTTTGGGTTGAGGTCAGGACGCTGTGCAGGCCAGTCAAGTTCCTCCACCCCAAACTCGCTCATCCATGTCTTCATGGACATTGCTTTGTGCACTGGTCCAAATCATTTTGGTGGAGGGGGGATTCTGGTGTGGGGTTGTTTTTCATGGGTTGGGCTTGGCCCAGTGAAGGGAACTCTTAGGTTGCTTTCACACTGGGGCGGTTTGCAGGCGCTATTGCGCTGAAAATAGCGCCTGCAACCGACCCGAAACAGCTGCTGCTGTGTCTCCAGTGTGAAAGCCCTGGGGGCTTTCACACTGGATCGGTGCGCTAGCAGGACGGTAAAAAAAAGTCCTGCTAGCTGCATCTTTGGAGCGGTGAAGGAGCGGTGTATTCACCGCTCCTATACCGCTCCTACCCATTGAAATCAATGGGACACCGCGGGGATACCGCCGGCAAAGCGGCGCTTTGCGGAGGTTTTTAACCCTTTTTCGGCCGCTAGCGGGGGTTAAAACGACCCCGCTAGCGGCCGCATACCGCGGCTAAAACGATGGTAAAGCAGCGCTAAATATAGCGCTGCTTTACCGTCGCCGCCCCCACCGCCCCGGTGTGAAGCCGGCCTTAAGGTGGCAGCATACCAAGACATTTTGGACCATTTCATGCTCCCAACTTTGTGGGAACAGTTTGGGGATGACCCCTTCCTGTTCCAACGTGACAGTGCACAAAGCAAGGTCCATAAAGACATGGATGAGTGAGTTTGGGGTGGAGGAACTTGACTGGCCTGCACCTCAACCCAATAGAACGCCTTTGGGATGAATTGGAGCGGAGACTACGAGCCAGGCCTTCTTGTCCAACATCAGTGCCTGACCTCACAAATTTGCTTCAGGAAGAATGGTCAAACATTCCCATAGACACACTCCCAAACCTTGTGGACAGCCTTCCCAGAAGAGTTGAAGCGGTTATAGCTGTAAAGGGTGGGGCAACTCAATATTGAACCCTACAGACTAAGACTGGGATGCCATTGAAGTTCATGTACGTATAAAGGCAGGTGTCCCAATACTTTTGGTAATATAGTGTATGTCAAATTTGGAGCAGCGGCTATGTTCGTAAAGCCGCTGGGTCCCTATAGACATCAGTGGGACTGCCTGCATGGGGATACACGGAGCACCTGTGCATCTTCATGTGGGTAAACATGGCCCTCGCATGGGGTACGCATTGATACACCCCGACTGAACAAGACCTAAGGCTTAGTTTACACTGGCGGCTGAGGGGTAATAAAAACAGGCAGTTGGTCCATGTTATGACTGCCCACCTCCAAATTTACATGGTGGCCAGAGGGGTGAGATGCGCTATATCTGCAGCAATGTTAACCTGGCACAATGAATTTGATCGTCCGTCAAACACGCCCATTGAAGTCAATGGAACCTTGTCGCAACATCGCTATGGCGGTTGCAGCATGGTAGTGCAAAGTAAAAGCCGCATTGGGATATAATAAATCCCCCTGGCCTGACGCTTGGAAAAACAGACATGCAGGAGGCAGCAGTATCGCCTCCTAAACGCATGTAAACGGTCTGTCAACCGTGGTCTGAAAAGCGATTGCGAATTTACAGTTGGGATAGCAGTTTTCTATTGGCTTGCAGGGATTGGCTGGAATTTGTAGTTATTGACCAGAACTGTATCTGTGCTTATTAGGCCCATTTATTATTCTTTTTTTTTTTTTTAAGTGGTGGAGAAAAAAGGCTACATAAACATTTGCTGGGGGGAGCTGGCCCTTTAAGTGGATCTTAAAGCGGAACTTTACCCATAACAACTTGTGGAAAACAAATGTTCTTTAGCAAGGAACATACATTCATAATTATGTCACCAAAATTATTGTGTGCTGTATATTGCCTTCAGCATTTCTCCTGTTTTTTCTTCTTGCTGAAGGCTGCCATTTTGCTGAAGCCCAGAGCCCCTGAACAGCAGTAAATCATAAAACGGAACTAAACCCATCGATTTTTAACGGTTTCAAAAAAGTTACATTCCTGGAATGCTGGGATTGCTAACTGTCACATTTTGCTTGTGTCCTCAACCAATCTGTCAAACCATCAAATGCTGGTGTCCTAACTGATCACATGTGCTGCACCATGGCAGTTGCAGATCAAACAGAAGCAGCTTCCTTGGCTGTAAAGGATAGGAGGGTTTAATTTCGCTTTTTAAGGCTGTCTGCAGATCGGCCTCTACAAACTCGTCAATGCCTAAAAATTGTGAGCATGTGCAGAGCAGGGTGTAGGCACTTATTTTTAATGTTTTCCATAGCTATACCTGCAAAAGGGGCCAGCCTGAAGTCATCTAGCAGGACTTCATTTTCTAACTAAAGTTCCACTTTTAGTGCCAGAAACGCGTCCTGGGCTTTCTGATCATGTGATCACTTTGGCGGTCACATGATCAGGAGCCCTTCCTGACTGTACATGGTGACTCGGGGTTAATAATGACAGCGCGGGCACAGTACTGGGAGCATGTGATTAAGCCGCTCCCAGAAGAGCAATGCCGGGGGTATGCATATGTGGCGGCATGCTGTAAAATCCCACCGTCACGCTGGCACATCTTTGTTTACAGCGAATGGGAAGGGGTTAATGCAGGGGGAACAATTCATAGTAATTATTATTTACATGGCTGTGGGATAAAAATGTAGGCCTTGAAGCCAGACGGCAGAGGCGATTGGCTCTCACAATTGTCGCATGATTGGGAGCTTGTCCCACTGGCCCATATTCACAAACGGAGACCAGGAGCTGTGAGAAATGGCTTGGTGCATTAAGTGCGCTCTCAGCTTACAACCTCGGACCCCCCCCATATGTTGGGTGTTAAGGCCCACTTGCCCTGCCACCCCTTATATGCATTATGTCAGCAGGAAAGAGATTCAAGTGTATGTCAGGCCAAAACTATTTTACTTAGTTTTGGATAGAGTGGAACAGGATTAGAGGCTCTGTCTGGTATTTACCACTCTCCTGTTAGAAACCTCTACCCTCACTTCCTGCCTTGCCGAGGTTTTAGAAGGCAGGAAGTAAAAGGAAAATCTGTCAGTTGGCGATTTCCTCTCACTTCCTGTCTTGTAAAGAGTTGTCAGCAGAACAGGAAGTGAAGGAAAATCTCTCTAAGACCCCCATACACACTATTAGATTTTGTGCAGCAGTGGCGGTTTGTGGGCGGTATCCCCGCGGTTTCCCATTGATTTCAATGGGAAGGAGCGGTATAGGAGCGGTAAATACACCGCTCCTTCACCGCTCCAAAGATGCTGCTAGCAGGACTTGTTGCGGTCCTGCTAGCGCACCGCTCCAGTGTAAAAGCCCGCCGGCTTTCACACTGGAGTGAATGGGGCCGGTTTTTTCAGGCGGTATACAGGCGCTATTTTTAGCGCTGCCGCCTGATTGCATACAAATTGAAACTCTTAAGGTTTGACCTCATATTATATGGTTTAGGTCAATCTGAAGACAAAAATCTGCAGACAATCTAATAGTGTGTATGGGGTCTTGGGCTAAGTTTAGACATGTGGAAAATTGTTACTCCTCTGGAAAGGAATCTGTGTTCCAATCCCTTTTCAGAGGCATTTGACAAGCAGTGAGGAGGCCTTCGCAGTGCCTGTTTTAATCTGGTTAAAGTAGAGCTATAGGCAAAAATATATATATATATATATGTATATGTGTATATATATATATATATATATATATATATATATATATATATATATATATATATATATATATATATATATATATATATAGATAAATTTATTTATTTAATTTTATTCACCGCTGACATCCGCCCGCCCATAGGAGTCAATGGGTGGCCAGGCGGGCTTATTGTGTGAAAGGCCCTAAGGGGATTCCTTGGGGGGGTCACCAGAACTAGTGTCCCCATTGGAAGATTTCCTCTCCTAGTCATTTTCTGGGGACAACCCAAAATTTGGGGCTTTCTTTTACTTTCAGTGATCATGGTAAACAGGACCAATCGAGTGGATGAATCTCTTTAACAGGGGCACCGATGGCAATAAAATATGACAGGTGTTCTAATCCCTCTCTACTCTATCCAAAATCCAAAAAAAAAAGTTGTGCCTTTTAGTTATACTTTAAAGCGCAACTAAACCTTCCGATCATTTTCAGCCAAGGAAGCTGCCATCATTCACACCAGAAACTGCACATAACTGCGTGTTTTTGACTGCACGTTTACATGCATTTGACGCATGCTTGATGCACGCTTAACATGCACTTGATGCATGATTGAATGCGTTTTGCGCTGCGTTTAGTACTGCATTTTGCTATACATTTTTGGGCTTGGCTTTCTTGGCTTAAAGGGGGTGCTGAGCAGTGCATTTGTAGCGCGTTCCCTGCATTTGCGGTGCAGAAAAATGCAGCATGCTCTACTTCCTCCTCCCAAGATATTTTTTTTTTACCTACAGGTAAGCCTATAATGAGGCTTACCTGTAGGTTAAAAAAAAATATAAAAAAGTAAAAGTAAATTTTTTGACTATACAACCACTTTTAAAGAGGAAGTAAAGCAGTTTAAAAAAAAAAAAAAAGGAACCTGCAAGGCAAAGGCATAATGAGCTAGTATGCATAGCATACTAGCTCATTCTGAATGGCTTACCTGAGAACGAAGCCCCCGTATCGGTCTACATCCACGATCTTCGGCGTCGCCATCAAACCCGGAGTGACTTCCGGGTCTCGCCGCTCCAGCGCTGTGATTCGCTGGAGCGGCGATGACGTCACTCCCGCGCATGCGCACGAGAGCGGCATATCGCCGTGATCTCTGCATGCGCAGTGCGCCTGCGCGCCGCTGTCTACAGCGCATGCGCCGTAGATAGCGGTGCATTTTCTTTTCTAAATAGCTCCTAAACCATGTGTAGTTGGAGTGCAGTTCAAAATGCATCCAACTGCAATCGGTGTAAAAAAAAAAAAAAAAAGGCTTGTACACACTATAAGACAACCGGGGGCGAAAAAATTTTGTCCAAAGAATTTTTCGTATAGTGTGTACGCAACTTTCGACAGCCAATTCGGTAATTTTTCGTACAAAAATTCGGAAGGGACAAACTGCAAATTTTTTTTTTTTTTTTTCTCGTACGGGAACAGAAGGAATGATTTTCGTTTTAATGCGTACCGTTTTGGTACAAGACATAAAATTAGAAAAAGACTGCGCATGAGAAGAAACCATAAACAACAAAAGCCTTTGTAGTACGAGAATTTTCGTACAAATTTTCGTTCATTGGTTTGCTGTGAAACATCGAGGAAAACGTTCGCCAGATTTCCTTATAGTGTGTACCCCACTTAAAGTGGAACTAAACCCTCCTATCGTTTTCAGCCAAGGAAGCTGCCATCTTGGCCTCTGTTTAATCTTCAACTGCCATGGTGCTGCACATGTGATCAGCTATGACACCAGCCATTGGCTGGTTTCACAGTTTGGTTGAGGGCACAACCAATGTGACAGTTAGCATTTTCGGCATCCCGGGAATGTAACTGTTTTTTGAAACGATTAAAATCGATGGGGTTACTTCCGCTTTAACTGCCGTGACGCTGCACGTGTGATCAGTTCTGACACCAGCATTAAATGGTTTGGTTGAGAGTACAACCAATGTGACAGTTACATTCCCGATACGTGACGGGAATAACTTTTTTTTGAAACGGTTATTTCAATGGGTTTAAGAGGAAGTTGACCCTCTCTAAAAAAAAAAAAAAAAATTAAAAAAAAAAAAACACCCTGCAAGACAAAGGCATAATGAGCTAGTATGCATAGCATACTAGCTCATTATGAATTACTTACCTGAGATCGAAGCGACCCTCGTTCACGTCCTCTGTCGTTGCCGCCATGATACCCGGAGTGACTTCAGAGTATCGCTGCCCCGGTGCTGTGACTGGCCAGAGCATCAATGACGTCACTTTGGCGCGGGAGCCGTCAGTGACGGCATGGTCACCTTCACTAAGGGCACGCTCAGGGGGCTGGAATGCCCCCTATGCTGTAGACATCGGTGCCTGTTTTTTAGGAAAATTATCTCCTTCACTGTGTAGGTTAAGGTGATATTTCTTGCACCTACAGGTAAGCCTTAATCTAGTCTTACCTGTAGGTTAACCACTATCTGACCGCCCACCGTCAAATGACGGCGGAGCGGTGCAGCTATTGTGGCGGGCCGCCGTCATATGACGCCGCTCGCTTTTTGGCCACTAGGTGCGCGTGCGCGCCGCGGGAGGCGCGCGCCCGCCGTGTAGCTGAGGACCCGATGCACGTGCCCGGCGGTCGCGATGACCGCCAGGCACCCGCGATTGCCCGGTAATCGAGCAGGACGTGGATCGGTGTGTGTAAACACACCGATCCACATCCTGTCAGAGGAGAGGAGACCGATGGTGTGTCCCTTGTACATAGGGACACCGATCGGTCCCCTCCCCCAGTCAGTCCCCTCCCCCCACAGTTAGAATCACTCATATAGGGTACATTTTAACCCCTGCAGCGCCCCCTAGTGTTAACCCCTTCCCTGACAGTCACATTTATACAGTAATCAATGCATTTTTATAGCACGGATCGCTGTATAAATGTGAATGGTCCCAAAAATGTGTCAAAAGTGTCCGATATGTCCGCCGCAATGTCGCAGTCATGATAAAAATCGCAGATCGCCGCCATTACTAGTAAAAAAAAAAAATAATAATAAAAATGCTATAAATCCATCCCCTATTTTGAAGACGCTATAACTTTTGCGCAAACCAATCAATATACGCTTATTGCGATTTTTTTTTTTTTTTTTTTTTTTTTTTTTTTTTTTTTTTTTTTTTTTTTACCAAAAATATGTAGAAGAATACGTATCGGCCTAAACTGAGGAAAAAATTTGTTTAAAAAAAAAAAAAATTGGATATTAAATTATAATAAAAAGTAAAAAATATTATGTTTTTTTCAAACTTGTCGCTCTTCTTTTGTTTATAGCGCAAGTAATAAAAACCGCAGAGGTGATCAAATACCACCAAAATAAAGCTCTATCTGTGGGGAAAAGAATGATAAAAATGTTATTTGGGTACAGCGTTGCATGACCGCGCAATTGTCATTCAAAATGCGACAGCGCTGAAAGCTGAAAAATGGCTTGGTCAGGAAGGGGGTGTTCGTGCCTGGTAGGCAAGTGGTTAAAGTGGTCTGTAAGGGTTTATAACCAGCTTTAATGCCAAGTTATTGTCCCATTCACTTGAATTGGCTATGTTTGGCAGCGGTACTGGCAAACGATAGGAAACAGGAATAATTTTTGTAGTGATATGTGAATGCCCCCTATGCGCTGCCTTAGAAAGGGGCGGATGGGGGGAACGGTTAAAACATGGCTCATCCATGGGTTTTCAGCACGCTTGTATGAGTCATAAGACTAAGTTTGCATATGTGCGTGCGCATTTGCACATGCGCTTTGTGGGTACAGCAGCCAGATCATTTCAAGTAGGCTTCTGTAGCCGAGACAAACGCAGGGTCCCTGACCCCTTTTACAAAGAAAAACAAATAACGCTGCATGATACTGTGGTTTTACATGCATAAACGCATGGGTGCTGATATGTGGGTGCGATTAAGAATGAATGGCAACCCTGTGCGTTTTCTAAAGCGCATTGCATTTTTGTCTGGGTCCAAAACGCACACGATTATGCACGCATTGCTGACCTGTACTACTGTGAGCATAGATCAATTTATGTGAGGCCGGAATAGCAGTAAAAACATGACAGGGGTTCTGTCCCTTCCCGGCTCCATCTTGCCGTAGATTTGAAGGATGAATTGTATTTCACAGTAATGTACACAGAGACTTTTGTATGTTTACTTTATCCTTATGTATTGTAGTGCTGCTGCTTTCTAGTAATGTCTGTTTTTCCGCCATGTGTATTTAGTACATCCTCTTTTCACCATTGTAAAGATTTTCAGGTAGTCTCTTTGAACGCTTTGCTTCATCCTGGTTTCCCTGAGGCTAAAAAATGAAAGTAGTCGAGTGAGCGATGACTAACCTGAGAAATATTTACTTATTTATATTAGAAACCTAAATGACCAGTTTGAGAGTATTAAGACCCGGTTATGCATTTTTATTTTATTTATTTTTTTGTGCTTTTTTTTTTTTTTTTTTTTTTTTATTTATTTTTTATTTATATAATTTTTTACAGAAACCCACTACAGTCCATTTAACATGGTTTCCTATGGATGTAGTTCACATCTGTGCATTTTTATGGTTATGGTTGTTTTTCTGATTTTTGGTTCCATAGACTTCAATGGTTTAATGATGTGTATTGAAAAAACGCAAAATGTCCCTGCAATATGCAAACTGTAACCTGCATAGGTGTGAATCAGGCCTAAAAGAAAAGTTCCCGGAGGTGAACAGATCGCATTAACGTATTGTAGGCACGTGACAGCTGAACTTCGGGAAGAGCTTATATTGCCTAAATACATTTGTCATGTGTAGTCTTGCTTGAATCTTGGTGTGATTTGTATATGTTGTCCAGATCTGTGCAGTAATTCAGTGTGAAAGAAATGCTGAAATAGATTCATTCAATGTGTATTGTGATTAGCTGTGATTGGCCACAGCTAATCATATGGTACAGGTGGGCTGTGATTGGCCCTGACTGTACCATGTGACCAATCACGGCTAGCAACACAATTGTACACAGTAAATGTCATGAATTAAAGCCATTTATCGTTTACAATTGTCATGTAATCTGCTGTGATTGGACAGTGAGCCAACACACTGATCAGTCATCGGCCGTCGGGTCCCGTATCGGGTGGACGTCATGTGATGCCCAGCCGTCATTTGACAACCGCTTGGATGGGAAGTGGTTAGAAAAGAGCGGTCACTGCTGCTCACTCTCCTGGTGCAGTGACTAGTCTTGTCTCCGCCCCCCCCCCCCTCCTGTAGTTTTCTGCAGGCAGCCTGTAGTGGGTGTGGCCTGCTGGGTCCCTCCCATAGGCTCTGTACAAAGTATGTACAGCACAGTGATGATGTCACTACTACCTTTACAAGGTAATATCTGGGTTTACAACGGCTTTTGGTGCATACAAAGTAGATTTATATGCTTTGTTGGCTATTGCGGATTATACTGTTGGGTCCATATATATTAGGACACAGGCACATATTTAATACTTTTATCTCTGTATGCCATCAGAATAAAATGTAAGGTTTTGGACGGAGTGCGGGAGCTGCCCAATTTATGTTAACAAACAGGTGATTACCCATTAATAAGAGACTCCCACTCTGTGCAGATCTCCAGCTCTTCACACCCCCTGCCCTGCTGATGGGATCAGACTGTATGGACTGTTGGGCCATATATATTTGGACACCGGCACATGTTTCATACTTTTGGCTCTGTATGCCTCTCAGACTGTGTCCTCTCCCGGGCAGGAGACACAGGAGGGCACAGGCATGGCCTGGAGTTGAGCGGAGACCGCAGTCTGTAATAGACCTATCCGGACCGATATCACTGCTCGCCTTCTGCTGTGCGGCCCGGTCCTAAACGGGCCATGAACCGGTATCAGCCAGCGGTCTGGGGGCTGGGGACCCCTGCTTTAGTGCATCCAGGAGGAACAGGTGCAGCGTCCAGCCCAGCTGCAGGCAGCCTGTCAAAGTCTATGGCAGGCTGAGGCTGAACGCTGTACAGAGTGGTACCCATATTTAGGGCCCTGTCTGATCAGGGATGAATACCCAGACCTGTTTACTTCTATTGGCTTCCTGAAACCCTGTAAATAGCAAAACTGAGACTGGGGGAGCTAGAAATATCAGCCAATCAAGTGCTGTTTCTTTGGCCTGAACAGTGCTGTCACTCTGATACTGTAAACATACTTGCAGGAGGGGAGAGCACAAAACTGACCTCATCTGTATGCTGCCAATCCTTTATTACACATTCTGCAGGCGGTGGGTAAGGGAGGGGTCACCACTTTACCTTTTAACTGTAATGGGGCAAGCAGTGTCGCCTTCCTGGCTCTGCAGTATGGCAGAAGCGTGGCAATCACAAAAAATGCATGGACAGAATTTAATTTCCTTGGCAGATGAGACCTCATTCACCCGGGGCATATTGCAGCAGAGACCTGTGTGAAGGCCATGTCTACCCACACATGATGCACAGATTTCTCCATGCTGGCAGTCCCATTGATGCCAATTGGGACACGGCCGCTGCTCCCAGTTTGACGTTGATGCGGGTACACGGCCCTGAACGCACACTATCTGCGTTCTGTCTGTGGGCTACTTTGATAAACTCCACTTTACCTGAAATTTTTTTTATAATGTATAGTGGTCAGCCAACACCTGCCCCTGGGCAATAAGGCAAGAAGATGGAAAAGCCACCCCAGATACCAATGCAGGTCAACGGCTCCGTATATTGTTTGTCTCCAGGAAATGGATGAGATGTGAGACCAACTTTACCTGGGCTTTTTTTTTTTTTTTAAATATATGTAAAGTGATGGTATGGCTACAGGAAAGCCATCCTACTTTACTGGGCAGTGGGCACCATTGTTTCTTCTTAGTTGGTAGTGATTGCTGTATTGAAATAATACTTTCCAAACACCGGCACTAAACTAGAGTTGTCCGAAAATTGTGCTGTAGGAATGTAATCCCATTGAACTATGGAAGGTGTATTTATTTATTTTTTAATTTTTTTTAATTTTTTTTAGGCTTCAGAGATTTTGCCATGTCTCCTAGATGCCGTTCCCCCTGGCAGAGAAAAAATAAAAATGTTTGAAGCTTGTAAGCGCATGTAACGTATTTAGGTGTGTCAAGCTTTTGGGCTTTAATTGGATATGACAGTCAGCTGTGGCTTCCCGCTGGGCATGCGTGATATCGTACATGCATTGTGAATGGTCCTGCAGCTTCCTGGGACATGTGATGTGTCCCAGAAGGCTGTGGGAGAGAAGCGGGTTGGGCAAGGGATTCCTTCCTCACCTAGACGAGGATTAGGCTGCCTTCACACCTGAGGGTAGCGATTTACTGGCGTTTTTAGTTGAGTATTATATTTTAAATTTTTTGTGTATTACAAGCGTTTTACCACATTTTTTTGTTTAGCCAATAGAAAGCACTAGGGTTAGGAGGGGTGGAGAGCTGTTGTTTAAACAGAAAACGAGCGATAAAAATACTTGTAAAGCACTCATGTTGCACATTTTCATGCATTTCCATTGATGTCTATGTGCCTCCCAGTCTGCCAAAAAGCTCATGTACCCTTTTTTTTTTTTTTTGAGCAAAAGGCGTTTTGCTTCAGGTGACAGAATGCTCAGATGTGAACAGGGGCCATTGAAATGAATGGGATTTGGCTTGTTGAGCTATTTTAGAGCTACAAGCTTAAAACAGAAGGGGGCCTTAGGGAAGTGGAAGCGGGTAGTGATAAAAAAAAAAAATCGCTTCTCGCTCCTCCCACGTGTGTTTTTTTTTTTTTTTTTTTTTAATATATAAAATATTTTTTCCTGCAAGCTCTAAGATCCCTTTCACACTGGGGCATTTTCCGGCGCTTTAGCGTTAAAAAAAGCGCCTGAAAGAAGCCGCAACTGCAATCCTAATGTGAAAGCCTGAGTGCTTTCACACTGAGGCGCTGCGCTGGCAGGGAGTCAAAAAAAGTTCTGCAAGCAGCTTCTTTGGAGCAGTGAATACACCGCTCCTAAAGCGCCCCTTCCCATTGAAATCAATGGGAAGCGCCTGAAAAACGCTTGCAAAGTGCTTTTGGCAGCACCGCTTTGTGGGCGCTTTTAACCCTTTATTTGGCCACTAGCAGGGGTTAAAAGTGCCCCACTAGCGCTCGAAAAACGCTGGTAAAGCGCTGCTAGTTTAATCTGCACTATACAAGCATTTTTCGGGCGCTGGCAGTGTGAAAGGGCTCTTAAAGCCCTTGGGCTTTCACATTTGGATTGCAGATGAAGCTTCTTTCAAGCGCTTTACAGGTGCTTTTTTTTTTTTTTTTTAACGCTAAAGCGCCTGAAAAACGCCCCAGTGTAAAAGGGGTCTAACAGCAGACGTTTGTTTCTCCTGATTCATAGGCTCCATGCACACTGGACATTAAAATAAAGTTTTAAAAATAAAAACGCCAGTAGCTTTGCAGTCAGTCTTTCAATGTTTTTTTAACGTTTTTGCAATAGCATTTATTAGCGTTTTCAGGCTCTTCTTCTTCTGCTTCTTTTCTTTTTTTTTTAATGGATCAAAAACGTTAAACGCTGGTGAGCCACGTTTTTGAGCGTTTATCAAAGTTTCTGAGCATTTGCCATTTTTTGTGGTCAGAAAAACTACTCCCGGACGTGATTTTATGGCGTTCAGAAAACAGCCCATACACCCCACTGCTGATGAACATCCAAAAACAGCCATGTGTGGACACATAGGATAACATGGAGGGGAGTTTATGGGCTAATAAAAAAACAACGTAACCACTTTTTGGGCTGTAAGGGAGGCACAGAGGCAGAATATAGGCCACTGACAGCATCCTGTTAAAATCAATGTAAAATACATGGCTGGACGCTGTTCTGAGTGGTAATAATCCTGCCTTTTGGGGTGTTCCTGAACAGGTACAGCCTTAAAGTAGAAGAAAACTTTCCTATTTTATCCATGGGAGCTGCCATCTTGGCCTCTGTTTAATCTGAAGCTGCCATGGTGCTGCACATGTGATCAGCAATTGGATAGTTTCTCCAAAAACCAATGCGACAGTTACATTTCCGGCACGTGCCGGAAATTTATGTTTTTTTTTTTTTTTTAAAAGAACAGTGCCCAGCTGCTGCAATTTTCAGCCTGTCATTGATTTTTGACAGGCTGCTGGACGCTCCACCTTCCTTGTACCTAGAGGCGCCATGTTTTTACACTGGACATCCTGTGTGGGTGAGCCCTTACTCATACCTCCCTGCCCTGTGTAAGCTCTGTGTCAGTTTTGTGTCAGAGTTTACACAAGGATGTGACCCCCCCCCATCTTACAGCATGATAAATGGACCCTCAGGGGCCGCACTTTGTCTAGTAATCAGATGCTCCCTCATATTTCCAAGGATCCCAGCCGCTGTACAGAGCGGAGGGGAAGGTAAATATTCCTAGGGACGTTCGCTATAAAGAGGACCTTTTACATTGCCTCAAATGTGTAACAGACAGGACAAGTTTACTTTACTCTTTGTGATATTCTAATATTTCACAATACAATGTTGGTAAAGTGCTGTTCAGAAAACTGCAGCTGGTAGAGGCCGAATGTTTGTTTACTTTGTGTTCACGTTTTTCAGATGGAAAGATAAAAGCGCGTTTTAAGTCATTTTACAACCTCTGTCGGCCATATTGTCTGATAGACAGGGAGAGGCCGGGGGCAGGGAAGGGTGGAAGTAAAGTGGAAGCTCGGGGGGTTAATGGTGCCAGAAGATGATGTAATCAACTTGTAGAAGGTGCTGGAGGATGACCTCATCAGCTTGATGCCGTGCCCCAATACTTGTAAACAGATATTACTGCTCCTTCAGGCTGGCAAAGCCATTGTCTGGGCACTTGGTATGATTACATAGTGTGGGGTACAATTTTTTTTTTTTTTTTTTTTTTTTTTTACTGTTGTCCCTTGATCAGCACAGACTACACATCTAAGGGCAACACATATTAACGCACATTAGTGTTGTTCACCATATTGTGTGTTAATGCACCTTTTTATAGTGCCATTAATTTTGACTGGCATCCCAGTGCACTAAAGCTGGCCATACACACTTCAAAAAAATCCTCCACCTAAACGGCCCAGATATGGTGTAGCCGTTGTAGTCTGACTGTTTTCAGTGGCGTCTGTCACAATACCCAAACATTGCCTTCATCTGATTGGACACAGGTGCTGTTTGGTTGAAGCTGGGTTCACATATGTGTGGCCGTGGTTCCCACCATGGGGTCCGGTGCGAATCGGGTCGGATTTTTAATTTTTTTTATTTTTTTTTTCCCCCCGAATTCGCACCTGAACCGGACCTAAAGATGCACCAGGACACTTTTGGAAGACTGTGGCCTCCCCGGACCACTCCATTGCGAGCCGTGCACACTCGCATGTCATGCGAATTGGATGGGGGGGGGAAATCCTCATCCAATTCGCACATATGTGAATCCAGCCTCAGTTAAAAGATGTTGGATGGGAGGGGGCTGACACCTATGCAGTGAATTTAGGCCGGTTCATCAGGAACCCTAAATTCACTCCCATGTTTGGCCAGCTTATGGTAATGCAGCTCCAACGCACATGCGTTGCAGTGCACCACAATGCATGGTAACATACTACTTTGCCTTGTGGGGCACTGCATTGCCAGACATGGTGCATGTACTGTATGTTTTATTGGAAGTTTTTGATGTGTTTTCAGACCATTCATTTGCGCACTTTCATGTGCTAAAATGGTACGTTAACAAGATATAACACGGCACCAATATCTTAAAGCGGTAAAGTCGACTGCTCCATAGCGTCACGCATACCTCCCAACTTTTTGAGATGAGAACGAGGGACACCTATTAGCAAATGTATGTAGGCATAGGACACGCCCCCTTAGAGGAGAATTCTACAAAAAAAAATAACTTAAACCCACAAGTGCTTTTTTTTTTATTTTTACCACTACTATTTATTTTTATACTGGCTTTTGAAATTTACAAATGCAGCAATTTTAGAAATTGGATGAAAGTTTAGCACTGGGAAACACTCTTTTGAGAGATAAAATGTGCATTTTATAAACCACTATATAGATCAGATCAAAATGAGGAGGACAGAGGGACTTTGTTTCAAATCGGGGACAGTCCCTTGAAATCCGGGGCAGTTGAGCTATGTGTTATGCCATATTGTGCCAGTATGTCACCCCCCCGTCGCCCTCTGGTGCTTCTACTGACTCATCGGTGAGTGGAAGATGGGATCCGCCGGCCTCGGATGTTTACGATGGCGATTTCCGGCAGACCAGATGGTCGCCGGATTCTCTATGATCATTCGGAGGCTGGGCGCGATGTTATGACGTCATGCCTGACGCGCCGCCTCGGCTGGGAAGCCGAGATAGTGTTTTTTTTATTTCAGGCTTCCCAGCCTAGAGGTGAGATGTGGGGTCTTATTGACCTCATATCTCACAGTGAAGAGGACTGATCATGCCATATTCCTATTACAAGGGATGTTTACTAATAATATTAATAGGAATAAAAGTGATCAAAATTTTTTTTTTTTTTTTTTTTAAAGTGTAAAAATAACATTAAAAATACAATTTAAAGTGTCCCTGGCCCTGTGTGCTCGCACGCAGAAGCGAACGCATACGTAAGTCCCGCCCACATATGAAAACTGTGTTCAAACCACACATGTGAGTTATCGCCACGAACGTTGGAGCGAGAGCAATAATTCTGGCCATAGAACTCCTCTAACTCAAAACATGTAACCAGTAAAAAAAATGTAAAACCTCACCTATGGGGATTTTTAAAGCGGTTGTATACCCATTTAACAAATTTTTTATTTTGTTAACTACCTGCAAGACAAAGTCATAATGAGCTAGTATGACTAGCATACTAGCTCATTATGCATCACTTACCTTAGATCGGGGCCCCTGACGCCGTGTTCTTCTCCCCCTCCGGCCGCATCCATCTCTAAACAGATACCCTTCCGGGTATCGCCGCTCCGGCCAATCACAGCGCCGCTGCGGCGCTGTGATTGGCCAGAGCGGCGAGGACGTCGCTCCGCGCATGCGCGCGGGACACTTCAACTGCGGTGAGTCGCAGTTGTGAATGGGGATTAACCCTGTAAATGCACCATTGTCTACGGCGCGCGTTCTTTTCAAATATCTCCTAAACCATGCAGGTTTAGGAGATATTTCTTGTACCTACAGGCAAGCCTTAATCTAGGCTTACCTGTAGGTGCAAGTTGAATTTTAGGGTATACAACCACTTTAAGTACTGAAAGTGGGATTGTACCTGAAATAAAATTTTTAAAAGCCAGCAGCTACAAATACTGCAGCTGCTGACTTTTAATAAACGGACACTTACCTGTTCCAGGTTCCAGCGATGTCAGCAGCAGAGGCCGATCAATTGCTCGGCTCTCTGCTGCTGCCGGCGCAATTCTCGGTGAGGGAATCAGGAAGTGTCGCCTTTGCGGCTTCACTTCCCGGTTCCCTACTGCGCGAGTCGCGCAGCGCAATGAGAATTGTCAGCGCTGTCTGCTGGGACACGTGTGTGTGTGTGTGTGTGTGTGTGTGTGTGTGTGTGTGTGTGTGTGTGTGTGTCCCGGCAGACATCGCGCCGGGACAGGAAGTGGCGTAAACTCCCGTGGGAGTTTATGCCCGGAAGTGGTATCTGCACCCCCCTCCCCCCTGAAAGGTGCCAAATGTGACACCGGAGGGGGGGAGGGTTCCGAAAAGCGGAAGTTCCACTTTAGGGTGTAATCCCGCTTGAAGTTTGGCACCATTCCTCGAGTGTCTGCAATCTTGAAGCGTGACATGTTTGGTATCTATTCACTCCGCGTAACTTTATCTTTCACATTGTGCAAAAAAATTGGGCTAACTTTACTGTGTTTTTGTTTTTGTTTTTTTAAGCACAAAACATTTTTTTTTCCAAAAAAAAAAAACACGTTCGAAAAATTGCTGCGCAAATACTGTGCGAGATAAAAAGTTGCAATGACCGCCATTATATTCCCTAGGGTCTTTGCTAAAAAAACATATGTTTGGGGGTTCTATGTAATTTTCTAGCAAAAACATTATGATGTAGTTTACATGTAGGAGAGAAATGTCAGAATTCACCTGGGTGGCAAGTGGTTAAATAAAACAAATTCTATTTTATTTTTTATTTATTTTTTTTTAAATCGTCAAATCTTTTTATTTATTTTTTTGTTTTTATCCACCCTGGTATTTCCTAAATGTCTTACTTTTATTCAATGTACCTACAGGCCTACCTTTAGGTACAATTTTAATTTTTTAATCGCTTTAATGTGCCCCCAGCAAACGTTGTCCACCACTGAATACTTATTGCTTTTTTCAGTATCTGGAACTTCATTTATTGCCCGTGTGAGGAGAAGGAAAATATTACCAATAGCAACCAATACAAAAATGAATCTGCCCATTTCTTCCAGCTCGGATCCATTTCTGAAGGTTATTTTATGATGACCTGCAGGCTCCCTTACAAACGCACAGCTATCAGGCAGTAATGGATACAGGTGTATAGATTTGAATTATTTATTGTGCTGTTTATCAGTTTCATTTCCAGGGTTTGGGTCATGTGACGCAGTGCAGCAGCTCCAAAAGTAGTAAAAATGCCAACGTGTAGCAAACCGCTCCACTTGGGATGTTGCTGCAGTTCTCTGGGTTTCTGGCCCAGCAGGCTTTGCAGCAGACTAATGGTCAGCCATGGGTGTTGTATGGTGGGTCTAGTTTATGAACAGCAGTACTCCGATCAAACGAGGAACCATCCACAATGCCGGTTTTACTCATTGGGTAAGAGTTTTAACGGGCAGAAATAAAGTGGCCAAGACTTGGCTCCAGCAGCATGGCGTGTGTGCCCAGGTTGTTGATTTACACGGACAGCCAAGGGGGAGGAGTGTGGACCAGACTGGAAGTAGTCTAGAGGCAGCAAGGCCCAGTGTGGTCCACTGATGACTGGAGAAGGCATCTGGATTGCCGTTTTTAGCCTTTGGCCACTTTTGATAAATAAGGAGTCGTGTGCCATTAATGAAGTTAATTGATGGGGTAGACCAGCAGGGTGGTTACAGCAGTATGGTGTTATTTTTTTATTTTATTTTTATTTTTTTGTATTTTGGTTTTCAAAAAAAAAAAATTGGCCATATCAATAAATTATGTTTTATTTTATTTATTACAGATACTTTAATAGCGCTGTCAAATTATGCATATATATTGTACATTTACGTCGGTCCCTGCGCTCCCTTAGTGCTCTTTGGGTAAGCCTTTCGGCTTCACAGCCGTGTCCCTACAGCACATGCGTGAAGTGTGCTGTGCTCCCTTATTGGTCCGGAAGCAGGGGAAGGAGGAGGCGGGGGCCGGACTTCTGACGTACCTTGCCACGGCTCCCCCAAAATGGGCCAAATGTGGCACCAGAGGGGGGTGGGGGGTGAAGAAGCAGAATAGTGGAAGTGCCACTTTTGGGTGGAGTTCCGCTTTAATTTGTGATCTGCTTTTTCCGTTCCTGAGTTATTCTTATTGTATTTTATGTGCGACGACTTCCAGACCCTGCTTTAGATGCTGTTCCTACCGTGTGATTTGAAGCACATTTTCCCTGAAGAACTTCCAACGCTCAACATCAAGTTTCTGGTTATAGTCAATGGTGCCCACTTATTGTCACTTGAAGCTTAATTACAAGAGCTACTCTGGGGCAGTCGCTTTGGCACCTATAGACGTCAATAGGAGTGCCTGAAAAACGCACATTAACATGATTTTCTTGTCTCTCCCCTTTCTAGTATTTAGGTTTTAATTTGGCAAAAGCAAAAAATGTTTAAGCCTGAAAATGTATAACAAGCACATTAAAGAAAAAAAAAATCGCTTAAAAATGCTCAAATGGGGCTCAATCGGGCGTATATGCAGAGGTCAGCCCCCTGTACACCTGGATAGGAGGGCGATGGCATGCAGAGGAACTGATCCCTCCATCGCTGAATGCCAGATTCTCCTCCTCCATGTAATATACATAGATCACCTAAAGAGGAATGTTTATTTTATTTCTCTCAACAAAAGTGGCGTTACTCTTTAAACTGTCGGCTATTTTTACGTATTGTGGCTTGCCGCCATTCCATGAGCATGCGCAATTTTAAAGCGTGACCTGTTGGGTATCTATTTACTCAGCATCACCTTTTTTATATTTTACAAAAAATTGGTATGTATGTGTAATATGTACCCAATTTAAATTTGCAGCATCTAGGTGCGTTTGCTGTAATTTGAAGCGTATCCGTAGCCAAAACATTTTATAGTGTTGTTTTTTTTTTATTTTTATTTTTTTAGGGTACTTGCACACTGTACTGATGTTTGAACACCTATTTTCTAAAGTCTAGATCCCAGAATGCAATTCTAATCTCTTCAAAATAACATTGTACATATGTATTTGCGCGCATACTCGCGTTCTCGTAAAATACTGACTGGCATGCAGATTTCTGTAAATCTTATTTTTAATTTTTTTTTACTGATCTACAGTATACGCAGTGCATGTTTAGGTAGCTGTGTGTACAGGCACAATAAACACAATTGTCTGCATTTTACATAAGCTTAAAAAAAAATGCCTGTATGCCTAAGTCCGGGTTCACACTGATGTGGTGCAAATGGGTGCACTTTAGATGCTGATTTGTGCTATTTTTTTTTTTTTTTTTTTTTTTGTCTGCTCAGTATCTGCAGGGGAGATCTGTCCACTGATCCCCCTTCTGATCGGAGCTGGTGGATGACTGGTCCATGTCTGATCAGTATCTGCAGGGGAGATCTGTCCACTGATCCCCCTTCTGATCGGAGCTGGCGGATGACTGGTCCATGTCTGATCAGTATCTGCAGGGGAGATCTGTCCACTGATCCCCCTTCTGATCGGAGCTGGCGGATGACAGGTCCATGTCTGCTCAGTATCTGCAGAGTGGACATGGACGGAGCCCGCTCTGCTGGACAGTGTGAGAGAGTGTTGAGCATACATTCCACAATCAAGTACTGGTTGGTTGTAAGCCCCCGTTCACATTGACTGTGACTTTAAAAGTGCGCAACATCATCTGAAATCGCACGATTTTCAAACCTCATATCAGTGCGACTTCAGGTGAGACTTTAAAGACATCTGTGCGGCTTCATGCACAGATGTCTATGCAAGTCGCACCTGAAACCGCAAACTGGTGCGGCACTGCAAAGTCGATGTCGCACCGATTTGAACAGAGCGATTGTCAGCAATAAGCTGCAACGTTTCAAATCGCATGACAAGTCACTCCAATTGGATCGGGGGCTTAGGGTTAGTCAGTTATCTGCAGAAATGGTCGCCCTTCGGTGTGTTTTTTTTATTTTTTCCTTTTTTCGGACCAGAGGTAGGCGAGTGTAAATGGATCCAAGTCCGTTTACACCCATTGGTCAGTAGGGGTGAACGGACCGTCCAATCGTTTCCGCCCTAGGGGACCTGATTGGACCCTTCTTGTGAAAGGGGCCTTAGTCTGTCTCAGGCTGCATGGCTCCCAATTGAACCTGGGTTGGAAACAAACCCCTATGTCTCTCTTTTCCTCTGTTGTCCCCCTTTTAGTCTGAAGTATAGATCTCGGTAAAACATTTTTACTATTTAACCGCTAAATGTGTTCTACTACTTTTAAAGCTCATGGTCCAAGCATTGGGGGGGGTTGGCACCGTGGTGGTCTTTGCCAACATACTTTGTGCTAAAAGTTGTCCCCCTTTCCAATTTCAAAAAGTTTGGCTGTGTAGAGACTGCAAAAATGTTGTTAAGGCAGTAGGAGTGACTGTCGGAGTACGGGGACTAGTCAAACCCTTGGAGGCCACCAAGGACCACATAGACTCTATACTGATTTTTCTCAAATCCCTCTGATGATGTTTGTGTTTATAGCCTCAAAAAACTCCTTGTGTTTTGTGAGTAATATTATGTGTTTCTGGAGCACAAATTAGCGGGGTGACGAGCATGTTGACAACAGATTAAGCCGCGGCGTTCAATGTCAGCTACCAGCTGCAAGATGAGGCAAATGCGCTGCACGCGGCTATTGATGGAAACAAAGACTGTATAATTTTCCTACTACTCATTACTGATAAAGCTCTTGAATGCTCTACCAAACAATAACAATGCAGTCATGTTTATAAGAAAAATGATTTCAATGGAATTTGTTTAATATGGGAAAGGGAAAAATGAGCGGTTCCGAGTGGATATATTTATGGTGTAAAAGTTTGGTATTCATTAAACTTCTATGTGTGCGGTCATAAATATGCTTAAAGGGAAAAAGGGTCGTTTTGCATTAAAGATGTCAGTTGGATGAACTACTTCTGCCATTTATTTTACATTTATTAGGTAGTATGAGGGCTCACCACCAGATTGCAGAAACATGTAGTGAGGTGGTTCTTAACTAAGGGAAGTATCGAGGGGAGGCCTCGCTGCATTCCTCAACATCACTTCTACAATGTTCAGTATGTGTAGTGCTAGAGAGGGCTGTCAGGCTAGAGGCAATGATGCTCGAAGACTGGAGACGTGGTGCAGGTTTTGCGGGAGGACAGAGGTGACGCAGTTTTGGTGGCCGAGAGGTGTCGCAGTTTTGGTGGCCAAGGGGCCGGAGAGGTGTTGCAGTTTTTGTGGCCGGAGAGGTGTCGCAGTTTTTGTGGCCGGAGAGGTGTCGCAGTTTTTGTGGCCGGAGAGGTGTCGCAGTTTTTGTGGCCAGAGAGGTGTCGCAGTTTTTGTGGCCAGAGAGGTGTCGCAGTTTTTGTGGCCAGAGAGGTGTCGCAGTTTTTGTGGCCAGAGAGGTGTCGCAGTTTTTGTGGCCAGAGAGGTGTCGCAGTTTTTGTGGCCAGAGAGGTGTCGCAGTTTTTGTGGCCAGAGAGGTGTCGCAGTTTTTGTGGCCAGAGAGGTGTCGCAGTTTTTGTGGCCAGAGAGGTGTCGCAGTTTTTGTGGCCAGAGAGGTGTCGCAGTTTTTGTGGCCAGAGAGGTGTCGCAGTTTTTGTGGCCAGAGAGGTGTCGCAGTTTTTGTGGCCAGAGAGGTGTCGCAGTTTTTGTGGCCAGAGAGGTGTCGCAGTTTTTGTGGCCAGAGAGGTGTCGCAGTTTTTGTGGCCAGAGAGGTGTCGCAGTTTTTGTGGCCAGAGAGGTGTCGCAGTTTTTGTGGCCAGAGAGGTGTCGCAGTTTTTGTGGCCAGAGAGGTGTCGCAGTTTTTGTGGCCAGAGAGGTGTCGCAGTTTTTGTGGCCAGAGAGGTGTCGCAGTTTTTGTGGCCAGAGAGGTGTCGCAGTTTTTGTGGCCAGAGAGGTGTCGCAGTTTTTGTGGCCAGAGAGGTGTCGCAGTTTTTGTGGCCAGAGAGGTGTCGCAGTTTTTGTGGCCAGAGAGGTGTCGCAGTTTTTGTGGCCAGAGAGGTGTCGCAGTTTTTGTGGCCAGAGAGGTGTCGCAGTTTTTGTGGCCAGAGAGGTGTCGCAGTTTTTGTGGCCGGAGAGGTGTCGCAGTTTTTGTGGCCGGAGAGGTGTCGCAGTTTTTGTGGCCGGAGAGGTGTCGCAGTTTTTGTGGCCGGAGAGGTGTCGCAGTTTTTGTGGCCGGAGAGGTGTCGCAGTTTTTGTGGCCGGAGAGGTGTCGCAGTTTTTGTGGCCGGAGAGGTGTCGCAGTTTTTGTGGCCGGAGAGGTGTCGCAGTTTTTGTGGCCGGAGAGGTGTCGCAGTTTTTGTGGCCGGAGAGGTGTCGCAGTTTTTGTGGCCGGAGAGGTGTCGCAGTTTTTGTGGCCGGAGAGGTGTCGCAGTTTTTGTGGCCGGAGAGGTGTCGCAGTTTTTGTGGCCGGAGAGGTGTCGCAGTTTTTGTGGCCGGAGAGGTGTCGCAGTTTTTGTGGCCGGAGAGGTGTCGCAGTTTTTGTGGCCGGAGAGGTGTCGCAGTTTTTGTGGCCGGAGAGGTGTCGCAGTTTTTGTGGCCGGAGAGGCGTCGCAGTTTTTGTGGCCGGAGAGGCGTCGCAGTTTTTGTGGCCGGAGAGGCGTCGCAGTTTTTGTGGCCGGAGAGGTGTCGCAGTTTTTGTGGCCGGAGAGGTGTCGCAGTTTTTGTGGCCGGAGAGGTGTCGCAGTTTTTGTGGCCGGAGAGGTGTCGCAGTTTTTGTGGCCGGAGAGGTGTCGCAGTTTTTGTGGCCGGAGAGGTGTCGCAGTTTTTGTGGCCGGAGAGGCGTCGCAGTTTTCGGAGAGGTGTCGCAGTTTTGGTGGCCGGGGGTGGAGAGGTGTCGCAGTTTTTGTGGCCGGAGAGGCGTCGCAGTTTTTGTGGCCGGAGAGGCGTCACAGTTTTTGTGGCCGGAGAGGCGTCGCAGTTTTCGGAGAGGTGTCGCAGTTTTGGTGGCCGGGGGTGGAGAGGTGTCGCAGTTTTGCTGGCCTGGGGGGGGGCAGAGAAGTGCCATCAGTTTTGGTGGCCAGAGAGGTGTCGCAGTTTTTGTGTCCGGGGCGGAGAGGTGTTGCCATTTTTGTTGTAGGAGAGGTGTCGCCGTTTTGGTGGCCGGGGGGGGGGGCAGAGAGGTGTCGCCGTTTTGGCGGCCGGGGGGGGGGGGGGGGGCAGAGAGGTGTCGCCGTTTTGGCGGCCGGGGGGGGGGGGGGGGGGGGGCAGAGAGGTGTCGCCGTTTTGGCGGCCGGGGGGGGGGGGGGCAGAGAGGTGTCTCAGTTTTGGCGGCCGGGGGGGGGGGGGGGGGGCCGGGGGGGGGGGCAGAGAGGTGTCGCAGTTTTGCTGGCCGGGGGCATGAAGCTACCATAGATCACTGTTATTACCTTTTTAACCCCTCTACAAATTAAAGCTCCTGCTCCCACTGCCGACTGCTGGGATCAGGGCCACACAACAAGAACAGAAGGGCTGGATGCGGCCCTTGGGGACACAGTTTGGGTACCAGGGATGAAGGAGATGTCTAGGACAGAATTCCCCACTCTCTCCTTTTCATCTGGTTCTTTGGATTTTTTTTTCTTTTTTTTTCTTTCACAATATGGAGAATGCTGCAGGAAGACTAGGAGGTTCCATTGTTGGGGTCCCAAAAGGTGAAAGAAGCAACGCAAATGAATCCTTTATCTTTACTATGTGCAGTACAGACATCACTATGTTGTAATGTTCTATTGCTATGTGTATTTTGAATGTAAATGGAGGCTGTGTTGTAGATGACCAGTATCTGGTGTTAAAGTGGATGTAAACCCAATTTCTGCAATTTTTATATAGGCTTTTAAAATGTTAATGTCAATTCATAAGTATTTTTCAATATTTTTTATACAATTCCTGGTGATCCTGCCATGCAGGTTTCTAAGGATGAGCTTCCTGTTGTGACAATGCTCTCTCCCAATCTAACAATTTATGCTTTTGTGTCGTCGCCCGATTGCATGGGCTTCCAATAGAGGCAATATTACATTGGCATGGTCCTCCTGCTGTCGTGTGAAACCCACTCCAAAAAATGCGTGCAGTCATTGCTGGAGTGCATCTAGATATCAAGTGGGTGCAAAGAGGCTGCAGAAAACTAGCAGTATTCAGATGCATGAATGAAAAGGATTTGAAAAAGGCAGTTTATGATAAAATAGCCCTTTTGCAAACAATGTTAGGATTTACGGTGTATAGTCAAAGGTATGTGGGCACCACTCCAAGTGATCGAGTACAGGTATTCCAGTGAAGGATAGTGTTAATTGTAAAGACCCCCTTCACACCTATATGCGTTGTCTACATTTTAGGTGTGATGCCCTTTACCCTTGTGGTTATAATTTTTCAGGATTAACAATCGGCTGCTACACTTGCAGGGCTCTAGCGAGGAAAGTGTCTGAGTCTGCATCTCTGTAGATGTGATTTCCCTTAGGAGTATCTCACCAAAAAAATGACATTGTTGTTGCAGGGGATGCCCAAAATCTTAGTGCATACTTCTGGGAAAATCAGTAAGCCAATAGCAAAAACAGGAATAGACATATCTGGGGAGTAATGTACACCATCTGTGTACAGGACTCCTCCAGGTAGCCATATTGCATTTTACAAGAAATTACAGCGCTGCAGATTGAAAAGGTAATTTTTAATAACCTTCAACTACAATATGACTTGTGTAGCAGTTATATACGCTATATTCTCTCTCTTATTTTTTTTTTATTTTTTTTGTATTTGCTATTTATTTTTCCCCACGAATGTGGAGTTACCCTTTTAAGCAGAGTCTATTCGAGGTCTTTATTCCACTTTTTTTTAGTGGGCAGTCTTTATATTTTGTAGTCCTGTAAATATTGTAGTGTGTGCCATACTAGGAAGTACATGTGATTCTGCATTCATTCTAACTTGGCACGAAGCTTGCACTTTGCTGATAACCTGTCCCTACTGTGGCTTGGTACAAACTTTAGTCCACTGATAAATCCAAAGTAATAGATCTTATCACCGCTCAGACATTTAGGAAACAAGTTTGCTATTGAGCAAATAAACATCACCGTTCTCGTGCGATTGATCGGTCTTGCAACATATGTAAATAGATGCAATCAGGGTGTTCTGGCCAGTTCTGCACTGCTTGATTTATTGGTGATCACTGTGGGCCGATCATGTAACTGGGTAAGTTCATTCACATTTACCTGATTAATTTTCAGGAGAGTAGTGACATTTTAAAGCAGTATTGAACCAGTTAGTGGCCAGATCACCAGGGAAGAAAAAGCCTAAAAAAAAAAGAAAACTAATGCAGCTATCATATCTAATGATTGGTAAGCTGCAATATAGCTTTGGGTTTAATACCGCTTTAAGGCCCCATTCACACGGGCGGATAGAATTGTCCTTTTAGCTGCGGACAGATGAAGTTATCTACTGCAGCTAAATGCACACAATGCATTTCACTTTCCTATGGCCCCATTTACACACTGCGTTTAGTGACAGTTTTGTTGCATGCGGTTTTGTGCAGATAAAAAATAAAGTTGACTGCGTCCAGGACCGATTTAGCGCAGCTATCTGCACATAACTGCAGGTAATCGCAGTGTACTATTTCTCCCGCAGATAGCAGTGGCAACAAGGAAAGAAAAACAGAAATGGCAAGAATGTTCCAAACGCAGCTAATCGCAATGTACAACTGCAAGTGAACGCTGTGCCAGGATTCTCTTTAATTTCAAAATAACAAAACATGCTTTTAACAGCAGCAGAACAGCCGCCCGTGTGAAAAAGGCCTAAATAAATATGCCATCAAGCAGGGCTCGACAAACCCCAGGCGCCAGGTCGCAATGGCGATAAATGTTATCCCGGCGCCTGCGCTGCCGCCCCGAATGCTGCACACACTGCGTGCCCCCCCGCTATGTATTTCGTGCTCCGCTTAGGCCCGGGACTGGCATAGCGTGTGCCGCCGGATAGAGGAGAGGGAGGGAAGCAGACAAACATCTGCTCCCCTTCTTGTTGTTGATCTGGAAGTGACGTGTGACCTCCCTTGACAGTTTCCCTGGCCATCAAGACTGGGAAAGAATGTAATGCAGTGCAATGTGAATTGCATTACATTCAGTGGAGCACAAGGGAGACCCTGCACATTAACCTCTTTCTGTCCGCGCTATAGCCGAATGACAGCCACTGCGCGAACCTGAATTTCCGAGACGGCCTCCCCTTTGCATGCTCGGCACGCGCTGTGATCACGAGTCACTGAGACTTGGGTGATCACCGATCCGATCCCGGCCCCTTACCATGTGATCAGCTGTCAGCCCTTGATGTCCGCTGGCCACCCGTGATCGTGGGAAAGAGCCAGAATGGGTCTCTGACAGGGGCAGCGAGAGATCTGCTGTTCCTAGTGATCAGGAACGGAGAGCTTTCTTTTCTTTTCTTTTCTTTTCTTTTCTTTTTTTTTTCTTTTCTTTCTTTCTTTTTCTTTCTTTCTTTCTTTTTCTTTCTTTCTTTCTTTCTTTCTTTTTTCTTTCTTTCTTTCTTTCTTTCTTTTTCTTTCTTTCTTTCTTTCTTTCTTTCTTTCTTTCTTTCTTTCTTTCTTTCTTTTTTTTTCAAAATTGTCGCTCTTTTTTTTTGTTTATAGGGCAAAAAAATAAAAACCGCAGAGGTGATCAAATACCACCAAAAGACAGCTCTATTTGTGAGAAAAGAGGACATTAACTTTTTTTGGGTACAGCGTTGCACGACTGTGCAATTGTCAGTTAAAGCGACCCAGTATCGCAAAAAATGGCCTGGTCAGGAAGGGGATAAATCCTTCCGGGGCTGAAGTGATTAATGGTGTAAATGATCTGGATCTCCAGTCTCCTTGGCTTGTAGTGTAATGTAAGAAGGGTTGAAATTTAAGTGCCACGTCACTGCTAAGAGGTCCAGATTCAACTTTATTCCATCAAAGGTTAGGGGTAGAGGCCAAGAAATAGCCAACGTGTTTCGGGGGTCTACATGCCCCCTTCATCAGGGCTTGACTGGCGGCCAAGTGACCAAACCAGTGTTGAACTGGACCTACAAAGGTTTTTATTCCAGTGTGAGTTGAAAGCACAGGCCTAATCAGCAGCTTGTTTGGCAGCCTATTGTTTCGTTCACTTGATTGCCAGTCAAGCCCTGATAAAGGGGGCACGTAGAGCCCCGAAACGCATTTGATATTTCTTGATCTGTACTCCCAACCTTTTAATGGAATAAAGTTGTATCTGGACCTGGCGCTGGCGCTTAAAATGCAACCCTTCCTAGTTCACATCAAAGATGGCGGTGGCCAGCAGTCTACACAATGGAGATAAAAAATTAAGTATGAAATATTTTAAATGCACTTAAAAGCCCTATGGGTAGGTTGGTGTTGAAATAAATGGTTTGGTGAGACTGTCTTTAACTGTATCTTTCACTAGAAAAACCTGAACTCCGTAATTTGTAAGGGTGTCCCCGTACATTTGGCCATATAATTGGTGTAATGGTCAGGGGTCCATACACCTTTTAGCCCTATAATGTACTGTTTATACTATTGTCCTTCCATCCATATGTAAAACTCACATGAAATAAGATTGAGTTGTGCCGTTTGTAATGCATGTATGAATTAAATAATGCAAGCCTCAGGATATTTTATTCTGTTGAACCAAGAGATGCAAGCTAATGAACGAAAACTAGCTGGGTGTCATTTGTGCCGTGGTGATCTTACAAGTGTTGGGAAAGTTGGGACATAGTGGAGTAGCTGTGTGCCACCACAGCAGCAAGCTGTACTTCACGCACCATCTGCTGCCCTTACAACCCATATTGTACTCTGCGTACCATTTTTGTAATATATAAACCCTTATCTTTTTGTATTTTTATTTCTTTGTGTTTCAGATATAACATTACTGTGCTGCTAAAGGTTTTAATTCGGCATCTTGGTGCGAGCTGTCGACCGAGAAACATTGCCGTCATTATGAATGAAGTAGCGATTGTAAAAGAAGGTTGGCTTCACAAACGAGGTAAGACACTGAAAATATATTCTATGGTATAAGAGAATGAGGTGCAATCCAGTGCCAGTAATATTCCAGCTCCTTGTGCAGATTAGGAAACGTAAGATTCTGATTTGGTTGTAACCACTGCGATTTAAAGGCATGGTAAATATTCCTACTTGCACTTTATTTTTCACCTGTATAAGATGTGCATTGATCCTGTAGTTTCATGGTGTAATTTGTTGCGCTGTATACATAGCCTATATGAGTAAATCTTTACATTTCCTATGTCGGCAGTTTGTGTTGCAACACGGGACAATTGACAAGGACTTGCAGACTTGCACAGGTTAATGCATGACCTCTGTCTGTAGTGTGAGATCTGGCACTTCCCCCCCTGAAGAAGCTACAGATCCCACAATCCATAGAACTCTGTCTAGGGCTGATGCAGGTGAGAGCTAAACTGTAATTGGATCTGATACAGGCACACAGAGCTTATGCATGCAGTTTCATCATACTAGTACTCCCATATTTGTGATGCAATAGTGGGAATGGTCAGGCATTCATTGGACGTTGTGTGGTCTGGAACAGGAAATATTCTTGTCTCAAGGGTGCATAGCGGACAGGCTAGCTGCAACAATAGGTGGACATAGGGGAACAAATCAGCCATGACACTAAAAGCACAACACGTGAGCCCATCATTGCAAGGTAAAGCAAACACCAGGAATATAATTACACTAACGCCTAATTAGAACATTGAAAACATTTTAAATACTTTATATGTACAGGTGCATCTCATTGATGTTACACCAACACCAGCAGATGATATGGCTCCCCTAATCATCACGGACTGTGGAAAATTTTGCATTTCATTTGGAAATCAAGGTCCCAGAGTCCGAAGGAAGAGTGGAGAGACACAGAATCCAAGTTACACGAGGTCCAGTGTAAAGTTTCCACAGTCACTGATGATTTGGGGAGCCATGTCATCTGCTGGTGTTGGTCCAAAGTCGGTACAGCCCTCTACCAGGGAATTCTAGAGCATGTCATACTTCCCTCTGCTGCCCAGCTTTATGGAGATGCTGATTTATTTTCCAGCAGGACGTGGCACCTGCCCACACTGCCAAAAGTACCAATACCTGGTTTAATGATCATGGTATCACTGCGCTTGATTGGCCAGCAAACTTGCCTGACTTAAACCCCATAGAGAATCTGTGGGGTATTATCAAGAGGAAGATAAGACACCAGACCCAACAATGCAGACAAGCTGAAGGCCACTAGCAAAGCAACCTGGGCTTCCATAACACCTCAACAGTGCTACAGGCTGATCACCTCCATGCCACGCCACATTGATGCAGTAATTCATGCAAAAGGAGCCGCGACCAGGATAGAACAGGATAGAAACCCATTAACAATTCAATTTATCGTTCGTTCTGCAGAATTTTTCTACCTGTTTCTTTGCTTTTCTATTTGTGCCCAATAACTGCAAAAATGAACGAACAGTCCAAATGACAGATTTTTTTTTTTTTAACAAATTTTCAGCTAGTGTATGGCCAGCATTTGCCTTTAAAAATGTTTTGGGCCTTTTTTTTTTTTTTTTTTGACCTCCAATAAATATATCAACCAAATTGTTGCCAAGGGGCTGACCACCATATATTCACAATACATGGGGCCACCCGGTCAGCACAGGACCTGGAAGGAATTGGAGATCACTGAATTAGTGGTGTCATCCTCAGTGATTTTCCAACTTTCAGGAACATCGGCCAGGTATTGGTATATACCATACCAATGTTTCTGTATAAAAATTGACCATGCCTGGAATCCTTCCCGACCAGTCACGTACCTGGTACATCACTGGTCTTCAAGTGGTTGTACCGGGATGATGCCTGCAGCTACAGTTATTTGGAGCTGCTTGATTGCTAGAACAAGCCCCTCCTGCCGCCTTCCACAGCTGGCTCTGGCTCTCCCGCACCACCGGGAGACCCGAGCTACCAGCCGGCACATCTGCCGGCTAGTCTGACACCCAAACGAAGTCGGGATCGGCTTTGATCAGGTTTCAGCTATGGTGACCTGGAAGCGATGCCCTAACATTGCTTCCGGTTTCCCTGAATGTCATCGGCGCAATTTTCAAAAAAATCAAAAGTGTTCAAAAACACTGATCTTGGTGTTTTGAATGCTCTCTAAGTGCAGAGGGATTTGGGGACCCCAGATCCCTCCATACAGTGTACCTGCCACATGCCTATTGCTGTTACAAGGACGTTTACGTTCCCTGTGACAGCAATAAAAGTGATCCAAAAAAGAGAAATTTAAAGCAACAGTTTTTAAAAATAAAATGTTATTTAATAATTAAAAAAACGCACACAAACAGCAATTGTCCCACACATGTGAGGTATCGCTGGGAACATCAGATCAGGGGCAATAATTCTAGCACTAGACCCCCTCTGTACAGGCATACCCCACTTTTGTACACAATGGGGTTTTATTTACTAAAGCCGGAAAGTGCAAAATCAGGCTCACTTCTGCGTAGAAACCAATGAGCTTCTAACCTTGGCTTGTTCAATTAAGCTTTGGTAATAAAACCTGGAAGCTCATTGGTTTCTATGCAGAAGTCAGTCTGATTTTGCACTTTCCAGCTTTAGTAAATAAACCTCATTGTACTTAAAAGTGGGGTATAACCTATAAAGGCTTTTAAAGTGTCACTTCTGGATAGTAAAATTTACTTTGTCACCGCTGCACGGGCGTGCGCAATGTTAAAGTGTGACATGTTTGCTTAAAAAAAAAAAAAAAAAAAACGCTGCGCGAATACCGTGTGACATAAAATTTTTTTTTGCAAAACCCACCACTTTTTATTCTGTAGGGCCTGTGCTTTAAGAAAAAATATGTGTGTGTGTGCACTTTTGGTTCTAATTTGTTTAATTTTTCTAGTAAAAAAACTGATTGTTACATGTAAACTAAATGTGCCAGCAAAAGCCTGGTCCTTAGATGGTTAACCTCTGCATTGTGGGTGCAGCCCCACTGCAAGGGAGACTTTTTCGTTTTCCTGAAGTTGGGCTTTAAATTTTGATGTCTGCTCTGTGACCAGCTTTATATGATAACAATGTGCCTGCATGAGCCTGTTTTTGTATATGGTTTATTTTGTATAAACTGCCAAAATGCCGAGGTTAAATTTATCAAGCAGAAGTAACCCCTGAACCGGATTGCTGAGAAACAAGCTGTTTATTCACACTGTAAAAATAGAAGGCTGGCCCGGATGTCACAAGATTTTACTATTATTTTTTTTAAAGTGGAAGACTCATGTAATGCAAACAAGGGCTGCACTTTCTAATCTAGGATAGTTGGCAACCCAAACTAGTTGTAGGTCTGTACCTTGTTTTTGTGGGCCTTCTTTAGAATGGTCATTGAGTAGCGGCGGTCCAACATAGTTTTGTTTTTTTTTTTTTTTTTGTTTTTTTTAGGGCTGATGACTATTCATCGGCTGCCTTTTTAGGCTGATTATCGGGTGCTGATATTCTGTAGATTTAACACATATATTTTTTTTTTTAAATCTTTTTTTTGCTGTCCGGTACTCTTTATTGAGGGATCTGGGGTCTATAAAAGTGAATATCCACCACACTGATAATCGGTTGACCCCTAATTCTAGTAACCTATAGCCATCTTTTTGACTTCCCTGTGGGCCGTTTTGTCAGTGACTGTACAATCCAGTTGTATCTCCATAAAGTAAACAGATGGTGGAATGCAGAGAGTGCTCACCACTTTGTTGTCTTACCTCTTGGTGATGATCTATTGGGAATCTGGCCTTTCTGCATTCTGTATACAGGGCAGACCCCCATAGGGACCAGTCAGAGTTTCTGCACTTTTTTCGCAGCACACTTTCAGACTCCTAATAAAATGTATTATTCTTAAATGCTTATTAGGCCTCATGCACACAAGACCTTCTTTCTTTCTTCTTTCTTCTCTGGATTCCTTTGCTCCAAAGAAGGAAAAGGCAGCTGAAACAAAACACACCGAAAGCCGCATTTTGCATGCGAGTTAAGGCGCCTTTGTGTGTTTAGTGTTATTGCATTTTATCGTAATTTTCTTTCTGTCCATTATAGTGCATTAATGAGCAAACGCATGAATGCTCATAAATGTGCTAGCATTAATGACCTCCAGGTGATTATTTATTTTTTTTGCCCGAACGCTCCTCTCCTAAATGTGCGGGTGGTGCATTTCTTTTTCTGCCTCTCAGGCTGGGTTCACACTGGTACGACGAACGATCCCACATTGGTAGCTCATGTCGCATGACGTGTGAAAATTAATGTTTCCCTATGAGAGCCTTCTTAACTGGTCCGACACAAATCGGTCCAGCTTTGAAAATGCTCCCTGTACTACTTTTGGTCCAACTTTGAAGAACACTGAAGCCGGATCAAAGTCGGATCGCGGTCTTAACTGACTCAACTTTGGCAGGCGACTTGTGCTCTGAGTTTGAAGGAGAACCCCAGCCAAATAGAAAAAAAAAAAAAAACAGCATGGGTTCCCCCTCCATGACCATACCAGGGCCTTCGGTCTGGTATGGATTTTAACGGGAACCCCCCATGCCTAAAAAAAAAAAAAAAAAAACACGGGGTTCCCCCAAAATCCATACCAGGCCATTATATGAGCACACAGCCCGGCAGGTCAGGAAAGGGGGTGGGAACAAGTGAGCGAGCGCCCCCCACCCTTCTGAACTGTGGGTGCTTGTCCCCATGTTGAGGACAAGAGCTTCTTCCCGACAACCCTTTTGCTGGTGGTTGTCAGGGTCTGCAGACGGGAGCTTATCGGAATCTGGAATCCCCCTTCAACAAGGGGGGGGGCCCAGATCCTGCCCCCCCCCATCCTATGTGAATGAGTATGGGGTACAACCTACAGGTAAGCCTTATTATAGGCTTACCTGTAGGTAAAAGTTATAATTTTGACTTTACTTCCACTTTAAGTATTTTATTAAGGCAGCTCCAGCGTCTTTTCTGGCAACCTCTTCTCCCTCTCTGGTTCTTCCCCCCCCCCCCCCCCGTTAGGCTGTCTTCTTCCTCTTCTGCAGGGTCTCCCCTGCCCGCTTTCTTCTTGCTCCGTTCTTTTTCCGATGTTGACTTGACGGATCTCCCAGTTTAATGCCAGGTCTGGCAAGAGGGCAGGGCCTCCGGATGATGCCAGTGGGTGGCTTTGCCCCATGCCAATACATGTCTTTGCACACACCAGACCCAGCATTACACCAGGAGATTGCATCGAGTTAACATCGGAAGAACAGAGAGAGAAGACAGCGGAGACCCAGTAGAAGAGGGACAACTGGCAGAGGGAGAAGAAGTCAGAAGAAACGCTGGAGCAGCCTTAATAAAATACTTTAAAAACCTGTGTACTGTTTTTATTTTTGACACTTTTTTTTTTTTTTTATTGGTGAATGGGTAGGATTCACTGACTAAGTCGGATCCCCATTCATTGAAGTTGCATGAATGTCGGACTTCAAGTTGCAGAGCAAAGTCAGATCCACAGTCAGACGACTGTTGTGTTGTACCAGTATGAACCTGGCCTAAACGCCTGTATATTCATTAAGACATGGGCTAACATAGAGGGGCATTTAGAGGCAGAAAAAAAGTCAAATGCCTGTAAAAGGAGCGTTTTTGATGTGTGTGTGTGTGTGTGTGTGTTTTATATATTATATATATATATATATATATATTTTTATTTATATATATATTTGCATATATATATATATATATATATATATATATATATATATATATATATATATATATTTTTTTTCTTTTGCATGCTAATCTCCTATCAAATTAAGAGGTTACTAAAGTTGCGAAAATTCTCGTACAACAGAGTAAAAATTCGGAAGTGATTTAATGTATTTTTGTATTGTATTTTCGGACAACAACTGTACTGATTAACCACTTCAGCCCCGGACCAATTGGCAGCCAAAGGACCAGGCCCCTTTTTGCGATTCGGCACTGCGTCGCTTTAACTGACAATTGCGCGGTCGTGCGACGTGGCTCCAAAACAAAATTGGCGTCATTTTTTTCCCCACAAATAGAGCTTTCTTTTGGTGGTATTTGATCGCCCCTGCGGTTTTTATTTTTTGCGCTATAAACAAAAATAGAGCTACAATTTTGAAAACAATGCAATATTTTTTGCTATAATAAATATCCCCAAAAAATATATAAAAAAAACATTATTTTTTTCCTCAGTTTAGGCCGATACGTATTCTACAAATTTTTGGTAAAAAAAAATCACAATTAGCGATTATTGATTGGTTTGCGCAAAAGTTATAGCGTTTACAAAATAGGGGATAGTTTTATAGCATTTTTATTAATATTTTTCCCCTATCGTCTTTCAGGACAGCCACCTGAGAGACCTTGGCTCCTCCCCTCTGTAGGAAACACCTGCGCCAGCTTGCTATAAATTTCCTCCTCCCCTGCTGCTCCTCAGTTATTTGTGTTTCCTCCAGGAGGGGAGACACCTTTTTTGGAACCAGCCAGAAAGAGTCAGGATTACCAGGGGGTATGGGCTCAGGCAAAAGATACATGTCCACAAACGAAGCAGCAGCGGCTCCTTCTGGACAAACAGACCAGGTAACTAACCTGGGGAGACTGCCGCCCCTGCATCCCTGAGTGCAAGCGGAGGTCAGGGGGGTTTCCTTCTCAGCTCCGAGTGCGGAGCACAGGTACAGGTCCTGCTGTTCCATACCTCCAGCGGCGTGTGGCGCTCTCAGCGCGGAACACGCTGGGTATAGGAGACCGGCGTTGTCAGTGACGGGCGACGTCACATCCGACAAAAGGGGCGTGTACTTCCGGGTTCGCGGTTTCCGGTTCCGGCCGCGAATCATGAAAAGGAGGCCAGGCATGGGCTAGGAGAGGAGCTACACATGCTGTAGTGTCAGCTAAAGCTCCGGTGGTGACACAAGCATGTCGGACGCAGAAGGTAGAGACCAGACTGCTACGACAGAGACCAGCTCCAGCCATGTAAAGGTAAGGGGAACCTGGGGAGGACCTCCCCTGGCCTATATCAACCACCCATCCCCCTCCCCCTCAAGGGTTCAGCAAGGGGGGGGTGGGTAGGTCCCTCCTGTGTCAGAGGGTTATTTTTCATTGGGCCCCTAGTGTGGTAAGCCCATATGAAAGACGCTGTGCACCTGCATGCTGCAGGAAGCTTATGTCAGTATTATTATGTGTGGGGTTTCTCTTTATGTCTTTTCAGAAACCTGACAAGTCCAAGCCCTCTTATAACTCAAAAAGGAGGTGCCCTTCTTGTAAAAACACACTAAAAGATTCCTGGGGGAAAGCATTATGTAAGGAATGTATTCACAAGTTGGTGCAAGAACATTCCACAGAGCAGGGCAGTGATTTAGCGGCATCTGTCAAGGAGCTATCAAGTACCTTTGTAGCCTTTAAAACCCTTTTTGAAGGGTTCCAGATCCCTCAACTGCAAACTGCCCCCCCACCAGTACTACCGGTACTAGGAAAAGCACAGGCACTACCCTCCACTAGTGCCGGTCCTTCAGTTACTCCTAGAGAGGAGGCAGAGGACGAGCCTGACAGCACAGCGTCCGGCTCCCAAGAATCTGAGGGTGAAACACTGGAAGGGGATTCCAGAAAACCCTCCAGATACAAACTCTCATTAGAAGAGGTAGACCAGCTGTTGGGAGCCATTCATACCACGCTGGGTATACAGACGGAAAAGAAGCCTTTATCCCTGCATGATCAGATGTATGAGGGTTTAGGAGAACAAGAAAAGAGAAATTTTCCTGTTCATGACGTCTTAGTAGAGGCAATTAAGAAAGAATGGCAGGAACCTGAAAGGAAACCATTCTTCTCTAAAGCCTTAAAGAGACGGTTCCCATTTTCAGATGATGAGTCATCAGTATGGAACAAAATCCCAAAACTAGACGCTGCCTTCTCACAAGTCTCCAGGCACACCGATCTAGCTTTTGAGGATATGGGGGTCCTTTCTGAAGCAATGGACAAAAGAATGGATACCCTATTAAAGAGGTCATGGGACTCCACAGTGGGAAGCCTAAAGCCAGCCATGGCGGTCACGGTGGTAGCCAGAAATGTAGAGTTTTGGCTGAACCGTATACAGGCACATATTGAGGAAGGTACTGCGAAGGAGCAGATTTTGTCCTCTTTTCCCACTCTTCTCAAAGGCATTGCATACATAGCAGATGCATCAGCAGAGCTGGTACGCATGGCAGCCAGATCCTCGGCTCTAGCCAATTCTACCAGAAGGGCCCTATGGCTAAAGACTTGGCAAGGGGATGCTGCATCCAAAGCCAAGTTATGCGGGATCCCGTTTACGGGAGACCTGTTATTTGGGCCAGGCTTAGAGAAAGTGTTAGACCGTACAGCGGACAAAAAGAAGGCTTTTCCGCTGAAACGGAAAGCACCCTGGGCCCAGCCTCCACAAAATAGAAAGAGGCAAAAGAGGGACACCAAGTCCCGGTTTTCAGTACCCAAGGCAACTAATCAAAAGAAACCTTGGGGTCAGCGAGGGAATAGCAAAGGAGGAGCAATATTTCGCCCTCCTGAGCAG
This sequence comes from Lithobates sylvaticus, assembly GCA_028564925.1. NCBI lineage: Eukaryota > Metazoa > Chordata > Amphibia > Anura > Ranidae > Lithobates > Lithobates sylvaticus. The sequence goes on from CM053038.1 coordinate 90,447,740, forward strand.
ACCCGCAATAAGGACTGAAGTCCTCTCAGTGGGAGGAAGACTGGGGGCCTTCATCTCACAATGGGAAAAAATATCCTCCAGTCAATACATCTTAAGGACGATAAGAGACGGGTATTCCCTAGAATTCTCAAAATTCCCCCCAAACAGACTGTACATCACCAAGCTGCCAAACAACAGGGAAAAAGCCAGAGGGTTAATGAGATCCATAGAGGACCTCAAGAAACAGGGTGTAATCATCAGGGTACCAGGGGCAGAAAGAGGTCAGGGCTTCTACTCCCATATATTTGGAGTACAGAAACCCTCAGGAAAGGTCAGGCCGATCCTCAACCTCAAACCACTAAATCTATCCATAACCTACAAAAGGTTCAGGATGGACTCCATATATTCAGTGAAGGCCCTGTTGCCTCCAGACTGTTATATGGCGTCGCTGGATTTAAAGGATGCATACCTGCACATACCCATACACCCAAATCACCAGAAGTTTCTAAGGCTAGCAATAGAAACAGGAAAAGAAACTGTACATCTTCAGTTTCAGGCTCTGCCCTTTGACCTATCATCTTCGCCAAGAATCTTTACCAAGGTTCTGGCAGAAGCTTTGGCACCACTACGACTAAAAGGCATATCCATTATTGCCTATTTAGACGACCTTCTTCTGTTTGCAAGGACACCCGAAAGGTTATTAGAAAACCTCGAGTACACTCGGGTATTCCTAGAGAGTCTAGGTTGGTTGGTGAATGTGGAAAAATCAAGTCTACAACCCACGCAACAGTTAAAATACCTGGGTTATGTAATAGACTCGGTTCAGCAAAGAGTTTTTCTACCCGAGGAAAAGATAACAAAGATTCAAAGAGAAATAAAGGCAATACAGACCAGTATACCCTGTTCTATAAGAAAAATAATGTCAACACTAGGGTTGCTAACATCTGCAATCCCAGCAGTTCAGTGGGCAAACCTGCATTTCCGACCACTGCAAATGTTCCTATTAAAGATATGGGATCACAGGCAGGAGTCTCTGGATTTGCAGGTATCAATACCAGCAAAGGTAAAAAAGTCCTTATGGTGGTGGAGAAAGACAGAAAATTTAGACATAGGACGGCTATGGATCCTACCTATCTCCCGAATCCTAACCACAGACGCAAGCGGTGTAGGGTGGGGAGCACACCTGGACTCCCAGTTAGCACAAGGTGCTTGGGGGAAGGAAGAACGGACAAGATCGTCCAACTGGAAGGAACTGAAAGCGGTGTGGTTCGCACTCCAGTCCTTCCAGAAGGAATTAAAAGGACATCATGTACAGATCAGATCAGACAACTCGTCAGTAATAGCTTACATAAGCAAGCAAGGGGGAACCAGAAGCGGAGTTCTGTGGGCCCTAGCAGAAGAGATCCTGAGTTGGGGAGAGAAAAACATACTCTCCTTTTCAGCAGTACACCTAAAAGGAGACTTAAACAGAGTGGCAGACTTTCTCAGCAGGAAGAAAGTAAGAGAAGGAGAATGGGTGCTAAAACAAGAGGTATTCAACCAGATTGCCAAAAAATGGGGAATACCTCAGGTGGACTTATTTGCTTCCAGAGAAAGCAGGAAAGTCCTAGCCTTCTTCTCCCTAAAAAGGGAGGAGGGAGCACTCGGGGTAGACGCATTGGCGCAGAAGTGGGCGTTCAGCAGATGTTATGCTTTTCCCCCACCAGTACTACTACCCGCAGTAATAAGGAAATTTCGTACAGAAGACACGTCATTAATCCTTATAGCACCTCACTGGCCCAGGAGACCGTGGTTCTCTATGCTCAAAGAACTAGCCATAGAGCCGCCTTGGTTTCTACCAATCCAAGAGGATCTGCTAACCCAGGGCCCAGTGCACTGTCCACAGGTGGGAAAGTGGAAACTAGCCGCCTGGTATCTGAGGAACAGCTATTAAGAGCCAAAGGGTTCTCAAACCGTCTGATAGACACACTGCTGAAAAGCAGGAAGGTTGAGACACGTAACATCTACCAGAAGGTATGGAAATGTTTTAATCGTTGGTGTACAGAGAACAACTTTAAAACACAAAGCTCAGTAGCAGTCCTAGAGTTTCTACAGAGTGGTGTAGACAAAGGACTAAGCCTCAGCACGTTAAAGAGTCAAGTGTCAGCACTGTCAGTTTACCAGGAGAGGAGTTTAGCCTCAAACCCCTGGATAATCAGACTCTTTAGATCCGTGAGCAGACAAAGGCCGCCACAAAACACAGCCTTTCCCAAGTGGGACCTGTCATTGGTGTTACAAACTCTGACAGCAGATCCCTTTGAACCATTAAAGGATTGCAGCCTGAAGATGCTGACACTTAAAGCAATCTTCTTGGTAGCAATTACTACAGCAAAAAGGGTCTGTGAGATGGAAGCCCTATCTATCAGACCCCCATTTTGCCAGATCTTTCCGGATCGTATAGTCTTCAAAATGGATCCGGGGTTTCTACCTAAAGTGGCCTCAAAATTTCACAGGGGTCAAGAAATTGTATTACCATCATTCTGTCCGAATCCTTCTCAGGAGAAGGAAGTGAAATTTCATAGTTTAGATGTCAGGAGATGCATCCTGCATTATTTAGAGGCAACAAAGTCAATCAGAAAGACGGAGTCTTTATTTATTTTATACACTGGAGCCAGGCAAGGGCACAAGGCTTCAAGGAGTACAATAGCCAGATGGTTAAGGGAAGCCATAGAGCAGGCTTACAAAATAGGGGGTATGCAGATCCCAGAAGGAATCAGGGCACACTCCACAAGGGCAATGGCAGCGTCACAGGCAGAGAGAGCTGGAGCGACGCCGGAACAGATTTGTAAAGCGGCAACATGGTCCAGCTTTGCCACTTTTGTAAGACACTATAGAGTGGACTTATGGTCAGCTAAAGATCAGACCTTTGGACGTAAGGTCTTACAAGCTGTGGTCCCGCCCTAGGGGTAAGTGCTCGGTTATCCTCTCAGGTGGCTGTCCTGAAAGACGATAGGGGAAAAACGAAGTTACTTACGGTAACGTTCTTTCCGGGAGTCTTTCAGGACAGCCGGGTACCCACCCAAATGTATATCAAGTATGAGGTTCCTTACAGGAAATGTGATATAAATTATTATATGTGTATCATATGTTTCTTGTGTCTCCCCAGCAAACTGGAGGTGCTCTTCAAAGAACTGAGGAGCAGCAGGGGAGGAGGAAATTTATAGCAAGCTGGCGCAGGTGTTTCCTACAGAGGGGAGGAGCCAAGGTCTCTCAGGTGGCTGTCCTGAAAGACTCCCGGAAAGAACGTTACCGTAAGTAACTTCGTTTTTTTTTTTTTTTTTTACTAGTAATGGCTGCGATCAGCGATTTTATTATTTTTTTTTTTTTATTTTTTTTTTTTTATTGTGACTGCGACATTATGGCGGACACATCGGACATTTTTGACACATTTTTGCGACCATTGTCATTTATACAGCAATCAATGCTATTTAAATGCATTGATTCCTGTATAAATGACAGTTGTAGTGAAAGAGTTAACCACTAGGGGGAGGGGAGGGGTTATGGGCTGTGACGTGTGTGTGTGTGTGTTTACATCAGGGGGCGGGGCTGACGTCTGACGTCATTGATCGGCTTTTCCGATGACCGGGAACAGCCAATCAATGACAGGCAGAGTAGGAAGCGCGGGGAGAGGTTTGTTTACACAGACCTCTCCCCGTTCTTCAGCTCGGTGACCCGATCGCGGGACACCAGCGGCGATTGGGTCCGCTGGGGTCACGGAGCTCCCGACTGGGTCGCGAGCGCGCCGCTGGTGGCCGGCTAGCCGTGCCATTCTGCTGACGTATATGTGCAGGAGGCGGTCGGGAAGCGGTTAAACAAAATTGCATGATCTCGTATAGTTCGAGAAACATTTTTGTGCTTGTCCCATCGATGATTTTGCATGAATTGTCATGATCAAATGCTGTGCACGAATGATTAGATCTTTTGTATGATCGCTTCGAAAGCAGTATTTTTTTATGATTTACTGATTGGGTGTACAACCTTAAGGCCTATGGCCACACCACCCTGAATGCGTCTGATCTTGGAAGCAAAGCAGGGTTGGGCCTGGTTAGTACTTGGATGGCAGACATCGGGGGTAAGATCTTGATAATTCATAGGATTATTTTTCACTACTTTTATTATTTATTAATTATTATTATTATTTTTTTTAGTTTTAGTTTTGGGTTTGTGAGCACTGCACTATATATACCTATGTTGTGCCAAGTAGGCATAGGGTCAGCAGCAAATATATGCATAGATTTAAGATGATTAAGCTCCAGGGGCAGAGCAAAATGCATTGGGGGCGTGGCCTGGCTTGAGTTTGGGCTGAGACTGCTGCCTATTTTTCTATAGCAAATTTGCAGTGATGTGCAGCTCGGGGCATAAATACTTTTTCAAGGCACTGTAGGTGCTAGCATTAGGTAAATATGATTAGTGTTGGCTCACTACATTTTGTGGAGGTGTGTTAGGTAAATTTAGTTTGCTCACAGTAATCAGTGTAGCTGCATTCCACTAGTTGGGTCTGTTCAGTGTGCTCAGCTGCTGCCAGCCTGATAGTTCGCTGTCTCCAGAGAGCTTGAGAAGCTTCTGGATCATAGTTGTGGAGTTATGCAGATGGCAGCATGAATATTGATACAGCCCTGGCCAATCCCAGAGATGCAGACCCTGAAGGCATGCTGGGAGACTGTATATACTGTATTCTTGGAGTACATTGGACTCTGAGTCTTTCTGGAGAGGATCAGTCCAGCCTGGAGTGGCTTGCTGCCCTCCAGGGCTTTGCTGCCACATGTCTGCGGTTGAGAGGCCTCAGGTGGTCGCCCTGAGGGCCTGAATGCTGAGACCCTGAACCTGGAGAGAGAGCTGATTGAACGGGCTCTCTGCTAATGATCTAGGCTTGTATCACCGGAGTAAGGTTATGCTTGGAAGTTAAAAGTGGGCAACCAGCTGCCCTTGAGCATTGTGTGAGCACAGATGCTTCTGGGAGATCTTGGGGACCTTTTGTGATCTTTCTGGTGCTAGAGAGTCAGCTGTAGGTCTGTTGTAAAGGGGGCATCAGCTGGTGTTCTGAAGATCTTAATCCACTTAGTTCTCTGTAAATGGGATTCTGCTTTTGTGGCTCTTAAGGAAGGAATCTGAAGTTACTACTACTACAGTCCACTGTTTGTTGCAAGCACAGACTTTATTACAGATTTTACAGAAAGAATACTTAGTCCTCAACTTGTACATAGTTCCTGTTTTTGTTGTCTCCAACTCCATTCCATATCCAAGTTCTCCAAATATAAAACCACAAAAACATCATAATCATTGGAGAAATGTGTGAGTGAGCATGTGTGCCTGGCTTCGGAGCAAAGCTTGTGGGGAAGGCCTGGGCAATATTCCTGGGTCTCCTACAGGAGCAAGCAATACTTTCAGTAGAAGGCCTACTTGCCGATGTCTTCAATTTCTTCTGAGCTTCTTTTTTGATTTCCATCTACTTTCTGTTTTGTCTCCAAGACAAAGTGAGAGGGAGTCTCCCTTACTGGACACAGACAAAAACAAAACGCCTTTCCTAACTTTTTTTCCTTTTTTATAAAAACTAAATAAAAAGTGATAAGTACTGATAAATCACATTCTGTGAAAAGAGACTGCAGCCCCATTCAATGGCGGTATGAGTAGCCGAAATGAACAGCAAGGGTTGTATAACACCTGAATTTTAATGGGCTATCTACGTTTAGCATAGCTGCTGTATCTGGGATATCCTGGCCAGTTTATTAATTTTACTGGTCAGTGGTTGATCTTTATTAAAATGAACCTGTCCTTCTTTTTTTTTTTTTAACAGACGTAACTGTGCAGAGGAGGAGGGTGGGAATGACCGTTGAGACATGTTGGCACATGCTGGCCCCACAGCTGAGGAATTCTTTCATCCTTCTGCCTCCAGTTCATTCATAGTTTCCTCTGCTGTGGGTAATGGCGGTAAACCTTCCACTGCACTCACCCGTTACTCCAGGACAGTGTTACAAATGACTTGCACTCCTAGAACTATGCATGACACAATTTCCTGTTTTTATTGAACTGTTTATAGCTTCACATGTGAAGGAAGCCCCGAGACTAACATTTCCAGAAATTATGCAGCTGTGGAAAAGACATTTGCAGGGGAAAATAGCATTTAAAAAAAAAAAAAAAAAAGAGATGGATTTGTTTAACTCATCTGTATAATCGTATTTACAGTGAGCAGTGTCCTCAGCGCATGCAGTGGTTTAATAAGCAATTACAGGCTTGGTATTAAAAATCCAGTCCAGAGAACCCCACAGGGTCACTGGGAGTGTATTTCCTGAAGTCTGTGCTTTGAAATGTCCTCTTCCTGCTGCTTTATCACCAATCCTATTCACACTTCTAATTAGGATTAAATTCAAATTGTGGCTATGAACTTTTTTTTCACTTTGGGAATGACATTACAAGCGAGTGAGGTTGCCTTCCATATATAGTACTAAAAGTAGTCTTTGCTTTGTTTGTACATTGAAGATCTCTTTTGAGTGTTAACCGGAGAATGTGTGTGTGTGTGTGTGTGTGTGTGTGTGTGTGTGTGTGTATGTATGTATGTATGTATGTATATATATATATATATATAATATAATATAATATAATATAATATTATTATTATTTTTATTTTTTTCTTAAATCTAGACATTTTGTAGATTTCCCACTGAAAGCAGAGTAGAATACTATTATTTTTCTAAATGCTCCCCCCGAGATAATGTGCATTTCCAGCTACAGGTGCTCATTCTCCAGGCAGTTCATCATCTCCCCTAAAGTGGTTGTAAAAGCTGAAAGTGTTTTATTCTATGCATGAAGGCAAAAAACCTTCAGTGTACTGCTCCCCCTCAGCCCCCCCAATACTGCCTAAGCCTGATCTCAATCCAGCAATGTGCACAGAAACCAGAGGCTCTTCCGAGTCTCTCCCTCCTGATTGGCCATTGGCTCCTGCTGCTGTCAATCACAGCCAGTGAGGCGGGGGGTGGGGCTGAGCTGTGCTATGTGCCTTATGTACTCAAAAAGATGGTTCGGGAGCACGCACGAGTGCCCACACAGCATGCAGCTTGCTATGAGGGCTCACGGCAAGGGGGAGGGGCCCAGAGCGCCGACGGGGGGGACCCGAGAAGAGGTGGATCGGGGCTACTCTGCAAAACCATTACAGAAGGTAAGCATAATGGTGTTTTTTTTTTTGTTAATAAAATGTTTTCCTTTTACAATCGCTTTAACATTCAAGCATTATAAAGGGAAGAGAAATGCACTCCCTAATGAAAGCTGCTGTTAACTTTATTAATCCATCAGATGCAAAAGGCAAGATCACTGAACCTCCAACGCGTTTCACTCAGCAATGAGCTTATTTGTAGAATGGGGGTTACAAGGTTGGAGAGAGCATTTGTACATTGATGCTAAACACTTGTGGAGCCTGGAGCCACAGAAGCCTGCATTGCATTGTTGGGTATCTATTTTACTCGGCGTAGCATCATCTTTCAGATTTTACAAAAAAATTGGGGTAAATTTATTTATTTATTTTTTTTGCTTTTTTATTTTTTTTTATTTGCTGCGGAAATGCCGTGTGGCATAAAATAATTGCAACTATTGCCATTTTATTCCCTAGGGTCTCTTAAAAAAAAAATAAAAGGTATAATAATCGGGGGTTATAAGTACCGTATTTTTCTTGCAAAAATACTGATTTTAAGTGCCAGAAAAAGCCTGTTAATGTGAAAATATGGCTGTCCACATGTAAAGACTACATTGAGTTTTTATATTTTGCACTTATAACTAGAAAATTTTGTTGAAGATTTTGAATATACTTTTGCCTTATTATGCGGGCCATTTCTATTGTGTGTTGGTGGCGTCTGCTCCCTGCCTGTGGTTGCACTCTAAGTCTAATGGCTTCATGTCTCTGGGGGTCTCTAAGCTGTCCAGGCTGATGAGGGGAACATCACTAAATCATATTGTGTTTATACTGTGGATTAAAAATGCAAAAAACTTTTTTACATCTGGCACTTGACTTTATAAGCTGCATGTATGTGTGTGTATATGTGTGTGTGTGTGTGTGTGTGTGTGTGTGTGTGTGTGTGTGTGTGTATATATATATATATATATATATATATATATATATATATATATATATATATATATATATATATATATATATATATATATATATATATATATATATATATATATATATTCTTAATCTTCTCCCCAGCCCCCCCTCCCGCCACAATTGAGGTGGACGTGAATGTTTACATGTTATGCATGGCTTCTCCACCAGTCAGTGGTTACTGTAGTTGCCCATTAGGAAACATTTGTAATAATCGCGTGCTTTTGGTTACGTGTGTTGCCTCTCAGCAGTGACGCAGCAGTTTGTTATCGCTCTAAATTCTTTCACAGAGGGCTTCTTAGAAGAATTCTGTGGTGTACGTTATCATTGACTAACTTGGATACATTTTTAGCGATTTTAGTAAAAACCTGTTAATTCAGAAATAAAAAAAAAAAAGTCTAATTCGAACTGCTCGGATTTCATGCTGTTTCAGACGCTTCGGTACTTCCAGAGCAACTGAGCCGGAACAAAGTATAATCTGTATGCTCTGATGTTTGGTCGGTAATTTAGAAACTATTAATGCTATTGAGTAAACATGATAGCCAGGTGCTTAGCATTTTCAGGAGGTCAGCAATGGTATCCTCCCTAAATATTTGTAGGACAGATTTCCTTTTACAAGGAAATCTGTTCAGAAATTAGATGGTTACAATACATATTGTGTCAAGGAGATCATAAAGTATATAGAAGAGTACTGAAGTCCTATAAGTTCCAAGGAAGGCCTCACATATGGGCAACGGGTCAAGCATCAGAATCCGGAATGATTTGCAACTTGGAGAGATGCTATGGGCTGCGAGGAAAATTACCAAAAATGTCCAAACATAAAATCAAATGCAGCTGAACACAAGACCATATGCTCAATTAAAAAGACTCAATATTGTTAGGAACGTAACCATCACTACCAGGACAGTGCCTGGTGGCCTGATAAATTGAGAGGATGGGCATGGGAGAGCAGACTAAGGAGGGAAAGAGTCCACGGGGCACAGGACAGATGTCCTTTAAGGCCTTATGAACACAGGGATTTTTTATTTTCTCCCCTGGACGCCTTTTTTGCTCCAGACTGGAATAAAAGGAGCTTAAAAAAAAAAAAAATGCCCCTAAACCTGCATTATGCACATGCGCTTGGGCGTTCATTGATTCCATTGGCCAGCCTACCGGGCCAATTCTGACACTTCTCCCATATATGTAAAAGTTACCAGTTTAGAGCTGGAGAAGGTCTAGTGCTAGAATTATTGCTGTCGCTCTAACGTTCTTGACGATACTTCACATGTGTGGTTTTAACACCATTTACATATGTGGGCGTGACCGACTAATGCATTCACGACTGCACGCACAGTGGGTTGGGGGCGCTTTCAATTTATTTTATTTTTTTATTTTCCATCTCAAGAAATGGAAAGATCCCTTGCAATAACAATACAGCATGACAGGTCCACTTTATGGAGAGATCTGGGGTCTATAAGACCTTTTTTTTTAAAAGCAAAAGATCAAGATAGATGGAGATTACCATATATACTCAAGTATAAGCCGACCCGAATATAAGCCGAGGCACCTAATTTTACCACAAAAAAACTGGGAAAACGTATTGACTCGAGTATAAGCCTAGGGTGAGAAATGCGCACTGTAAGTGGAAAAGATGGTCAATAATGCCCATTTGCAGCCTCACTGTGCCCATTTTCATGCCTCACTGTGCCCATTTGCAGCCATAGGTCCCATGAACCTCAAACTTGGTGGTTAAGGGTTCCTAGATGCCCCCTAGCGGCGGTCTCTGAACCCAAAGAGTCCCAAAATGACATTGCGGAGATATGGGGCCCCGAAGTCGGTTCGGATAATGTCATACTCTGCTGCAGAAAAATGCTTGGCTCGAGTATAAGCTGAGGGGGGCATTTTCAGCACCAAAAAATGTGCTGAAAAACTGCTTATACTCGTGTGTGTGTGTGTGTGTGTGTGTGTGTGTGTGTGTGTGTGTGTGTGTGTGTGTGTGTGTGTGTGTGTGTGTGTGTGTGTGTGTGTGTGTGTGTGAGTGAGATAAATAAATATTACACATGCCAGAGGAACCATAAGTGACGTCATGACGTTGCTCCGGTCCTCCAAGGCCATATAGATGAGCAGAGGCCATCTTGCCTTCACTGATCTTAATTGCAATCCATCGGCATTGTTATGCTGAAATACCCAGGTATTGATCAACAAAGGGCCGCTTGGTAAAGTGCCGCTGTGATTGGCCCTTTACCCGATCTGTGTCCGAACACAGCCATCTGAGCGTGACTGCTGCACGCCCCAGCGGGTGCACAGTGGGGTGTGGTTCTGGGAGGATGTCCATGGAAGTCCTCCTAGAACTAGATGACTGCTCTGTAGTTGTCTTTTGGCTGTAGCGCGGTCAGGAAGTGGTTAAATAGCTTCTGCGGCTTCCAATGATTATGTATTGTGAAGATGTAGGTTTGCAAGGAATCAAGAAACATTTGTTTTTAAATACTAGAGAGGATTTAAAACAACGCACCCATGGAGCCATAGCTCTGCTCAAAACTGGCCTCTCTTGTACATGGACAACCAGAGTGCTGCCATTGCCGTCCATCTCCACTAAAAATATAAAAGAATTTCAGACAGACTCCACTTGGCTCCTCTTGCCGTATTTTTTAATAATCGATAAACTGACTGCATACAGCAATGTCTCCACCCAAAAGCCAACCTGCTTGATGTGTTTCACCATTCCTGGTTTGCTCACAAGGAGAGTTCCCCTTATCTTTTGTTGGCAGGCCAGTAGTGGTGAAACGCATCAAGGAAGGTTGGTTCCCACACTGCTGTATGCTGTCAATTGATTATTAAATACCATAAGAGGAGCCAAGTGCTTTTTATGTGTGCTACGGGAAAGTGTGATTTTTGCACATGTGAGCGTGAACCTAGCCCTCTCCAACAGGACTATTAACAGTATGGGTCCACTTTAAAGGCTTTTGACTAGATTCACTTCGGTCATAAAAGCACAAAATACAGCGCGTTACGAAAGCGTTAAATCTGTTCTGTCATGTCCTCTCATGCCTATCTGAGATCATGGCAGCATCCACCGTATGACCCCCAGACCACATACCAGTTCTAGGAGAAGGCATACCACACTTGTTAAACACTGGACGCATGTGGGCACAACCGCAATCAAAACCTCATTCTACTCCAAAACTAATAAAAAAAATAAAAATAAAGTGCCTGGTGTTCCAATTTAACAAAATAAAATATGTGATAGAATGTGATTTATTTAGCAGTTGGCTGTAGAAATACCTGGAATTGGGGGCTTTTGAAAGTGGACACCTAGAATGTGAGTCTCTTACCAGTTGTTCCGGTCACCCACTGCAGGGGCCACCCACCTGTACATTTCACACATTCATTTACCACCCACTGCACACTTTGTGTGTTTTATTGGATGTTTTCTTTTCGCTGAGTAGTGACTGTGCTGTTTTACTATACACCCAGTGCTAACGCAGAGATCGGACTGTGTGCGCCAGTTGTGCAACAATCCCAATGAGGGCCTTACTTATTCTCGAGAGAAGCTTTGCTGCTCTGCATTATTTAATGCAGGCTTAACGCAAGGGCACAATCCATTTTCCACACGCCCTGTTCACACCACAATTCTGCATTGAGGTGGGTTGCGTAAAAACGCTGTATTTTTGCAGCGCAGCTCCCTGCACTGTAGGTCATTGCACCACAGAGGGTCAAAATGTGCTGCAGTGCATAGACTACAGTGCTCTCAGTCAATCCAAAATGTTAATAAACCTGAATATTTAAGGAAGTGAGATTTTGGCTTTCTTGGGAGAATATCTATGTGTGCAGTTATTGGGCAACTATAAGGCTTCATGTACACTGAATGTTTTTACAACCTCTCTTGAACGATTTAACTTGACAGATAGTAACCCACGTTTTAAACGTCCGCTTTGTCGCGTTTTTGTGTTTTTAGAAGCTTTTAAAAAAATAAATGATTATATATATATATATATATATATATATATATATATATATATATATATATATATATATATATATATATATATATAATATTTTATAGGCAAAAACCTAAAACTCCTGTAAACGAAACGCGAGTTACCGCGTTTAGCGATTGAAATTCCTCTAAACTCAGCTTTTGAACCCATTTTTTTTGTCTTTTTCCGCTCCAAAATAAGCCTCTAAACTCAACTTTTAGAAACTACCATAAATGAGCCTGTCTACATGTACTGATAAGATAACATGGAGAATTCAGGTGCAGTTGAAAAAAAAACGTCCAACTGCTTCTAAACGTCCGTTTAGCAGCAGCAGTGTACATGAGGCCTCGGGCCCCATTCATGCCTGAGTGTTTTTGTAGCTTGAAGCCTGAAGCTATAAAATGCTGAAGGGGGAAAAAAAACAATTATTCTCTATGGAGATGGTTCACATCTCCACTCCAAGTCGCCTGAAGCTCAAACAAGTTATGTGCCCTTTTTCCCCATCCGTCTTTCAGGACAGCACCATAGAGAGACCCTGGCTCCTCCCCTTTCAGGAAACACCGCCTTAGATTTTGAAATTTAAGCCCCCACCGTCCTGCCAGTCCCTCAGTTATGGTGTTTCCTCCGGTGGGGAGACACCGCTATGGAGCCAAGGGCTGAATAGCCAGGGAGGCTAAAGCCGATCGTTTCCAGAGAAGGGGGGGGGGGAGCAGGGGTCTCTCTACCTCCCTCCATCCTATCGTGCGGTCCGTGAGGCTGGGGAAGCCGGGGACTGGACTGACCTTTTTTCACGCACCTCCGGCTTCTTTTGGGGAAACTGTAAGCCGGAGGGTTCCGCTCTTCTCCTGTCCAGGGGGACGCCAACGGAAGCACTGGAGGCCGCCATGTTCGGCGTGGAGCTCAGTGCGCCGGGTCGGATGGCGGGTGACGTCATTTCCGACGGAGGTCAGTGCTTCCGTTCGTTCCGCGGCTTCCGGTTCCGGCCGCGGGATTTGAAAAGCGGAACGAGCGTTTTGGCTGGTGCTGCTTCATTTTCGGCCTGTAGCGACAAGCGTTCGGAAGCGAAGGCACCACCGATCCTCAGCGGGAAATGTCGGAAGTAGAGGCTTCCCGAACGGCTCCTGGAGATGCCTGCACCAGCCACTCTAAGGTAAGTGGAACCCTGGGGTGGTGTTCCCTTACTAGACAACCTGTAAGCTCCACAGGTGTGTTTGTCTCCCTTGGTGGTGGGGAAGATGGGGGGTAACTAGGACCCTGGTGGTGGTGGTCAAAGTTATAGCACCCCTGGTGGCCCTCTGTGTGTGTATTGCTGGTGGTTAAGGGGAGTCTGACTGCTCTCTTTTATGTTTGTCTTTTTTCAGAGCAAGTCTGCTGAGAAAACCAAATCGCCCCACAATTCAAAGAGAAAATGCCCTTCGTGCAGAGCCACAATGGGGGAATCGTGGTCCAAAGCACTCTGTAGGGAATGTATAGAGGGGCTAGTGAGGGAGCAGTCAGCGGAGCAAAATACGGAGTTAGCTGCGTCCGTCAAGGAACTAGCAAACACCGTACAATCTTTTAAAACGCTCTTCTCTAGTTTTCAGTTTCCGCAGACTCAGATTAACCCTCCACCAGCACAGCAGAGTGTTGCGCCAAGCCTAACGGATGCTCCCTCGGCAAGTGGTGAGAATCCGGGGGGCTCTAGAGAAGAGATTGAGGAGGAGCCAGATAGCGTTGCTTCTGATTCCCAAGGGGAATCCGAGGGAGAGGAGGTGGATGGCGAGTCCACGAGAACCTCTCGCTACAAGCTTTCTCTGGAGGAAGTGGAAGAGCTTTTGGGAGCTATTCACACCACTTTGGGAATCCAGGAAGAAAGGAAAAAGCTATCGCTCCATGACCAAATGTACAGGGGCTTAGGGGAACAGAAAAGGAAAGTGTTTCCGGTCCATGAAGTACTGGTCGACGCCATTAAAAAAGAATGGCAGGACCCGGAAAGGAAACCATTCTTTTCAAGAAGTTTGAAAAGGAGGTTTCCTTTTGCAGAGGAGGAAGCTCTAGTGTGGAATAAAATTCCTAAACTAGATGCGGCCTTCTCACAGGTCTCTAGGCACACCGACCTTGCCTTTGAGGATATGGGAGCCCTCCCAGATCCTATGGATAAAAGGATGGACTCTTTATTGAAAAAATCCTGGGATTCATCAATAGGCAACCTCAAACCCGCCATGGCGTCCACAGTGGTGGCACGGAACATGGAGTACTGGTTGACGCAAATTAAGGCGCACATTGAGGCAGGAACTCCTAAGGAAACAATCCTGTCTTCCTTTCCTATGCTCCTTAATGGAGTAGCTTATCTGGCTGACGCCTCAGCGGAGTCAGTAAGGATGTCAGCAAGGTCAGCAGCCTTGTCCAACTCAGCAAGGCGGGCCCTTTGGCTTAAGACGTGGCAAAAGTCAAGCTCTGCGGTATTCCCCTCACAGGGGACTTGTTGTTCGGTCCTGGCTTGGAGGCCGTCTTGGATAGGACGGCCGACAGGAAAAAGGCCTTTCCTCTCAAAAAGAAATTTGCAGAAGCCAAAAGGAGGGTTCAACCCAGGAGGAAGTTTGAACCTCCTAAAAATGAGCAACAGAAAAAAGTTTGGCAGAAGGGCAAAGGGCGTGGGGGAGCTATTTTTCGCCCTCCTGAACAGCCCAAAAAGTCTAAATGACGGAACCAAGGTGGGAGGAAGACTGGGATACTTCCTCCCACAGTGGGAGTTGATCACCTCCAACCATTTTATTTTGGAGATTATAAGGAGGGGTTACAGGTTGGAGTTTTCAAAACCCCCACCTCTCAGGCTTCTGGTCACCACGCTACCAAAATGTGCAGAGAAGGCTTCAGCTCTTCTTTCCTCTCTACAGGAGTTGGAGGAACAAGAGGTGGTAACCCGAGTTCCGGTGGAAGAGACAGGCAGGGGCTTCTATTCCCACATCTTTGTGGTCCGCAAACCATCGGGAAAGTTCAGACTTATCCTGAACTTGAAGCCCCTGAACGTCTCGGTTACATACAGGAAGTTCCGAATGGACTCGATCTATTCGGTAAAAGCACTTCTTCCCCAGAATTGCTTCATGGCGTCCATAGACCTGAAGGATGCCTATCTGCACATCCCCATAGCAGAGGGGTACCAGAAGTTCCTCAGGTTGGCGGTGAAGACCCCAGAAGGGATAGTGCATCTACAATTCAGGGCTCTTCCCTTCGGGCTATCTTCTTCCCCCCGTATATTCACCAAAGTCATGGTGGAGGTTCTGGCCTTCTTGCGACTCAGAAACATCGCAATAGTCGCATATCTAGACGATCTGCTCCTATTTGCTTCTTCCCCAGAGCAGCTGTCCAGAGATCTGCAGGTAACAAGGGAAATCCTCGAAAATCTAGGATGGCTCTTGAACCTGGAAAAATCCAGCCTGACCCCATCGCAGAAAATCATCTTCCTGGGCTACAGGTTGGATTCAACAAAACAAAAAGTTTTTCTTCCGGAAGAAAAAATCCAGAAGGTGGACAGGGCGATGTTGCTCTTGCAGGGCAATCAACAGATCTCAATAAGGAAAGCCATGTCAGCCCTAGGGCTATTGACATCCTCGCTCCCAGCAGTACAGTGGGCAGGGCTGCATTTTCGCCCTTTACAACTGTTCATACTGGGAATTTGGGACCACAGTCAGAATTCCCTGGATGCTCTGATAGAGGTACCAAGTCAGGTAAAGAGGTCACTTTGGTGGTGGAGAAAAGGGGCCAATCTTTCCCAGGGTTTGGAATGGGTCCTCCCGGTATCCAAAACCATCACGACCGATGCAAGCGGCACAGGTTGGGGAGCTCATCTAGGTTCCCGGATGGTTCAGGGCACCTGGCTAAAGCAAGAGGCAAGGGAATCCTCGAACTGGAGGGAGCTGAAAGCCATAGAGTTGGCGCTCAGAGCCTTTCAGGAAGAACTCCAGGGTCAACACGTGAGAGTCAGGTCAGACAACTCCTCTGCAGTAGCATACCTCAACAGGCAGGGAGGTACCAAAAGCAGGTCTCTGTGGAGCTTGACAAGCACCATTCTCAGGTGGGCCGAGACAAATATTCTGTCCCTGTCGGCGGTACATCTAAAAGGGGATCAAAATCAGGTTGCGGATTTTCTCAGCAGGAGAAAGCTGAGAGAAGGCGACTGGATTTTGAACCAGGATGTCTTCAAGGCAATTACCCAGAGGTGGGGGATGCCTTGTATAGACCTCTTCGCTTCAAGGGAAAACAGAAAAACAGATCTGTTCTTCTCCCTGAGCAGATGGGACGGAGCACTTGGAGTGGACGCACTGGCTCAGAGCTGGGAGTTCTCCAAGTGCTATGCCTTCCCCCCTCCTGTACTAATTCCAGCAGTACTGAGGAAGCTACAGTTGGAGAGCACAACTCTCATTCTGATAGCACCTCATTGGCCCAGGAGGCCGTGGTTTTCCATCTTGAAGAGTCTGGCAGTGGAACCCCCGTGGATTCTGCCATTCCAGGAAGATCTTCTGTCCCAGGGTCCAATCTGTTGTCCTCGGGTGGAGCGGTGGAACCTGGCTGCTTGGCTACTGAGGAGGAATTGCTGAAGGGCAAAGGGTTCTCAGATCGGTTGGTGTCAACCCTACTAAGTTGCAGAAAAAAGGAGACGCAAGCTATCTACCTGAAAGTGTGGAAACGCTTTAATAGTTGGTGTGCGGATAGTTCCTTCGACACAAGCAGTCCGGTAGCGGTACTGGAATTTCTGCAAGCGGGGGCAGACAAGGGGTTGGCTGTTAGCACACTGAAAGGACAAGTGTCTGCTTTAAGTGTATATTTGGAAAAACAGTTAGCTTTAGATCCCTGGATATCTAGGTTTTTTAAAGCTCTGAACAGGCAGAGGCCAGTAAGAGTATCCTCTTTTCCAGTATGGGATCTTTCTTTAGTGTTACAAGCCCTCACTGGTGAACCGTTTGAACCATTGGAGGCTTGTACGTTGAGGTCGATTACCCTCAAAACGGTGTTTTTGGTGGCGATCACCACGGCAAGAAGAGTAAGTGAACTCGAGGCCCTTTCCATTAGGGCACTTTTTTTTTCAGATATTTCCGGATCGGGTGGTTTTTAGAACTGATCCGGCATTTTTACCTAAAGTGGCTTCAAGTTTTCATAGAGGCCAAGAAATAATTTTGCCTACCTTCTGTGTAAACCCTGTGAGGGAACAGGAACGCACATTTCATAAGTTGGATGTTAGGAGGTGCGTCCTCCAGTACTTGGAGAGTACAAAGGATTATAGGAAGTCTGATTCCTTTTTTGTATTGTTTTCAGGAGCTAAAAAAGGGTCTAGGGCCTCTAGACGGACGATAGCCAGATGGATTAGGTTAGCCATCAGACAGGCTTATGTAGCGGGGGGAGTGGATTCCCCGGATGGGATTAGAGCGCATTCCACCAGGGCAGTGGCGACTTCGCAGGCTGAGTGGGCTGGTGCTTCTCCAGAGCAGATCTGTAGGGCGGCAACATGGTCCAGCTTTGATACGTTCGTAAGGCACTACAGGTTGGACCTGCTGTCAGCGAAGGACCAAGCCTTTGGGCGTAAAGTTCTGCAGGCAGTAGTCCCACCCTAAGGTAAGGTGCTCGCTTATCCTCTCTATGGTGCTGTCCTGAAAGACGGATGGGGAAAAACGGAGTTACTTACCGGTAACGTCCTTTTCCGGGAGTCTTTCAGGACAGCACAAGTTACCCACCCTAATTTGTGGACATGGAAGAAGTCATCGCATGAGACCGTCAGGTAAGAGATATAAGTTATTATGACGTGTTCTTGTGTCTCCCCAGCTGGCCGGAGGTACTCTTGAAGAACTGAGGGACTGGCAGGACGGTGGGGGCTTAAATTTCAAAATCTAAGGCGGTGTTTCCTGAAAGGGGAGGAGCCAGGGTCTCTCTATGGTGCTGTCCTGAAAGACTCCCGGAAAAGGACGTTACCGGTAAGTAACTCCGTTTTTTGTCGCTCAAATCTTGGCAGATTTGGGCGTTTTTGGAGCGTTTGAAACTATCCATTTGAACGTCTTAGCGCTTCTTTGAGCGTTTCGCTGCTTTTTTCTGCTTAAGTGAAATAGATTTCCATAAAGGAAAGGATTCAAAGGAAAGGACATAAAAATACATAGGAAATGAACAGATCTCCATTTTTGGTTAGCAGACATGGAGGAAAGCAACATGGATGAGGAAGTGATGGATGAGGCAGTATCTATTTTATATCTGGAGAGCTTTATCCAAATGGTAAAGCAGCACATCTGCCTCTACAATTCCAGAGATCCATGCTACAAGCTTCGAGCGAACAAGAGGAGGGCATGGAACCAGATTGCCAGCCAAGTGTTCACAAACTGGGCAGACATAAGAAAAGCCCATGTGAAGTTTGCTAAAGGTAAGAAAAACACGTGCAAACTGAACTAACCACCAAACTGACCATATGGAGATAATGGGATGATTTTTTATTTGTTATCTAAACATAAATAACAGATTCTTGGCACCAGAAAAAACAGTACAAGCTTATGCTCCTATTCCCATGGATTGCTTACATGATTATACATATGAGAAAACAGAAAATGTATATGCAATTGCAGTTCACTATGGCCAAATGTGGTGCACACAACTTGCATGTGTGTAGGAATGTGGCCATGATAAACTGGAATGGAACATCTATTTCCTCCTTGTTCATAAGTATATAAGTATAAGCACCTAAGCAATGCATAGGAGTACGAGTATAAACCGGTATTGTTTACCGGTGCTGGAAATCTGTTATTTTTGAACACAGTAATTTGCTCAGAAAAACTGGTAAATTCATGCTCATATTCCAAGGCATTGCTCATGTGCTCATTATGGTGCCCCTATAGTAAGCTGCTGGCTGTGGGGGCACTTCATAGGAGGGAGGGGCCATAAGTATAGAAGAGGGAGAAGAGGAGGCTATGGGCTGCTCTGTGCAAAACCAACTGCAGAGGAGGCAAGTATAAAATGTTTGTTATTAAAAAAAAATACCTTACAATCACTTCTTGCCATCACACTCTGTCTCCGAGTGTTGAGCAGAAGGTGCAAGAGGCCTCCACAACTTTCCAGTCCTCAGCAGGTACTTGATACTGCTGCAGCTTCCAGCAGGAGGGATAACAAAGCTACGTGGGGACACACCCCCAGTAGATAGGTGTCAGCATGACACAAATACATGAGGGTACACTCTTACCCCTAGTGGATATTTTATGGATGTTGTACACAAAGATAAACATATATTTAAAAAAATATATATTATTCGGTACATCTTAGTATATAGTTTATATTAACAAACCCATAAAGGGTAACTTTACTCTTTAATAAAGATTTCTAACTATTCAATTGCCTTAAGCTGCCATGGGACCTGTCCTGCTGGAGACCCAAAGTAGGCTGCAAATTGATCCCTGACATGTGTACCTTGTCTGCTTTCACGAACACCAGGGCAATGAGCACTTTTCATATTCTGAAGTAATGAATCCTCAAACTCAAATCCATCCCACTGCCTTACAAAGTTATGCAAGGCACATGCAGCTTTAACAGCACAGACCGCATTTTGCATATTCAAGACGATGGGAGTGTGCAGGACCCACCATTTGTTTGTTACAATGCCAAATGCATATTCGACAACTCTACATGCTCTTGTTGGCTGATAATTGAACACTCTCTTCTGTACAGTTAAATTGTGCCTTGAATAAGGCCGTAGAAGATGCTTACCCAGAGCAAAGGCCTCATCCCCCCCACAAAAACAGTGGGTAGGGGAGGGCCATTTGTGGCTGGGAGTCGGCTGTTTTCCGGAAGGTCCAGACAATTGGTACGCAGCATGTGTCCAAAAGAAGAATGACCAAAAATTTGTCTTCGTCTTCTTCTATCAGTCTTCAAAAATTTACAAAAAATAAAAAATTACCTCAGTGTGATGATTACTCGTTCCACAGGGGGGTATACTGTTACGGAAATATGTGTCCGTTCGTTGCAACCGACTACTGAGTAAACCCAGTAACTCATCAAAGCTGTGAGCAAAAATAACAAATGTGGGGTTTAGTGGACATGATAAGAAAGGAACAATGTCAAACATCATGAATCCAAAGAAGTTTGACTAACCTTTTTTATGGACATTCTAGTATAGTCCAAAAATGTTTCCTCATGATCACGTAGGTCACTGTACATGACCCAAAATTGGCCTCTCTCTTCTCGATCGGCAATTACGGGGTGGATCCAGTATCTGCGTGCCCTCGTCTCTCTTTTTCATGCAGAAAATATGACGTAACAGTGGCTGCTGCCACAAAACATGCCATCTCATCGTCAATCATTTTTTGGTATAACAAGATACATCACACAAAAGCCAGGAAGGGGAAGAACAATGATGAACCGGAAGAAGAATATTCACCCAGGAAGGGGATGGAAAAAAAACTAAAAACATAGCAACAAATGATGAAACGGATGATAATTTTTCCTATTGGCTAATGAAAAAAAAAAACGCCAAAGCTTAAACGCTGCATGGAACCGTGCGCCAAAACGCCTGAAAACACTTGCAAAAACAATACCCTCAGGTGTGAATGGGGCCTAAGTGTGCAGAAACTAAATGAAAAACAAAAATGTTTTCATCTCGTTGGTTTGTTTTCATCTGGTAAAGTGAAAATAAACAACTTAAAGTTTACAAATAAACATGACATTTCAAAATAAAAATAAAAATCAGTAACCAATATAGCCATGCTTCTTTTCGAAAACAGTCGTAAGCCTTACATTCATGGAGTCTGTCAGTTTCTTGATTCTTCTTTGATCAACTTTTTGTGCAGCAGCAACCACAGCCTCCCAGACACTGTTCAGAGAGGTGTTCTGTTTTCCTTCACCGTACATCTCCCGTGTAAGAAGGGCCCACAAGTTCTTTAATAGGGTTTAGGTCAGGTGAGGAAGAGGATCATGTCATTCTTTCATCTTTAACCACTTAAAGCGGTTCTGCACCCATTTCATTTAGTAAATCTCTTTGCCTTCCAAATCAGGCAAAGAGTACTAAATGAAATGTGTTTTTTTTTTTTTTTTTTACTTACCTTGTAATTGAAGACTTCCGGTCTTCTCCCTCTGCGGTGGCGGGCGGGGTCTCTGCGTCGATCGTCGTCACGCCGCACTGTCTCCTGGGATCTGGTGTCATTGATCCCAGGAGTCAGTGCGGGCATCTTCCGAAATCTCGCGAGATTTCGGCCACATCTTCCGAAATCTCCCGAGATTTCGGCCGCATCTGCCGAAATCTCGTGAGATGTCGGCAGATGTGCCGTTACTGCGCACGCGCGAGTAACGGCGGTGCATGCTGGGCCATCAACAGTGCCTGTGGGGTTTCACATGCCCACAGGCAAGATGGCCCCCAGCACTAAAGAAGAAGACGAGGAACTTCATCGGACGAAAACCGGCGGCGATCGAGATGGAAGATGGAACAGGTGAGTCCCCTAATAAAGGTAAGCATACTTTATATTACGTCCTAAAAAAAAAAAATTTTTTTACAGAGTGCAGAACCGCTTTAAGGACCACCCACCACATACCCTATTGCGCAAAACGACTCACCCATACGTCGCTTCGTGCATGAGACACTGCGCATGCCCGCTGCACAGTGAGGGAGCCAATGCATAGGTCCGGTGACCGTGATGTCTGCCAGCCCCCTGCAATTGCTCCTCGGAGACAGAATGGGGATCTGCCTATGTAAACAAAGCAGATCCCCATTCTGACAGGGGAGTACAGAGAGATCGTCTGTTCCTAGTGATTAGGAACAGCGATCTCTTTGTACTCCCAGTCAGTCCACTCCCCCCACAGTTAGAAAGCACCTCCCTAGGACACACTTAACCCTTTAATCGCCCCCTAGTGTTAACCCCTTCCCTGCTAGTGTCATTTATACATTGATCAGTGCATATTTTTAGCTCTGATCACTGTAGTAGTGTCACTGGTCCCAGAAAAAGTTTCAAGTGTCTGATTCTGTCTGCCACAATATCGCAGTCCCGCTAAAAATCACTGATCACCACCATATAATATCTTTAATAGACCTTTATGGTCCTTATAAATAGTGTATATTATGTTGATTTAAATATACTTAATGCTTTTTTCTCTGTCTATTTTTATTGATATTGTACACAAGGTTTATAATAAGCTCCTGAGGAAACCATGCTGATGGCATGTAGAGCTGAAAATACCATGTACTACGATCGTATGAATTTTTATATGTTGATTTTAACATTCATTTTAATGCTTAGTTAATAAAATCTTGTACATTTTTTGATTTTTGTTTCAGTTGATTAATTTGGCACCTAATAGGTAGGCTGCATAATTGGTTCCTGGTAGCTTCACGTTTTATTTCTTCTTAAATTTTTGGCAGTTAATTTGCGACTTTGTTTCTCAACACATTTCTTGCAACCCTGTTGACTATTTGCAACAAAACGTTTGGTTATGTGATCATGCCCGACTATCTTGGCAATTTCAAGAGTGCTGCACCCCTCTGAAAGACGCTTGGCGCTGCTAAACGTGCCTAAAAAGCTAGTACTTGAGCGTTGATTTCAAGGCCAAAATAAATTAATTATTCTGGTCAATGAAATGAATTAACACCCAAGAACTTGACTCCTGTAAAAGCTTTAGACCCTTTTACAAGCGTCTAAGGGAGCTTTACCTTCACTTCCTGTCCCATAGCCAAAAAAATCCCTGAAAATTTAAGGCAATCTCTTTGGGGACCTTCAGGTCACCAGAACTAGTGTCCCCATTGGAATATTTCCTCTGTTACTTTTCTGGAGACAACCTAAAATTTGGCATTTTCTTTTACTTTCACTTAAAATTTTCACCATTATTTTCCAGCACTGCCTTAACCCTCTTGGGCATGGAGTTCACCAGAGCTTCACAGGTTGCCACTGGAGTCCTCCACTCCTCCATGATGACCTCCATGGAGCTGGTGGATTTTAGAGCCCTTTTGCGCCTTCACCTTCCATCTGAGGATGCCCCACAGATGCTCAATAAGGTTTAGGTCTGAAGACATGCTTGGCCAGTCCATCACCTTTTACCCTCAACTTCTTTAGCAAGGCAGTGGAGATGTGTTTGGGGTTGTAATGTTGGAATACTGCCCTCCGTCTCCGGAGGGCAGTCTCCGAATGGAAGGAGTTCATGCTCTGCTTCAGTATGTCACAGTACATGTTGGCATTCATGGTTCCCTCAAGAACTGTAGCTCCCCAGTGCCGACAGCACTCATGCAGCCCCAAACCATGACATTCCCACCACCATGCTTAACTGTCGGCAAGACACACTTTTCTTTGTTGTACTCATCTGGTTGCCGTCACACACTCTTGACACCATCTGAACCAAATAAGTTTATCTTGGTCTCATCAGACCACAGGACATGGTTCCAGTAATCCATGTCCTTAGTCTGCTTGTCTTCAGTAAACTGTTTGCGGGCTTTCTTGTGCATCAACTTTAGAAGAGGCTTCCTTCTGGGACAGCAGCCATGCAGACCAATTTTGATGCAGTGTGTGGCATATGGTCTGAGCACTGACAGGCTGCCCCCCCCCCCCCCCCCATCCCTTCAACCTCTGCAGCAATGCTGGCAGCACTCATACGTCTGTTTGCCAAAGACGACCTCTGGATATGATGCTGAGCACGTGCACTCAACTTCTTTGGTCGACCATGACAAGGCCTGTTCTGAGTGGAACCTGTCCTGTTAATCTGCTGTATGGTCTTTGCCACCATGCTGCAGCTCAGTTTCAGGGTCTTGGCAATTTTCTTATAGCCCATCCTTATGTAGAGCACAATTTTTTTCAGATCCTCAGAGTTCTTTGCCATGAGGTGCCATGTTGAACTTCCAGTGACCAGTATGAGAGAGTGAGAGAGTGAGAGCGATGACACCAAATTTAACACGCATACTCCCCATTCACATCTGAGACCTTGTAACACTAACAAGTCACATGACATCGGGGAGGGAAAATGGATAATTGGGCCCAATTTGGACATTTTCACTTAGGGGTGTACTCATTTTTGTTGCCAGCGGTTTAGACATTAATGGCTGTGTGTTGAAAAGCTGTACACTCACTACTTTACATTGTAGCAAAGTGTAATTTCTTCAGTGTTGTCACATGAAAAGATATAATAAAATATTTACAATAATGTGAGGGGTGTACTCACTTTTGTGTGTGTGTGATTTTAATTATATATATATATATATATATATATATATATATAATTTTTTGGTTGGGGGTCATAAAACTTTTTGATCGAAGGATAATATTACTATAAAGATTGCTTTACTATTAACATTGGCTCCCCTTGAATGCTTGCTGCCAGCTTGGCAGTCCCAGGTTGAACCTGTATGGAATAAAGCCGTACGTTGCGGTTTTGAGCATCATATCTGTGATCCCGATGGACTGATTTAATCTGGAACTGCTGTTCTATCAGCACCACTTCCTTTTGGTAATTTAGTTAGAGCAGCCAATGTTCTCTGCTCTCCAGTCCCTGCAGGAAGCAAGCCTTGGCATGGCTCTGTGGGTGATGGTGAAACATTGTCAGGAGGGAATTTTATTCCTTGCAGCATCTACAGTATTTTTAGATTTTTTTCAAAGAGGAGGAAAACCAACATAATAAAGAGTTGAAAGGATGAAATTTTGAGATCTCATTAAAGAAAAAATTAAGTAGGGAAGTTCAGACACAGTTCAGTTTTCCTCTTGGAAATGCAAATTTCCTGGCTGTCATATTGATCCAGCCATAATGAGTACTTTTCTATGTTACTGACTCATAACAAGCATTCAGATTCGGAGCTCTGAGGTTTCATGTCTACTTGTTGCAGTACAGAATCTCAACAAATCAGCATGACACATGAAGCTAGTTTTTTCAGAAGGTCCCCAAATGCAGCCTCTGTATTTCTTTTGCTACAGGATTCTGGTGACAAGTGTCTAAGAGGGGATTTCCCTCGCTTTGGTTTCCGCTGTTGTGTCTTAAGCAGCGGTCCCCAACCTTTGTGAAACCAGGAACCAGTTTCATGGCAGCCAATTTTCCCAGGTACTGGGGGTTGTGGCTTGGTGGATGCATCGGGGAAGTGATGGCAACCCTTGGCACCTCAGATGTTTTGGAACTACATTTCCCATGATGCTCCTACTACACTGCAGAGTGCATGAGCATCATGGGAAATGTAGTCCTAAAACATCTGGGGTGCCAAGGTTCGCCATCACTGTGTTAGGGGATGGGCTACTCAGTCTGTTCTCAGCCCACCTCACACTACGACCCCCCCTTTACATCAGTGTCCTCAATTCCCCTTTACATCACAGCCCCCTTTACAGTACAGTGCCCCTTTACATTAATGTAACAGGGACTGCGATGTTAAGGGGACTGCTTTGTAAAGGGGGGGCTGTGATATAAAGGGGACTGCACTGTAAAGGGGCATGTAATAATTATCACAGTGCCCCTAGTAATCACTCCTCCTCCATCAACGTGCCCCCGAAGTCTGCCCAGGCCTCCACACTCTCCCTTTCCACAGGATTCTTATCTTTGGCTGGGCACAGGCTGTGATCAGTCCGTGTGTCCTCTCCCTGCTCCTCCACCCACGCGACAATATGTAGCACCTCCAGCCCTGCTGATAGGATGACTTGGTTGGCCGGGCAGGCAGAGGAGCCGGGAGAGGACACACGGGCATGGTCGCACAGCAGGAGGTGAGCGTGGACCGTGTTTGCCGCTCACCTCCTAAAGTGCGGCGCGGTCATCAACCGGTTGGGGACCCCTGGTCTAAAGGACAAAAAGTGAAGGAAAATCATCCCAATAGAACAGAGGGCAAAAAACATGTAATGTAAAAAAAAAATGAGATTTGAAACTCCACACTGCTAAGAGGTCCAGATATTTTATTTCAATAGCCTTCCTGACTTTTATTGGAATAAAGTCGTATCTGGACCTCTTGGCAGTGGTGGGGAGCTTCAATTTCAATTTTTTTAGCCGAGAAGACCATGGAGATCCTCTCAGGGAGGTGCAGAAGTTGCCTGCTCAAGAACCAAAGAACCTTCATAAACATCAACACTTATGCCCCGTTCACACGGTCGGAAATTCCGACCACAAAATCCGTCAGATTTTTTCAGACGGATTTTGTCCGACGCTGGTGTTGCATACACACGGTCGGACAAAGTTGTCGGAAAATCCGATCATTCTGAACGTGGTGATGTTCGTTGGGTACGACGGAACTACGTAGAGGCTAGTAGCCAATAGCTTTGGTCTCGTAAATTTGATCTGAGCATGTGTGGCACTTTGTCCATCGGAATTCTCTACACACGATCGGATTTTGTTCTCAAATTTAGCAGGATCTCAAATTTTGTTGGTCGGAAATTCCGACGGAAAAAGTCCGATGGAGCCCACACACGGGTGGATTTTCCGACAACATGGTCCGATCAGACATTTTACGTCAATTTCCGACCGTGTGTATGGGGCATAACAAGATAGCCTTACAGGTCAAGCACTATTTTTCCACTTTCGCAAAGTAGGCAAAAGAAAAACGCACTTGCCAGTTTTTAAAGTGTTTGCAAAGCCAGAACTAGGATTTTTTTTTTTTTTTTTTTTTTTTTTTTAGTTCTTGATAGAAAAGAAGCGAGTTAAAGTGTCACTAAACCCACATCATCATAAACTATTAGTATATTGTGTATTACATGCTGTTCATACTCACTCAGTCACTATGAGATTAGTTTTCTGTATTCTGCAAAAAACCTGGTTGATCCTACTGTTCTCTATCTTCCCCCTTCTGTCCACGTCCCCAATTCAGCTAGGGATTTTGCAGGGCAATGTTGGCAGCTCTGTACATGCTCAGTTTTCAGTGGGTTTCTGAAAATAAAAAAAAGCAAAAGCCTCGTGTCACCAGAAGAAATGGACCTAAATTTCCCCATTGAGGACAGAAACCTCCTTAAAGCGGGATTCCACCCTAAAGTGGAAGTCCCACTTTTCGGAACCCTCCCCCCCTCCGGTGTCGCATTTGGCACCTTTCAGGGGGGAGGGGGGTGCAGATACCTGTCTAAGACAGGTATCTGCACCCACTTCCGGCATAAACTCCCACGGGAGTTTACGCAAGTTCCTGTCCCGGCGCGCTGTCTGCCGGGACACACACGTGTCCCGTCAGAGAGCGCTGAAGATTCTCATTGCGCCGCGCGACTCGCGCATGCGCAGTAGGGAATTGGGAAGTGAAGCCACTTCCTGATTCCCTCACCGAGAATGGCGCCGGCTACAGCAGAGAGCCGAGCGATCGATCGGCCTCTGCTGCCGACACCGCTGGACCCTGGAACAGGTAAGTGTCCGTTTTTAAAAAGTCAGCAGCTGCTGTATTTGTAGCTGTTGGCTTTTAAAATTTTATTTTTCAGTACAGTCCCGCTTTAAGAACCTGACATAGGTTGTAGCCTGTATTCCCCGCTGTATTAAAAACCTGAGAAACAAGTTGTTTGAAGTTTCACTTTAGTATAACACAACTACTTTTTTTGTGATGTGGTGCCATTATTCATTATTCATTTTGAATAGCCTCCCAACACACAAGGGCAATGCAATGCACGTTCGTTCGTTGCAATGTATGGACCATAGTGCATTGTGACAAAAAAAAAATTTGCGGCAAGTCTGATATTTTGGTGCATTGGACTTTTAGGCCTTGCCATAAAGATTCTGATTTTCTCTTTTTAGCTTTTCTTGCTATTCAGTATCTTTTTTATTTATTTTTTTGCTGTTGTACTGTAAATGATTTATTTCAGGTACTTATATAAATGGTAAGTGTATTGTATGGAATACATGTCTTTTATGGAGTAGGCCAATTAGTCAGGCTAGAGCAAATGCAATCTAATGCTCTATAGATATGACTTCCATGTGAAAATATAATATCTATTCTTTTAAATCTCCATGATTTGTTTAAATGTATTTGATGTTCTGAAAGTATGCCAAAACGACCAGATGTTGAAGAAACACATTTTTTTTTCTTTGATTTCCAGAAAGTCTTTTATAATCTCGACACATGCATACATAATTTATGTGGACTATTGTCTACTAGCCTACACCCCAGTCATTCTGCTTTCCATGGGACTGTCTTGGTATATGAACCAAATCCCATGGTGGCACCAGGTGCTGGAACACTTGCCCCAACTCCTGAATCCAGTACAGGGGGTCCCCGAGTTACGAACTCGTTAGAGACTGCCCGCCTGTTCTTAACTCGGAAATGTTTTTAACTCGGAAATGTTCGTAAGACGGCCGCGCATGCGGAGACCGACAATTACAGACATTTCCGATGTTCCGTCGAATGCCGTTCTGCGCATGCGCGACAAATTACGGACATTTCCGATGTTTGCCATCATTTTCTGAGGCACCGTCTGGCCGTGCATGCGCAGAACGGCGGAAAATGACGAAGGGTCCCCGCAGCGCCAGGTTCGTAAGTAGGGGATGTTCGTAGGTCGGGCGTTCGTAAGTCGGGGACCCCCTGTATCAGACCTCTGACATCACATGACCCAAAGGAACAAGGAGGGTCCTGAGGTCCGAAGCGGTTGTGGAGGGTGGAGAGGGCTGTTCTGAGGTCTGGAAGGGACTGATCCATGGGGCACTTTCCGTCCATAGAAGCGGTAGTACAGTTTCTATGAGTGGAGGAGGGGGGTAGAAAGGGCGGGCATAGTTGGGCAATCTTGATGAGAGCCTGTGACGGCTCCTCAGATCTTTTAACCCCCGCCTGCACTGGAATCTTATGGTGGCGGAGCTGGGGCGTCAGAGGAGGAAGATTAGTAACTTGGTTGTATTCACCTCTGCTCAGGAAGACTATGGCAGCTAGGGGAGGGAATGGACGGAGGAGGATTTTACTTTATAAAAGAAGCTTTATCCCTTGTGCTGATTTTTGAGTTTCTTATTTTGGCTGCACTTAGGCTTCAAACTTACAATGTCATTTAATTGTATTACTCTTGAAGTGGAACTTTAAAATGAAAATAGCTTTTTTATTTTTATTAAGTTTCTTCTGTTTTAAAGCCTTTGTTACCTTTTAAAAAAAAAAAAACACAAAAAAAAGCAAAAGGGACATTACTGGCCTTCACTGAGACATGTTCCTCGTGCTTCTGTCTTATAGTTCAGTAATAGTCTTCCTTCTCTAATGCCTATTTCTTTCTTGGTAAGATTGGGCTTTAACAAAATTCCTTTTTGTTTCTGTCTTCTAGCTATTTATTTTAACTGTTTTATCCTATTTTAAGTGTGCTTGCTATCTATTTTTATTTAAGCAGTCCTATGAAGGTTCATAAACCAAAAGGAATAATGAAATGACACACATGGGACCACAGGGCCCTTTATAGGATGCTGGTTGATGTAAACAAAGCCCTTTTCAACTCAGAGGTAGCTATTGTACTCAGTAGGGGAAATCCAAAAAGCTTGAATCCTTAAATAATTTCATGCAAATGTCTGCAGATAGAGAATTGACTTATAAAGAATCGTTTTCTCTTCAATTCAGGTCATGTACTCCGCAACAGTATCTGTATTAGTGATGCTGTACTTGTGAGTGTTCTGTAACCATTAGAATTATTTTTCTTAAAGTCAGCTCTGAGAAAATTAAAGTGGAGTTCCACCCAAAAGTGGAAGCTCTGCTTATTAGCCTCCTCTCCCCCCCCTTCCCCTCCGGTGCCACATTTCCGGTGCCACCTTTCCGGGAGGAGGGGGAGCAGGTATCTGTTTTTGACAGGTACCTGTCCCCACTTCCGAGAGATCTTGCTACGGCAAGATCACTCTGAAGTTTGGCCCCCTCCTCTAACCGCCCCCCCCCCTCCCCCACCGCCGGGCCCTTTCAGAAAGCGCAGTAGGGTTTCCTTGCTACGAATGGTGATGGTAACAGAACCCGAGAGCCGATTGAAACATCGGCTAGGGTGCGGACATCTTTGGGTTTCAGGACAGGTAAGTGTCCTAATATTAGGTAGCTAGAGTATGTGTAGTTGCTGCCCTTTAATTTTTTTTGCTGGGGGGGGGGGGGGACGGTTGAGGGGAAACTAAGGACAGTAATCTGGGGAGAGACTCAGGACAGTGTATATGGGGGGGGGGGGGGGGTTAGGACAGTAATGGGGGGGGGGGGGGCTGAGGATAGTAATGGGGAGGGGCTGATTATAGCAATGGGAAGGGGGGGATTTTGAGGTGAAGGGGGGCCTTAAGTATGCTGATGTTGGAACCGGATTGTGATATGAGGCTTGATTCATATCTGTGCATGCGCATTTGGACGCGCACGTCGTTGGTAGAGCAGCCTATTTATTTTAATAGGCTGCCCTACCCTTGAGAAATGCAGGGAATGAAGTCCCAACCTTATTCCTCGTCTTCTTTATTTATTTTTTTTAATCTCCCCACATCAAGCTGCATGGTGTGTGTGAAAATGTGCTGTAGATGCTGATGTGTAGGGGGTGCCATTAAGAATTGATGGCACCCCCACACATCTGCTAAAGTAATAGGTATTTTCTAAACATAATGGCGCAGCTACAGATCTAGATTATTCAGAAGTGTCAGTAGCCCAACTTTTAGGAGTGTACCTTTTTAACCAGTTCTGACATTTCTCTCCTACATGTAAAAATCTGTATTTTCTAGCTAGAAAGTTACTTGGAACCCCCAATGTGTGTGTGTGTGTGTGTGTGTGTGTGTATGTATGTATGTATGTATATATATATATATATATATATATATATATATATATATATATATATATATATATATATATATATATATTATATTATATGCACAATCTCTCTCCCTAGAGAATAAAATGGTGGGTGTTGCAATTTTTTGCGCAGTGTTTTTTTTCAAACTAAATTTTTTGGGGAAAAAATACTTTTTTTAATAAATTTCTTTGCACACAAATGCTATATAATACCACTTTTTTGTTGAAATATATAAAAGATGATGTTGCACTGAGTAAAGAGATACACAACATGTCACGCATGTCCACGGTTGGGAACCGATTCAAACTATTGGTTACTTTACAGGTTACCAGTTTAGAGTTGCACAGGAGCTCGTTACAAGAGTTACAACATGTCTGGTGCTAAAATTATTGCTCTCGCTCTGACGTTCAGGGTGATACCTCACATGTGTGGTGTGATCACCGATTACATATGCATGTGGGGCGTACATATTATTTTTTTTTTTATTTATTATTTTTACACTATTTACTCCTAAACAGTGATAATACGTTAAAGTACCAGAACAAGTATAATTAGACTGACTATACATGAACGCATAAAGACGCCCCAACGGAAGAGATCTCCTAGGTCTGTAACAAAGAAGTGTACAAAAATAAAAACCTTGGGGGTCGGGGCCCAGGCTGAGGCTGTCATACACCACCTTGCGGGGTTTTGCAGAGAGATGCGACATCCAGGACTTTTTCCTCTTCCACCAGGTAAAAAGACCGCCCCAAGTTTCTGGTAAGGGATCATTGGTCTACTTTGGCCTCAAGGTCCATAAAGCCGGGAGGGTGAGCATAGGGCGGTATTGGGAGAGCCGGTTCCTCATATAAGCCTATCAATTCTATCTGGACTGCATTCGTTTTAGCTTTTCCCTCCTCTGCTTTCACCTGGTGATCTGGCCAGTAACACACCTCCTGTATTAGAGTGCCCCTACTCTGGATGATGGAGCATAGGGGGGCACATTTGGTGCTTGCGCTTCTTTTGGCGCCTTTTGTCATGCGACAGGTAGGCTATTAAAGTCCATAGGCTGTCATGAGGCAAACATGCGTCTCTCAGGTGTGAATGCTGCCTTAGGCCCCTTTCAGACGGGCCGGACTCCATCAAGCAGATCCTCCTGCTAAGCGGGGGAATCTCTCCGCTGATTCCTGCTGAGCAGGCAGATGACAGGTCCCCGTTCGCACCATTATGCAGAGCGGACACGGACACAGCCTGCTGTTCTCTATGGGCAGTCGGATGTAAACGGACTGCCTGTCTGTTTCCATCTGACTGTCGTCTGATCCGATCTGCTGGATGACTGGGGATTGGATTCCCCCATCCGTCCGTTTATTAGCGGTCCAGATCGGATGCTGACGGCTGTCATTAGACATATGTCTGCTGACATCTGCTGCTTCATAGAGAACAATGGGTGGTCTGATCAGGTCTGCCTGCAAAACGGACAGACAGACCCCATCGGTCCGCTGGGGTGAAAGGGGCCTTAACCAAGTGTTGCTTACCTTTTTGAGTGTCTTAGCAATCCATACCTTCACCCAACAACACCTGCTTGCTATATTGAGCCATCTACATAATGTATATAAAAATATTTTAGCGTGTGTATGTATGGTTGTATGCATATGAGTAACGACCTATTTTTTTTTTCCCTCAATCGGCCATCTTTAACTCTGTTGTGCTGAGTACACAAACTTAAATCTTCGATTTTTTTATGGCATCAAGCTGTCAAGGCGGCCATCTAAATGACAGGTTCCCTTTAAGTGTCTTGGCCACGCTGCAATAACACTAACGAGATTTCCAGCACAATGAGCAAAATCAGCCAAAAAAAAATCTTCCTATCCCATCTCAAGATCTCAGCATCTCCGTGAATAATGTCCTTTTTAGCCGGCTGGATATAGAAGCTCGTAATATGAACATAGCACATCTAAAACATCTGCTTTTCCCCCTGCAACAAATGTCGGTGTCATCACAATTGTCATTTTTTACGGTTATGACTGCGTCTTCAAATAGCGAGTTGATGGCGGCCCAGCTCCGCCGCTATTTAAAAGAAAGCGTTCTCAGTATGGGTTATTATTGCTCGGCAAATGTCACATACATCTCAAGCAAGGCTCAGCATATGCAAGACAAACTGCTCTCGAGTTTTGCAATTGTCGTTCGGGACTTTTTTTTTTTTTGCGATTTATTTGTTGATAGTTCCTTAATGATGTTGCTTTCACAGGCACAGTTTTGCTAAATGTTGTGTAGAAAGTAAATTGTAGCAGAGCAGATGTTGCTATTTGGATGGATGGGAGTACAATAGAGGGACAGCGACAGGCATCTCTGTCAGCTGTCTTGTGTCTCTGCAGGCCTGCTGTGTGGTTACTTTGGTGTGTAAAAACAGCTTGTTTTGCAACTGGGAGATTTGGCATCGCTCTTGGCACCGTGCCACCGGTTTAACACTGATTCTTTTATCAAGCCTTGGGAAGAAAAGACTTTTGGGGGCTCGGAAAAAGGGAGCAGAACCCCCCCCCCCTTATTCTCAGCACCACCACCACCCCCCTACCCCAGCTGAAAAGCTTGCCTTTTATTTAACGGGGATGGAAGCAACACCCGTCGTGCCTTATTTTGTCCTCAAATGATCTCCTGAAACCAAAATGCAAAAACTTTCAAGACAAACTGATTTTGGTTTTTAATAAATGGTTAAAGGTCACTTTTTTAAGTCTCCTCCTGTTTTTTTTTGTTTTGTTTTTTTCTTTTTGATTTGTTGCCTATATGAAACTTTTTTTAAAGTGTGAAGGTCTTTGTACGTCCGTTGACCAACCTGGAAAAATATGAATGTGTTTAAAATCTTATTTTTTTATTTTTTTTGTGTTTGTGTTTTTTATTTTTATTTTTTTATTTTTCCCTAACTGAAATATTTTAAAACCTCATACACCTGTGAAGTTTGAATTGAGAATTTCTATTTTATTTATTTTATTAAATGGTTAAAGTTCTTTTTTTTTTTTTTTTAAAGTCTCCTATTATAATTTTTTTTTTTTTTATATTCTTTAACTTTTTTATTAAAGATTATAGAAAAGTACAAACACTGTGTATATGATTTCAGAAGGTACAACACAAGCGCATCGGGGGTTATTTACGAAAGGCAAATCTACTTTGCACTACAAGTGCAAAGTGCACTTGAAATTGCACTTGGAAGTTTAGTCGCTGTAGATCCAAGGGGGACATGCAAGGAACATAAAAAAGCTGCTTTTTAGCTTGCACATGATTGGATGATAAAATCGGCAGAGCTTCCCCACATTTCAGATCTACCCCTTATGCCGCGTACACACGGTCGGAATTTCCGATGGAAACAGTCCGATGGGAGCTTCTCAACGGATTTTCCGACTGTGTGTATGCCCATCGGTTTTTTTTCTGTCGGAATTTCCGACGGACTTTGGATTGAGAACCAATTTTCCGATGGAAAACCTTTCTATCGGATTTTCCAATCGTGTGTATGCAATTTCGAACTGTCAAACGTGTTTTATGCCGCTGTGTTACAGACCGTCGGAATTTGGTGTGACCGTGTGTAGGCAAGACAGTTTGAGCGAAATTCAGTCGGAATTCCGACGGGAAAACATCAGAGCTTTTTCCGACGAGAATTCCGACCGTGTGTACGCGGCATTAGATTTACAGCGACTGCACTTCCAAGTGCACTTTCAGTGCAATTTCAAGTGCACTTTGCACTTGTTTGCACTTGTAGTGCAAAGTGGATTTGCCTTTTTGTAAATAACCCCCATAGTAGTGTACACATGAACAAGATGAAGCTGAGACACGGCATATAAACTATTCAGAATTAAAGTAAAACTCCAACATATATCTCCTTCAGCCTCAATGTAATAGGAATAAACTTGACTCCATTACATAGTGTGCTGGCATTTAGGGTTCGGTAAAAACCACAAGCAAATACAAAAAGTAGAATATAGTACCTCTGGCAGTAAATATACCACGAAATGAGGGAGAAAAACTTAGAAAAAAAAAATTCTAAAATAAAAACGGGAGAAATTGAGTGCAGCAACTTCTTGCGCCTTCACGATGTGTTTTTTTTTGATTGATTTGTTGCCTTTTGAATGTCATTTGACCAACCTGGAAAAACATTAAGGCTGGCCACGCATTATACAATTTTCCTTTTAGATTTACCGAAACCATATAATCTGAGGTCAAACCTAAGCACTTTTAATTTGTATGCAATTAGACAGGCCCTTCCAGCACATAGTTGAAGGTAAATCTAAGACCCCTTTTAGCATTTTAGCACCTGAAAAGCGCCTCTTAAGCCTCCCCAGTGTGAAAGCCCGAGGCGCTTGCAGGACCGAAAAAAAAAAAAAATTCCTGCAAGCAGCATCTTTGGGGCGGTGCGGGAGCGGTGTATGCAGTACCACCTCCCCTGCCATTGAAATCAACGGGCAGTGCTGCCAAAGCTCCTGGAAAGTGCAGCGGGGCTTTGCGAGTGGTTTTAACCCTTAGCCGCTAGCGGGGTTAAAAGCACTGCTATAACAGCGGTAAAGCGCCGCTAAAACTAGAGGGTTCTTCAAAAAGTTTCCCTACTTTTTTATATTTAGTAGAGTTAAAAAAAAATAATCTCTACTAAATATAAAAAAGTAGGGAAACTTTTTGAAGAACCATCTTATGTTTTTATTTTTAAGCTCTTTTTTTATTTATTTTTTCTTCCTAATTGGAGTATTATAAACAAAGTTTTTTAGGTTTAGATTTTTTCTTTATTTTTCCCCCAATTCTACTTTTATTTTTCTTTTATTTTTTTTCTTTATTTTTTGTTATAATGTATTACTAATATATAGAATTTTCAGGGCATTTATTAGTTCTTGGCAATCACAGCACACCCTTCTCTTGGTTGCATGAACTGGCAGTAGTATCTGTGATATACATCATGCTGAGAGAAACAGATTTTCTGTTCTTACATTGTAATTAAATATTTAAACATATATGAAATATTGATGGTAAACTGTAGATTATATTTTTCTATGCACGTTATTTTATACCATGTCTATTGCAGTATGTTATACATAGTAAGTTGTGTGTTGTTTTTTTTTTTTTATTTAAAACTTTTTTTTTTTATGTCAACACATCGAGCTGCTGTGCATTGTTTAACCCCTGTGAACTTGTCACAAAGCGCCAGGGGTATGCTGAGGGTGAGCGGTCCCTGGGTTTCCCATGCATACATTACCATTCTTTCAGTACCACCCAACCTCATTTATTGTCCAGGGAGCAGCAGCAGACAGACTCATTTGAATAAGGCAATGTTATGTGGCCTGCACATGGACAGTCCAGCTGTTGTATCGCAGGATATTGGCAGTGCATCCTGTGCAAGGCTGATGTAGACTTAAGACATAAAAGCTTACTTAAAGGCAATGTATAATCTTATCAATGCATTTTTAAATATGTTTGACGGAGATCAGCTTGCTGTACAATAAAGTTATCCAATATTTGCTAATTAACAAAATACTTGTATTTTATGTATAATTAATACTATATGTGTATACCGATGCTGTACACTAATCTAGCTTTATTGCTTCTTTCCTGCAATGCAAGTCTGAGTCAGCTAAAACATTAAAAACTATACACTCCTTATGTGGCTGAGCTCTGGTTCCCAACAGTTGCTGAGGAGGCAGGCTGGGTGATTGTAGACCTTTTGCTCACTCTAGTGGCTAATCTGCAAATTTTTAAGTTTTAAAGAATAATTCCAGGCATTGATTGTTATCCATAGTTGCATTGTTTCAGCTTGGACCAGTGTAACTTATGTACTGTATATACCATACCTGTCCGAAGCACCTGGAAGCTGGAAATCACTGACGTAGGCACTGCTACTCCAGTGATCTCCACTTGCTTCTGGGTCCTGCGCCAAGAGGCTGCACTGCTACATTGTGAACACAGGAGGTCAGCTGCTCGGCATGGGTGCCGTTCACAGAATGCTTTGCATCCCCTGAATGAATGCAAAGCGTTCTCTGCTTGGATGAGGTGGAGAGGGTGACCTCACCGTCCAACCTCTCCAACTCATCTAATCGGAACGCTTTCAAATACAGAGCATTCTGTGAACGGCACCCATGCCGAGCAGCTGACCTCATGTGTTTAGTAAGTAGTAATTTCTAGCTTCCAGGGGCATTTATCTAGGTGTGGTAAATAGTTACATTGGTCCAAGTTGGACCACAGTAACCATGAATAGCATACTGATGCCTGGAATTGTTCTTTAAAGCTCACCTGTGCTGGCACTAACCCAACTCCAACCCACATTTTTTTTTTCCCCCAGAATTTTTCAGGGCGTTCACAAGATGCATGGAGTTCTTTATTTCTTCTTCAAGAAGGGTAGTCCTTCCTGATGGAGAGAGTGAAGCTGACTCCTCAGTAGACTGTGAATGAAGTGTACCCTGGTGACACCCCTTAGGGGGCAAGCCCATGACACCCTGCACTCACAGTATGTCCATAGTCTTCCAGGTTGCCACATGCTAGGCGTCATTAAGTAACGAAGAATGGGGACACCTTGTGGAAGAGAAGAGGTATGCAGGGGATAGCTCAGAATTGGGATGCATTGCTTAGGCTGCAAATCACCTTTTTAAACCTATCAATTCTTACATTTAAAGCTTTGATAGTCTGATGTAGTACTTGTACACGGACAAATGCTCCGGATGCTTTGCCCGATACCTTGCATCCTGGAAGTCAGTTGGCGGAGTGGGTGGGAGAAGGTGGAGCGCGGGTCCTAGCACAGTGATAGTCCTTGCAGCGGAGGAAGGTAAGCTTATGGGGCAGGGGTGTGGGTTGAAGTCGCAGCCGTGTGCATCCATCAGCTTCGGTGACCAGGCCACCAGAATCGTTAACAGAAGTGACGGCCAAGTCTCCGCCAGAGCTGTACATGGCAATGCCCATCTTGGTACAGCCTGCAGTCACAAGGCGGCAGCGGACATCTTGTTGCACCCAGCCCATATAGTTCACTAACTATATGGGCTGGGTGTAACAAGATGTCCGCTGCTGCATTCTGAATAGGCTTACTGAGGCCGAGTGCAGGGTGTATCAAGATGGGCTCTTGTATGCTCAGTCATCACATATCGTCTATTTTTTTATTTTATCATGCCAGGATGCCAGCAATTAGTGCTGCATTATTTTCAGTGCCACTGTCTGGTGCCTACCAAACAGTTCCACCTATCATTGCCCATAAGTGCCACCTATTAGTGCCCATAAGTGCCACCTTTCAGTGCCGCATATCAGTGCACATCAGTAAGTACCAGCTGTCAGTCAGTGCCACATATCGGTGCCACCTATCAGTGCCCATAAGTGCCAGCCATCAGTGCCACAAATCAGTGGCCGTCAGTAAGTGCTTTGAAAACTGTCACTTGACATTAACAAAAAGTATCGGTAATCGGTATCGGCGAGTACTTGGAGTGGGGGTAGAGAGTATCGGTACATGTACTCGGTCTTGAAGTGGTATCGGTGGAAACCTACATTTTACCACTGTGTATACTTCCACATGTGTGGCTCTCAGATGTGATAGGGAGGAAATGCTCAGCATAGAAATTCACTGAAAACTGAGCATGTGCAGAGTTGGCACCACAGCTGCAAAATCCCCAGCTGAATTGGGGCCATGAACAGAAGGTGGCGATAGAGAGCAGCAGGATCAACCAGGTTTTTTGCAGAATACAGAAAAAAATCTCAGCGACTGAGTATGAACAGCATGTAATACAACATTTATCGAAAGTTTTGTATGATGTGGGTTTAGTGACACTTTTTAAAGCAAAATGTTATTTGATTAAAGCGGTTCTGCACACAATAATTTAACATTAGGTCATTCTATCACATAGCATCTAAATAGTGGTAAAAGGCGTTTTTTTTTTTTTTTTTGTGTTACCTCTTAATTACAGCCCGGTCTCTCCACTCATCCATCTTTGTCTGCGGCTGTGGGCGGGGTCTGTGCAGGGATCCGTATCACTTCCCTTGAGTTGCCGCACTG
This sequence comes from Lithobates sylvaticus, assembly GCA_028564925.1. Taxonomy (NCBI): domain Eukaryota; kingdom Metazoa; phylum Chordata; class Amphibia; order Anura; family Ranidae; genus Lithobates; species Lithobates sylvaticus. Next base: position 90,486,401 of record CM053038.1, read on the forward strand.
TCTCCTGGGATCCGGTGCCATTCATCCCAGGAGTCAGTGCGGACAGCTGACGCAAAATCTCGCGTGATTTCACGGACATCCGTTGTTATGGCAACATAGTTATTTACGCCGCTCGGTGCTGTTGCCAGTGCGCATGCGCGGGAACCAGCAGGCATGCTGGTAGAACATGCCAACATGGGAACAATGGGAAACAGGAAGTGATTGCTTGTGGGCTTCAAATGCCCACAAGCAAAATGGAAATTCTGTTTATTTTTTTTAAAGTGCAGAACGGATCAACAAATGGACATGGATACAGGACAAACATCCAAAAAGTGAGTTTAAACTTATACTAAAATTAGTTGTAACAGCAGTAGAAAAAAAAAAAATAATAATTGTGTGCAGAACCGCTTTAATTGTATCTGCCCACTTGTTATTGCTGTGTGTTTCCTCCTCTTCTTTTTTTTTTTTTTTACCTGGCAGTTATATTGTGATGCATACCGTATTTGTTCTGTGCACGGAAAAGCAAATTTCGTGCACCGGTGGCAAAGTGCCTTCCTTTGTGCTGCACAGCTTTGGAAAGTGCCGAGTTTTTGTTGTAGCCACTGAAGCAGGCCAGTGAAGCCAGAACAGGTGTTGAGCTGTTGTTTGCTTTGTGTTGGTGCTCGTGCTATTATTCTGCAGGCACGGTGACCTTGAAATAGTCTGCCTTGGCTTTTATTTGACCTCCTTATATACATGAGGCCCAGCTGTTGAGATGGAGGAACACAAGCGGGGCTCCCCCCCCCCCCCCCATTCACGTGAATTAAAACCTTATGGAAAAAAAAGATCTGAAATGGCAAGCTAGATTTGAAATTGATGTTAAGGTTTAACATGATTGCTGACGAGCCAAATCACGTCTTGGACCTCTCGAGGACTTTAGGGTCTACATAGTCCCTTAAATTCACCTTTCCAAAGCACCGCCGTAGTCTATTCGCGGTAGGTGCAAATGCATCTTTTGGAAGTACTGCCCCTCTTTATTGGTCTTTTGTCTTCAGCTGTCACTTGTTTTATTGTGATTTTTTTTTTTTTTTTTATAAACCTCAAACAAAAAATTATATGAATTGGCTTTTAAAAGCTAAATTACATTGATTCCTCTGCTATATTGAAAATCTGGTGTTAAAGCCCCATTTAGGGCAAAAATAATGTTCTTCCTGTGCCTGTGTGGGTTTCCCCTGGGTACTCTGGTCTCCTCCCACACTCCAAAGACATGCTGGTAGGTTAATTAGCCCTATTATGTGTATGAATGTGAGTTAGGAACCTTAGATTGTAAGCTCCTTGAGGGTAGGGACTGATGTAAATGTACAATATACAGCAAATATGTAAAGCGCTGTATAAATTGACAGCGCTATAGAAATACCTCCTAATAAATAAATAGGCATGTAAGTAACGTCTTGCCGTTCTCTCCTGTGTCCTTGCCTTTATACAGTGCCTTGAAAAAGTATTCATACCCCTTGAAATTGTCCAAATTTTTTTTCATGTTGCAACCAAAAACGTAAATGTATTTTATGTGATAGACCAACACAAAGTGGCACATAATTGTGAAGTGGAAGGAAAATGATAAATGGTTTTCATAATTTTTTTACAAATAAATATCTGAAAAGTGTGGCATGCATTTGTGTTCGGCCAGACCGGTCAGAGATAAAGTTGTGGAGAAGTTTAAAAGCAGGGTTAGGTTATTAAAAAAAAATATCCCAAGCTTTGAACATCTCACATAGCACTGTTCAATCCATCATCTGAAAATGGAAAGAGTATGGCACAACTGCAAACCTACCAAGACATGGCCATCCACCTAAACTGACAGGCCGGGCAAGGAGAGCACCAATCAGAGAAGCAGCCAAGAGGTCCATGGTAACTCTGGAGGAGCTGCAGAGATCCACAGCTCGGGTGGGAGAATCTGTCCACAGGACAACTATTAGTCGTGCTCTTCACAAATCTGGCCTTTATGGAAGACTGGCAAGAAGAAAGCCATTGTTGAAAGAAAGCCATATGAAGTCCCGTTTGCAGTTTGCGAGAAGCCATGTGGGGGACACAGCAAACATGTGGAAGAAGGTGCTCTGGTCAGATAAGACCAAAATTGAACTTTCTGGCCGGAAAAAGAAAAACGCTATGTGTGGCGGAAAGCTAACACTGCACATCACCCTGAACACACCATCCCCACCGTGAAACATGGTGGTGGCAGCATGTTGTGGGGATGCTTTTCTTCAGCAGGGACAGGGAAGCCGGTCAGAGTTGATGGGAAAATGGCTGGAGCCAAATACAGGGCAATCTTAGAAGAAAACCTGTTAGTCTGCAAAAGACTTGAGACTGGGGCCGGGGGTTCACCTTCCAGCAGGATAACAACCCTAAACATACAGCCAGAGCTACAATGGAATGGTTTAAATCAAAACATATTCATGTGTTAGAATGGCCCAGACAAAGTCCAGACCTAAATTCAATTGAGAATCTGTGGCAAGACTTGAATTGCTGTTTACAGATGCTCTCCATCCAATCTAAAAAAAATGTTGAAAACCATTTATAATTTTCCTTCCACTTCACAATTATGTGCCACTTTGTGTTGGTCTATCACATAAAATCCCAATAAAAATATAGATATAAATCGTGAATGATAATAAATCCCAATAAAATACATTTACGTTTTTTGGTTGTAACATGACAAAATGTGGAAAATGTCAAGGGGTATGAATACTTTTTCAAGGTACTGTACAGTTTAGCAATATGTTTGAGTTATCCTTGGGGCAAAGTGCGCATTCACATCCCAATTTCCTGTGCAGGGATTGGATACCAGCAACTGCTTTGGGTGCAGCCAGGTGACCTGTCCCCCTGTAGTTTTGCCCAAGACCACAAACCATGTCCATGTCAACTGAACAATTGACACGTTAATTGAAATCTTCCACTGCTTTGTGCCTCTCTGCCCACTTCTGCTCACTGCAGCCCAGATCCACCCACTCCACAACCACATGTGCTTTTTTCCTGGGTATGACGGTACGAGTGATTGTCGGACACTCAGACTAGATTCCCCAAGAGTCTTTGGAGATGTTTTGTTTTTTACTTGCCAGCTGTAAGCTTAGCTTAATTATCGCAGGGCACCTCTTCCACAGAGCTGGACTTTGCTCCAAGCAGTGGGGACCAATAGGGACACCAGGGCAACTTTAGTTTCTGAGAAAAATATTAGTGATTTATGCACTTTTTTTGGGATGGAACATTTATAAAATGGGGGAGGGGTGTCATGCTGGGGTGTTCTGGGTATGACGGTACGAGTGATTGTCGGACACTCAGACTAGATTCCCCAAGAGTCTTTGGAGATATTTTGTTTTTTACTTGCCAGCTGTAAGCTTAGCTTAATTATCGCAGGGCACCTCTTCCACAGAGCTGGACTTTGCTCCAAGCAGTGGGGACCAATAGGGACATCAGGGCAACTTTAGTTTCTGAGAAAAATATTAGTGATTTATGCACTTTTTTTGGGATGGAACATTTATAAAATGGGGGAGGGGTGTCATGCTGGGGTGTTCTGGGTATGCTGGTGGTCTGTGCAGTGCTGGGTATGCTGGTGGTGCTGGGGGTCTGTGCAGTGCTGTTTTTTTGGTGGTTGTGGGGCTGTGTATTTTGGTGGGAGTGGGACATGCTGGGGTATTCTGGTGGTGCCGGGGGGGGGGGGGGTACAGTGCTGGGATATTCTGGAGCTTTGTGCAGTGCTTGGTATTCTGGTGGGAGTGTGTGCCATGCTGGTGGTCTGTGCAGTGCTGGGGAATTCTGGTGGTGCAGGGGGGGTACTGTGCAGGGATATTCTGGTGGTGTGTGCTGGGGGGGGAGGGGTACAGTGCTGGGATATTGTGGCGGTGTGTGCAGTGCTGGGTATTTTGGTGCTCCTGGCGGTGTGTGCAGTGATGGGTATATGGTGGTCCTAAGGGTCTTTGCAGTGCTGGGTATTCTGGTGATGCTGGGGGTCTTTGCAGTGCTGGGTATTCGGGTGATGCGGGGGGTCTTTGCAGTGCTGGGTATTCGGGTGATGCGGGGGGTCTTTGCAGTGCTGGGTATTCTGGTGATGCTGGGGGTTTTTGCAGTGCTGGGTATTCTGGTGATGCGGGGGGTCTTTGCAGTGCTGGGTATTCTGGTGATGCGGGGGGTCTTTGCAGTGCTGGGTATTCTGGTGATGCTGGGGGTCTTTGCAGTGCTGGGTATTCGGGTGATGCGGGGGTCTTTGCAGTGCTGGGTATTCTGGTGATGCTGGGGGTTTTTGCAGTGCTGGGTATTCTGGTGATGCGGGGGGTCTTTGCAGTGCTGGGTATTCTGGTGATGCGGGGGGTCTTTGCAGTGCTGGGTATTCTGGTGATGCTGGGGGTCTTTGCAGTGCTGGGTATTCTGGTGATGCGGGGGGTCTTTGCAGTGCTGGGTATTCTGGTGATGAGGGGGGTCTTTGCAGTGCTGGGTATTCTGGTGATGCGGGGGGTCTTTGCAGTGCTGGGTATTCTGGTGATGCTGGGGGTTTTTGCAGTGCTGGGTATTCTGGTGATGCGGGGGGTCTTTGCAGTGCTGGGTATTCTGGTGATGTGGGGGGTCTTTGCAGTGCTGGGTATTCTGGTGATGCTGGGGGTCTTTGCAGTGCTGGGTATTCTGGTGATGCGGGGGGTCTTTGCAGTGCTGGGTATTCTGGTGATGCTGGGGGTCTTTGCAGTGCTGGGTATTCTGGTGATGCGGGGGGTCTTTGCAGTGCTGGGTATTCTGGTGATGCGGGGGGTCTTTGCAGTGCTGGGTATTCGGGTGATGCGGGGGGTCTTTGCAGTGCTGGGTATTCTGGTGATGCTGGGGGTTTTTGCAGTGCTGGGTATTCTGGTGATGCGGGGGGTCTTTGCAGTGCTGGGTATTCTGGTGATGCGGGGGGTCTTTGCAGTGCTGGGTATTCTGGTGATGCTGGGGGTCTTTGCAGTGCTGGGTATTCTGGTGATGCGGGGGGTCTTTGCAGTGCTGGGTATTCTGGTGATGCTGGGGGTCTTTGCAGTGCTGGGTATTCTGGTGATGCGGGGGGTCTTTGCAGTGCTGGGTATTCTGGTGATGCTGGGGGTCTTTGCAGTGCTGGGTATTCTGGTGATGCGGGGGGTCTTTGCAGTGCTGGGTATTCTGGTGATGCGGGGGGTCTTTGCAGTGCTGGGTATTCTGGTGATGCGGGGGGTCTTTGTAGTGCTGGGTATTCTGGTGATGCGGGGGGTCTTTGCAGTGCTGGGTATTCTGGTGATGCGGGGGGTCTTTGCAGTGCTGGGTATTCTGGTGATGCGGGGGGTCTTTGCAGTGCTGGGTATTCTGGTGATGCGGGGGGTCTTTGCAGTGCTGGGTATTCTGGTGATGCGGGGGGTCTTTGCAGTGCTGGGTATTCTGGTGATGCGGGGGGTCTTTGCAGTGCTGGGTATTCTGGTGATGCGGGGGGTCTTTGCAGTGCTGGGTATTCTGGTGATGCTGGGGGTCTTTGCAGTGCTGGGTATTCTGGTGATGTGGGGGGTCTTTGCAGTGCTGGGTATTCTGGTGATGCTGGGGGTCTTTGCAGTGCTGGGTATTCTGGTGATGCTGGGGGTCTTTGCAGTGCTGGGTATTCTGGTGATGCTGGGGGTCTTTGCAGTGCTAGGTATTCTGGTGGAGCTGGGGGGGTTGCTGGGATATTCTGGAGCTCTGTGCAGTGCTGAGTATATGGTGGCCCTAAGGGTCTTTGCAGTGCTGGGTATTCTGGTGGCGCTGGCGTTATGACAGGGGTGTGTCCTGTTTCTTTTTATCCTCTAAATAAATATTGAAAAAGTGGTTTATCTCGCCTGCACGATAACGAATACGGCAGTTTACAGTTATGACTTTTAGCTTCACAGTTCTAGCTCAGCAGGGGACCATTTAATTTCTCTATCTTCTGCATAACTCCCTTTTTTTTTTCTACAATTATTTTGTTGAAATTAGGAAGATTACAATTTCATTTAGTGGTATTGGTATAAAATCCATGATCTGATCTGGAACCCTTGGGGTTTTCCAAAGGAGTAACCATTTTATATTTATCTGATTTTACTTTTTGCTTTCCAAGTTTTCAAACAATAAACTGTATGTAGTCTCTCATAGGTGTGTATAATATTTACTTATAGATGAGGTCTAGTGCTACTCCATAATTGCTAGAAATGTACAGCTCCGCACTCAGTGCTGCCACCTTTTGGACATCCAATGATGCAAATTATTCCAATAGCCCAAGAAACCAATTTGTGTTTAGATTTATGTTGGGAGCTTTCTGCTGGATTCTCCTTTATAGGTAAATCGAAAGCCAAAACCTTTTTTTTTTTTTTTTTTTTTTTTTTTATAGAATAGGGAATGATTATAAATGCTGTGAGTTGTTGTTTTTTTTTATTTTTTTTTTATTTATTTTTTTTTCCTTTTTTCTTTGCCATCTGTGCCCCACTGGGGAGATTTGATTTTAGTGCCAAAACCTTGCACTGAAAACAGCTGCACTTGGCTTTTGGCAATTAAAAACAATATACTACCTTGCTGACACAGCTTGCTCTCTGATTTTTTTTTTTTTTTTTTTTTTTTTGTGTGCAGTCCACCAATCAAGAGTCTGCTGAGAAACAGGAAATGACTGTTGTCTGAGATTATTGTAAAGCTGGTCATAGATGAGTAGTTTTATTCATTCAGCCAGATAGCTGAATGGGGAAAAAGATAGAGATTCCTCCATCCACACCGATGAGGTGAGTGAGCGGCTGATCAGCTCAGCCAGTCCCTGGTAAAGAAGCCAAATTTCAAGCTGTCTATGGCCAGCTTTACCCTTTCCAGCAGCTCCTGTGGATACCTCTCCCTGTAAGTTATTGCTGGTTTCATGCACATATATCCAGAGCTGGGCAAAAAAATAAAAAAAAAAAGACAGGGACAAGAGTGCCATATATTAAATCTGTCCACATAGAATCACTTTAAGGATCATAGCATTTGTTCGAGCCTAAAGGTTGAGCTTGTTTGCATAGTTCAATAGCTCAAGCTGAATTTTATGTACACCTAAGCATGTGAATGGCATCTCATTCCAATGACTTGTCCCTTACCCGACGGCTGTACCTGTGGTTGTAGATGGACAAAACCAGCCAAAAGGCAGACAGCTTCTGCTCTGCTGTATATTATAGTAGCCATAGTGCTTTGAGAATCCTTTGCCATGCTTTAAATAATAATTCAAATATTAGTTTAAAAACGCAAACTTTTTCCTTTTTGAAAGTAGGGATCTAAATAAGAAGCGAAGGCAGATGTTTTGAGTAGTTGTTGAAATCACCAAGTAGAACTAATTAACCTTTACACCTACAATGAATGAATACATCCTGGATTGATGTTTTTATGTCCGACCAATACAGTACATTGTGCTACTTGACAAGATATAAAAAAACAGCCCAAAGGCTAACGCTGCTCTAGAACAATCAATAAACTTTTATATATGTAAACACAGGTGCTAGCATCCCAAAGTCTAATACAAACTCAAATATATATATGTGTGTGTGTGTGTGTATATATGGATAGATGGATAGAGATGGATAGATATGGATATAGATGGATGGATGTATGTGTGTGTGTGTGTGTGTATATATATTATACACACAAATTAGATGCAGCGTTAGTGATATTAAAAAGTGAAAAGAGGCTAAAAGTAAAAGACTTAGAGCAGAGTCTCAATTTCAGTCCATAGGTGAAAAATTACAACAACCATCCGTGCTTAGTATAGATCAGGGATATGCAATTAGCGGACCTCCAGCTGTTTAAGAACTACAAGTCCCATGAGGCATATCAAGACTCTGACAGCCACAAGCATGACACCCAGAGGCATGATGGGACTTGTAGTTTTGCAACAGCTGGAGGTCCGCTAATTGCATATCCCTGGTATAGATAAGCTGTAGGAGAGGAAACCGTGAAAATCCTTCAAACAATGTGCATCCAGCTCCACACCCAAGTTGAGAGTAAGGCCCCTTTCACACTGGGGCGGTGAGCCGCGGTGACGGTAAAGCAGCGCTATATTTAGCGCTGCTTTACCGTCGTTTTCGCCGCGGTTTTCGGCCGCTCGCGGTGCGATTTTACCCCCGCGAGCGGCCGAAAAAAAAAAAAAGGGTTAAACACCCCCCGCAGAGCGCCGCCGTAGCCGCGGTATTGCCGCGGTAACCGCGGTATTGCCGCGGTTTTACCGCGGTCTCCCATTGTAATCAATGGGAAGGAGCGGTATAGGAGCGGTGAACACACCGCTCCTATCCCGCTCCAAAGATGCTGCTAGCAGGACTTTTTTTGTCATCCTGCTAGCGCACCGCTCCAGTGTGAAAGCCCGCCGGCTTTCACACTGGAGTTAAAGGGGCCGGATTTTTTCATGCGGTGAACAGGCGCTATTTTTAGCGCTGCACCGCATGAAAAACGCCCCGGTGTGAAAGGGGCCTAAGTAGCCTGCTTACCAACTCTCCGTAAATTTTGTAATTTTGCAATATCACTAATGCTGCATCTATTTTGTATATAAATATAGCAGTCGAAAATTAGAACCTTTTAGAAGGTTAATGAATTTAAATATATATTATAGAAAATAAAAATATGGTAAGCAGCAGGGTGGATATAAATCAAAGATTTTTATTTTTTTTTAAATTTTTTTTTTTTTTTTTTTTTTTTTTTAAATAGATTTTTTTAGTCAAATTTATTTTAATAAAATGCTTTTGGAATAAAAATGTATCTAAAGCTAGTTTTCTAATTAAGATACATTAATAATTTAGTTTATTCAGCATTAAATGGAGCTTAGTTATGTAGCAGGAGGCTGTATAATCTGCAATATTAAATTTTTTGGTAAACTCATTCAATGAATTCAAGCTCTGCAAGCTGAGATAACATGCACTGCATTGATGCATTCACACAATTCCACAGTAACCATGAGATAAAACAAAGTTCAGGAATATTCCTTTATCCCATTGTTTTGCAAATCTATGTACACTACAAACTGTATGACTGAATCGGTTCTGATATCGCTGTTTTACTAACCTGACAGCTTATTATTTTAAATAGGAAACCTTAATTTTGTTTGCAAATATTAAAGATTCTAATTACCAGCAAGAATAAGTCCTTGCATTTAAAGAGCGCCTGTCATTTCAGATCCATCATGCAGGGGCGGATCCAGAGCCTAGTGTCGGGAGGGGCACTGCCAAAAAATACTTTTTTTTGTGGTAAATTTATTGAGGAAATGGCTGGTGTTAGCGCTTCAATCATCCCGGCACCATGGTTGTTATGGTGTCAGGATGATTGAAGCGCATTATTACTATTATTACATTGTATTAAAAAATGGAATGTTTCAACTCACCATAATGCAGAATCAGTAGGAGCCCTGAGCGTGTCACTTGCCACTGTCACCTGCCACACGTTACGGATTGTCACTTGCCACGTCGCCTGTCACCAGATGCAGATTGTCACTTGCCACGTCGCCTGTCACTTGCCACTTCCCATGTCACATGTTGCAGATTGTCACTTGCCACGTCCCATGCCACACGTTGCAGATTGTCACTTGCCACGTCCCATGCCACACGTTGCAGATTGTCACTTGCCACGTCCCATGCCACACGTTGCGGATTGTCACTTGCCACGTCCCATGCCACGCCCCATGCCACACGTTGCGGATTGTCACTTGCCACGTCCCATGCCACGCCCCATGCCACACGTTGCGGATTGTCACTTGCCACGTCCCATGCCACACGTTGCGGATTGTCACTTGCCACGTCCCATGCCACTCCCCATGCCACACGTTGCTGATTGTCACTTGCCTGCTATAATTGTCTCTTTCTGTGTGTCCCAGAGTCAGGCAGCAGATTACTAGTCAAGCAGCAGAGAGATGATGTAATTTCTCTGCTGCCGCGGCTGCCTGCACACTGCACAGTGAGTGAGGGCGGAACTGCAGGGATGCCGGGCGGGCGCCGGGCAGTGAGAGATGATGTCATCTCTCTGCTCCCCGCCCGCCGGCTCCCTGATTGGCCAGCAGCCCGGCGCCCGCTCACACACTGTCACGAGCCGCACAGCTGCTCACCAACCAAGGCGCCCGGCCCGCCCGCGGAGCGGCCCGCTCTCTCACAAACGGAGCCACCCGGAGCCGCCTGCCCGTCCGCCTACTCACTCACCTGCATTCTCGGAGGGGGCAATTGCCCCGTTGCCCCCCCCTGGATCCGCCCCTGCAATCATGGCAGCACCTGTTAGCGGGCATCCACCCCCCCTGCTACCGCCATGTCCCTCACCTTGTGTCACTGCCACATCACCAGCCGTCCCATTAATGTGAATGGGACTGTCGGTGCATCAACGAGGAGCTGCTGCGGGACAGAGATGACAGTTGCTCTTTTAAAAATTATGATTTAAATCGAGTTGATTTAAATCGAGCCTTTTTACTAGTGATTAAAATTGTGATTTAAATCGACTTGTTTTAAATCAAATCCATCCTGGTAAACAGTAGCATCAAAGTTGGAATTAACACAAGAATGTTACTATGCAATGTACTTAATGTTAAGATGAAACATAGGGGGAGATTTTCTAAAGCTGGAGAGTGCAAAATCTGGTGCGGCTCTGCATGGCGGCCAATCGGCTTCTATCTATCAGCTTTTTCAATTCAGGTTTGTCAGTAAAACCTGGAAGCTTACAGTAAAACCTTGGTTTGAGAGCATTTTGCAAGACAAGCAAAAGTTTTAAATAAATTTTGACTTCCTATACAAGCGAAGTCTTGATATACAAGTAACGTCACATCAAAACTGAGTATAAAAGAGAAGAGAGGCGCCTCTAAGTGTAGCACTATGGTTACATTTACTGAAGGTACATAACTTGGTTGATGATTAAAACAAGCACATCTAAGTATGCAGGCATCCGTGGTAAAGCTGTCCACATAGACCATCCTCTGCACTGCCATCAACGTCTTCCCTTCCACTCCTGCGCTCCACAAGCGCTTCAAGCCTCGTTTTACTGCAGGGTAGTCTTCCCGGTCACGATTGCAGATTGACAGCTGTGAGAGCCAGCAGGGCAGAGGATGGTCAACTTTACCCCGGATGCCTGCATACTTAGATGTGCCTCTTTTAATCAACCATGTGAGTTGCTAAATGTTGTACCTTCATTAAATGTAACCATATTGCTACACTTAGGCCCCTTTCACACTGGGGCGGTGCGGGCGACGGCGGTAAAGCAGCGCTATATTTAGCGCTGCTTTACTGTAGTTTTAGCCGCGGTATTCGGCCGCTAGGGGGGGCGGTTTTGACCCCCGCTAGCGGTATTGCCGCAGTATTACTGTGGTGTCCCATTGATTTCAATGGGAAGGAGCGGTATAGGAGCGGTGAATACACCGCTCCTTCACCGCCCCAAAGATGCTGCTAGCAGGACTTTTTTTACCGTCCTGCTGGCGCACCGCTCCAGTGTGAAAGCCCTCCGGCTTTCACACTGGAGTTAAAGGACTCGCTTTTTTCAGGCGATATACAGGCGCTATATTTTTAGCGCTGTAGCGCCTGAAAAACGCTTTAGGTGTGAAAGGGGTCTAAGAGGCACCTGTCTTCTCTTTTATACTCTTAGTAGTTGTTGGATTTTCCTTCTAATCCCCTTGTAGAGGTTTCCATTTTTGGATGGACATTTTATGGTTACACAACCTATCACATTGTTATAATCTTTTTATATGGACTATAAACTGAAGGACTTCTGAATAAATGGTTGTGGAACGAATCATCTGTGTTTCCATTATTTCTTCTGGGGAAATTCGCTTTGATATACAAGTGCTTGGATTACAAGCATGTTTCCGTAACGAATTATGCTCACAATCCAAGGTTTTTACTGTATTGGTTTCAGATTTGGTTTGGTTGCAGAGCTGCACCAAAATTGTCACTCTCCAGTTTTAGTAAATCCCCCCCCCCCCCCCCCATATTGTCAAAAATATAGAGAAAAATTCACACATCCTATGGGAAACCAAGGTTCTTCATGGGACGCCATGGAAAAAAAAATGCTTTCATTGTACAAAAAAGGATATTTTCTGCTGCAGCGGGGAGTTTTCTACGGTCTCATTTTGGGATGTGTTCTTGAAGACTTTGGTAAACTATACATAATTTACATTTTTGTTCTTGAATTTAGATAACCTTTAAGAAAGGCGACTGGTTGATGCCATTTCTATATATAAGGCATTGTTCGGGCATGTTGTTGGGGACTCCCTTCCTCCGTGTGTGGCAGCTTATGCCTAGTGGGTACGTTTATCATGGAAAGTACTTCTCAGTTGTGCTGCAGCTGTGGGCACAAGAATACAAGTTATATCTGGTTACTGGAGTGAGTGTACATCCCCCACCCCCAATTCCATATGGTGTTACAGGGATGGACAGAACCTTCCCACCTGGCATCCACCACTCCGAGCTATGGATCAAATGAATTCCATTTGCTTTCCTCTGCTTCTCTCGTGGTGGCACACAAGTACTTGGATAATATCTGAACATCTAGCATGACAGATGGTCCTGCAAATGGCAAGCTTCCTTGTATAGGCCTTACTTGCTTTAAATGCAAATAATCAGTAATGAATTCTTAAGAGTTTGAAGACTTGGGTCCAAATTGTATTATCATGCTGTGGGCTGAAAGTTTGTATTCATTAACCAAACCCCTAAAACGTGTGAACGTTACTTCAAAGTGGAAAGTTGCATTTTTTGCAAAAATAATTTTTTCCAACTTATTTGCTATTTCTTAACTTACCGTAGTTTCTCAAACCTTCCATCCTAGAACCAGGATATAAGGCCACTAACATAGGCCAACCTTGTAGCAATACCAACATGGGTCTGCCTTGTGGTGAACCATGACCTTGTGGTCATTTGTGAGGTTAACATTTTCATATATGAAAGACGTTAAATCGTCAAGGTATAATTGTACCTGCTCAATATTCAGAATACTTGTGGGTTCAACCATTTTTTTAAATTGTAATATAGCTGTAGGTCGTGGCACTTTTTAATCGTGTATGGAGGGGATTGGATCTAGTGAGCCAACAATCTATTTCCAGGGTAGGGGAACTTGCAAAAAAGACTTCTGTTGATTTTGCTCAGCAAAATTCAGACCCTCCAAAGGATAGTGATTTTAGTCCATTATGTACATCCACTAATTTCTATTGGTAATCAAACATACATTCTAATGGGCAGGTCCAAAGGTAACTGTCCATTTATGAGTAGCCTCTGTTGGTGTGGCCAACTGAAGGATTAGATCTTCGGGAATTTCCAACAGGGGTTTCAGGGATTTTCCACACTCAAAGGGGGTGTTTCAAGGGAGTTTCCATCCGATTTTTTTTTTTTTTTGAAGAAAGACGTTGAGACCTGCTATGACTATGCCCAGGGGGGTGGAGTTGGAAACAGGCTAGTGCCTTTAAAACATATTGGATGCTAGCAAGTGATTTATTTTGGGCGAATTGATAAACTGGCCATACATGGATCGAAATTCTGCCAAATCGTCATGGACCAGGTGTATTTTGATCCATGTATTTGTAGGCTGGTTGTACACAAGCCAATCAATTGATGGACTTGTGTACAACCAGCCTGTTGGGTTTTTGCCCAAACGATCAGTGCCGCCGCCTATAGCTGGCAACGCTAATCATTGTATTCTGATGGTGGGGAAGGCTGTCTGCTGTCGGGACACAATACCACAGTGGGAAGGATTCCCCCAATCCATATTGAATGTGTTGATGGGGGAATAAAATGGTGATAGTTGCAATATTTTATGTCACACATATTTGCGCAGCGGTCTTTCAAACGCAATTTTTTTGATCAAAAAATGATCAATGTATGGGCTGCGTTAGAGACCTTCTCCCAACACCATTCATTTCAACAGTCCTTCTATAACCCTTTCATGCCTAAGCCTATTTCTGACATTTTGTTGCTTCCAAGTTAAAATCCATATCTAATATCAGCTGGTTCAGTCTCAACTGATGGCCTATAAAAAGGTGTCTCGTTACCAAGGTGTCACACAAACCTCTCATGATGGGTAAAAACAAAGAGCTTTCTCAGAACCTTTGCAACCTTACTGTTGCAAAACATACTGATGGCATTGGTTACAGAAGGATTTCTAAACTTCTGAATGTTCCAGTGAGCACTGTTGGGGCCATAATCCAGAAGTGGAAAGCACATCATTTCACCATAAAACGGGACGACCGGGTGCTCCTTGCATAATTTCTGACAGAGGAGTGAAAAGAATTATCAGAAGTGTTGTCCTAGAGCCAAGGACCACTTGTGGAGAGCTTCAGAAAGACCTGGAATTAGCAGGTACAATTGTTTCTAAGAAAACAATAAGTAATGCACTCAACCATCATGGACTGAATGCACGCTCACCGCACGACTTTATTGCTGAAGAAAAAGCATGTTGAAGCTCGTTTAAGGTTTGCTGCACAACATTTTAGACAAGCCTGTGAAATACTGGGAGAATATAATCTGGTTAGATGAGACCAAAATTGAACCTTCAAGATTTGAAGACAGTTTGTGTGGAAGAATGGGCCAAAATCACACCTGAGTAATGCATGCGCCTAGTTTCTCCATACAGGAGGCATCTTGAAGCTGTCATTATCAAAAAGCAAGATTTAAATCACTAGTAAAAAGGCTTTCTTTAAATCAACTCGATTTAAATCATAATTTTTAAAGAGCAACTGTCATCTCTGTCCCGCAGTCACTCCTCCTCTGACCCGCTGTTGACTAACCGACAGTCCCATTCACATTAATGGGACGGCTGGTGATGTGGCAGTGACACAACAAGGTGAGGGACGTGGCGGCAGCAGGTGAGTGAATGCCCGTTAACGGGCGCTGCCATGATGGATCTAAAATGACAGGTGCTCTTTAAATGTAAGGACTTATTCTCTCTGGTAGTTAGAATCTTTAATATTTGCAAACAAAATTAAGGTTTCCTATTTAGAATAATAAGCTGTCAGTAAAACGGCGACATCAGAACCGATTCAATCATACAGTTTGTAGTGTACATAGATTTGCACAAACAATGGGATAAAGGAATATTCCTGAACTTTGTTTTATCTCATGGTTACTGTGAAATTGTGTGAATGCATCAATGCAGTGCATGTTATCTCAGCTTGCGGAGCTTGAATTCATTGAATGAGTTGATAAAAAAAAAAAAAAAAAAATCAATTTAAATCGAAAAAAAAAAAACTTGATTTAAATTTACAAAAAAATAAAAATCTTTGATTTTATATCCACCCTGCTGCTTCCCATATTTTTTTTTTTTCTATAATATATATTTAAATTCATTAACCTTCTAAAGGTTCTAATTTCTGACTGCTATTTTTTATATACAAAATAGATCTCATGTTTACCGTGACATCAATGCAGTGCATGTTAGCTGAGCTTGCAGAGCTTTGGATTCATTGAATGAGTTTACCAAAAATTAAAATCTTGCAGAAAATACAGCCTCGTGCTACATAACTAAGCTCCATTTTCATGCTGAATAAACTAAATTAACGTATCTTAAATAGAAAACTCTTTGGATAGATTTTTTTTTTACTCCAAAAGCATTTTATTAAAATGTAATAAAAATCAATAATATCAATTTTAAAATAATAAAAAAAAAAATCCTGATTTAAATAAAAAATCCGATTTTTTATTTTATTTTTTTTTTTTTTTTTTTTTTTTTTTTTTTTTTTTTTTTTTTTTTTTAATTTATTTTTTTTTTTTATTGTTTTTTTTTTTTTTTTTTTAAGTCCATTGATTTTTATCCACCCTGGGAGTCAGCGATTTTATTAACAATGTATAAATCAAGTACACTAGTAATATATCTCATTGAACTATTCAAGTTCCACTGCTGACGACACCCAACCATATACATTTTTTAATAGATTACAAACCATATAAAAAAAAATGAAATTCCCGGTGCACTAATCAATATAAAACTGCATTGGGTGATCCACCAGATGGAAACACAAGCTTCATCCACAAAGGCTGCCTTATTCAGAGAGTTACTATCTGCACAATCTGTACACTGTGTATAAAAGAAAAGCAGATAAAAGAAAGAAAGCAGTGTGTAATAAAAGCTGTAGCAGCTGGGCAGATGCCATGGGGCCCATAACCTTGGGGGCCAAGATGATCTCCTAATCCTTTATGATGTTCCACCTTTTTAGTTTGATGTGACTGCACTGGAATATGTATGTATAATGCATTAACGAGGTTCTAAGGACTTCTGTTGCTTTTAGCTGCTTTAAATCACATGTATATGGTCGCCTATATATGTTTGTAGAACCTGATGCTTTGGATAGTTTAAAAAATGCTTTAAATACCACCTGTGCTCAAAGGACCTTCAGTACCCCCCCCCCCCCCCCCCCCCCCACGTAACTTTATAAAGAATTGCATAATATTCACATGCCTGCCAAAGGTGAATTACTGCTATATAAAATGTGCCAAACCTGTAGTAAGTATAATAATTAAGGCTGGCTCTGCACTTTCCCCGCATTTGCTTGTTTTCTAAGGACTTTGAGAGCTTCAGCAGAGGGAAGCTTGGGTGATGACTGGATGTGAATGTTCCCAACCTTTTAACTTCATGTTTTCATTAAACACAATGGTGAAAGGATTAGAATTAAAATATATGAATGCACATTTTTTTTTTGCAGATAACCCTAAAAAAAAAAAAAAAAAAAAAAAAAATGCTCCTGTCCCATTAGTGCACGAGATGTAGCGCATGTCAATTGTCCCTTTCTATGTTGTACAATACCTGGCTGATCCTGCCTGTTCCTGTTTTCCCCTCTGTAAACTGACCACGTTTTTCATGACTGCTGATCTGATAGCGTGGTCAGTTTACATGCCTCTGTCATCCAGCTCTCTCCACAGCGCCTCTGCATCTCCCCCTCTCCCTGTCAGTTCCGTAGTCTGTGTGAGAGCCAATTGGCTCTTCTTTTAAGGATTAGCTCAGACGTGTTCGAAGTCGGCACTGCACAGCGCTAATCACAGGCAGTGAGACATTTCTCGATCTCTGCAGCCACGGATCGGGAAAATGTCTCACTGCCTGTGATTAGCGCTGTGCAGGGCTGACTTCCTGGCGGGCTCTGCACGTGCGGGTTGCAAACACGTCTGAGCTCATCCTTACTCTCCTCTCCTGCCGGTGTAATTCTATTCCCTGCAGCTGCTCCAGTGCTTGTAAAGAAACATAGTGGTTGTAAAGGTTTTTCACCCTAATGCGTTCTATGCATTAAAGCGGTTGTGAACCGCTGGACAATTTTTTTTTATTTTTGTATTTTTTTCCTCTTCTTTTTTTGTACCTGCAAGGTAAAGGCATAATATGCTAGTATGCATTGCATACTATCACATTTTTAAACTTACCGTAAAATGAAGCTCTTCCAACACCGAGATGTCAGCGCTGCAGGTGCTCTCATCTTCACCCGTCTTGCTTCTGGTTTTGAGGACTCGGTCTCTGTGACTGGCCGGAGCTGTGATGACGTCACTCCTGTGCATGCGCACGGGAGCCGCCATTCACGGCACGAGGCACTGAAGAAATGGCATGGGTGGCCGTTCCTTCAGAGCGCATGCACCAGTGATGTCACTGGCTGCATGTTCGCTAAATATCTCCTAAACTGTACAAGTTTAGGAGATATTTACACTACCTATAGGTAAGCCCTGTTATAGGCTTGTCTATAGATAAAAGCAAAAGATGGAAGTTTACTTCCACTTTAGGGTGAAAAACCTTCTGCGCTGCAGATCCCCCCCCCTCCTTTTTCTTAATCCGATCCAGTGATGTGCACGAACGCAGTGGCTCCAGCTGCTGTCGCTCTCCTCATTGGATAGACTGATAGCTCCTGCTGCTGGCAATCAAAAGCTGTGACACAGGATGGGGGGCGGGGCCAACTCCTGTCTGTGACAATGGACACGGCAGCAGGACTCGGGAGCGAGCCTGCACGGGTGCCCCCAGGGAAAGTCGCTTTCCGTGGGGGCACCCAATGAAACGGAGGGGCCTGGAGCCCTGACGGAAGAAAAGGATCAGGCTGCTCTGTGCAAAACTCCCCCATCCTTCCATGTTTCTAAATTTTATTTTGTTGAGAAATTACTTTGAAATGCACCCCTTGCATTTCTGGCCATGGACATCTTCAGTAAGGGCAAATTATTCATGTAGCATTTTATTTCCTGGAATCTTTCTGCCCTTAGCTCAAGGATACAGGCAGGGGGTGTGCTTAGCTCCTCCCCTCCTGGAGATTTCTGGGATGTATGACATCATTTGCCTAGGCAAGAAACCAGGAAGTTATTGGAGAAATGTAAAAAAAAGTTTTTAAACAATAGATATGATCTACTTTCCTATCTGTTTACTAATGCTAGCAGTATAATAATCCATGTTGATTGGGAGAGTGAAGTTCCACTTAAATGTTACATAAGCCTTGTGTTATGTAATTTTCATTTGTTGTGTTGTTTTTTGGCAAATTCTGGAATCTGGAGATTTCCCTGCAAAACTACTTGTCAGTGTTCGCTCCCATATCTCTATTCTGGTCTCTCTAGATTGGTTCTCATATGTGTGTCTATGATTATGGTAGAGACATAGGATTGTAAGCTTGATGTGGATGAGTAATGATAACATAAGGTCTGTTTACTGAGAATGTGGAAATTGAGGTACAGGTGCATGAGAGTAAGGTTTGTCTTTTCACTATAATGTAGTTACTACCCTGGCTATGAATTTTTGCCTATAGTGATGAGTAAGGATGGCATCTTGCTGCCAATCATTCCTTGCTGTGCAGCCTCCTTCATATCTGCATCTCTGCAAGTAATTGTCCTTGTAGGTTTAACCACTTAAGCCCCGGACCAATTTGCAGCCAAAGGACCAGGCCCCTTTTTGCGATTCGCCACTGCGTCGCTTTAACTGACAATTGCGCGGTCGTGCAACGTGGCTCCCAAACAAAATTGTCATCCTTTTTTTTCCCCCACAAATAGAGCTTTCTTTTGGTCGTATTTTATCACCTCAGCGGTTTTTATTTTTGGCGCTATAAACAAAAATAGAGCGACAATTTTGAAAAAAATGCAATATTTTTTTACTTTTTGCTATAATAAATATCCCCAAAAAATGTATAAATTTTTTTTTTTCCTCAGTTTAGGCCAATACGTATTCTTCTACATATTTTTGGTAAAAAAAAATCGCAATTAGCGATTATTAATTGATTGGTTTGCGCAAAAGTTATAGCGTTTACAAAATAGGGGATAGTTTTATAGCATTTTTATTATTTTATTTTTTTACTAGTAATGGCGGCGATCAGCGATTTTTATTGCGACTGAGACATTGTGGCTGACAGATCAGACATTTTTGACACATTTTTGGGACCATTGTCATTTATACAGCAATCAGTGCTATTTAAATGCATTGATTCCTGTGTAAATGGCAGTGAAGGAGTTAACCACTGGGGTGCGGGGAGGGGTTAAGGGTGTGTGTGTGTGTGTGTGTGTGTGTGTGTTTGTTTTTTGTTTTTTTTAACTGTAGGGGGGCGTGGCTTGGTGTCTGAAGTCACTGATCGGCATTCCCTATGACAGGGAACAGACAATCAGTGACAGGCTCACTAGAAAGCACGGGGAGAGGTTTGTTTACACAGACCTCTCCTCGTTCTTCAGCTCTGTGACCCGATCGTGGGACACCAGCGGCGATCGGGTCCGCTGGTTACCGATCACGGACCTCAGGACCGGGTCGCGAGCACGCCGCCGACCCACGGCTGGGCTTATAAAGAGGCACGTACAGGTACGTGCTTGTGCCCAGCCATGCCATTCTGCCGACGTATATCGGCGTAAGGCGGTCCTTAAGTGGTTAAAGAGGAACTTCACTCTCCCAATCAACATTGAGTATTTTTAATCCTCATGCTGCTAGCATTAGTAAATGGATAGGAAAAATATATTTACTTGTGTTTAAACTTTTTTTTATTTTTTTTACACATTTCTTCAGTTACTTCCTGTTTTCTTGCCTAGGCAAAAAATGCCATACATCCCAGGAGTCTTCAGGAGGGGAGGAGAGGTTTTCTCAGCTAAGCACACTCTTCTACATGCATGGGGGCAGCTAAGGGCAGATGGATTCCAGGAAGTGAATGTTACATGAACCATTAAAGGGGTTGTAAAGGTTCGTTTTTTTTATTTTCTAAATAGGTTCCTTTAAGCTAGTGCATTGTTGGTTCACTTACTTTCTTTTCCTTCGATTTCCCTTCTAAATGTTTTTTTTTCTTTGTCTGAATTTCTCACTTCCTGTTCCTCCTCTGTAAGCTGTTCTGACTAAACACCGCTCGGATGATGGTGTGAAGTTTACTGAGGAGAAACAGGAAGTGAGAAATTCAGACAAAGAAAAAAAACATTTAGAAGGGAAATCGAAGGAAAAGGTAAGTGAACCAACAATGCACTAGCTTAAAGGAACCTATTTAGAAAATAAATAAACCTTTACAACCCCTTTTAACCCTTACTCAAGATGGCCTCGGCCAGAAAAGCCAGGGTTGTCTCAACAAAATAAGGCATGGAGACATGGATGGATGGGGGAAATTTGCTTTGCAGATTCAGCGAAGATCCACTTTAAAGTGGATGTAAACCTTCACATATACCCAGTGAAGTGAACAGCCTCAGATGATAGACGGAGATGAAACAAATCTCCCTACAGAAGTATTACATGTACAGTTGTACCTTGGATTACGAGCATAATTTTGTTCCAGAAGAATGTCTGTAATCCAAAGCGAGTTTCCCTATAGAAGTCAATGGAAACTCAGATAATTAGTTCCACAGTGACTGCTATTGAATGCAGTACTGCATTTGGCCATAGGTGGGGGTGCCGGAAACACTCGGAGAGCCTTGGAGACACTCGGATGCACTTGGAGACATTTGGGAACGTAGTGTTTCCGAGTGGCAACCTGAAATCCCACTGACCTGAGGCTTTGAAATCGTGCAACTTCAAGTGAGGTAGCACGATTTCAAAGCCGCATTTAGTGTGAACAGGGGCTAAATAGACAAACTGCCAGTGCCACCCGATAGCCTGCGCCCCTAGAAAGATATAGTGGCCCATTCTGACTCTGTCAACTGGCCTGGAACATGCTGACAGACTGAAGGGTCAGAACCTCTGATCTGCGTACTTATACTGGGTCAATGCTTCAGAAAGTAGCCATTGGATTCTAGTGATAGCCAGACAGTTGGCATTTACAGGAGTGGTCAGCAATGGGCACCTCTGTTCTCATGCCCGGGCGTGCAGTACTTCTATATCCTCTGCAGTCAGTGTGTTTTGTGCACACAGCGTAATGCAGAGTATTGATGTCCTAGAGATGGAAGTGTTCCCTGCTCTGCATCGGTGCCTCTGTCTACTCTCAAGGAATGCTGACTTCAGTCTGTTTTGTCACAGCTGCAATGCAGGACCTCCCAGCAGTACAGAGGCTGCTCTTTGTCACCGTCACTTTTTCATGTTTTAGATTATAGATCTGTAGTCCTTTTTATGTCATAGCTGCTAGATCATTGACATATACAGGACCAAGGAGGCAGCATGTGGCCAACAGGCGGTGGTGGAAGCGTATTAGCATGGCACAGCTTGCTACAGCAGGAAAAGAGTTAGTTACTAAGGGTTACCGCACTTGCTGCAGGTTTAATAAAATAAGTATTTTGGGGTTGATTTACTAAAACCAGAGAGTGCAATATCTGGGGCAGCCCTGCATTAAAACCAATCGGCTTCCAGTTTTTTTTTATTTATTTATTTAGAAGCTGATTGGCTATCATGCACAGCTGCACCAGATTTTGCACTCTCCAGTGTTAGTAAATCAACTCCATCGTCTTTATTTACTAAAAAAAAAAAAAAAAAAACACTTATGACCAGTAAATACATTATAAAAAGGAAGCCAGTACTACAATCTTGGGGTCTACCCTTTTTGCCTCTTCTACTTGCCAGACCTGTCATGCTAATCCAATGGCTTTCTTAAAGTAAGTATGACAAACATGTTATACTTGCCTGCTCTGTGTAGTGGTTTGGCACAGAGAAACCCAGATCCTCCTCTTCTCGGGTCCCTCTTTGGTGCTCCTGGCCTCTCCCTCCTGTTGAGTGTCCCCACAGCAAGCAGCTTGCTATGGGGGCACCCGAGCTGAGCCACAGCTCCCTGTGTCCATTCAGACACAGAGCCGTGACCCGGCCCCGCCCCCTTTTTTCTTTTCATTGGCTGGCTGACTTTAACAGCAGCAGGAGCCAATAGTGCTGCACTGCTGTCTCAGCCAATGAGGAGGGGAGTCCCGGGCAGCTGGGACACTCCTGCAACATGGCTGGATCTAGATGGGGCTCAGGTAAGTATTAGGGGGGGATGAGGGAGGCTGCTGCACACCGAAGGTTTTTTATCTTAATGCATAAAATGCATTAAGATAAAAAGCCTTCCGCCTTTACAACCACTTTAAAGCAATTTTGTAAAGGTAATTTAATTTTTTTAAATAACAAACAGGTCTATTACCTGCACAGAGCATCTGCAAACCTCTTCTTCTTCTCGAGTCCCCTGTCGGCGCTCCTGGCCTCTACTCTGTCTAGTGTCCCCATAGGAAGCTGCTTCCTATGGGGACACTCGTGCGTGCTTGCTTCCCACCTCTGCTGCTGCGTCCATTGACACAGCCCTCCTCACTGGCTTTAATTGACAGCACTGGGAGCCAATGGATTCTGGTGCCCCAGCGAGACCAGAAGTGATGGGAGAGAAGAGCTACAGATGTGCACAGTGCTGAATCGAATGAGGGCTCAGGTAAGTATTCGTAGGGGTGAGGGGGGATGCTGATGCCTCAACATATTTTTACCTTAACCACTTGCCTACTGGGCACTTAAACCCCCTTTCCTGCCCAGACCAATTTTCAGCTTTCAGCGCTGTCACTCTGACAATTGCGCGGTCATGTAACACTGTATTTAAATGACATTTTTATAATTTTTTCCGCACAAATAGAGCTTTCCTTTTGATGGTTTTTAATCACTGCTGGGTTTTTTATGTTTTGCAAAAAAAAGAAAATCATGAAACAAAAAATCTGTTTCATAGTTTTGTTATAAAATTTTGAAAACAGGTAATTTTTCTCCTTCATTGATGTGCACTGATGGGGCTGCTGTACTGATGGGGCTGCTGTACTGATGGGGCTGCTGTACTAATGGGGCTGCTGTACTGATGGGGCTGCTGTACTGATGGGGCTGCTGTACTGATGGGGCTGCTGTACTGATGGGGCTGCTGTACTGATGGGGCTGCTGTACTGATGGGGCTGCTGTACTGTTGGGGCTGCTGTACTGATGGGTGGCACTGGTGGGCACAGATGAGGCAACTACAGGTCTCTTTGTGAGGGACCAATGTCCCTCTGACAGAAGCCGGTGATCGGCTTTTTTTTTCCCCCCTCACGCTGACAGCGAGGGTAAAAAAATACTGATTACTGATCTTCTGTTTACATCATGTGATCAGCTGTCAAGGGGCCAAGATCGTCCCTTTACTCCGCTCTGTGATCAGGTTGAGTCTAATGGACTCGTGATCACAGAGTGCGCCACACGCGACCCGCATGCTCGGGAGGACGTTTATGGACGCCCTCCCGGCAATTCAGGCCCACGCTGTAGCCTTCTTTTGGCTATAGCGTGGGTGGCAAGAGGTTAATGCAAGGAACGCATTTAGGATTTAGAATCGATTTTAAAATAGATGTATGGGGTTTTTTCCCCCCACGATCATGCTTCCCTAGGTGGATGCAGCATTGGGTGCTGCATCTGTCCCCCTGGCGCCTCCAACACTGAGAACCCAGTGGGCTTCGACCCGCTGTCTGCTGAAAACGGGTCACAGGAGTGCAGAACGAACTACACTAGAAGTAAAGTCAAACAAGCTTTGGCTGTACTTCTCCTTTTATGCCATGTACACATGTGCCAAATATCGGCCCGTTTAACAGAAAACGGCTGACATTTGGCCCGTGTGTACACCAGCCTGTCCGACAGAAGCTGGCCAAATGGGCATGCTGAAAAACGAGCATCCGATCAGCGCTGGCAGCCAGTGGGTGTGTTCTAGCGAGGGGGAGGGGGTGGTTGGTATGACGTCCCCTGTCAGAACACAATAGTTCAGCCAGGAGTTTGCTGTACTAACATCAGATAGTTAGTACAGCAGCTCCTCAGTATTTTTTTTTTTTTTTTCGTTCGGCCTTCTGGGTTGAATGGAAAAAAAAAATACTGATAGTATGTACCAGGCTTTAGGTTCTGAGTCACTGGCCTAGAACAGTTTACACAGATCACAAATTTTGACTATTTAATCTGTATATTCGCTCCTGGTCAGTGACCGAGAGCCAGACAGCTGAGCAATGAGCATTTGTAGATGGAGGTCAGCCATGACAGCCCCCTATTTTCACATCTTCCAAAGTTTCATTTTCAACTAGGGCAATGTTGGTAGTCAGAACAGGACAAACTTGGTTCCCCCGGAAGAACAATCGAATACCCTACCCACCCCCCATAAATGATGTGACTACTTTTATAGGGCTCTGAAGAATGTTCTAGGCTACATAAATAAAAATGGGTAAGCCATAGATGTACACTTCTGATTGGCTGCTGTATGTTGTAAAACTCACTACATATCCACTTCAGTATTTACTAAAGTGGCTACTACCCTACAGAGTTGAGTGGCTGGTGCAGTGCTAGTCTATAGACGGGGAACAAAGAACCCGGATAGAGTCAGAAGAGGTCAGAATCTATTTAACCTAATGACGGGGGACCATGAAAAATGACGGTTTCTGGGACGTCCCCTTTGTCATACTGTCCCTCTGATTTGTATTTTCTCATGGTGTCTGCATTTCATTAAAAGGGACTTTATTTTCCTCTCCCTGCATACTAAGGACAACACAGCATCTGTAGAATAAAATCCAGTGATTACCGACTGAACACACTGGTGTAAATACGGAGCGCAGACTGCAACCAACAGATACTTTGGGAAACAAAAAAACTTGAATGAATGGTTGTTTTGTTGTGGTTCAAACTTGTAATCTGATTGGGGAATAAGATTGCACGGGCAGATTGAGGCAATAGAAAAGGAATGGGAACTAAGGGGAAAACTTCCAAAAGGGACTCTTGTTCCAGCAACAACTGGAAATTTTCTATATATTTTTTTATTATTATTTTTTTGTGTTTACATGAAAGGGAAGTAAAGAGAAATGGGGAAAGGCAGTATTAAAAAAAAAAAAAAAAAAAAAAACTGCTCCATCAAAACCCCCCCCAAAAAATGGCTTTTTGATTGATATAATATTACACATATAAATATTTTATTTTATTCTGTGACCGTTTTAAATTAATTTAGTCTCCACCGATTTTTGTAGAATTTTTTTTTTTATTTTATTTTTTTATAAATATAATTTTTATTAACACCCAAGACGGGCTTTTTTTATTTTTTTTATTATTATATTAGAATTTTTATTTTTTTTTTTATTTTATTTTTTTTTTATTATTTAATTTTTATTAACACTCAAGACGGGCTTTTTTTTATTTATTTTTATTATTTATAAATATAATTTTTATTAACACCCAAGACGGGGTTTTTTTTTTTATTATTATTATTATTTTTTTTTATAAATATAATTTTTATTAACACCCAAGACGGGCTTTTTTTATTTATTATTATTATTTATAAATATAATTTTTATTAACACTCAAGACGGGCTTTTTTTATTTATTATTATTTATAAATATAATTTTTATTAACACCCAAGACGGGCTTTTTTTTTTTTTATTATTATTATTATTAATATTATTATTTATTATAATTTTTATTAACACTCAAGACGGCTTTTTTTATTTATTATTATTAATATAATTTTTATTAACACCCAAGATGGGGTGTTTTTTTATTATTATTATAATTTTTATTAACACTCAAGACGGGCTTTTTTTTATTTATTATTATTCTTATTATTTATTAATATTTTTATTAACACCCAAGACGGGGTGTTTTTTTTATTTATTTTTTTTTTACATATTTTAGGCTCAACTTCTCATTTGAATGCACGATATCTATTAAAAGTAAGAGACAAGTACAACAAATGAGAATTTTATTAATTTAATGTCCCAGATTGTGATATGCGGTGGATAATGCAAATTTATAACTTTTTTTTTTTTTTTTTATTTATTTTTTACTTTTTTGAAAATAAATTCAATTTTAATGGATACATTGATTAAGATTTAAAAACATTCCTCCTTATACTTTCCCCATTTTTCTTTTGTCTTTTTTTCTTCTCACTCTTGGGCAATATTTTACCCCTTCTGTCCTTTTGACAAATTGTACTTTTTAACATCAGCCTCATTAGGATCGGGGGAGCAGGGGGAACCTGTTCAGAAGAATATGATAATTAGGCAGGTGCCGGATATCGTCGCTTTGTCTGAGCGTGAGAAACGTTGCCAGTGCAGAATAGCCAGGGCACTACTTAAGGCAGAAGCATTTCTTCTTAACCTGTTGCCGGCAGTCATTGTCACACATGCTGCTGCAGGGGCCTGGGATGTAATGTACTGCTATCCAGCTGCATGGAAAATGAGTAAGAATAAAGCAGGGGGAACGGATTTGCCCAGCACTGAATTAGCTTGTTGTGACAGTGGGGACTGCCTTATATGGTCCGTGAAAGGCAGAGAGCCGGGATAAGCTGTGGAGCGCCAGTCTGGTGCAGACAGTCTGCTGACTCAGGCTTGACCTCCCCATTGGGAAGCACCCTTGACTGCAGTCTAAGCCGCCTCATTGAGATTCAGGGCACAGCCAGTGCGTCCGCAGCTGTATGCTGGAGGCAAAGACTGAGAACACATCCAGAGTGTCCACAAGAAAAAAAAAAAATAACAAAAGACATGGCCCCCTTCTGTACCACTGTGAATAGACAAACAAGGCAGAGGTCCTTGTCTGTTGGTGTGCATATTGGGAATTGCATTTGCATAATTTTTTTTCCCAAGCTGTCTAAATCCCATAATACGACTGGCAAGTGGATTTTCAGGGTTTCTTTTTTACTTAGACTGTGGGGAAAACTTGTGTAGGTGGATTAAAAAATTAGCCGTCTGGAAGTGCCTCAATATACCAAAAAAATGGTTTGAGACGTTATCCGTATTATGTAATTATTAAGATTATTTAACGTTACAACTTTTTTACAAAATTACTTGTATACATTCTTTTACTTTTTTTTTATTTTGTTTTGGGGAGGGAAGTGCCTCCAATATACCAAAAAAATGGTTTGAGACAGTTATCCATATTATGTAATTATTACGATTATTTAACGTTACAATTTTTTACAAAATTGTATAAATTTTTTTATTTTTTTTTACGTTACAACTTTTTTTTACAAAATTACTTGTATAAATTCTTTTACTTTTTTTATTTTGTTTTGGGGAGGGAAGTGCCTCCAATATACCAAAAAAATGGTTTGAGACAGTTATCCATATTATGTAATTATTACTATTATTTAACGTTACAACTTTTTTTACAAAATTTACTTTTTTACTTTTTTTTTATTTTGTTTT
Organism: Lithobates sylvaticus; assembly: GCA_028564925.1. NCBI lineage: Eukaryota > Metazoa > Chordata > Amphibia > Anura > Ranidae > Lithobates > Lithobates sylvaticus. Next base: position 90,513,827 of record CM053038.1, read on the forward strand.
GGGGAGGAAAGTGCCTCAATATACCAAAAAAAAAAAGATTTGAGACAGTTATCCGTATATATTAAGAAGATTATTTAACATTCAAACTTTTTTACAAAATTACTTGTATACATTTTTTTTTTTATTTTTGTTTTGGGGAGAATGGCAATAAAAGAGAGTACTTGTAAAATTGTCAAAAGTAAAGATTTAAAAAAAATAAAAAATATATTTTTTTTAATCCTTTTAGTTTTGGTGATATTGACAAGAGAATACCTCACTAATTGGTACTTGAATAATTAAAAGTACAAGTTTTAATCTTCTTCCCTTTTTTTTTTTTTTTTTTTTAAACTTATTTTAATTTTTTTTTAACTTCAATTTTAGGAAGTGAGGCAAAGTAGACCTCACCAAATGGTGCTTGATTGTAGTTTTGACTTCATAATATTTAATTGATCAAAGTTCCAGATGTTGCCTTTTTTTACTTTTACTAATTGTATGCAAAGGCTTGGTGTCTTAGCCGATTATACAAAGTATACATGATCACTTTCAAAAAGAACTTCAGGGTTGAAGAGTATGATTTCCTTTTTTTTTTTTTTTAATTATTATTATTTATTTTTTTAATAATATTAAAAAAAAAATAAAAAAAATAATTATATATTTTTTTTAATTTTGGAGTTAAGACTTCAACATTTTGAAATGAAAATTCTTATTTAATTTATACTAGTTATATAGGAAAATGTTGGCATTCATGGGTTTCAGTACAGATTTTTTTTTAGCTAGGTGAACATATGCGTCCTGTGGATGGCTCTCTATCTCGGTCTCAGGGGTGGCTATCTTGCAGCTGTTGGGAGCTGGACAGACGTCCGGTTGCTCACACTTGAAGTGGATTGAACTTACATGCCATATGCATAGCGTTAAAGACAATGTATCATTTGTTTAAATCCACTAATCCTCTTTACAGTGTAATGCACGTTGATCCAGACTGTTACTCCCCCAGTCCTTTGAGTACCGCGGTTTTAAAACCATTTACTTGAAATTGGCTTTCAGAAATTTAAAAATAAGCGCAAAAAAAAAAAAAAAAAAAAAAAAATTGTCATCAAGGGAAGGACTATGAATGAGATGCTTGTCTTTTACGCTTCATTTAAAATTAAAAATATCACTTTGAAATTCAGAATTTTTAATAGTAATCCACGATGGTAATGCTAAGTTGGCTGCGAAAACTTAAATCAGTTGTGAAATACAAACCATTGTTCAGATTTTTTATTTTATTATTATTATTTATCCAATACTTACCCATGTAAACCAAATCGCTAGAATATATAAACTTGGGTGTGTAAATTCAATTTTGGCTTCACAAGCTTGCCCTGCGGTAACACATGTTGCATTGCGCCGCACTCCCAACACACCTTGCGCACCTCAACGCCTGATAATAATGCACTATAATGTATTGTGGTGCACTGGGGGGAATTTACTAAAACTGGAGCAGCTGTGCAAAGTAATTATCCAGCTCCCATCTTCAGCGTGTTCAATTAAGCTTTAAAAATGAAAGATCGAAACCGATTGGTTGCCATGCACAGCTGCTCTAGATTCTGGTTTCTCCAGTCTTCGTAAATTCTTCTTTGTGTTGCAAAAAATAGTATCTGTATGGGCGTTTTTTATGGTGCGGTTTGCCTATTAAAATGAATGGGATAGCCTAATGCAGGGATAGGCAATTAGCGGACCTCCAGCTGTTGCAAAACTACAAGTCCCATCATGCCTCTGCCTCTGGGTGTCATGCTTGTGGCTGTCAGTCTTGCTATGCCTCATGGGACTTGTAGTTCTGCAACAGCTGGGGGTCCGCTAATTGCATATCCCTGGCCTAATGCAACACACAACGTTAACATGTGCCAATGCACTACCAACCCAGCCTAAGGCCCCTTTTACACGGGCTTTCCGATCGGGTTTGCCTGTTTTTTTAGGCGGACCTGATTGGACGCGCCATTCACGTACTATGGAGCGGCGGATGTCAGTGGTGACATGTTCGCTGACATCCTCCGATATCCGATCCTGTCCGTGAAATCCAGACGGATGGTGGCCCCATTTTCCATCAATCTGGAGGATGGGATTGGATAAAAACGGACAGGTAGTGTTTTTTTTCATCCGATCTCCTATAGAGAGCAGGACTCCGACAGGTCCGTCTCAGCACAGTGAGCGGAGATGGACCTGTCATCTGGACGGCTCAGTGGGCATCAGTGGATCGATCCCCCGCTGTGCAAAGCAGAGTCCGTCGGGCAGACCACCCACGTGAAAGGGGCCTAAAAGTAATTTGCAGCTTTTGCTAAAACAATACCTTGTGAAGCTGCCATGACAGTCCTTGTTCAGGCAGTTCCTGTTAAAGGTTGAGAACATTCTCTCCTTGTCTCCCAGTTGTGCTTGCTGCATTGTCACCCAGTCACATGGGCTTCTGATGGAGCCTACAGGTGGATGTTGAAACCTACATTACACAGGCGTGGTCCACTTTTTTGAATTGCCCTGACAAAATGCCAATCAACCATCACTGGAGTGGATTTAGATAGGCAGTGGCTGTAATGAAGCTGCAAGCAAAGCCCTGAAAAATCAACAATCACCGGAGTGGATTTACATAGGAAGTGGCTGTAATGAAGCTGTAAGCGATCAGCAGCTCTAAGATGCATTAAAGGATTATTAAATGAAAGCAGTGATAAACCCAAAAGCAAACCTGTATTCTATTAGATTGCCAATTCTTAGATGTGATGGCTGCATTCGTTTTCTTTCCTTTATTTTCACCTAGTGATCCTGTCAGTAAGTGGTGTTTTTAAAGAGGGCAAGCTGTCCTGCAGATGTAGCAGTTACAGGGATGAAAGAAACTATTTAAAGGAGAAGTACAGCCAAAGCTTGCTTGGCTGTACTTCTCCTGTGGATCGGAGGAGTGCAGTTTGTTCTGCACTCCTCCTGTGACCTGGTTTCAGCAGGCTGAAGCACCGCTGTTGGCTGACGTCACAGAGCTGGTTCAGGCTGGGGGCAAAATCGTGACTATATAAAATCAGGATCCACCCACAACCCTGCACTGGCACATGGCTCAGCCTCTCAGTGAGCCGCTGAGAGCCTAAACCAGCCGCTCCCGCCCCCTCCACGGCCCAGCACTCCAGTGAGTGAGGGGAGGAGAGGGGGGGCAGAGCAGACAGTGGTGACCGACAGTCGTGCCCCCTGTGCTTCTTCACCCGGAGTGGGGGCCCTCTAATACTGCAGGTGTGTTACTGGCCAGATCACAAGGTGAAAACAGAGGGCAGCCACAAAATCGAATGATTGGCTCGGCTGCACGAATTGTCTGTCTGTTTAAATGGTTATAGCAGGCGCACGTGCGCCACCAATGCGCTTGGCCACGATGTCCGTCGGCCACCTGCGATCGCTCCAAAGAGCGCCAGAATGGGCCTCTGTCAATGTAAACAGATCCCCGTTCTGTCAGGGGAGTACTGTGTGATCGTCTGTTCTTAGTGATCAGGAACAGCGATCTCTCTGTACTCCCAGTCGGTCCCCTCCCACCACAGTTGGAAACACCTCCCAGGGAACACTTAACCCCTTGATCGCCCCCTAGTGCTAACCCCTTCACTGCAAGTGTCATTTATACAGTGGTCAGTGGCTATTTTTAGCGCTGATCACTATAATAATGTCACTGGCCCCAAAAAAGTTTCAAAAAGTGTCCGATCTGTCTGCCGCAATGTCACAGTCCAGCAAAAAATCGCTGATCACCGCCATTACTAGTAGAAAAAATGAACAATGAAAATGCCATAAATGTATCCCCTATTTTGTAGACGCTACAACTTTTGCGCAAACCAAGCAATATACGCTTATTGTGTTTTTTTTTTTTTTTTATTTATTTATTTTACCAAAAATATGTAGAAGAATACATATTGGCCTAAACTGATGACAAAATGTGTGTTTTATTTATTGGATATTTAGTATAGCAAAAAAATAAAAATATTGTTTGTTTTTTTTGTTTTTTTTAAATTGTGTTTTTTATTTTTAGCTCTATAAACACAATAAGACCACAATGGTGATCAAATACCACCAAAAGAAAGCCCTATTTGTGGGGAAAAAAAGGACGTCAATTTTTGGGTACAGCGTCACATGACCGTGCAATTGTCAGTTAAAGCGACGCAGTGCCGTATCGCAAGAAAATGCTGCTGACTTTTTTAAAATAAGGACACTCATCTGTCCCAGGGTCCTTGGATGTCGGAACCCGAGGCCGAACCGTCCCTCGGTCCTCGGATGCTGCCTCCGCCATCTTGCGGCTTCATTTCCCGGTTCCCTACTGCGTGAGTCGCGCAATGCAATAAGAATGCTTCACACTGTCTCTGGGACCCGTGTGTGTCCCAGCAGACAGTGCGGCGGGACAGGAAGAGGCATAGACTCCCGTGGGAGTGGAAGTGGGTGCAAATACCTTTCTTAGACAGGTATCTGCACCCCCCCCCTCCCCCTTGAAAGGGGCCAAATGTGACACCGGAGGGGCGGAAGTTCCACTTTAGGGTGGAATCCCGCTTTAAGGTGAAAAAACACCTGCCAGTGACCGCCCCCCCTATTTTACTTACATGAGCCCTGGAATTTCACCTGGTGGTGACACGCTCTTCCTTTGCCCGGGGTTGTCGGCTCTTAATTGGATAAATTGATAGCAGCGCCGCCATTGGCTCTCTCTACTGTCAATCAAATCCAATGATGCAGGGGGCGGGGCCGAGTCTGGCATTTGTGTCTATGGACCCAAATGCTGGATTCGGGAGCGCGCCAGCAAAGGTAAACCCCCGGGAGAGCGCTTCTCCTAGGGCAGTGATGGCGAACCTGATGTTTTGGAACTACATTTCCCATGATGCTCATGCACTCTGCACTGTAGTTGGGCATCATGGGAAATGTAGTTCCAAAACATCTGGGGTGCCAAGGTTCGCCATCCACTGTCCTAGGGGGGTTATATGATGAGAGCCTCCGGGGGGACCCCAGAAGTCGGTGTTCGGTGGCCACTCTGTGCAAAACTAACTGCACAGTGGAGGTAATGCTGGATTCACACCTATGCATTTTTAGTGCTTTTTGCATTTTGCACTAGAGAACGTGTCCCATAGGAAACCATGTTAAATGGACTGCAGTGCAAATCTGCAAAATGCAAAAAGCACTAAAACTGCATAGATGTGAATCCAGCCTAAGTATAGGTTTGTTATTTAAAAAAAACAAAAAAAAAAAAATGCGAACCTTTACAATCACTTTAAGTCCCTCAAGGTTTACATCTACTTTAGAACAGCAATGCATAATGTCATTTCCTACTAGATGAGCATAAAATTGTCACCTCTAATAAATATATCTTGACATTCTTTTTATTTTTTATTTTATTTTTTTAGATTTTTCATCATTAAAAAAAAAATTGTAACGCAACGCGTAGGGAGTGCTCTTTGTTTCTTTCTTGTTGGTTTGGTACCCTTCTACTTTTTGAAGGGTTTGGCATCTATCTTGGAATGACTTGGTGCAGCAACAAGCATGTAGCAGTTGGTAAATAAAGATGGATATTCTTTTGTTTTCCCCGATGCTCGTTATACTCCACTTACCCAGCGAGCTTCCTAGGGAGTGGCAGCTGTTTCTTATGTTAGGCACTCTATCAGGGGCTAGACAGCTTTGATTCAGTAAAGCATTGTTGGGTAAGGGGGGGGGGGGGGGTAATGCATTCTTGTTGAATTCTCAGTAGGATTAACTTTTCATATGCCAAAAGGGCAGCAGTGTCTCTCAAGACTTGCACCATATAAAGAACAAAGCTACATTAGTTCAGCCCATGCATGTGACACTCAGTCATAAAGGGTGTGTTTTGTATACAGAAAACATTCGTGCACATGGTGTTCTGAATTTAACTGCAATGTTCTGTTTACAGAGACTCTTACTACGTACTGATGGAGAGATTATTTTTTTTTTTTTTTTTAGTGCCTCAAATCTTTTCTCTTTTCGGACACAATTACTTTTTCAGGTTTAGGTCATTTATGGTACAAACTTTAAAAAAAAAAACTGAAGGAAGTTAAACAAGACCATAAAACTATTTCCCCTTTTCATCACCTGACTTTTAAGCTAGATCTTTAATCTTCTTTACCGGCGACCTTTTAAATGAAGTTGATATTTTAATTTCGTAATTACCTTCCTTTTTTATATTTACACATCTTTTTGCTTTCTGTTCGTGGTCTACTTGGTTTCCTGATCTTTAAAAAAAATGGAACATTGAGGAGAAATGCTACAACAAACTATAAACTTGATACTCCTACAGGAAGAACACTATAGGATAACCGAAGGGGGGGGGGGGGGGGGTAAAAAAAAAAGGATCAGCTCCAACAAAGACTCGATTGTTCTTAGATGTTTTCATCTCTTTAATCTGCGTCGTGTCTATTGTGAAAGCCTTTGTGGGTTAAACCCTTAGTTCTCGTTTCTTTTTTTTTTTTTTTTTTTTAATGAATAGGCCCCTTAAGACATAAGTGATGAAAAAAACTTGCGTAGTGGTACCACAAGATCTTTGGTTGTAAAATAACATGTACATCATTTTGATCTCACCGGAATTTGATGCCAGCTGTCAGTACTTTTATATTGCAAGTTTTACTTTACTTACCAAAAACTGCTTGTAAAAAAATCTTATAAAACTGTCCCTGATGTGCCTTCTTCAGGACAAAAATAGGAACGACTGGCAGTCTTTTTAGATTGGTTGATTGCAAATTGCTTGTACCATTCCTGAATTTTATTCTTAACTAGGGTTGAGCTCAGGCGTGTTCGCATGGTCCACGTGCAGAGCCCGACAGGAAGTCGGCGCAGCGCTGCGCTAATCACAAGCAGTGAGACATTGCCCGATCTCTGCAGCCGCGCATCGGGGCAATGTCTCACTGCCTGTGATTAGCGCTGCGCTGACTTCCTGGCGGTCCCTGCACGTGGACCATGCGAACATGCTTGAGCTCATCCTTAGGCCGGTTTCACACTGGGGTGGTGGGGGCGGCGACGGTAAAACAGCGCTATATTTAGCGCTGCTTTACCATCGTTTTAGCCGCGGTATGCGGCTGCTAGCGGGGTAGTTTTAACCCCCGCTAGCGGCCGAAACCGACTTTCACACTGGAGTGAAAGGACCCGCTTTTTTCAGGAGCTATAGAGGCGCTATTTTTAGCGCTGTAGCTCCTAAAAAACGCTTCAGTGAGAAATGGGCCTTATTCTTAACACAAGTGATCTTGTTTTAACCACTTCAGCCCCGGAAAGGATTTACCCCCCTTCCTGACCAGAGCACTTTTTGCAATTCGGCACTGCGTCGCTTTAACTGACAATTGCGCGGTTCTGCGACGTTGCACCCAAACAAAATTGATGTCCTTTTTTCCCCACAAATAGAGCTTTCTTTTGGTGGTATTTTATCACCCCTGCGGTTTTTATTTTTTGTGCTATAAACAAAAAAATGGGCGACAATTTTGAAAAAAAAAAAAGCAATATTTTTTTACTTTTTGCTATAATAAATATCCCCCAAAAATATAGAAAAAATATTTTTTTCCCTCAGTTTAGGCCGATATGTTTTCTTTTACATATTTTTGATAAAAAAATTGCAATAAGTGATTATTGATTGGTTTGCGCAAAAGTTATAGCTTCTACAAAAGGGGGATAGTTTTTATGGCATTTTTATTATACATTTTTTTATTTTTTTTTATTGGCCACGACATTATGGCAGACACTTTTGACACTATTTTGGGACCATTGTCATACAGCGATCAGTGCTATAAAAATGCACTGATTACTGTGTAAATGACACTGGCAGGGAAGGGGTTAAACTCTAGGGGGCGATCAATGGGTTAAGTGTGTCCTAGGGAGTGATTCTTACTGTGGAGGGGACGGGCTACTACTCGCATGACAGCGATCACTTCTCCTGATGACAGGGAGCAGTAGATTCCTGTCATGTCGCAAGGCAGAACAGGGAAATGCCTTGTTTACATACATTACATTACATTACATGCATCTTCCCGTTCTTCCGCTCCGTGACACCATTGCAGGCACGCAGCGGGCGCCCACAATGCCGCATCTTAAAGGGGACGTACCTGTACGCCCATTTGCTCAGCCATGCCATTGTGTCGACTTATATCGTCGTGCGCTGGTCGGCATGTGGTTAAAAAGTATTTTGCCCAAACTTTATATTCACGCTAATGCTTTCTACAAAATTGGTGCAAAACTTTCAAAAAATCCCATTTTACTTTCTATTGTCATCTTGTACACAACTTCACAGCTAAACAAGACACAGGCTACTGTGGTGGGTTTAAAAAAAATAATAAATAAATAAAAAGGTACTGACTCTTACAATATGCAATTTTCTTGTTCAACTTCCTTTAGATTTACCTTCAACTATGTAGTGCAAGAAATGCCGGTAACTCGATTGCTTCTTCTTAAATCTTTATTGAGCACCAACAGCAGTGCGATATCTAAAGTGCTAACATGTTGTTGCATGATGCTATGATGTCGTTTTGATCCGTTTACAGCTGTTTCTGTGCCTTTAAGGAAATTACCCAGAAAGCATTGCTCCTCCCATTTCATCCCATAGTTGCTATGGTCTTACTCTGTCACTGTGGTCCCACAAGCCTGGCCTTTCGTGCACCAGGTTCATAAGCACCTCATGGGAGACATCTCTTGCCATGTTTCTCCTTGGGCATGTACTGGGCATGTACTTCCTATTGTCCAACTACTGCCTGGGTCATAGGTTGACTTCACAGATGAACAAAAAAAAATTATTTCTTCAAAACTGATCTTGATCGGACGTTGACGGCCATTGTCAGTTAATATCCGTTTTCACGGATCTGGACGTAGCCTTGTACGTTAAACGGATAAAATCGGAAGCGGAGGTTAACGGATGGTCATCCGTTTGCCCATAGGAATGCATTGTCGTCCGTTGACGGATGGAAGAAAAGCGGATAGACGATTCATTCGTGTGAAAGGGGCCTTATGGAAAACTTAAAAAAAAAATAACGTCAAAGTATAAAATAAACGTTAACCCCATGGCCTGGTCGAAGTGGCTCTGGCATTCCCCTTCTATTTTTTGTCATATACGGGAATATGTTCATTGCTTCCCTGAATTTTTTTTAATCTGGTGCAATGAAAGCATATAATCTTGTCACCTATACTTACACTTGGCTTAAACGGGTTATTATAGCCTATGCCACATGTGTCAAACACAAGGCTCGCAGGCTGAATCCGGCCCGCCAGGCCATTTAATGTGACCCTTGCACGTCTCCTGCAGCTACGCCCCCCCCCACCTCGTCTCCGCCCCACCTTGTCTCAGCAGTCGGAAGCATAGAGGACAGAACTCCTCCGCCAGATCCTGCCTTTCTCTGTGTAGCCGTGGAGAGGCTCGTCTCTGCCTCCCCTCCTCCATCCCGACAGTTGATAGCAGAGAGGAGGACAGAACTCCTACAGATCTTGCACCTCTCTGGGCAGCCGTATCACCCCCCTGTCTCACCCTTCCCTGGTCTCAGCATTCAGCAGACTCCGGTAGCTTATCCCTGCCCTCCTCTGGTCCTCCTCCAGACCCTGCACATTTTGCTTCTCAGCTCCACCCTCAGCTTCTACCCAGCAGCAGCACAAGGTAAACAGATGTACACATCACATGTAGTTCCAACAATGGTCTTGTCTGTAAGTTACTGTCTAGCTCTATTCTATTACACTGTGATGTAAAGGGACGGTGGGAGATTCTTGACTTCTGATTGGGGTGTTGTGGGACATCTAATTTTACAGATACAACGGCCCTTTGAGGACAACCATAATACTGATGTGGCTGGTAATGAAATTGCGTTTGACACCCCTGGCCTATGCTCAGGGCTGGTGTTTCCACTAGGCAAACTAGGCAGCCGCCTAAGGCGGAGTGCTGCGGGGGGGCACCTGGCCACTGGTGTTCCTACTCTCTTCTCTCTGCAGCAAGCAACTAAGTCTCAGCATCAGCAGGCAGCCACCACTCTGTTCGCACATAGTGTCAGAGGCGCAGGGGCGGTGGAGGACTGTGTCTGTGTCCCGACTCCTGAATGCATTGAAGCAAGCGAACATTGATTGATGGGCGCCGGCGAGGGCTGCATTTGTTGGACGCCGGCGAGGGCTGCATTTGTTGGACGCCGGCGAGGGCTGCATTTGTTGGACGCCGGCGAGGGCTGCATTTGTTGGACGCCGGCGAGGGCTGCATTTGTTGGACGCCGGCGAGGGCTGCATTTGTTGGACGCCGGCGAGGGCTGCATTTGTTGGACGCCGGCGAGGGCTGCATTTGTTGGACGCCGGCGAGGGCTGCGTTAATGGGCGCCGGCGAGGGCTGCGTTAATGGGCGCCGGCGAGGGCTGCGTTAATGGGCGTCGGCGGGGCTGCGTTAATGGGCGTCGGCGGGGCTGCGTTAATGGGCGTCGGCGGGGCTGCGTTAATGGGCGTCGGCAAGGCTGCGTTAATGGGCGTCGCCGAGGCTGCATTAATGGGTGCTGGTAGGCTGCATTTGATGGGTGCTTCATTAAAAAGGTGGGGTATACATGGGCATGGCAAAGGGGGTGGAGCCAGGGGGGCAGCAAAATAAGGTTTCGCCTAGGTTGTCAAAAATCCTTGCACCAGCCCTGCCTATGCTTTGTGGTCCCCTTCTCTGCCATCAAGTATTTGGCCAGCGCACTTTTTGTATGTTAGTGCTGAAGTTTTACTTTTTAACAGGGTTCATTTTTCTTCTCTGAAAATCTTCTAACTAAATATTCTCGCTTGTCTCCCAAGTCTGTTGTTGATTAGTAAATTGCCTATAGATGTGTAAAAGTACTTGCACTGCAAAATGTAAATGGGGAAAAAAAAGTTCTCCATATGTCACTGTGAAAAATGACAACGGCAGAAGTAATACATTGGACATCTGCTCAGAATTGTACATTCACTATGCATTTAAGGATCAGATGTTGCAAAACATACAGTGTATTATTTATCTCTGTGCGTGACGCAGTTTGACTTCTCTGCGCGGTGGCCGCCTCTGTGTGCGTTCTAAATCACCAGCCGACATAACAAAGTACCATGCTGGGTTGGATGGTGAATGCATATTGAGCTGAGCAATTGAGGCTCGAGGATCTGTAATCGTAACATATAATTGTTCATAAATTATACGAAGGTTCCCACAACTGAGGAGAGATTGAATCAATGGAACTTAACTTTTACTTTCTTCTTTAAAGCCCAATTAAACTTTGAATTTATATCATCTAACTACATACCAGGTACATCAAAACAAATGTTTTCCAGTGTTCTTAGAAATCGGTGTCACCTAAAGTAAAAAAGCCTGTCCCCTGGCAACATTCTGCAGAGGACAGTTGCACTTTGCATGGAAGCAGTTGTCTCTCTGCAGAGGTGCAACACGCCCCTTGCTGAGCTAAAGCTCTCCAATCAGCAGGGAGTATGAGCTTTCGTTTTCATCCTCTGCTGCACCGCAGGGCTCCACATCTCCTGCAGCCTCTTTGCAGCTTCCTGTCTACATGTACTCCAATGGTGTCTGATGGTGGCAACAGTGGACCATCAATGCCTGCATATTATGTGCTGAAATAGCTGCTTGTTTGTCCTACTGAAAGCCTATGTAACAGGGTGACAACACGGAGGCAGAACATTGTCCTTCTATAACTGGACATGCTTGAAAAAGGACCTCCAATTATTATTTTAATGAGAACTGCAATTGTAAAAACCTTGCAAATAGTGGTGCACCGAAATGAAAATTCAGCCTGTACTTGGTCGAAACTGAAATTGATGATTTATTTTTTTTTTTTTAATTATATATTTTTATAAATAATTGTATTTGAATTTTAATGAACCACTTCAGCCCTGGAAGGGTTTACCCCCTTAATGACCAGCCCATTTTTTGAGATTTGGCACTGCGTCGCTTTAACTGACAATTGCGCGTCGTGCAACGCTGTACCCAAACAAAATTGACGTCCTTTTTTTTTTCCCCACAAATAGAGCTTTCTTTTGGTGGTATTTGGACACTCTGCAGTTTTTTATTGTTTGTGCTATAAACAAAGAACAACAATTTTGGGGAAAAAAAGCAATATTTTTTACTTTTTACTATAATAAATATCCCCCAAAAATATATAAAAAAAAAAGTGTTTCTCAGTTTAGGCCGATATGTATTCTTATACATATTTTTGGTAAAAAAAATCGCAAGAGTATATTGATCGGTTTGCGCAAAAGTTATAGCGTCTACAAAAAAGGGGCTATATTTATGGCATTTTTATTATTATTTTTTTTTTAATAATGGCGGCGATCTGCAATTTTTTTTAATTTTTATTTTATTGTGACTGCGACATTATGGCGGACACATCGGACACAATTTTGGGACCATTGTCATTTATACAGCGATCAGTGATATAAAAATGCACTGAATGCTGTGTAAATGACACTGACAAGGAAGGGGTTAAACACTAGGGGGCGATCAAGGGGTTAAGTGTGTCCTGGGAGTGATTCTAACTGTGGGGGGGGGGGCTACCACTGACATGACAGCGATCACTGCTCCCATTGACAGGGAGCAGTAGATCTGTCATGTCACTAGGCAGAACAGGGGAATGCCTTGTTTACAAAGGCATCTCCCCGTTCTGCCTCTCCACACCGCAATCGCGGGCCGCCGGCAAATATAGAGTTCCCGGGACCCGCGGTATTCAGCGGGCGTGCGTGTGCGCCCGATAGGTGGCAAATTTAAAGGGGCATACAGGTACGCCCATTGGCCTGCCTGTGCCATTATTCCGCCGTACATCTGTGTGCGATGGTCGGCAAGCGGGTAAAAGGACCACCATTGTGAAAATACTGTATTCTGGGAAAAGTCGCCATACATGTAATGGGAGTATTCAGTATGCATTTTTTTTTATTTTATGTGCCAATCCGAGGGCTGCAGTTGTTCCTTTTTAATTTTTTTATTTTTATTTGTGGCTGCCCCTGCAAGACACCGTTCCTAATATTTTCAAAGTCTTTATACTTGACTGAAACATAACTTCTTTTTCTTTACATTTTCAGGTGAGTACATAAAGACCTGGCGGCCCCGTTACTTTCTCCTCAAGACAGACGGTACTTTTATTGGTTACAAAGAGCGTCCGCAAGATGTTGACCAGTTAGAAACCCCTTTGAACAATTTCTCCGTAGCCAGTAAGTACTACTTTTGCCTTTATATCTTTAAAACGCGAATGCAGAATTCTACTTATTATTCAAGTAAATCTTTCACAACCCTGGGCACTTGGCATTGGGCACAGGATGGTTGTAAAGGTCGGGGTAGAGGGGGGGGGAAGCAAAATCAGGGATTGCATGTCGATATGATCAGTGGATTGCAGGATAGAGGGAGCTGATTTTGGGGTGCAACCTTGTTGAAGATCTCTGGGTGGAAGGGGATTGGATTACAGACTGCCCATCGTAAAGCCCTGCGCAAATTGTTGGCGCTACATAAATCCTGAATAATAATAATTAAAGAAGGCTCAGGAGGTGGGTGGGCAGTGGCATAGGTATAGGAGTGCGGCCCGCGGCATATCATTCATCTGTGCAGTGTGCGGGGCTGAGCCACACTGCACACATGGAGTGGTCTGCGACAATTCTGAGCCCCTGCGCCATGTTAACCCCCAACACACAGTACGCAAAGCTACTCTGGGCCACAGTGCCCCAAGAGGGCAGTGCTGCAGACACCTCCCATCCCATCTCTCCTGACAAATTAAAGCGATCACAGGACTGACCGGCAGCAGTTTCGGCCAATTAAGAGATCAGGAAAGATGTCCACTGCCTAGCAGTATCTCTATAAGAGAAGGAGGGAGCGGGCCATGTGTATGGAAGCTCTACTGTCCCGGCGGCAGCTCCTTCTAAAGCCAAGACTGCTCAACCTCTGTAAGTTGTAGCTGCTCTTCGGCAGCAACCCCTCTGTCCTCTCTTCTGGCCTGTGAAGCCTGCAGAACTTAACTTTGCACCTTGTATATAGAGAACTCTTGAGCCTTGCCCCCTGTACACAGTGAACTTTTAAATGCTGCACCCTGTACGTAGCACCCTACTGAGCCTTGTGCCCTGGATACATTGCGCTCCAGAGTCCTGCCCCCTGGGCGTGGTGCGCTCCAGAGTCCTGCCCCCCTGGGCGTGGTGCGCTCCAGAGTCCTGCCCCCCTGGGCGTGGTGCGCTCCAGAGTCCTGCCCCCCTGGGCGTGGTGCGCTCCAGAGTCCTGCCCCCCTGGGCGTGGTGCGCTCCAGAGTCCTGCCCCCCTGGGCGTGGTGCGCTCCAGAGTCCTGCCCCCCTGGGCGTGGTGCGCTCCAGAGTCCTGCCCCCCTGGGCGTGGTGCGCTCCAGAGTCCTGCCCCCCTGGGCGTGGTGCGCTCCAGAGTCCTGCCCCCCTGGGCGTGGTGCGCTCCAGAGTCCTGCCCCCCTGGGCGTGGTGCGCTCCAGAGTCCTGCCCCCCTGGGCGTGGTGCGCTCCAGAGTCCTGCCCCCTGGGCGTGGTGCGCTCCAGAGTCCTGCCCCCCTGGGCGTGGTGCGCTCCAGAGTCCTGCCCCCTTCTACATTGGCATGCACCTGCACACACCCATGCGAATGGTAAACTGCTGCGTACAAGCATTCACTTACATTACAGGCTATAGTGGCACCTGCTGCTTCCTGGGCTCAGAAAAACACCTGGCTTTTTACTCCCAGCTATTTTCATGTCTCTCATTGTCCAAGATTAGGGGTGCCACACCAGGTTCCAGTATATTCCAAGTCCAGGGACTCATGTTGGGGGTGCAGACTGAGGAAGAAGCCCATCCTGGCTTGTATGCAATTAAGAGGGGGAAATTATCTCAAAACGCCACACACCATCATGGCTAGGCGAAACGTGTCAGTGGTGTGTCCCGGACAGAGCCAAGCCTGAGGCTGCTCTTACTAATGTGACAATCGGGCTCTCGTGGTGTGCAGCATTTGAGGTTCTTTCCCTTCTCCATATCTCGTAGTCCATGTACATGAGTCCTCTATCCAGTGTCAGGACAAGATCCAGTGCCCAGGGCAAAGATGTCAAATTGCCAATTATGTGCAAGCTTATGAGGATAAGGGGGAGAGAGAGCACAGCTCGCACCTCCTCTCGACTCTCTCCTCCTCTCCTTCCAGCTTTGCTCTGATAGAAGTATTGATGCCGCTGTCACTACTCCTGTCAGCCTTGGAAGGAACTTGCGGCGCATCCATCCCTACAATACACACCACGCCCCCTTTTGCCCACCCCTTGTTCCCCGGCCCTGCATCGGTCTTCCTCTCAAACGAACATGCTTGATAATAATGGCTGCTCACCCGACTCTACAGTTATAAAGTCCAGCGGCAATCTGCGAAGTTCTATAAGATGGAAGGGGTTAAGGTTTTTGGTGCAGATATCACCTCCTTCCTCTGGCTTTCCTCCTATTCTTCTTTCTCTACATCCACCGCTAAGTTTCCTACTTTTGTTTATCCTGCATACACTCCGTAGCACAGCGGGATCGCCAACAATCCCAATCCAATGTTATCCCGCTTGTTTTTTTGGCTGCCGCGTGAACAGTCTAGGAAACAGCCCTGTTATGTATTTGCTTGGAAAGCGCGTGTCAAATAGATTTCTGAACTGCTTGAAGAATGTGTTTACAAGGCCGACGTGTTTTTCATTACTGAAAAAAAATGCGCTAAAGAATGTGCTTATTATAACTTTTTCATTTCACTGGATTTGGACTGCGCTGGGTAAACTGTACAACGCGAGTTATAAAATTCCGATCATTAAAGCTGAACTCTAGGCAGGGTTGCCAACCTCCAGCAGCATTTTTTACTGACAAAACATGGAAAATTTACTGACAGAGCACTTTTTATTTTTTTTTTTTACTGACAAACTGAAATATAGAACTCCTATTGAAAACGAATACAGTGAATATTTTTATACATGATATGGAAACACTGACAATAACTATAACAAAGTAATGCCTGATTACACTTAAAAAGTCAATACAGCATGAAATTATCAGCCCTCTGATATTTACTGACAGTTGTAAAAAAAAAAAATCGCTGACTTTACAAACTGACAGTAAATTTACTGGCGGGTGGCAACCCTGACTCGAGGCAAACCATGAAACACAAAGATTTAGAAACCTACATATATAAAAGCCAGTTTATCTGCCAAAGGATTTGTATTTCTGTTTATCCAGCCATAAGATCTGCACTGCTCCTGCCACACAGCACAAATCTGTTTGCCATGACAGGAGACCTGATTTTTCTGTGCTGCAGTTCAGGAGCATTTATGGGTCTTGCTGCTCCCCCCAGCCTGAGACAGGAAAAGCAGCAGACTGATGAGCTCAACTCCCTGGTCACTGTGCTCTCTTCTCCTATCAGCATGTTAGCACATGAGCCCTGCAGCACAGGTTCTTAGAATTCAAATGCTGCTACTTCCTCCCCAGTCTGAGCTCTACTGTACAGGGTAATGCAAGGGACTCGTACCAAGTCAAATTCATTTTAAAAAGTACGCATTTAAAATTTCAGTTATGCAATAATAATACAGAGGTGTAAGTATTTGTATCTTCTATCTTTGCCTAGAGTTCAGCTTTTACCCATAGCAGTTGGCAAGTTTTAAATAAAGTTGCTCTTCGCTATATTGGGTGACAGATCTCAAGCTAGACACTGTCTGCTGTGTGTTATATTTATATATCATATATACTCGAGTATAAGCCGACCCGAATATAATTTTACCACAAACAACTGGGAAAACTTATTGACTCCAGTATAAGCCTAGGGTGAGAAATGCGCAGCTACTGTAAGTGTGCCCATTTGCATGCCTCGCTGTGCCCATTTGCAGTCATAGGTCCCCCAAAACCCCAAACTTGGTAGTTAAGGATTCCTAGATGCCCCCTATCTGCAGCCAAAATTTTGGGTCTCTGGACCCAAAGGGTCCTGAAATGACATTGCTGCAGATGGACACAATGACCAACTTTGGGGCCCTGTATCTCGGCGTCACTTGGTGCTAGGAACCCCATCTTTGTATATGTTGTAGTACCACTGGGTTTGAATACCAAATTTGGGGTTCCTAGCACCAAGTGTCCCCCGAGATATATGGGGCCCGAAAGTCGGGTCGGGAAAAAAAATTTTTTGCAGCAGAAAAGTGCTTGACTCAAGTATAAGCCGAGGGGGGCACTTTCAGCACAAAACAAATGTGCTGAAAAACTTGGCTTATACTCGAGAGTGTGTATATATATATATATATATATATATATATAAATATATAATATATATATATATGTGTGTGTGTGTGTGTGTGTGTGTGTGTATGTATATATATATATATATATATAGACTGTCTGTCTGTCACACCGGATGGGGGGAGGTTTACGAAAAGCGGAGGTTCCTTTTTTTTTGTCCGCTTTAAGTGTGTCCTAGGGAGTGATTATAACTGGGGGGGGGTGGACTTCAACTCACATTTACATAGGCATCTCCCCGTTCTGCGGCTCGGTGACACGATCGCTAGGAGACCGGCGAACATTAAGTCTGCCAGTCCCACGGTCACGCTGTATGCAGCGCGCCCGCTAGCCCCGCCATTTAAATGGGACGTACAGGTACGCCCATTTGCCCACCGCTGCCATTGTGACGACGTATATTGGCGTGCAGCGGTCAGCAAGTGGTTAATGAATGAAATGAGTATTTCACCCCTTCACAAAACATGACTTGGTACTTGGTGGCAAAACCCTTGTTGGCAATCAGAGGTCAGACGTTTCTTGTAGTTGACCACCAGGTTTGCACACATCTCAGGAGGGAATTTGTCGCACTCCTCTTTGAAGATCCTCTCCAAGTCATTAAGGCGATTTGTATGGTCCGCTTGGTCATTTTTACCTCCAGGTAAGCCTATAATAAGACCTGTACGGTTTAGGAGATATTCACCATGCATGCAGCTGCTGACGTCAGCGGGACATGCGCTGTGAAGGTCCTTCACTAACAAATGCGTCTGCTGTGAGCGCTGTATAAACTGTTTATAACATTAGCTACATACAGTATACAGCGCTGTGTTCGTCCTGCTCCTGGATCAAATCGAGTCAGGCTGAGCGCTGCTGAGCCCTTCACAGGTAGCTTTGTATTTTCTAAATGACTCCAAAAGCTTTCCTCCGAATTGGCAGAGGTGGATTTCCCCTATCTACCTCCGCCAATCAGAGGAAGCCTCTCACTATTTTAGAAAATACAAAGCTACCTGTGAAGGGCTCAGCAGCGCTCAGCCCGACTCGATTTGTTCCGGCAGCGGGACAGGAGGTCCTTGTCCCACTGTCGGAACACAGCGCTGTATATTGTATGTAGTTTATACTACAGACGGTTTATAGCGAAAACAAAAAGGCTGGCATCACCAAGAAGATGACCTCTGCTGGGTTCACCTGCTTAGAGAGAGCGGCCCTCACTATTTTAGCCCGTGGGCTGAATGAAAAAATGAATTCCTCCATCCAAACAAGGTGAATGGAGGAATGTTCCTCGCTGAGACCTTTTCTGACAGCAGCACCTCGGAATACTCTGATCAGCAGCTGCAACATTTTCCAACATATGTCCCTTTGCCAGAAGTCGATTAAACAATCCGCTTCTGTCGCAGATCGGGGAGCCCTCTCACTAATTGAAATTTGGCCACTCCCTACTGGACTGGCATCATTTCAATCTGGGTATGGGCAGCATTTTATCCTCTTGTTACAGACCACAAAATCAAGCGATCAAATTTCTTACATGCAAGAGTTAAAAAAATTGCTTTAGTAGATTAGTCCTTATCATGGGACTGTCAGCACTTCTCTGTATATGAAGGTGCCTAAGGGGATAAGAATGATGGATGCCACATTTTGTGTAGTAAAGCACACTGTTTCCCCTTTCACTGAAATCTACACTCTTGATACATACACTATATTGCCAAAAGTATTGGGACACACAAACTTTAATGGCATCCCAGTCTTAGTCCGTAGGGTTCAATATTGGGTTGGCCCACCCTTTGCAGCTATAAGAGCTGCAACTCTTCTGGGAAGGCTGTCCACAAGGTTTAGGAGTGTGTCTATGGCAATGTTTGACCATTCTTCCAGAAGTGCATTTCTGAGGTCAGGCACTGATGTTGGACGAGAAGCCCTGGCTCACAGTCTCTGCTCTAATTCATCCCAAAGCAGGGCCAGTTTAAGAAAATCATGGGCCTGGTGCTGAGGATTTTGTTGGGGCCTTTAATAAACAATAAATAAATAAAAATGCAAACAATTTTTTGTTATAACAAATTAAATTAAAGAGGGAGAGAGAGAGAGAAAGGGGATGAAAGAGGTGTGAGGGGTAAGGGAGGGGGGATGAGGGAAAGAGGATGCACATGAGCATGCGTAGGAATGACATCAACGCAGCCCGGCCAAGACAAGTGACCGAAGGCACAGAACCCAGAAGGAAGACCGGGTGAAGATGGAAGCGCCCGGGACCTGCCGGATTGATCACAGCACAGCACTGGAGGGCTCAGTCTGACAATTTAAGTGTACCCTAATGTGCTAATATGCTGTGCATACTTGTACATTATGGCATAACCTACCTAGGGGCCTCTAAAAAGTAGTAATGTTAGAAAGGTTTACTACCACTTTAATATCACAGGAGCCTCTCGTGGGACCCCCTACTGACCCTTTGGCCCTTGGGCAGTGCCTAAGTGCATAGTTGCCAATATTTCAAAAATATTTTCAGGAACACTTTTTTATTTATTTTATTTTTTTTTTTTTTTTTACAAGTGGTATATTTAGAGTAGCTGACATCCCCTGTGTTCTTCTATACATCACAATAGTAATTACAAAATTAAATAAGTACTAATAATGGGGCACAACAAATATGAGGACTGAGATTTCCTTTAGTTGAACTAACAAAAGTGTGCCCATTCTAGAATTGGTAACATTGAGGATATTCAGTATAATTTTAAAGAACTGTTTTTGTGGGTAAGAGGCATAGGCTCCTCCCCTATGCCTCTTACCCACGGAAACAGTTCTTTAAAATTATACTGAATATCCTCAATGTTACCAGCTCTAGAATGGGCACACTTTTGGATGGTATAAAAGTGGGAAGTATGTGCAGGTGAGGGAGAGGAATGTGGAGGGTCCAACACTGGGCACTATGTACATGAGAGGAGTGCAGAGGGTATGGCAGAAGGCACTATGTACAGCAGAGGAATTTGAAGGGTATGACAGTGGGCAGTATGTACAGGAGAGGAGTGTGGGGAGTATGACAGAGGGTAGTTTGTACAGGAGAGGAGTGTGGAGGGTATGACAGTGGGTAGTATGTACAGGAGAGAAGTGTGGGGGGTATGACAGAGGGTAGTATGTACTGGAGAGGAGTGCGGAGGGTATGGCAGAAGGCACTATGTACAAAATTTGTGTCCTCTCCTGGTCAGCAGCATATTGCACCTATCACTGATGTCTGTCACTGCTTCCTACACATATGCACCAGCTCCTGCTCAACACCATATTGTCCCTGTCACTGCTTCCTACACACATGTCCCATCTACTACTCAACAGCAAATTGTCCCTGTCACTGCAAAATTTGTATCCTTCCCTGGTCAGCAGCATATTGCTCCTGTCACTGACATCTGTCACTGCTTCCTACAAATATGCAGCAGCTCAACAGCATATTGTCCCTGTCACTGCTTCCTACACATACTGTGTACGTACCATCTCCTGCTCAGGAGCATATTGTCCCTGTCACTGATGTCTGTCATTGCTTCCTACACACATGTACCATCTACTACTAAACAGCATATTATCCCTGATGCTGATGTCTGTCACTGCTTCCTACACACATGTAAGATCTACTACTCAACAGCATGTTGTCCCTGTCCCTGCTTCCTACACATACTGTGTGTAATATCGCCTGCTCAGGAGCATATTGTCCCTGTCACTGATGTCTGTCACTGCTTCCTACACACATGTACCATCTATTACTCAACCGCATGTTGTCCCTGTCACTGCTTTCCTACACACATGTAAGATCTACTACTCAACACGATATGGTCCCTGTCACTGCTTTCCTACACACATGTAAGATCTACTACTCAACAGCATATTGTCCCTGTCACTGCTTTCCTACACACATGTAAGATCTACTACTCAACAGCATATTGTCCCTGTCACTGCTTTCCTACACACATGTAAGATCTATTACTCAACAGCATGTTGTCCCTGTCACTGCTTTCCTACACACATGTAAGATATATTACTCAACAGCATATTGTCCCTGTCACTGATGTCTGTCACTGCTTCCTACACACATGTACCATCTATTACTCAACAGCATATTGTCCCTGTCACTGCTTTCCTACACACATGTAAGATCTACTACTCAACACGATATGGTCCCTGTCACTGCTTTCCTACACACATGTAAGATCTACTACTCAACAGCATGTTGTCCCTGTCACTGCTTCCTACACACATGTAAGATCTACTACTCAACACGATATGGTCCCTGTCACTGATGTCGGGCATGACTTTTTACACATACAGTATGTAGCGGCTGACAATTGCAAAGCTTACATGCACCTTATGACATGCAGCATTTTTATCGTTGCTGTGAGATGGTCATGCACAGTGAACATTCGTGTTACATTTTAATACACTCCCTTCAATAGAATTACTTGCTTGCTCTGACCAGTAACTTGTATAGCCAGCCATTGATTTTTCTCCTCGATAAGTATGTGGTTTGTTATTACTGAAGAAAAGGTAAATTGTACAAGTATTTCACCATTATCAGCTTTTCTGCCTTCCTGAGTGATTCTGAGCAAGGGATTATTTGAGTGATAAATATCCGGCCACACTCAGACACCCACCTCCTAATCTCCCCCCCAAATCTCAGCCACCCTCCTGCACTCCTCCTTGGGTGAGAGCCTGTTGCCTGATCTAATTGTTACTAGAATTAGAAGGCTGAATTTAGTATCTCTAGAAGTCTCTCTCTCCATCTCTATTGTGGGACTTCACTAAATGACTTGCTGAAAGCCCCAATAGCCTGTTTAATGGCAGTTCACATCTGGGTGGTGCCTTTTTAGCATTGCATTTTAGGCCTGCTGCCATTGAACTCTTTATTGCGTACATTTTCATGAAATCGCATAAAAGTTGCAGCAAGCTGTATTTTTTTTTTATTTTTTTTATTGCACTGCATCTTAAATTCACATAAAACACAGAGGTATGAACGGGACTTATGCTTATTTTGGAATGGTACCCCAATGCACCTGTGCTGCAACAATGTGCATTGTGGCGTGCTGCAAAAATATGCAGTAAGCACCATATTTTCATGCGCGAGGTGCAATGCAGCCAATTAATTTGGAATAGGATGCCTAATGCAGGCCATCTCAAAGCATGAAAATGTGTTGTAGTGCAGTGTGGTATAGTGTGAATGGGCCTTTTTAACAGGGCTCATAGACATAAGGTGGGAGTTGCCTGATATGGCTGGATTGGGTATTGATCTTGTGTTGTGGTGCCTGTATTTTACACTGGTTGGGCGCTGTTGTGGGGGGTAGGACAGTCAACTACGTTAAAAAGACTCCTCAATCAGCCACCCCGCCTCTGCTTCCTTAAGTTCCCTTTCCCACCATTGAGCTAAACTCGGAAGGTTGGCATAGTGGAGTTTCCAAGTTTTTTGGATTGCATTTCCTGGGTTACTTGTATGAATGACTGCCTTCTGGGGTAGGTGGGCATTTTGCTTATACAGCACATCTGTATTTCTAGCACAATAGCAAGGAAGTAGGAGGCTGCAGTAAGACATTTTAGCCTAATTTATAGAAGTGAATCAGAGCAGGCTCCAAACTTTCTAAACAAGAGACCAGTTTACCATCCTTCAGACTTTAGGGGGGCAAGACTGTGGCCTTTGGGAATAGAAAGGGGTCGCAACATCAGTGGGTCAGATCTTTGGTGTCAGTGGGAGGCATTGTGCCCTATCATCAATGCTCATTTAGAGGAATTTGTGCTTTCATTCACTGTCAGTGGTTATGTCCCATTGTTGGTTTCAATAGATAGAATAGTGCCCCAAAGGCTGTATAAAAGCAAGCAAAGGGCCGCAGTTTGGAGACCACTGACTTGGAGGACAACAACAAGCTCCTCTACTGTGGTGGACAGTTACCAAAGGGGGGGCCCTGTACAACTACTGGGAAAGTGAGGGCACTTATTCATTATGATGGGAGTAAGCGGTGTCCAGGTCTGAGTGATGGTAAATGGGGGTCCCAGCCCCCATCTGACCTGCAACAAGTATAAATGGGCCCCTGAGTCTCAAACCACTTGTACAGATTGCAGCTGCACAAGGGCCCTCTGTCTGTTGATGCTACTCTAAGTTGAGTCCGGGACCAAATTAAGCCCCTGATTTTGATTTATCTTCCTAGTAGTGGTTTACCCTGTGTTCCATCCCACAATAAAATGCCGCTGGTGCCACAATGACATATCGGCAGGCTTGGGCATTGTGGGGAGCAGGGTGACATGCCTGTTCTGTGCAAATCGTAGCTTAGAAAAAGTTATTTGCATAATTGGGAGACCGTTGGCAGCATTGGGCTGCACTGATTCTGCAGCAAGGCATATGTACCAACGTCCTGTGCCGTGACCTACCTCCTACTGATGTTGGTTTTACTTTTGATCTATTCACTGGCTTTAAATGAATTGAAATCTGGTTCCTATGTGTTGCTATACTTTCTTCTTCACCATTACTTATTTGAAAATGGACCTATACTTTCATCATAACTTTCCTTTTTTGTATGTGTCACCTAACCCATCTTTTGTAATCTTTGGAATTGTTCATCTCTTTGATGCCAGTCACAACACGAATACTGAACCATTGACCCCCTTCTTTCTTAAAGAGGATTGGGGGGAGACTGATGTTCCAGAAGATCTTGCTGTTGGTTTGGCATTGTTCTTGTTGACAATGTTATGATGAGGAGCGGGTCATTAAAATTCACACCTTTTACATAATTCAATAGCGTACATGTCGGCATTGCAAAACTACATTCTCATTTTGAGTGGAAAAGTATGTCTTGCTGGACTCCCTCATGTGACCTAAAGTCAAGCCGGGGCAAAGATCTCATGTTCTCTGGCTACTACCAGTTTTAACTGTTTCTAATTTATACAGTTACTAGCCAGGCAACTAGTATTTTGAAGAGGATGGTTTAGTGATTGCATCCCTTAATATCTCTCAGTATAGGTTTCCTTAAGAGGAACTGTAGTCTTTTCAATTTGAAGACCCTGTTGGGATAAAAAACACTATAAATAAAAGGTGACTTGCAGTAGAAAAGCTCTTATACTCTCCTCCTCAGCAGGCCCATGTCTTCTAGCTCTCCTCTGTTCCAGCGCTGCAACCTTTTATAAAATTCTTTAACATTCGACACTTCCAGGAGTGTCAGATGCCTGTTGCCCAGCCAAACCTGTGCCATGGTCTCATCCTCCAATCCCTGCACTACAGGACTCAACTGTGACATAGGGGTCAGCGAATAGAACCACAGCATGGGATGCAGCGTCTGAGACTGTAGCACTGGAACGGAGGAAGAAGAAAACACCTGCCAGGGTTTTTTTTATTCTACTGCTTCAAAAAATATAAAAATGATTAAAGGGCTTGTAAAGGCAGAAAGTTTTTTTATCTTAATGCAGGGGTGCCCAACCTTTTGAAGAGAGAGGGCCACTTAAGCGAATTGCTAACTGCTCGCGGACCACAATGAGCGGAGTGGGACTATGACGGGTCCGTGTCCACGGACACAGCCCACTCTACTCTGTGGGCCCTCTGATCCAATCCGATTCACCCAGATGGAAGGGGCAGATCTCTTTCTATTTTTTTTTAGGTAGGCGGGTGTAAACGGACACAAGTCCGTTTACATCTGCTGGACCATAGAGGTGAATAGTAAGTCCGAATAGGTCGGACCAATCATGTGAAAGGGGCCTAAGGCTGCTTTCACACTGATGCAATGCAATTTGCCCAAACCGCGGGTGCAGCGCAGTGAACCTGTGAATTTTCTGCGGGTTAGCTGCACTTTGTCGTAAACTTTTTTATTATATCCTGCAGGTGTGGCGCACTTTCTGAAGGTGCAACAAACCCGCAGGTAATAACAGAAGTCTATGGCTCAATACAGGTAACCCGCAGCTGCTCTGCACCTGCGGATCAGTTTGAAAGCAGCCCAGTAACCACTGCAAAACAGATATATCCATATATACTATGAATTTAGTAGTAAACTTACCTTTAATAACCGTCTTCCATTCTGGTATCGCTGGCTGTTGCTGTCCCAGGCAGAGTGCATTTGCAATCACTCTGCCTGTGACAGGAGCGGGCGCTATACAGGAAGCATTGGCTTATGTGGCTCTGCTCCGCAGCCACTTTCTTCCACTACAAGCGGCTTCATTTACAAAACTGCTGCTCTGGGATGGCGGGTCGGCAACCCGTGATCTGGGCTTGCCAACCTGCCATCTTAGAGCAGGAGGTCGAGGGCCACATCAGAGGGCTCCGCGGGCCACATGTGGCCCCCAGGCCACTGGTTGGGCACCCGTGTCTTAATGCATTCTATGCATTAAAATAAAAAGCCCTGTGTGTGTAGCAGACCCCCTAATACTTACCTGAGGTCCCTCTCTGTCCAGCAATGTCCACGAATGTTTCAGCCGCCCGAGATTCTACTTCCTAATTGGCTGAGACACAGCAGGGGTGCCATTGACTTCCGCTGCTGTCAATCAAAGTCAGCTAGCCAATCAGGGAACAGAGGCTCGGGGCTGCGTTTCTGAATAGACACAAGGAGCTGTGACTCAGCTCGGGTGCCCCCCATAGCAAGCTGCTTGCTGTGGGGGCACTCAACAGAAGGGAGGGAGGGATCACAGAATAGGGACTCGACTAGAGGAGGATCCAGGCTGCTCTGTGCAAATCCACAACAGAGCAGGTAAGTATAACATTTTTGTTATTTTTATAGGAGAAAAAACAAGACTTTACAATCACTTTAAAAGCTGACTTTATTAATCACAGCACTATCGTACACATGTTCGCCAGTAGGCTCTGTGGTAGAGAGAGGGTATAGCGGCCAGTGGTTGTGCCATAAGTTTAGGAAAAGTGCTTCATAGTAAACCTGGAAGTTGTCTTACTCAAACCGAACAGTAAGGCCTCAAAGCTACAAAACACTGGAGGGTAAAAAATCTATTATTAGGGCAGGACATCCTGTTGTTTTCAGGCTCATCATGTAAAAACAAAGGGAAAGTCTGAAAATAAATGTTTTTGGTTTTAGATACACTTTAATAAGACCATGCAATGAGGAATCTGCTGTATCATAAATGGTAAGACCACCCTAAAAAATAGAAAAGAGGGAAAGGGAGGAGAGAAGGCATGAAAGAGGGAGAAGGAAAGGGAAATGAATCTGTAAAGGACAAGACCCACCCTACCGGACACCCTCACAAAACCCCGAACCGGCAAAGCACCATGGGCGTAATGTCAATGGTGTGGGCATGATTCTAAGTGGTGCCATGTATGGGTCTTAACACAGCTTATTGGTGGAACCAACCCTATATGAAACGTGATGTTTTCTTATGTCCTTTTATATAGCCTGGTTTAGATAAGGTAACAAAATGCATGATCTCTTCAGGTGAGGATAAGGCCTGGCTCTCGTAATTTGCTGCAGCACTGCTTTAAGTATTGTATTTTATTTTGTGATCATCCATAAATTTGCTTCTTTCAAAGATACTATTGTGCCGCTGATGTTCTTCGTGTTTTCTAAGTTTAATAAAGACAAATGATTGTTTAAAGATGCTCAAGACCCTTTTTTTTTTACCCCCTCCCTCTTCTCATGTGATAGAATGTCAACTTATGAAGACAGAACGACCAAAACCAAACACATTCATCATCCGATGTCTCCAGTGGACCACAGTTATAGAAAGAACGTTTCACGTCGATTCTCCCGAGGAGAGGTAATTCTTTCTTTCATATTTAAAGAATTCTTTTGTAATTAAGAGCTGGGCGTTTCGAAGACATGAGCTGTTGGAAGTGGCTAAATACAACCAACTTTTAATGACTTTCTTCGCTGTAGAAGAGGAAGTAGTATGTAAATGAGAGCCCTCAGACACTTTGTCTATGCCTTCTCCTCCATTACGTTATGGTGGATGACAAACCTCATTCAGAGCAGTCAAAGTCCACTTCCATGATGGGAGAGCTTGTATTGAGCTTGTATTGAGTTGGGATTTGCATATTGATTGCTCCAAGTTTTAGGGCCATCCGTGTGCCAGTCATTTTGTTTTTGGTACAGAGATACACATGAACATTCTGTTTTAGTGCCATTACACCAGGAGCCCGATCAGACAAGTAAAGCATATATTTGATTTATATAGTGTTAAAGCAGAAGTTAAGTTCTCAATTTAAAATTTTCCCCATTTGGAAGCTCGCCTTAAAGTGGATGTAAACCCAAAAAACATTTTTTTTTTTTGATGTCATAATGTAGAGAATAAGATTTCCTTTCATTTGAGCCCAGCCTTGCCACACAGATTTACTCCAGCTCTGAGAAATCCTCTTTTTTTATTGTTCAGTTAGAAATATCTTGACAAAGTGCTAAAAACTTTGTCAAAAAAAACGCCCCCTTGCTGTGAGTGACAGGTGATTTACATATCTCATGCACTAGCCTGAGACAGGCACAGACCACAGATCCACAGACCAGAGTGAAAGAAAATGTATTCTCGAGTGAACAGCAAGAAGAATATAGGGGAGATGTATGTAGTCAGAGTTGGGCAGAGTAGAACATCCAGTGATCTGATGATTGTTATAGTGCAGTGTGTGTGTCTGAGGTCACCTGATCACAGATAACATTCCTTTCCATCAACAGGAATTGTTATGTGGGGGAGGGGTGAATTTCTTACTTTTTTATAATTACACAGGATGTGCCTGTCTCAGGCTAGTGCATAAGATATGTAAATCACCTGTCACTAACAGCAAGGGGGTGTTTTTGACAAAGTTTTCAGCACTTTGTCAAGATATTTCTAACTGAACAATAAAAGATGATTTCTCAGAGCATTATGATATCAAAAAAAAAAAAAAAAAAAATTTAAAACTAGTCTTTCCATTTGGTCAGATCCATCAAAAACCTTGAATAGAGTATTTATTTCCAAATTTATTTTGTAGCTCATTTAGGAGTCTGTGCAATGGTCTTGGCATCCTTTATTGCCATAATCTGCTTTTTACTATGCTTGGGTGGCATTACGTGATGTTGAAGAGACGCTTGGGTTTCTTCAGTGGTTAGGCATGGGATTGCTCTGTGACGTCAGTGGTGGGTGGCTCAGATTAAATGAAAAGTCGAGCTCCATAGGTTTCTAAGGTGGCCCTGGCTTCAGAATGCAGGGGGGCTGCATTGCCTGCAGTGTCGTGTTAAAGTTGTATTGTGGTTTTTTTTTTTTAGATTTAAATGCCGACTTGTGCTTAAAGCTGTATTAAACCCAAAAACAAACCTTTCTTATATTGCAGCTTACCAATTCTTAGATGTGATGGCTGTATTCTCTTTTTTAGGCTTTCTTTCTTCTATTTTCATCTGATGAAATGGCCAGTAAGTCTGTTTATGTTAAAAGAACAAGCTCTTTTCCTGATGTATCAGTTACAGGAATGAGACAAACCATTTAACACGAGCATGGGTGCTTACAATAATCCGCTTTTATTTCTTCATCTAAAAGCTTGATTCCCAAAAAAAACAGTTTGCTGTAACTAACTATAAAGTTTGAGCTGGTGTTCAGCTTCAGTTTGTTAGTGCATTTAAATCTACTAGTACATTTAACACGCCCCCCTTCTCCCCAGACTGAAAATGCTGCTGTCTGCGGTGCCTTCTGTGCTCCTGCATCCAGAGTGGGGGCACTCTAATACAATGGGGTTTATTTACTAAAGGCAAATCCACTTTTCATTACAAGTGCACTTGGAAGTGCAGTCGCTGTAGATCTGAGGGGGACATGCAAGGAAAATCAAAAACAGCATTTTTGCTTGCACATGATTGGATGCTAAAATCAGCAGAGCTTCCCCTCATTTCAGATCTTCCCTTCAGATCTACAGCGACTGCACTGCACTTGTAGTGAAAAGTGGATTTGCCTTTAGTAAATCAACCCCAGTGTGTTACTGACAAGATTATCAGGTGATAATAAACGGGGAAAAAAAACTCACAGGGCATTCAAATGTTAGCTATTACAGCTCTCTGCTGGACAGCGCGCCTCTTCCTCTCCTCACTTCCCCTGGCTGGGGACCGTGCGGCCGGTGCTCGCCCCCCCCAATCTGAGAGAGCCCCACGCTCGCCAATAAGGGCTGCTGCAGTCTGGCTCACCTCTTCCACTGCACAGGTGAGGCTGCATTGGGCACGGGGGAGGCTGCATTGGGCACGAGAGAGGCTGCATTGGGCACGGGGAGGCTGCATTGGGCACGGGGAGGCTGCATTGGGCACGGGGAGGCTGCATTGGGCACGGGTGAGGCTGCATTGGACACGGGGAGGCTGCATTGGGCACGGGGAGGCTGCATTGGGCACGGGTGAGGCTGCATTGGGCACGAGAGAGGCTGCATTGGGCACGAGAGAGGCTGCATTGGGCACGGGGAGGCTGCATTGGGCACGGGTGAGGCTGCATTGGGCACGGGTGAGGCTGCATTGGACACGGGGAGGCTGCATTGGGCACGGGGAGGCTGCATTGGGCACGGGTGAGGCTGCATTGGGCACGGGGGAGGCTGCATTGGGCACGGGGGCGGCTGCATTGGGCACGGGGGAGGCTGCATTGGGCACGGGGAGGCTGCATTGGGCACGGGGGAGGCTGCATTGGGCACGGGGGAGGCTGCATTGGGCACGGGGGAGGCTGCATTGGGCACGGGTCAGGCTGCATTGGGCATGGGTGGGGCCACGCTGCATTGGGCAAAGGTGAGGCTGCATTGGGCACGGGTCAGGCTGCATTGGGCATGGGCAGGCCACGCTGCATTGGGCACGGGTCATGCTGAATTGGGCACGGGTCATGCTGCATTGGGCACAGGTGAGGCCACGCTGCATTGGGCACGGGTGAGGCTGCATTGGGCACGGGTGAGGCTGCATTGGGCACGGGTGAGGCTGCATTGGGCACGGGTGAGGCTGCATTGGGCACTGGACACGTTGCATTGGGCACAAGTGGGCACAGGTGAGGCAAGTCTAACCAAAGAAAATGAATGCAGCCGCTACATCTAATAATTGGTCAGCTTTGAGGTTAGGGTTTACAAGTATGGGGTAAATTATATGTTGGGTGTTGGTTATTAATTGGTTTGGCTATGTGTTAGGGTTTAGCTGACCATATTTTCTAAGATCATCATAGGAGCTACTATTGCTCCCATCCTCTTGAAACCTTGAGTTGCTTGGCTGCAATGTTGACCCTTTGGCTTCAGCACTTTGGGTCAGACAAGTAACAAGCATATAGAAAGCAAAGAAAGAAGTCCTTATCTGCATTCATATTCTGGGTTTAAGGTATTGAAACAAGAGTCAGCCAGTGAGGAGGGAGCAGAGGGTGGGGCCAAGCTGAGCTCTGTCTGTCAATGGACACACAGAGCGCGGCTAGGGACTGGACCCGCATAAGTGTCCCCCTATAGCAAGCGACTTGCTATAGTGGGCACTCGGCAGGAGAAAAAGCCAGGAGTGCTGGCAGGGGACCCAAGAAGAGGAAGATCAATGTTTTTGCACAGAGCAGGTAAATAAAACGTTTGTTATTTAAAAAGAAAATCTGGTTTTACAATCACTTTATGGTTTAATATTAGGGGTTGTGTTAGGTGATGGGCTTCGGGTAGGTGAATGGGTTAAGTGTTCTGTCACCAGGGAGAGGTGATAAGTCTGTTTTGGGCACTGTTATATTTTAACCACTTGCCGACCAGTCACGTACCTGGAACGTCATTGGTCTTCAAGTGGTTGTACAGGGATGATGCCTGTAGCTGTAGGCATCATCCCGGTTACTGTTTTTTATAGCCGGCTGTCAGCTTTCTTGTAATGGCGTTTGGAGGAGCTAACTAGCCACAAGATTGCTGTTACAAGCAGCGGGAGGGGATGTGCCCTTCCTCCTGCCTCTTTCTGTGGCTTTCTGGGCTCTGCCTTCCCAGCGGGAGACCCAAGCTACCAGCTGGCGCATCCGCCTGGCTAGATGGACACCCAAACATAGCCGTGATCAGCTTTGATTGTGTCTCCACTATGGTATCTTGAAAGTGATGACACGTCCGATTTACTCAAATGTCATCGGCGCCATTTAAAAAAATCAAAAGTATTTAAAAACACTGATCTTGGTGCAGAGGAGAGATTTGGGGTTTTATTGACCCCAGATTTCTCCATAAAAAGTACCTGTCACATGCCTATTGCTGTAACAAGGATGTTGTGTAAAAAAATAAAAAAATAAAAAAAATTAAAGCAATAGTGTAAAAAAATAAAAATGTAATAATAAAAAAAGAACGTGTCCTCGCAAAGGCACACGCATGTGTTGGTCCCTCATGTATGCAGACAGCGATCGTCCGACACGTATCACTGCGAATGTTCGATCACAGGCAGTAATTCTAGCACCAGACCTCCTCTGTAAATCTAAAGTGGTGCCCTATAATGGCTTTTAAAGCATCGGCTATGGATAGTAAAATGTATGTTGTTTGTCGCTGCTGCATGGGCGTGTGCAATTTTAAAGCGTGACATGTTTGGTATCTATTTACACATTGTAACATAATCTCATATATTTTACAAAAAAAATTGGGTTATGTATTGTGTTTTTTTTTTTTTGCATTACATTTTAAAAAGTGCATTTTTTACAAAAGGATTGCGTTTGAAAAACCGCTGCGCAAATACTGTGTGGCATAACAAAAAATTGCAAAACCCACCAATGTATTCTCTAGGGACTCTGCTTTAAAAAATTATATATATATAATGTTTGAGGGTTCTTAAAGCGGAGCTCCACCCCGCTTATCGGATTCCTCCCCCCTTCCGGTGCCACAATTGTCACCTTTCAGGGGGAGGGGGGAGCAGATACCTGTATAATACAGGTATCTGCACCCACTTCCGTGACGAATTATCCGGACTGCCCCGCCCCTATCCGGAGATGCCCCGTTGTGTCTTGGGAAACACAGTGCCTAGGACACAGCAGGGACCAATAGAGACGCGCAGCGTCTTCACTTCCTGGTTCCCTGACTGAGGATGGCGGCGGGGCAGCTGAGAGACGATCGGTCCCTCGTCACATTCTGCCTACACCACTGGAACCAGGAAAAGGTAAGTGTCCATTTATTAAAAGTCAGCAGCTGCAGTATTTGTAGCTGCTGACTTTTAATATTTTTGGTGCGGGTGCAGCTCCGCTTTAAGTAATCAGTAAAAAAACTGATTGTTACTTATAAACAGGGCCAGAAAAAGCCTGGTCCTGTGGTACTAAAACTAGTCGGGTTAGTGTGCACAGGGAGATGCTGTAAGGCAGCCCGTACACTGCGTAAATTACTGTGGTTGCAGGAAATACATTTTCATGGTTTCCCCCGTCAACACAGTCGGCGCTGACAGGGGAATCCCTCCTGAGCAATTGTTTTCTCCCGGTGGGGGAATAAGTTCCTTCTGGGAGAAGACTGATTATCGCTAGCGCCTATAGCAGCCGTTAGCGACAATCCCAAGAGAATCGGGCAGGCTGGTTGTACCCAAGTTGATCGAGTAACTTTGCCATTGAGCTTGCCCATTAACGGTTCAAATCTCGGGCGGTTGATGCTGAACTGGCCGAGATTCGAACCGTGTATGGCTAAAGATATGATGGACACCGGTTGGTGCCTGCCTTTCACTTTTCTTGCCAGGTTAGAAACTTTAGTACAGATTCTCAACTCCGGACCCCGCAGTCCCTTGAAGCTTTACAGATTTCCATTATTCAGTACTGGTTTGTCTGATATCGCACAGTCTGCTGTGTCTTTCATGAACATGCATAAAAGGGCTAAACTCAGAATTACAGGACATAGACTTGGGTCCTTCCTGTGCTGGTGGGCAGTTATGCCGTACAGGTCAACAATTTGTATTAAAAAAACTGGGGGTACCTGGTAGAAACGCACACAAACGCGGTGACAACATAGAGACGCCATGCTGATAACATCCTAGATACTAAAAACTGCTCTAGATCATTAGCTTTTCTACTTGCAGAAATATAAAGACTTCACAAGGAAGCAGCTAGTCTTGTTTGTCCTGTAGCTCTTTATGAAGCGCTTTCCTTCAAACCACAGGACTGGGCCCGTCTCTAGGCCTATTGCTGATGTCCCTCCATCCAGCTGTTCTGATGTAGAATGCTGGTGTAATCTCAGAAGAGCAGACGAGATCTGAGCCCTGCATGGTGCTCCAACAAGGACAATTGGGAGGAGGTGGCAGAGGGATGCCGGGAAGCAGACAGACAAAACCATGATCTCATTCTGGCCCCTTTTGAAGACCTGTTTGGTGGCGTGTTTTGCTGCAGCTCTGAAGTTTCACTGGCTGTGTAAATTAGGCAGAATAATGCCAGCTAATCACGAAGCAACGGTTACAAATGAATGGCCGGAGCAAGGCAGAGACCTTGTGCTTCCTGATTGCTGTTGTGTCTAGACAAGCAGAAAGGAGGCTGAACAAAATCTAGCAGAACAAGTGGCATGTTTGGAGATTTTACAGGGTGGCGTGTATAAAAGGCATGGAAAAATGGTTAGACCATTCTATTTGATTAAAGGCTAAACAGTGGTTTGGTTATTGCACCACATTATAGGAACCTAAACCTACAACCGTAAAATCAATGTTTTATGCAGTATACTCACTGTGGAACCTGAGGGGTTAATCCTCCACATTGTGTAAAGGCTGTTTGTTCTCTGATTCTCCCCTTCTTCCACTGTCCTCAATCCATCTGGTGATGGTATAGAGCAGGGATGGCGAACCTTGGCACTCCAGATGATTTGAAACTACATTTCCCATGATGCTCTACACTATGCGGACCATTCAGCAAGAAATTGCACCATCAATCTTAACCGCTTAAGCCCCGGACCGTTTGGCTGGCCAAAGACCAGAGCACTTTTTGCGATTCGGCACTGCGTCGCTTTACCTGACAATTGCGCAGTCGTGCGACGTGGCTCCCAAACAAAATTGACGTCCTTATTTTTCCCCCCACAAATAGAGCTTTCTTTTGGTGGTATTTAATCACCCCTGTGGTGTTTATTTTTTGCGCTATAAACAAAACAAGAGCGACAATTTTGAAAAAAAAAAACACATTATTTTTTACTTTTTGCTATAATAAATCTCCCCCAAAAATATATAAAAAACATTTTTTTTTTCCTCCAGTTTAGGCCGATACGTATTCTACATATTTTCAGTAAAAAAAAAATCGCAATAAGCGATTTATTGATTGGTTTGCACAGAAGTTATAGCGTTTACAAAATAGGGGATAGTTTTATGCCATTTTTATTAAAATTTTTTTTTTAACTCGTAATGGCGACATCAGCGTTTTTTTTTATTTATTTTTTTTTTTTATTGTGACTGCGACATTTTGATGGACACATCGGACATTTTTGGGACCATTGTCATTTATACAGCAATCAGTGCGATAAAAATGCACTGATTCCTGTGTAAATGACACTGGCAGTGAAGGGGTTAACCACTAGGTGGCAGTGTAGGGGTTAATGTGTGTCCTAGGGTGTGATGCTAACTGTGGGGGTGATGGGACTGTGTAGGGAAATGGCTCTTTCAAATCAGCTCCAATCACAGGGAGCAGAGATCAGTGACGCTGTTGCTAGGCAGAACGGGGAGATGTGTGTTTACACACACATCTCCGGGTTCTCCGTGTGCCCTAAGCGATCCCGGGAGCCCGGCGGTGATCGAGAACGCCGGGCACTCGCATCGGCTCGGGGAGCGAGCAGGGACGCGCACGCGCCCCCTAGTGGCCATTTGTTACCAACGTAAAATAACTGCAATTTGTGCAGCCGAGCCATGTTGCCGCAGTACAACTGCGGTGGCTGGTCAGCAGGCGGTTAAGATTGAAACAGCTGATTCTCCCGCATTTGACACCTCAAAAGAGGAGTCATCAGCCTCACCACGGTCCCCTGAAGGAATTAGTCTTCTCCCACCCCTAGTTCCTCAGTTTGAGGGTCCTGGGCAATTTTCAGCACATGCACCTTTATTTATATTGGATGGACACTACCTGCACCTTATGATTTTTTTATGGACCATTTTTATACACAATTTTTTATTCGTTGATATTTTATTCGTTGAATATATTACTTTTTATATGTATTCTTTTACTGCTCCAATTACGGATTTATTATTATTTAGCTATTCATTATTTATTTGACTTATCACTACCACTGGCACACAGCCATAGCCAGCTTTGGCTTTATTTGCACTTTTTGCACTTTTCTTACTTTGTTTTGATGCACTTACCTAGTTGCACTATCAAGTGATATATTAATTATCATCCAGGATTGTTTTTACTCAGGATTATTATTTGCTGATTCCTTTACATTCTGATGCACTTCCATTTTTGATGCACTTTACTTAGTCACCTATCTGGACTTTGCTATTCCCATAGCAACCTGACCAGATGCTATTCGTTTACCTACTGTCTTTTATCATTTAGCTTAGTTTAATTTTACTGCGCGCCACTACTTTATTTTACTTAAATGTCCCAACATGTTTCCACAATGCAAGTCATGGTCTACTTCAGGGGGACTGTGTAATCTTTAACGAATGGAAAACGGCTTTAGCTGATCCAGATCGCCCTTGGGCCATTCTGACCATCTACAAGGCGGAGCTCGGTGTGACTAGCTTGCAAGGAACCATGCTTACAGCGCTTAAGGGAAACCATGTGGGCCACCTTCAATGGTTAAATTACTTAGAGTGACCATGTGGTACTGAAAAAGGTGAGCAGATCAATTATGCAGTGTGAGATTGCTTACCAATGTTGGTGTCAGTGGGAGGAAGAGTGTCCCAATGTTGGTGTCAGTGGGAGGAAGAGTGTCCTAATGTTGGTGTCAGTGGGAGGAAGAGTGTCCCAATGTTGGTGTCAGTGGGAGGAAGAGTGTCCCAATGTTGGTGTCAGTGGGAGGAAGAGTGTCCCAATGTTGGTGTCAGTGGGAGGAAGAGTGTCCCAATGTTGGTGTCAGTGGGAGGAAGAGTGTCCCAATGTTGGTGTCAGTGGGAGGAAGAGTGTCCCAATGTTGGTGTCAGTGGGAGGAAGAGTGTCCTAATGTTGGTGTCAGTGGGAGGAAGAGTGTCCTAATGTTGGTGTCAGTGGGAGGAAGAGTGTCCCAATGTTGGTGTCAGTGGGAGGAAGAGTGTCCTAATGTTGATGTTAGTGGGAGGAATAGTGTTTTGTAATTAGTGGGAAGAATAGTACCCCAAGGGCCGGATAAAGGCAAGCAAAGAGCCACATCTTGCCCTTGGTTTGGAGACCGCTGGTCTAAACAGTTCTCGCCTAAACTTGCCAGAATCCTTAATTTTTAATAATTTTATTTGCAATGTGCGTTTGAAGTTTAAAGAGGAGAAAAAAAAAAACTTCAAATACTGTAGCTGCTGACTTTTAATATTAGGACACTTGTCCAAGCATCCAGTGGTGTCCTCACCTGAGCTGATTCTTCAATTTGCTATTGGGTGCTTGCGCCGCCATTTTGACTAAGGGAACAACTCCAACTGCACATGCGTGAATCGCAATGCGCTTTGTGAATGGTCTGCAGTCTTCTGGGACCTGTGAAGTGTCCCAGAATGCTGCGTGGGAAGGAGGGGGCTGAACTTCTGGCTCATTTTGCAGCAGCAAACTGAGCAGTGGAAGCAGGTACCCGTCAAAACCAGGTACTGCTCGCCCCCCTAAAAGGTGCCAATTGGTTCAAAGGGGGGAGGCGGCAGACAAGTGGAGCTCCGCTTTAATAACCAACAACCACCAGAATTCAAATGGCTTTAGTCAAGTAAAAGAATACCCTTGGTTGGTATAAGTTGAATTATGGGCAGATATAAATGACACAAATAATTTCAGCTCTGTAAAAACGAATACAGCATTAAAATATTTAAATGCAATTAATGTCCTTGAATTTGGCTTGGTGTCTGCCTGCCACGATCCCCCAAATGTCTGCGCTTAGTTTGGGAGAGGAAGGCACTGAACTGGGAGTCAATCTGGGTGTGCTGCATGCAGACCTGTTGACAAAGAACATGCTGAGAGGCGTATAGGGCAGTTGAATAAGAGTTTAACTTTGTGGAAGGCTGTTGGTGGAAAGAGGACAATAAAAATCAATAGACACAACTTAGTAGGATGTGTCCCTTGTGCTGATGCCTCTTTTTAGTTGCAATCCTCCTCTGTTCAAGCCCCCCCCCCCCCCCAACTCCTGCTGCTGTGATCTTCAGGCGCAGTGAGGGTTAGTAGAACTAAGGGACTGTCACAGGCTGTCATCAAGCATTCATAGAAGCTGTACTATAGCTTTTATGAATGAAACCAAATCTATGAATGGAGGAGGGGTCGATGATTTGAAAGTTCCACCGCCTCCATTCTTAGATTATGTTTCATTCATAGAAGCTGTAGTATGGCTTCTATGGATGGAGCAGCTGGGTGGAAAGGGTGAGGATAGTCGGCCTCTTTAGTATTACCCCCCGCTGCACCAGAAGATTACATAGAATGGACGGAGGAGGATTTCAGCTAAAAAAGGCATCAGCACAAGGGACACATCCTACTGACTGTAAATTATGACTTTGTGCTGATAATTCACAATTTTTTTTTTTTTTTTTTAGTTTGGCAGCACTTGGGCTTCAAAGAGAAACTTCCCATCCTTGCCCAGTTTTTATTTATTTTTAACCCCATCTGCATTGCCCTTGATGCACATACTTCTCTGCCCAGCAGATCCAGTATTGTCCTGCTGTGATTTGCTGATCAGGTGTCGCGGGCTGGGTTCTGCGGCACTATCTTGGTGCTGAGGTGGCTGCCTCCTCTGGGTTCAGGCAGTCGGCCCACAATGAATTTAACAAAAAAAAATAAAGGGAGAGTGAGCAGAGCAGGGGTCTTCAACCACTCCAGGAAGTTACGTTCTGCTTTAACTGTAAGTGGTTTGATCCACCTGACTGTGCTATTTGAGAGGACTTTGTAAATGATGGAATTGAATAGACAGAAATAACCGGTTTTCCCAGAGTTCCGCTTTAATGCACTTTGTGCTCTTTTATTAAATAAACCAACGACTTTGTACATTCCATGACTTGAGTATACGATATTAAAAAGTAATTATTATTGACAGCTAATCGGGTCCAGAATTTGCAGACAAGCATCCCAAGATACTTGTATGTTATACTGAGAAGGAACATATGAATACAGATGGAACCTACACTGGCGCACCAGATTTGGATCTGTCATTATGAATTAAACTTGTCTGATTTTCCCGTTCATCACTTGTAAGCTGTTTGTCCCAGAAATGTCTGAGTTTGTAGCGTTTGACTCCTGTCCCTCTTCTTCATTTGCATAAAAAGCCGGTGGCATTTAAGTATGACAAAACTAAGCTGTCACTTTCATAGTATAAAAACATAAAGTATCTTGTAATTGACATTATATTACACATATAATTTTATCATTTTATTACAGTTCAGTGCCAGTTGCCATTTTTCTGTAGTATATTGTAGCCTGACAAGCTGTTTTATATGATCTGTACCAGTTCATTACATGTCACGTTGGCTGGTATTAGCGGTAGGAGCATTAGAGTGGTACTTTGATATACAATGGGAGCTCTGATCTGCAAATACTTATTCTTACCTGCCACCTTCCTCCACCTACCCCTAGTAATGGGTAGGGGTAAGGTTAAGGTTCAGGTTTGCTGTTTCCATGGGTTGGAGATCAATCTTGTAAGTTCGAGATTCTAGGGCCTAGAAAATATTTGTGCAGATATGCTGGGAGAATTTTTATATATTTTTTTTTTTTAACCACTGCATAGCCTTTTGAACTACCCTGTTTCCCCCAAAAATAAGACCTAGTGTGATTGTCGGTGATGGCTGGAATGCAAGCCCTACCCCCCAAATAAGCCCTAGTTAATGTCCTTTGTAGGTCTTATTTTCAGGGTAGGGCTTATTTGGGGCGTAGGGCTTATATTGCAGCCATCACCGACAATCACGCTAGGTCTTTTTTTCGGGGAAACAGGGTATGGCCAGCAGGCTTAGAAGGTGGCCACTAATGAAGCTTTTGGTTAAGCCACCCCCTCTCTATAAATGGTGGGCACAGAGCAACAATAGTGTCACTAAATTGGGATCTGTTTTTAGGAAAGCTTTTTTTTTTTTTATTTTTTTTCTTTGGGGGCTTTTAGGTATTTCATTTTATTTTGTATTTTTTGTTCTGCAGGGCTTCCCTTTAAAGCGGTTGTAAACTGTGGACATTGAAAGAAAAAAAAAAACCCTGCAAGGCAATGGCATAATGTGCTAGTATGCATTGCATACTAGCACATTATGAAATGCTCACCTTGGGACGATGCCCTCCAGCGCTGTAATGTCACCGCTGAGAGGGCTAACATGTTCACCCTGTCTTTCTTCTGGGTTTGCATGCTCTGGCTATGGCGCACGGGAGCTCTCGGTTCTGGCACAAAGCTCTGAAGTTCCGGCAAGGTATGGCAGACCTTCAGAGCGCTTGGTGAGTATCTCCAAAACGGTGCTTGTTTAGTTGATATTAATTTTACATACAGGTAAGCCTTATTATAGGCTTACCTGTAGGTAAAAATGATCAAGCGGTGTTTACAACCACTTTAAAGAAAAAATGGCTTTTGTTTCAGGGGTGGTGTTTTGGGGATGCTGTAACTTTTTTTCTTTTATCTGCCTTTTTGTTCGTAACATGCCACTGCATCATTTTACATAAAAAAAAGTGCAAGAACAATGTGCACCTAAACAACCTCCTCGTATTTTATTACTCGCCTTCACCGCACTCCTCATTCCCATAGATAAAATATAAGTTGGCCATACACCAGTTAGGCCTGTTATCCCTGATTTAAAACTGACCTGCTGCTGGACAGTTTGACATTGCTGTATCCCCTACAGTATTTAAATTATTTTAGTAAATCCCCAGCCTTGGCTCTGTGTCTTCATCTCAATTCTTATGGAAAGCTTAATTGTAAATAGAACGGTTTTGCATCAGCGATCAGACGGTCTCTTTGAACTGGCCAATTTCTATCTGCCAGCTAAAGTGGGCCCATTTTTATTGATCAATGCTACATTCAATTCATGTCTCTAGTGATGACTGTCACAGTTAGCAATGTGCTTATGTCAGGTCTCAACTGATCTTTCAAGCCCTGAAATGACGACTGGTGTCTGCTGATGAGATCTGCAGCACCAAGACAACTGCAGATCGAAATAGAGGCTAAAGCTGGCCAGAGACTCCTGGAATTTGCCAAATTCATGCTGAGTTTACCAAAATTCAAGTCATGGATGGCCCTCCCAGCATCGCCAAGATTGACAAACTTTGACAGAAAAGGTGCCAGGTGGAAAATTGTGGGCTGAACAGTGACAGGTGCTAGCTGTCTAAAGTCTTCCAGTCTTGTGATTTACACCCCTCTACCACATTACACAGCCACTTTTTTATATTCCTTCTCTCTCGCACTATCAATGCATATCAATCTTATTTTAAGTAATAATAATTAGATTGAACAAAGCACAAAAAAATAGCAGGCACCAGTGGCTGGAGTTTAATAGTGTGCGCCTTTTTGTTGGGGATAAAAGTGGCATGCTTTGATAAAGACAGGCCCATAGGGGTCTAAATTTGAGTAGTATACCTGACCACATTCTCAGGACTTTGTAGGATATAGAGCTCTATATAAGGTCTGCCGAGCTCTATAGGACTAGATGCCTCCTTTCATACAGTGGTCCGTGTACCCCCTTCATAGCAGACTGTGTGTTCCTGCTATATGGTAGGCATGTTGCCCCATTTGTAGTGGTCAGCGTGTGCCACTTTCATTATGGTCCATGTGTGCCCTTTTATTGTGGTGTCTTCCACCTTTTATATGTTGGTTAGTGTGTGCCCCATATTACAAGATGGACAGTGATTATTGCTCCCCCTTTCATTGGTGGTTAGTGGGAGCAAAGTGTATACATGTACAAAGTCAAAACTTCTTGCTCGTGGGACTTTTTTGCAGGCCATGAAACACAAAAATGTAAAATAGAAAAATCAACTGTATTTGAACATATAAAAGTAAAACAGGTTCGACAAGAAAATGCACCAGAAACAGTGTTATTTTTAATTTTATTTTTTTATCTTTTTTTTTTTATTTAATTTTTTCCATATTTTTCCATATTTGGAAAGCTTATCCATAAAGAAAGCCATCGGTAATTGTGCTCATCAGGGAGGAGAGATGGAATCCATCATAAATCTCAACGCGTTTCATGAAACATAATTTACTTCATCAGGAGTTTGAATGTGAACCATGTTTCACAAAACACATTGAATTATGGAAATTTGTTACAAAAAAAAAAAAAAAAAACTCTCTGCTGCATTTCTCTGTTAACTCGTTTTACTTTTATATGTTATAAAAAAAGTTGATGTTTTTTATATTTTTGTGTTTCATGACTTCTAAAAACATACCAGGAGCAATTAGTTTTGACTTCTTTTTAAGTATTTGGGATGGAGAAATAATATGCCTCTGTACTACACCCAGCGACTTTGAATGTCTATACATGTGTATACACCTGAGTAGCACTGCACAGATCCCACAACTCTTTATTTATGTAGTATAGGGGGAAGTCCTTGACAGTGACTTGCTCTGTGTATCCATCTACCCATCAAGGA
The DNA here is from genome assembly GCA_028564925.1 of Lithobates sylvaticus. Classification (NCBI taxonomy): domain Eukaryota; kingdom Metazoa; phylum Chordata; class Amphibia; order Anura; family Ranidae; genus Lithobates; species Lithobates sylvaticus. Next base: position 90,555,446 of record CM053038.1, read on the forward strand.
GCCTGCGGTGCATTCCGTCCCAGCAGTGTATGCGTGAAGCCAAGCACTCCTGTATGGCAGTACCCAGTCTGGATGGCAACCCTTTAGGTACGCCATTGGCTGACATTGGTTCATCATAAATCTGCATTATTACTTCTCCAATGAGTATGCAGCATATGTAGCAGAGTGCTCACTGATAATAATAGAAGTGTGTTTTTAAGAATGGCAGGCCAAAATGACCAATCCTTTGAGATGCCTCCAGTTTCCCTTCCAGCACATAAAAGCCCATCCTATTTTTTTTTGGGGGGAGGTAAGTTTGCAAGTTTCAGAACTGAAGCTTCACACAAGCAGTAGCTTTCCAAAATAAGTTAATGAGCTGACCGGTGAAAATCGATGAGCGGCCCTCAGTGAGTAAGTGAAAGGTCTTTAATTCTGAATTTATTCCTCACCTAAAGCTGTATAATGGATTTTTCACCTCTCCTGATCCCTGTTTTCTCATCTTTCTCCAGAGAAGAATGGATAAAAGCCATCCAGGCAGTAGCCGACAGCCTTAAGAAACAAGAAGAAGAAATGATGGATTTTAGGTCTGGCTCTCCGAGCGATAACTCCGGTGCAGAAGAAATGGAAGTTTCTCTTTCAAAACCAAAACACAAAGTAGTAAGTTGGTTACCTAACCCTTTGTATCTCCTGTCCTTGATGTTTATGGTTTTAAATGTTGGTAGATGTACCTGTATTAAGTGATGTTTAAATTGCCATGAGCGACATATATGGGATGCCATTGCTGGCCTTCTGGAAAGGTATAGTTTCTGATCTTTTTAGTACAGATTGACAGATTCATAACAAGCATGTGACAAATGATGAAGAAAAGCTGGAATTTCTCGACTCCTAAGCTGCCCAAACAGATTCCTCCCCCCACCCATTTGGATAGCCGAATTTTTCCACTAGTGGTGCACTGGCGGCTGACAGAATACAGTGGGTGCTGTCACTGTCCAGTCATTGTTTGACCAGGAATTATCCACTCTGCTGCTTCTGTTTTCGGATCGAAGGATGTCAGACAGTAGGTGGGCAATGGGGCCACCCACTGCTTGAATTTCATCTGCTTCATCAGAAACTGGCAAAAATGTGATTTGTTGTGGCCAACTTTATACTTGTTCCCGGTTAGTGAAATATTGAAGCCAATCGGCATAATAGCTGGAGAACTAGTATTTTAAGAAGGCGTTTGGCAGTGGCAGGCTAGATGTTTCTCTGATGAGATACTTATACTTACACTTTAAGTGAATCTATACTCCAGTTGTAATTAAAAGCTATAGTAACGGCCTTGTTTTGGATGGGAAACCTGCTGCTACAAGTTACTTATTGCTGCATATAAAAACCAAACAATTGCATTGATTTTCTTGCTATTAATGATATTTACAGTTATAATTACTATCGCATAGTATGGTATGTTGATCTAGGCCGGGGGTCAGCAACCTGTAGCTCACGCTCTACCAGTAGATCACGGACATGTGACTGGTAGATCTCGGTCAGGGCTAACCCGCCATTTCAGAGCATCAAACAGAGTGCAATGCAGAGTGACTACTTGTAAAGTTAGATCTGTAGTAGGGAGCAAGTGCTGCATAAGCCAATGTCTCCTCTGTAGTGCTGGCTCATGTCCCATGCGGAGTGATACCAACTGCATTCCACTTCTTATCCTGGCTAGTGGTCTCCAGAATGGTGCCGGCAGCAGGAAAGAAGAGATCTTCAAGTCAGTGTGAAGCAATACAGTATAAAACTGCTTTCACACTGATGTGCTGCGGTTTACCCACCCGCTTTCCTGCGGTTATCCATAGACTTCTGTTATATCCTGCTGTTTTACCACCCCCTAACTTTAGTGTGAATGAGCCCTAAGGGTGCTGCTGCTGAATGCAACTAAGGGCTCATTCACTAGTTCAGCAGGCACTTCTGCTCCTCTGAAAAGTGATGTGTGTGTGTGTGTGTGTGTGTGTGTGTGTGTGTGTGTGTGTGCGCGCTGACTGGTCATGAGGAGGCGATATGTTGCTTTTTCACCACTTGATTTAAACCCATGAATGCTGTGCAATGCATGCAATTTCTGCATGGTAGTGCAGCAGTTAGAGGTTTACTTCAGGTGTAATGAGGCGACACTGTACCCAGTGATCTTGCACTTCTTCCGTGTTTTTCAGGTAGAGCTCCACCTCTTTAAAGCAGTGTTCCAGTTGTTTTTATGTTTATTAAAAGTCAGCAGCTACAAAGAGTGTAGCTGCTGACTTTTGATAAACACTCGCCTGTCCCACAGTCCAGAGATGCGGCCGCCCGAAGCCTCGCTCCTCTCCTCGGCGCTGGCATTGCAATTGTGGGTCCCGGGCTGTGACAGCGTGCGGCTTTCGAGTCACGCAGTGCCTTCTTAGTGGCCGGGCAATCTTCTGGGACTTGTAACGTGTTTTAGAAGATTGCAGGGAGGGGTGGGTGGGGGAGAGGAGGAGTCGCCTAGGTAATGAGAACAGAAGTGGAAGCAGCTGGGTACCTGTCAAAACTAGGTACCTGCATAAATGTGAATGAGATGAGTAAAAGATGGCTTAAGCTCCGGTTCCCCACCTGTAGAGAACTCCTCGGATGCATTTTGCCCTTTTCGAGCTTAATCATAGAGGCCTTTACACTTAAGCCCCGAAGAGGGTGAAGCGCATCTGAGAAGTTCTCTACAAGTGGAGAGCTGAAGCCATCTTTTAAGCATTCACATACTTATTCACATTTATGCAGCAAGGGGTCCGTGTCTGTGTACAGACAGCCACCATTGGGTTGAAGTCTACATGGTCTACAGCTGTCACTATCAGGAAGCTAGTCCTGAGCAGTAATGTACAGCCAATGCTGGATGAGCGCATTTAGACAGGAAGTGGCTGAAAGAGGTTGGAGGAGGTCAGAAGAAAGGAAATAAAAAATGAAAACCGTATTATAAGAAAATAAGAGTAGCAATTGTTTGACGCTCAGTGCTTTAGCAAATTAAGTGCTGTACAATTGGGATTTAGATCTAGTTCTAGTAAGTCAGCTCTGCTTTAATATATTACTCAGACATTAAGGACGTAGACTAGTCCAGAAGTTCTTCGGCCCCGGTTTTGGAGTTATGGTGACTTGGGTCCAGAACACCGTGGGACCAGCTCTGAGGAGGACTTCTTCTAACCTGCCTCTCTAATGCCTAGATATGGTGTTTAACCAGACCAAACTTTACACTTAGGCCACGTAGACACGAGCAGACTTTTCGACGGACTAGGTCCGACGGTCTTTTTCCGACTGACTTTCGGCGGAGTTCTGACGGACTTTCTGAATGACTTGGCCACACACAATCACACTAAATTCTGACGGATTCAAACGTGATGACGTATGACTGGACTAGAATAAGTAAGTTCGTAGCCAGTAGCCAATAGCTGCCCTTGCATAGTTGTTTGTCCATCGGACTAGCATACAGACGAGCTGATTTCTCAATAGGAACTGGGTCCGGCGGGGTTCCGGCAGAAAAATTTGAAACATGTTCTATTTCTAAAGTCCATCAGGTTTTTCGACAGCAAAAGTCCGATGGAGCCCACACACCACCAAATTGTCTGTCTGACGGATTTGTTCCGGTTGGAACTTTGCTGTTGAAAAGTCCGCTCGTGTGTATGCAGCATTAGCTTTGTTTTAGTAATCTAGTACTCCCCCCACCCAACTCCACCATTTAACAACTTCCCTGTAAGATTCTTCAGCTAACTTGTAAAATACCTGGAGAGTTTTTTTTGGATGTGTTTTTATTTTTTATTTTATTTTTTCCACTTTGTTCATCGGTTGTTTGAACTGTTTAATCCTTGGTGGTGACTGAGATTGCAGGCGAACGGACATAAAAGTGTGAACCCAAGGGAGCTCATCAAGATTTATTTTGTTTTTGATATCTGCAGACTATGAATGAATTTGATTTTCTAAAGCTGTTGGGGAAAGGTACCTTTGGAAAAGTTATTTTAGTCAAAGAAAAAGCAACGGGAAGATATTACGCTATGAAAATTTTAAAAAAAGAAGTAATTGTTGCAAAGGTGAGTTGTGTGGGTAATGTTACACTTTTAAATATGAATTTAGTATAAACAAAATAGTTTTATACATTGAATGTATTTTTTTATTTTAGGATGAAGTAGCGCACACACTGACTGAAAACCGCGTCTTACAAAACTCTAGGCACCCTTTCTTAACGGTAAGTTATTCAATTAGATTTAAAAGCAAAACATTTTTATTTTCCTTCCATTATGGATAGAGTAAGAGAGGGTTTATTTATTTTTTGATATCTGTTTCCCAATAGGGGGTGATTTTCCCTTAACTTCCTGTCCCAAAGCCAAAAGTGAGAGCAAATCCCTGGTCATCAATGGGGACTAGTGTCCCTAATGGAAGATGTCACCTCCTATTCCTGTTCTGGTACCAACCCAAAATGTGGGATTTTTCTTTTCCACTTTCATTCTCGGTGAGAACATTCACCAGGATAGATCGAGAGGGTGAATCTTCCAAACTGGCACACAGCAGTAAAAACCTTATGATTGAGTGTTTCTACCCTCACTATTCTATCCAAAATGTAAAACAACTTAGTCTTTTTTATTTTTATTTTTTTAGAATCCCTCTCTACTGTCCAAAACGAAAAAGAAATCGCCTTCAGATATACTTTAGAGGAAGACATTTCCGTAGGAACTCCTAAAACTTTTTTATTTTTTTTATTTTTTTTTAAATTGAGATTTACATATGAGTACTAAATGTTAACTTTATTTTCCTACTACAACCACCAGTCAGATTAGATCTCTCATTTTCCAAATTTGCACCAAGCTGCGGGTAATACAGACCCAGTAACGTATGACACATTGGCCCACGTTCCTGGATTTTTTGCATCCTTTAAAAAAGAAATACTTGGCAAAGTCTATCTACAGCTAACGTACCTTTCTTGTTTTCTTTTCTTCTTGCTAGGCATTAAAATATTCCTTTCAGACTCACGATCGCTTATGTTTTGTTATGGAATATGCAAATGGTGGAGAGGTAAGTACTGAGATTTTATTTGGGGAATGATTATTTAGGATTATATTCAGAAGAATTGTTAGTGTTCTAAGGGTATACAAGGCAAAGTGCTACACATCTCCCAAAACCCAAGAGCAGAAAGCTCACCAACTAATCAAGGTCAGATTTCGATCACCTTAAAGCGGTTCTGCACTCCTTTTTTTTTTTTTTGGGCTATATGCCAAGGGCATATAGCTCAATTGGGGGACTTACCTGTTCCATCTTCCATCTCGATCGCCGCCGATTTTCATCTTCATCTTCTTCTTGTCTTCTTCTTGTCTGCTGGGGTCCATCTTGCCTGTGGGCATGTGAAACCCCACAGGCACTTTAGATGGCCCAGCATGCACCGCCGTTACTCGCGCGTGCGCAGTAACGGCACATCTGCCGACATCTCACGAGATTTCGGCAAATGTGGCCGAAATCTCGGGAGATTTCGGAAGATGTGGCCGAAATCTCGCGAGATTTCGGAAGATGCCCGCACTGACTCCTGGGATCAATGACACCAGATCCCAGGAGACAGTGCGGCGTGACGACGATCGACGCAGAGACCCCGCCCGCCGCCGAAGAGAGAGAAGACCGGAAGTCATCAATTACAAGGTAAGTAAAAAAAAAAAAAAAAAAAAAAAAAACCATTTCATTTAGTACTCTTTGCCTGATTTGGAAGGCAAAGAGATTTACTAAATGAAATGGGTGCAGAACCGCTTTAACCACTTGCCGATCGCCTGCAGTCGTTATACGTCAGCACTTTGAAGAGGAATATCGTTGTTATGGCAGCAGCTAAATACCATAACCCCGGTATCTTCTTCAGCGGGCGGCTTTCAGATAAGTGGTCTCTGCGGTGGATTTACCCCTCCCCCCGCACTCCAGTGCCCTCCGCCACTTACCGGAGCCATCGGTAGCGGTGGATGCGATCGGATCCTTTTCCCTGTGTGGTATGGAGATGAGTGCGGGGACGATGGCCCCCACCCGTCTCCATACCATTGCAGGGCAGAAGTGACGTCAAAACATCACTTCTGCCCATAGCTCTTTTTTTTTATTTCAAACTACTTTTTTTTTATTATTACATTTTAGTGTACATATGAGATCGGAGGTCTTTTTGACCCCAGATCTCATATTTAGAGCCGGTTCACACTGGGATGACTTAGCCGCCTGACAAGTCGCGTTCCGTTCTGTACAATGGAACCGTTCTAATTGGAGCGACTCACTCAGAAAAAGGTTCCTGTACTTCTTTGGGGGCAACTTGAGGCGACTTGCATTGACTTCTCTACAGAAGTCGTTTTGCAAGTCGCCGCTGCTGTCGTGTGCAGGTCACCTGAGGCAGTCGCTCTGCAAGTCGTGCTGCCTCAGTGTGAACCGACTCTTAGGAGGTTCTGTCATGCTACTTATTCTATTACAAAGGATGTTTACATTTCTTGTAATGGAAATAAAAGTGACACAATTTTTTTTTTTTAAAGAACCGTGTAAAAATAAAGAATAAAAAGTAAAATAAATAAGAAAAAAATTAATAAATTTTTAACGCGCCTTGTCCCATCGAGCTCATGTGTAGAAGCGAATGCATACTTGAGTAGCGACCGCATATGTAAACGGTGTTCAAACCACACCTGTGAGGTATCGCCGTGATCAGTAGAGCGAGAGCAATAATTCTCGCCCTAGATCTCCTCTAACTCAAAATGTGCAACCTGTAGAATTTTTTTAAACATTGCCTATGGAGATTTTTAAGGGTAAAGGTTTGTCGCCATTCCATGAGCGGGTGCAATTTTAAAGCGTGACATATTGGGTATCAATTTACTCAGCGTAACATCATCTTTCACAATATAAAAAAAAAATTGGGCTAACTTTACTGTTTTTTATTTATTTTTTTATTAAAAAAAAATCGAATTTTGTCCAAAATGAGTGCGCTTATAAGACTGCGCAAATACAGTGTGATAAAAAGTATTGCAACGACTGCCATTTTATTCTCTAGGGTGTTAGAACCCCCAAACATTATATATATATATATATATATATATATATATATATATATATATATATATATATATATATATATATATATATATATACACATAATGTGTATATGTGTTATTTTTTTTATTTTTTTTTTAAGTAATTTTCTAGCAAATAAAACTGTTTTAAACCAGTAAACACCAAATCTAAAAATGAGGCTCTGTCATTAAGTGGTTAAAGGGGTTGTAAAGTCAGAAGGATTTTTATCTTAATGCATTCTATCGGGGTTGCTCTGTGCAAAATCATTGCACAGGGCAAGTAAATATAAGCATGTTTGTTGTTTTTATTTTTAAAATCTCCATTTTAATGTTTATGTATTTCAGTTGTGTTTTTAATTAGTTTGTGTTAGAATTCAACTTAATTATCTTTTAATTTAAAATGTTATTTTAATAATAATTTTTTTTTAGCTTTTCCATATTTAACCATTTAATCTTCGGAAGATATACCCCCCCCCCCCCCCCATGACCAGGCCATCTTTTGCAAATGCAGACTGTCGGCGTTAATCCATTGGCCGGCACTCACTGATTGACATATGACGTGTTAAATCACAGCACGGCTGGGCCAGTAGGTAGGAAATGCTGGCATTTCCTTGTTATCGGTCAGGTGTAGGCAGTTTTACAGCTTTCCCAAATTAAAAAGTAAACTTTGATCTGTTCACTCTCGACAGAAACTAGATGGGTAATAAGGGCTATTTACCAATTTGAGAGTTTCACGCCTGTGGCTACGATTTTACATTTGTTTGGAAGTGTCAAAGAGGTTAAAGCTAGCCATACACTACATACAAATATTCATACGAATGTTTGTACGAAAAATTCTCAGTACCTTCGATGACTTGACGAATGTCGTTCGAAAGTACTTCAAAATTAAATTTTTTTTTTTTTTACCACTTCAGCTCCGGAAGGATTTACCCCCTTCCTGACCAGGCCATTTTTTTCGATACAGCACTGCGTTGCTTTAACTGACAATTCCACGGTCGTGCAAAGCTGTACCCAAATAAAATTGATGTCTTTTTTTTTTTTCTTCCCACAAATAGAGCTTTCTTTTGGTGGTATTTGATTACCTCCTGTGGTTTTTACTTTTTGTGCTATAAACAAAAAAAAAAAAAAGACAGACATATAAAAAAAAAAAAAAAAAAGATACTTTTTACTTTCAGCTATAAAGGAAAAAAAAAACATCCATTAACAAGATGTAAAAAATCTAATTTCTTCATCAGTTTAGGCCAATTTGTATTCTGCTGTATTTTTTGGTAAAAAAAAAAAAAAATCCCAATAAGCGTATATTGATTGGTTTGCGCAAAAGTTATAGCGTCTACAAACTATGGGCTAGATTTATGGACTTTTATTTTTATTTTCTTTTTTAATTGTTTTTACTAGTAATGGCGAGCAGCGATTTTTAGCGGGACTTTGACATTGCGACGGACAAATCTGACATTTTGCCCTGGTTCACATTGGTATGATTTGACATGCGATTCGACATGTCAAATCGGCGGCAATTGCCGGCAATGGCACCATCCTAATCGGTGCGACGCTGCATTTGCGGCCCCACACCGATTACCCCGTCAGAGATTTCTTATCACTTCCACTGTATCCTCCTCGATCCAAAGCTGGAGTGTTGGCTAAAACTAGGTTTAAAAAACGTAATTATGAATTTAAAGTGGGGCGCCCCTTAAATTTTTTTTAAAAGTCAGCAGCTACAAATACTGCAGCTGCTGACTTTTAATAATCGCACACTTACCTGTCCTGGAGTCCAGCGATGCAGGGGAACGGAGCCCCGACTCGTTCCCCACTCTGCTCGCAGCGCCAGCATTCTTACTGTGGGCACCCGGCATTGGCTTCACAGCCGGGCACCCACTGCGCATGCACGAGTGGCGCCGCGCGCCGTGATATGCTGCACAGTTATCTGGGACCTGTCACGTGTCCCAGATGACTGAATGCGCCGAGGGGAAGTGATGTCAGTGCCCAGGCACTGAAGGAGGCAGACTACGAGGGACCCCCTAGCAACAGGCATTTAGAGTTGAGTTAAAAAAAAAAAAAAAATTCCAATTATTTTTTTTTTATTTTTAGGATTTTTAAGCTATTTCTTTTTTGGGGGAAACACCACTTTAAATGTGAGTGCTAATAAGCACTTAATGATGAATATAGACCAAAGGAAAAAAACGAGCAGCTTTTTACCAAAAGACCCAATCCCAAGCCTGTGATTCAAAGCCTAGGCAGCCTGGATCACATGATCTTTATGCTACCAGGAGCATTGTAGGTGTTTCACATCATTAGAAACTGCCGGGTTTATATTTTCGACAGATTCAGCCAGATACTCTGGAAGTGGACCCTCGGGGAGATGAAGATCAGTAAGGCACACAAGCCCTGTAGCATTAATAAGTAGGAAGCAGAACCTACATATGTAGTGAGCAAATATGGCTGGCCCATATACATATACAATTACAAACTATAAATAGAAATCAGGATTTTAAACCCCTAACATCGGGTGATAGGAATATTTAATATCCAGCAGATCTCGTTCACATATATATATATATATATATATATATATATATATATATATATATATATATATATATATATATATATGATTAGCAATCTGGCACTTGAGCTTAAAATGCATGGAAATCTATCTATTCGTATAAATGTGTTAGGTGGCTATGTATGTAATATACAGTATGTTTGTCTTGTTTAAAGTCCTTTTTAGTTTAGAACAGAAAGTTTTTAATTTATTTTTCTAATGATTGTTTGCTTTTATGTAGGTTTGGAATGAATGGATTACTAATAAAGTGATTTTTTTCTTTTCAGTTATTCTTTCATCTATCAAGAGAACGTATATTTTCCGAAGATCGAGCCCGGTTTTATGGAGCAGAAATTGTCTCTGCGTTAGATTATCTTCACTCGGAAAAAAATGTAGTTTACAGAGATTTAAAGGTAACCTGATGTCTTGTTGGCTTTGTTTTTGGACGCGTTCTGTGTTATGTCAGACCCTTTTCCATCGTAGATCTGTCAGATACAGCAATGTTCGCAATCTGATTAGGCACCTTGCTGGCTTTGTTGGCTAGAGGCTAGGGGGCTAATGGACCTGAGTGCCAGAAGGGAGAGCTTAGCACAAATTACCAGGGCACCATTGGATCCTATAGGACACATAATGTGTTACACACAATGCCGCACCATATGTGCTGCTCCTGTAGCCACTCATTTCACGTTTTATAAGGACCTGGCATCACATACAATTTTCATTGTGCATGTGTACAAATTTCACATGCACATGCTAGGAGTCTGGAAGAGTGAGGTCTAGTTTACACTTGGGGTTGGGGGACAGTAAAAATAGGCAGTTGAATGCTCAGTTTTAATGCCCCACACCTCAACCCTTAAAGTGGTTCTAAAGGCTCAAGATTTTTTTTTACCCTAAAATAGAACTATAGGCAACCCCCCCTCCCCCCATTTTAGAATAGAGTAAGGGAAGGTTATAACCCCTCTTGGTTTATTTTTTGCCCTGGGAGGGTTATAACCCCTCTTGGTTTATTTTTTGCCCTGGGAGGGTTATAACCCCTCTTGGTTTATTTTTTGCCCTGGGAGGGTTATAACCCCTCTTGGTTTATTTTTTTGCCCTGTGCCCAATTGGGAAGATTTCCTATCACTTCCTGTCCCATAGCCAAAACAGGAAGTGAGAGGAAATCCCTGCCAATTCAGGGAATACCTTGTGGACCCCCAGGACTAGTGTCCCAATTGGAAGATTTACTCTATCACTTTTCTGGAGACAGCCCAAAGTTTGGGATTTTCTTTTGCTTTCACTTTCAATGATAATGGAAAAACAAATAGAATCGCCCCAACAGGGGCACAGACGGCAATATAAACTGTCAGGTGTTCTGATCCCTCTGCACTTTAAAAAATTAAAAAAAAAAAGTTTTGCCATTAGTTCTATTCTATGCATTAAAGTGGTGTTTCCCCCTAAAAAAAGAAAAAATATTATTGGAAAAACAAAATGTTTTACTCGCCTCTAAATGCCTGTTGCTAGGGGGGGTCCCTCGTAGTCCGCCTCCTTCAGTGCCTGGGTTGGTGACATCACTTCCCCTCGGCGCAGGAAGGGCTCCCTCCCTCCTGTCAGTCACCTGGGACACGTGACAGGTCCCAGGAGACTGTGCGACCAATCACGGCACGCCGCTCGCGCATGCGCAGTGGGTGCCCGGCTGTGAAGCCACAGCCGGGGGCCCACAGTTGCAATGCCGGCACCGACGAGTGGATCGGGGGAAGATAAAAAACCTTCTGGGCGCAACCCCCAGCCCCCCCCTCCTTTAAACTTACCTGAGCCTCATCTCGATCCAGTGATGTGCATGAGCACAGCTGCTGTCAATCACAGCCAGGGAGCTAATGAGGAGAGAGTGGGGGCGGGCCCAAGCCACACTGTGTGTGTGAATGGGAACACGGAGTGCAGCTTGGGAGTGAGCCCACTTAAGTACCCCCTTAGCAAGCGGCTAGCTATTGGAGGCATTCGGCAGGGGGAAGGAGCCAAGACTGCTGGCGAGGGACCCAAAAGGAAGAGGATTGGGGCTGCTCCGTGCAAAGCCATTACACAGAGCAGGAAAGTATAACATGTTTGTTATTTTTTTTTTTTTTTATTAAATCCATTCCTTTAGAATTTTTTTAAGCTGCAGAGGCACCAGGACAGGCTTGTGCATATGCCATGGCAAAAATGATATACCCTGTTGCGTTTGGTTGAAAGTACTGCCACTGAGCTTGCGGTAGTGGTGGTGCAAAAAATGTAACTTTCGAGTGGTAATGGTATCATGTACTGCTAACTGAAAAGTGATCCACCACAGAAAATGATGAATTGGGGGGAGGTAGGGGAGATGATGCGGACAGTGCCCAGCCAGCCACACACCATTCAGGTCATGATGGGCAAAAAATTGGTTTCATAAGTATTGAGAGTATTTATCGGAAAAAACAGAATTGATCCCAGTAGAACCATCTGGTTTTGTGTTCTTCCGATTTGTCCCGAAGAGTGGAGGTCCGAAGTTCCATGCTTTCTATATCGTTCACTCTGGCGAACCATTGGGCGAGGGTAGGAGGAGATTGTTGTTTCCACATGGCTGGAATGCATGCTCTAGCTGCATTAAGTAAATGTTGTATTTTTTCCGGGAAAGAGGGGTCAGGTTAAGAAGAACTGCTGCAGGGTCTCCGGGCCCCCGAGATATCCATAATATGTGGATCAATTGAAAGGCCTTGCAGCTAGAATGGCTGGATGCCCGGGCATTCCCAGAAGATGTGTAAAAGTGTGCCCCTGTGGGAATCGCATTGATTGTGGGAATAGTTTGGCTAGTACAGATGGGGTTTCTTTACCATCGTGTCATGATTTTGTAAGTGGTTTCCTGGTACTTACTACATATCGATGATTTATGAGAGAAAAATAGAATCCTATCTTTTGGTTTCGTAAAAGTGATCTGAAGGTCTTTTTCCCGTTTGAAAAGAAAGGGAGGTTCCAATTGCGCATGGAGATCTAGTAGAGCTTCGTAAGAAAGGGACAAGGATTTCCTTATCAGACCATCCCCCAGACAGAGCTCCTCAAACTGGCTGAGAGTCCTCTTGTGGCTTGGGTGCAATGCTTGCATTGTTAACCACTTCTGGACCGCCGCACGCCAATATACGTCCTTACTTTGAAGAGGAATATCGTTGTTATGGTAGCAGCTAGCCTCCATAACCCCGGTAACCTCTTGTTTGGCCGCCGGTCCTGTTTCTGATAATAGTTGTTTCTGCGACGGATTTACCGCAAGATCACTTTTATCGAAGGCGCATCCCCCCCCCCCTGCGCACCATGCTCTGGTACCCTCCGCCACTTACTGGAGCCGTCGGCAGCGGCGGAGGCGATCGGATCTTCACCCTTGCTGGGCATGGAGATGAGTGTGTGGAAGATGGCCCCCACCCGTCTCCATAACATTGCAGGGCGGAAGCTAAGTGAAAAAGTCACTTCCGCCCATAGCTATTAAAGGGACATTTTTTTTTTTTAAATGACAAATTTTTATTTTAGTTTGATTGCATTTTAATGTAAATATGAGATCTGAGGACTTTTTGACCCCAGATCTCATATTTAAGAGGTCCTGTCATGCTTTTTTTTTTTTTCTATTACAAGGGATGTTTACATTCCTTTATAATAGGAATAAAGTGATACAATGTTTTTTTTTAAAAACAGTGTAAAAATAAAAGGTAAAATAAAAAAGAAAAAAAAAAAAAAAATTTTTTAAACGCGCCCTGTTCCGCTGAGCTCGCCTGCAGAAGCGAACGCATACGTGAGTAGCGCCCGCATATGAAAACGGTGTTCAAACCACACATGTGAGGTATTGCCGCAATCGATAGAGCGAGAGCAATAATTCTAGCCCTAGACCTCATGAGTAACTTAAAACTTGCAACCTGTAGAATTATTTTTTAAATGTCGTCACTGGAGTTTTTTTAAGGGTTCCACGAGCGGCGCAATTTTGAAGCGTGACATGTTGGGTGTCAATTTACTCGGCGTAACATTATCGTTCACAATATAAAAAAAAAAAATTTAGGCTAACTTTACTGTTGTCTTTTTTTTTTTAAAAAAAATTCAAATAAGTGTATTTTTTCCAAAAAAAGTGCGCTTGTAAGACCGCTGCGCAAATACGGTGTGATTAAGTATTGCAACGACCACCATTTTATTCTCTAGGGTGTTATAAAAAAAAATGTCTAATGTTTGGGGGTTCTACGTAATTTTCTAGCTAAAAACAAATCTCAAAAAGAGGCTTGGTCCTTAAGTGGTTAAACATGGTTCTAAACCGTATAATAAAGGATACGTTGGGTTTGCCCTTTAAGGATAACAGATGACAGCAGTGCATGCAGGCCGTCCCTTAGAAAGCCTTTAAGACCGACCTTTATTCATCGTTTTTTTGGCATCCATTGCAGGATTTTAGGCCAATGTTTTGTACTGGTTGTAGCGTGTTTACAAAACACTGAAGTCAAAGTGTATGTGTAATGAGATTCGGTGGAAGTGCTCCATTTACCTGTCTTGTGCTATAAATAAAGCCCTCGTCCTCCTCCCTCATTGGAAGCACTTTGAACAGGAGACGTGAATTGGTGTTTTGTTATGCACCGGAGTCCTCTGCACTTACTGGCGGGGTTATCTGAGGTAACACACCAGACAGATGTGAGGTAAGGGTGGGGGAGCGGAACATCTGCCTGCTAGATTGTGTGTGTGTGGAATGTCAAAGTAACACATGGCGACAATTTCTCCACTTTTCTTCTTCTTTTTTTTTTTTTTTTTTTTTTACTATACCTTTTTTTTTCCATCTCTGTTTCAGTTGGAAAATCTTATGCTGGACAAAGATGGACACATAAAAATAACAGATTTTGGTCTCTGCAAAGAAGGCATAAAGGATGGGGCGACTATGAAGACGTTTTGCGGTACCCCAGAATACCTCGCTCCAGAAGTAGGTGGATAGCATTTATTTGCATTTTAAATTACAACTAAACCAAGGGGTGTCCAACATTTTCACCTTCCTGGGAACGAGAGGAATTGTCTTGGGCCGCACATAAAATACACTAAAGGCCCGTACACACGATCGGACTTTTTGACAACCAACATGCAAATTAGCTGGTTTGGACCAACATCCGACCGTGTGTATGCTCCATCGGACTAACTTTTTCCAGGTTTCATCAGACTTTTGTTGGCTGTGCGAACGGACCAACTTTCTGCCAACAAAAGTCCGATGGACCAAAGTCCGACCGTGTGTACACAAAACCAATGGACTTTTGTCCAAAGTACAAACACGCATGCTCAGAACCAATGCAAAAGATCAGACAACAATATAGAAGTTGACCAAAAGTGGCGCTGGAGTATTCAAATATCCTCTTTTGAAGTGTCGTCAGTACGTGTAAACGTCACTACGTTCGTGTTGGTTGCCTAAAAAGTCCGACCGTGTGTATGCAATACCAACTTGGGGCCAACGCCCTTTGGACAAAAATCCACGGGAAAGTTGGTCCACGGTCCGATCGTGTGTATGAGGCTTTACTATAAGGATAGCTTGATGAGCAGCAAGTCCGGCAGATGCCTTTCAAAAATAATCACTTTTCTTACTGTCTGTTTGGGATCAAGGGAGGGAGTAGATTGAAGTGTAAGGGATACATTAGAAGTAAAGTATACCATAGTAAATGTATCAGATAGACAAGACGTTACAGAGTAATAGAAAAGGCAAATGATATAATGTATTGTATTGTCTAAAAATTAAAATAAAAAGTTTAAAAAAAAAAAAAAATAATCACTGGCAGCCCCTCTGTTTTATCCAGGCATAATGCACGCTGTACGGGTTTTTGTAACCGCTTCCCGACCGCCTCACGCAGATATACTGCGGCAAAAGGGCACGTACAGGCAGATTAACCACTTGCCGACCGCCGCATGTACATATAGGTCAGCAGAATGGCACAGCTGGGCGTACAGGTTAGTTCTTTTGAATTTGCCGCCGCGGTACGCAAGACCCTCCTGGGAGCTCCGTGAGTAGGATTGCGGGTCCCGCGGACTATGTCTCACAGAGCTGAAGAACGGGGATGTAAACTAATGTAAACAAGCATCTCCCCTTTCTGCCTAGTGACACTGTCACTGATCATAGATCCCTGTGATCGGGAGCTAGGATCAGTGATGTGTCACACGTAGCCACGCCCCCTAACAGTTAGAATCACTCCCTAGGACACACTTAACCCCTTCCTAACCAGCTAGTGGTTAACCCCTCCACTGCCAGTGTCATTTTTACAGTAATCGGTGCAATTTTATAGCACTGATCGCTGTAAAAATGACAATGGTGTACGTTGTACCTGCTGTCTGACCCTTTATATGGAATTTGATGTGAATGTACTGTCTAATAAAAAAACCTTTTCTGTAAAAAAAAAAATAAAAAAAAATTACAATGGTCCCAAAAATGTGTCAAAATTGTTTGACGTGTCTGCCATAATGTCACAGTCCCAATAAAAATCGCAGGTCACCGCCATTACTAGTAAAAAAAAAAAAAAAAAACTATCAATAAAAATGCCATAAAACTATCCCCTATTTTGTTGACGCTACAACTTTTCTGCAAACCAATCATTTCGCTTATTGCAATTTTTTTTTTAACCAAAATATGCAGAAGAATACATATCGGCCTAAACTGAAGAAAAAAATAATTTTTTTATTTTTAGCGCAAAAAATAAAAAATAAAAAATAAAAAGCGTAGAGGTGAGCAAATGCAACCAAAAGAAAGCTCTATTTGTGGGAAAAAAAGGACGTCAATTTTGTTTGTGAGTCACGTCGCACAACCGCGCAATTGGCAGTTAAAGCGACGCAGTGCCGAATCGCAAAAAGTGCTCTGGTCAGGAAGGGGGTAAAATCCTCCGGGGCTGAAGTGGTTAACCACTGGAAGGTTTTGCCCCCTTAATGACCAGGCCATGTTTTGCGTCGCTTTTACTGACATTTGCGTGTCGTTGTACACAAACAAAATTTATGTTCTTTTTTCCCCACAAATAGAGCTTTCTTTTGGTGGTATTTGATCACCTCTGCGTTTTATTTTTTTTTTTGCGCTATAAACAGGAGTGACAATTACTTTTTGCTAAAATGCAAACCAAAAATAAAATGTATTCATCAGTTTAGGTCAAAATATATATTCTTCTACATATTTTTGGTAAAATATATCGCAATAGGCGTATATTGATTGGTTTGCGCAAAAAGTTATCGTGTCTACGAACTGTAGGATAGATTTATGGAGTTTTATTTTTTATTTTATTGTTTTTACTGGTAATGGGGGCGATCTGTGATTTTTAGCAGGACTGCCACATCACCACAATCTGACCCTAAATGACACATTTTGGAGACCAGTGACATTATTACATTGATCTGTGCTATAAAAATGCACTGACCAATGTATAAATGTCACTGGCAGGGACAGGGTTAACACTAGGGGGCGCTCAAGGGGTTAAATGTGTTCCCTCAGCGTGTTCTAACTGTAGGGGGGGTGGGCTGCCTGGAACATGACAGATGGCTGTTCCAGATCACTGGGAACAGCAGATCTCTGAGATGTCCCCTGTCAGAACGGGGATCTGCCTTGTTTACAATAGCAGATCCCCGTTTTGCCCTTGCCCTTGTATACAGCGATCGCGGGTGGCAATCTTGCATGCACGGATGGACGTACAGGTACATCGGTTCGTGCAGGAGAGCTGACCTGCCGCAGTAGAAGTAAGGCGGCTGGTCGGCAAGTGGTTAAACAAAGCCCCTAAATACCTTTTTTTCAGCTATATTCAGGCTGATCGCGTAAACCCCGCTCTGCTACTCCAATCCAGGGCTACAGTGGGAGGGGTTGAGATCTCCCTCTGACATCAGCCTGGGAGGTCACGTGGCTGACAGGCAGGCAGGCAGGGAGGGAGGAGTGAGGGGGACAGGGGAGAGCTGCGGATGTCAGAGGCATATAAACTGACCACGGTAATCGGGGTTCGACAGCCATGATTACCGTGGTCAGAAACAGGAACTGGCAGGATCAGCCAGGTTTTTTTACATCTTAGAGAGGGGCAGGTTAGACAGCACAAGCGCTGTTCTGCTTACCCTGCCATAAAGAAACAGGAGCTCACTTTTTTTTTTTTTTTTTTTAGGGTTACAAGCACTTCGACTATCTCTGATATAGTTAATGTACCTATCGGAGTAATTCATTTTTATTTTTTTTTAATTATAAAAGTTAACGTGGGCAACCTACAACTAGTGCGATATTCGACACTGTTTTTGATAAACTAACACATCAATATGAGGTTGGCGGAATGTAGTAGCAATTCTCAATGAAATCTCAAGGTGCTTATCAGATATTTTGGTTCCAATTTTGCCTTTCATGTTCTTCATCCTTGAAAATAGTTTCTTCCAAATATTGGAGCTGCCGAAAACTGATACCTTGAATAAGGTGTGATTGTGACGAGTGGGATATTTTTTCTTTGGGAAGCTAAAAGTCCAGTAAAGAGACACCGTCAAAACTTCTTCAGCTACAAGTGTTTGCAAATTCGAAACGCTTTTATAAAAAAATTCCCAAAAAATCTACATTTTTAAGTAAGTTTATGATTTGTCTTCGGCCGCATTCATAGCCTTCTTGGGCCACAGGTTGGACACCCCAGGAACTAAAGGCTCATGTACGCCAATCAAAACGAGGGCCAAATTCTGTTACTGTAGTTGTTTACTGCTATTGTTCTAGCCCAACCAAATTCTATGTCTGGGTACCCCTTCCCTGGAGCAAAATTGAATATTGGACGTCCATGAGGCTTTTCGAGGCTCCAGCTGTGGCTAACACACGGCGCTCGTGGATCCCTCAATAGAGACTTTTTCCGGCGGTCCTCCTGTGACACTGCACGTGGACGCTCCCACCCGCTCTAGCACTCTGCAAGTGCTCCAACATTTTTCATGCTAGTTTTTAGTGTTGTTTTATACTCGTATATTGAATAAATTCCTAAGCTGTTGGGATTGGCTTGGCGCTTCTCTCGCCTCTTTTTGCTTTCCTTTTGTTCACCGTGATCGGGTTCCCTGTCCCTGAAGCAGCCTCGCTCCCTTTACAGCCTCCATTTAGAGACTAATTTTTAGGGGTTCATCCCCCAGAACTTTTGATCCACTCACCATTCACATGGTTGCACCTTCATGTATCAGCATGCAGATGCATGCCTTTTCATTAAAATTTTAAACTTTAATCTTTTTCATCAGATGGTTTAGTGCTGAACATTCTACCAATATTGTGTTTGTTTCCTCCTTCATACCTTTTCCACTGGATTGTCCTCAAAAATCATATTTATCCACCCAGCAAATTCAGTGTTGTCAGTTGTAATCCATCACTGCACGCTGGGTTCTGCTTCTATCTTTGTTTACATCATCACAGCCAGAGGTCGCTTGTAGCTGGTCCCCTGATGATCCACTGCTGTGCATGTGTAACCTGTGATGGAAGCAACCACTATGTCATTCTTGCCTAGGCGGGAAATCGGAAAGCACAGGGCTGGCTTAAAAAGGGTACTTTTATCTGTGATTCAAAAAAAAAAAAAGTAATAATATAGAGTGTGGAAAAAGATGGGTGAAAGTCAACTTTAACCTCCCTGGCGGGTTTTTCCGAGTGTGGCTCGGGGTGAAATTTCAGTACCATTAGCGGTAACCCTGAGCCACACTCGGGATTGCATTGCAGGATCCTGGTGCAGGTTACATACCGTATATACTTGAGTATAGGCCGACCCTAATATAAGCCGAGGCACCTAATTTTACCACAAAAAAAATGGAAAAACTTATTGACTCCACTATAAGCCTAGGGTGAGAAATGCACAGCTACTGTAAGTGGAAAAGGGGGTCAACAATGCCCATTTGCAGCCTCACTGTGCCCATTTGCAGCCATAGGTCCCCCAAACTTCAAACTTGGTAGTTGAGGGTTCCTAGATGTCCCCTATCTGCAGCCAATTTGGGGTCTCTGGACCCAAAGGGTCCTGAAATAACATTGCTGCAAATGGACACAGTTGACTGACTTTGGGGCCCCGTATCTTGGGGCCACTTGGTGCTAGGAACCTAAATTTGGTATGCAAACTCAGTCAAACTAGCACTACAACATATCCAAAGATGGGGTTCCAAGTGGCCCCGAGATATGGGGCCCCAAAGTCGGTTCGGAAAATGTCAAGCACTTTTCTGCAGCAGAGAATTAAATTTTCCGAACCGACTTTGCGGCCAGTATCTCGGGGCCACTTAGTGCTAGGAACCCTATCTTTGGATATGTTATAGTGCTAGTTCCTAGCACCAAGAGACCCCGAGATATGGGGCCCCAAAGTCGGGTCGGAAAATTTAATTTTCTGCTGCAGAAAAGTGATTGACTCGAGTATAAGCCGAGGGGGGCACTTTCAGCACAATAAAATGTGCTGAAAAACTCGGCTTATACTCAAGTATATACGGTACCTTGTCCCCAGGATCCTGCGATGTTCCCCCCGCTGTGTCTGCGAGCTCTGTCCTCCGCCCCATGCCTCTGTGTGCCGGGCTCCGTTCACTGCGAGCGTCGCAACGCATGCGGGCGGAGCTCGGCGGCAAATTAAAAAAATAGAAAATTCATAACACATACAATACACTGTAATCTTACAGATTACATTACTGTATGAAATCATTTCACATCCCTTTTGTCCCTAGTGCTTTGTTCAGTGCCCTGCATGCACTTTTATTTATATTTATATTTTATATATATATATATATATATATATATATATATATATATATATATATATATATATATATATATATATACATACATACATATATATATATATATATATATATATATATATATATATATATATATATATATATATATATATATATATATATATATATATATATATATATATATATATATATATATATATATATATATATACTGTTCGTTCTGCCTGGAAACTTGAGATTGTCCATAGCAACCAAAAAGTGTCCCTTTTACTCCAAAAGTGTTTTTAGACCAGCTACAAAACAGTGATAGTAAAGTGGAACACTTGCAGAATTGAGCGATAGTGAATCGTGGGGAAATTAATTTTAGTATGATATTTTTTTTTATAGTTATTTATTATATTATAATTTATGATTTTGTGTTTCAAAGTTTATCATACCCGGGATGTCTACTAGACTTGTTTGGACAGATTTAAGTGTGTTGTTGCTAAGAATTACAGGCCTACAATATAAAACGCCAAATTTCTATGCAAAACAATTGTACCGCAAAAATCTGACATAATCATACCGCCAAGGAGGTTAAGGCTGGATTCACACCTTTGGGTCTATGATAACACCTGCAAAACCTACATTTTGAATGTGCTACTCCAAAAATGTAAATGGCTGCAGTTTACTAGTCTTGGATGTTGTGGCTGAATTAGGCTTTTTATCCTTTATATTTTACCTGGTGCTCCTGCCAGTAACAAACTTGTTGTCCTAGGGGTGAGGTCTCCAAACTGTGGCCCAGGGGCCAGATGTGGCCCTTTGCTTGCTTTTATCTGGCCCTGGGGCACTATTTCATCCACTGATACCAGCAATGGGATATAACCCCCCCCCCCTCCCAATAATACCATTGATGGAGCACAATGTCTCCCAATGACACAAATGGTGGGGCACAATGTCTCCCAATGACACCAATGGTGGGGCACAATGTCTCCCAATGACGCCAATGGTGGGGCACAATGTCTCCCAATGACGCCAATGGTGGGGCACAATGTCTCCCAATGACGCCAATGGTGGGGCACAATGTCTCCCAATGACGCCAATGGTGGGGCACAATGTCTCCCAATGACGCCAATGGTGGGGCACAATGTCTCCCAATGACACCAATGGTGGGGCACAATGTGTCCCAATGACGCCAATGGTGGTTCCAGGCTTTGGAAGGATCGCAGCCATATAGTCAGGATCCACCTACATGCCTGGACTGGCACCCAGCTCAGCCTCTCAGTGAGCCACTGAGAACCATGAGCAGCTCAGCGGTGACATCGCCATATCTCATCTCAAATCTTGGGAGAGTAGTAATCAGAGGCAGCATTGGATGATCTCACAATGCAGATTTACAGCTATGAGGTAGAAGTCACAGGTGTGCCTAAAGCTGGCCGTACATTATTCAAATTTTCTTATTCAATTTCCTTTAGATTTATATTCAACTATGTTGTGCAAGGGCCTGCCTGATTGCATACAAGTTAAGTATTTTGGGTTTGACCTCATATTATATGGTTTTGGTAAATCCAAAGGAAAATTTGTTGAAGAAAATTGTATAATGTACGGCCAGCCTAAGTTGGATGTCAGGAAATTCGCTGTCATATTTCAAGAGAAATTCTGAACAAAATGTTTTGGTTTGTTTTTGTTTTTTTTAGTTTTGTTTTTTTCAGTGCTGATTAGGCTGCTGATTTTTCGTTGTTTTTCGTTGTTTCAGCTCAGGTCAAGTTTAACTGCTTGCTGACCGCCGCACACAGATGTACATCGGCAGAATGGCACATGCAGGCAAATGGACGTACCTGTATGTCCCTTTAAATTTGCTGCCTATCGGGCCCGCACACCACAGGAGCGTGCCCGCGGGTCCCAGGAAAAAAATGTTCGCCCACGATTGTGGTGTGGAGAGGTAGAACGGGGAGATGTAAAAACAAGGCATTTCCCCGTTCTGCCTGGTGTCATGACAGGGATCTACTGCTCCCTGTCATCGGGAGCAGTGATCGCTGTCATGTCAATGGAAGCCCACCCCCCCCCCCCCCCCCCACAGTTAGAACACCTCCCTAGGACACACTTAACCCATTGATCACCCCCTAGTGTTTAACCCCTTCCCTGCCATTGTCATTTACACAGTAATCAGTGCATTTT
This sequence comes from Lithobates sylvaticus, assembly GCA_028564925.1. Taxonomy (NCBI): domain Eukaryota; kingdom Metazoa; phylum Chordata; class Amphibia; order Anura; family Ranidae; genus Lithobates; species Lithobates sylvaticus. The sequence continues at coordinate 90,577,817 of CM053038.1, forward strand.
TATAGCACTGATCGCTGTATAAAAATGACAATGGTCCCAAAATGGTGTCAAGTGTCCGTTGTGTCCGCTATAATGTCGCAGTCATGATAAAAATCGCAGATCGCAGCCATTATTAATAAAAATGAAATTTATAATAAAATGCTATAAATCTATCCCCTATTTTGTAGACGCTATAACTTTTGCGCAAACTAATCAATTCGCTCATTGCGATTTTTTTATTTTTTTATTTTTTACCAAAAATATGTAGAAGAATACATATCGGCCTAAACTGAGAAAAATTTTAATTTTTTTTATATATTTTTTGGGGATATTTGTTATAGCAAAAAAAAAAAAAATTGCAATATTTTTTTTTTTGTTTATAGCGCAAAAAAAAAAAATGCAGAGGTGATCAAATACCACCAAAAGAAAGCTCTATTTATGTTAAAAAAAGGATGTCAATTTTGTTTGGGTGCAACATCACACGAACGCGCAATTGTCAGTTAAAGCGACGCAGTGCCGCATCGAAAAAAGTGCTCTGGTCAGGAAGGGGGTAAATCCTTCTGGGGCTGATAAGGTTAACTATCCCTAAACTGATCTGCAAGGGAAATATGGCAGGTTCAATATAAGCAAAGTCTGGCACATGGGAAATTGTATCCACATTTCTGCAAAGTACCCTCTGAGCCGTTTTACACAGCTATATTATAGCATGCCAAAGAACAGAGGAATATACACTTGCAGCAATAGATACTTTCTTTCTAATTCCAATATATGGCAAGAGGCGTATTTTCCGGGCACAGCAGACTGTGCTGATATTTTGTGAACATGGTGAACCCAGCACTGATGTTTATGCAGTTGCTGCCTGCTTGTGTTTTTCTTCTGTTTTGGAATCTGTCGCAGGAGCAGCAGCGCTGGCGATCTGTTGGGCTTTGATGTGCCCTCGATTATAGTGGGTACAGCTGTTGTGCTGTCTCTTGTAAATTCCAGGCTACAGCTGTCCAGAGCTGTTCCTCGTGGATTGATGGTCAGCCGGGTTTAGCATATGACTTCTCTGCATAGAACTGCCTGCCGTTAATAGATGCGTGTAGCAACCACGCTGACCTCCCCAGGAAATTTGCACGGCGGATATTAATATGCTGGCACGATATGTGCCGGAGGGTTAATTTAGAGGTCTGAGTTTCAGTGACAGGGGTAGATTATTCAAGGTGTCGGTCTTGCAGCCAATCCAAGTCCGAACGGCTTTTCCAGTGGTGGTTTGAAAAGATCTGATAGATTATGGTCGCTGTGGGCAACTGTCATTTCCCTTTCTTCTGTATTTACTGTAATTAATAGAAGTGCATTGAACAGCAGCTGCACCCAGAACACATATATGTTTTGTAAATAGTCATATCAGTATCTGTGTGTATATTACATACAGTATGTGGGCTCTGCCTCCTGCTTGCTGTACAATGATTTCTGCTTACTGCTCGTCCGATCTGACATGATTGTAAAACACGGTCTTCATAAAGATTGCACACATATTGCTGTCTGACTGTACAATTTCATTTAAAGTGGTTGTAAACCTCAGACATGAAATATGAACAAAGCATATCTCTCTATAGTCTGTATTGAACTGTCATTTCTGTCTGCTGCTTCGTTCCTCTATCAGCATGAGTCACCTCTGACATGTTTTCTTGACACCAAGAAAAAAATGGTGACGCGGGAGGGATTTTCAGGTGATTGGCCGCCTCTGATCTGTTCCTGTGTGCTGTGAGAAGCACTACAACAAAGTCGGTTCGGAAAATGTCATTCTCTGCTGCAGAAAAGTGCTTGACATTTTCCGAACCGACTTTGGGGCCCTGTATCTCGGGGAACCCCATCGTTGTTGTTGTAGTGCTAGTTCGACTGAGTTTGCATACCAAATTTGGGATTCCTAGCACCAAGTGGCCCCAAGATACGGGGCCCCAAAGTCAGTCAACTGTGTCCATCTGCAGCTGATCCCCCTCCCCTCCAATCAGCTTTTAGGGCTCTACTTACTAAGCTCTTCAGGATGTAATAGCAGCTCTCCGGACCCTTTTTTTTCTGACAGCTCAGACAAGCTTTATAAATTTTGCACTGGATGTAGAAATCAGACTGCAGATAAAGAGGTACAACTTATGTACAACAATTTGTTTCATCTCTGTGTATCACCTGAGGACAGTCACTTTACTGAGTACATGTAATCCAATTGATTATTTAGGGTTGTCCTCATGTTGCGTAGGTTTGGTAAATCTAAGAGATTGTACAGTCAAGTTGTATAGTGCATGGCCAGCTTTAGATTTACCAACAACTATATAGTGCCTAAACAATCCATTCAGTTTCTATCCAATTGGGTAGGCCCCTGAACTACACAGTTGACAAATCAGAGGCTGAAGGTTTGCTTGGCCTCCCCCAACAGTCCTTTAAACAGAGGTACTAATCACATCACTGATCTACTGACAACCACTTAATTGTAGATTTATGAAATTCGTTTGTGAAAATATGGAACACACAAACAAGTATTTTGAATTCTAATTGCAGTGCTTACCTCAATAGCTAAGTTCACCTTTTAAAAAATAAATGCACATCATTTTGCAGGTAAAAAATGTGCATTTACAGTTGTGTGAAAAAGTATTTACCCCCTTCCTGATTTAAATTTTTTATTTTTTTTGCATATTGCTCACATTTAAATGATTCAGATCATCAAACTTTTTTAATATTACACAAAGATAACCCGAGTAAATCCAAGATGCAGTTTTTAAATTACTATTTAATTTATTAAGGGAAAAAAGCTGTTCAAACCTGCCTGTCCCTATGTGAAAAAGTAATTGCCCCCTCCCATGCTGAATCATGAATGAACTGCGATTAACCACAATTTTTTTGGAAAGCAGAGTTAAATTTCACTTGCCACACCCAGACCTGATTACTGCCAGACCTGTTGAATCAAGAAATCGCATAAATGGAAGCTGTCTGACAAAGTGAAGCACGCTAACAGGTCACAAAAAGCCACACATCATGCCACAATCTAAAAAAATTCAAGAACAGATTAGAAACAAACTTGTATCGGTCTAGGAAGGGTTTCAAAGCCATTTCTAAGGCTCAGGAACTCCAGTGAACCACGGGGAGAGCCATTATCCACAAATGGAGATAACTTAGATCAGTGGTGAACCTTCCCAGGAGTGGCCGGCCTACAAAAAATACTACAAGAGCATGACGACGACTCATCCAGGAGGTCATAAAAGAACCCAGCACAACATCTAAAGAAATACACGCCTCACTTGCCTCAGGTACGATCAGTGTTCATGATTCAACAATAAGAAAGAGACTGGGCAAAAATGGCATCCATGGGAGAGTTCCAAGGCCAAAGCCACTGCTGACCAAAAAGAACACAAAGGCTCATCTCACATTTACCAAAAAACATCTTGATTATTCCCAAGACTTTTAGGCAAATATTCTGTGGACTGATGAGACAAAAATGTAACTTTTTGGAAGGTGTGTGCCCCGTTACATCTGGCATAAAACAAATACAGCATTTCATAACAAGAACATCATACCAACAGTCAGACATGGTGATGGTCGCGTGATGGTCTGGGGATGCTTTGCAGCTTCAGGACCTGGACGACTTGCCATAATTGATGGAACCATGAATTCTGAGCTCCACCAGAAAACCCTAAAGGAGAATGTCCGGCCATCAGTTTGTGACCTCAAGCTGAATTGCGCTTGGATTATACAGCAGGCCAATGATCCGAAACAACACAACAGCAAATCCACCTCCAAATGGTTCAAACTAAGCAAAATTTATGACAATGATTCCAAAATAGTGTCTGATGTGTCCGCCATAATGTCGCAGTCACGATAAAAATCGCAGATCGTCACCATTACTAATAAAAAATAAAAATTATAATAAAAATGCCATAAAACTATCCCCTATTTTGTAGAGGCTATAACTTTTGCGCAAACCAATCAATATACGCTTATTTTTTTTTTATTTTTTTTACCATAAATATGTAGAAAAAATACATATCGGTCTAAACTGAGGAAAAAAAATGTTTTATATATTTTTGGGGAATATTTATTATAGCAAAAAGTAAAAAAATTTTGTTTTGTTTTTTTTCAAAATTTTTGCTCTTTTTTTGTTTATAGCACAAAAAAAATAAAAACGCTCTATTTGTGGGGAAAAAAGGACGTCAACTTTGTTTAGGTGCAACGTTGCATGACCATGCAATTGTCCGTTTAAAGCGACGCAGTGCCGAATTGCAAAAAGTGCTCTGGTCAGGAAGGGGGTAAAATCTTCCGGGGCTGAAGCGGTTACATTGCAGCCATTGTGTAGCAGTGCAGAGTATGTGATTAAATGGCTGCCCCATGTACATACAGTAGTTAAAAAATGTGCATTAAAATTGAGGTTTATAAAACATCTCAACAAGGGAGTTTCCATCACATTCCAACGTGCTCAGGACCTCCTGAATTATTCCATGTTTTCTTCTTGTTCCTCTAAATCTAATTGGGTGCTCTCAGTTTTGATCAGCCTGTCTGACTTGTCTGTCTGTGTTATTTGGGGCATTTTGAAGAGACTTGGCAGCGTGTCACATAGACATACGACAACTGTGAGACAGGGATGGTCATAGACCAATGTAGTGTGGACGTATATAGAAAGTTCACTGGCAGCCTCTGGAGCAATAGATGAGATCTATAACTTACCATACATTCCCGATCTAACCAGTTGTAATGTAATTAGGAAAATGATGGAAGGTCTGGAAGTCAACCCAACCCCAGATGGGCCTGTACCTCTTCAGGGGAGAATTAACCGACAAGGTCAAATTCCTGGCTGAACCTCATCCCTTGTTTGTAGGCTTAAAGTGGTTGTATACCCTCTATTACAACTTGCACCTACAGGTAAGCCTAGATTAAGGCTTACCTGTAGGTACAAGAAATATCTCCTAAACCTACACGGTTTTGGAGATATTTGCCAAAAAGTTTTACAATGTTGTCTACAGCGCATGCGTGCCGTAGACAACGGTGCATTCACAGGGTTAATCCCCATTCACAAATTCGGCTTCCCGAAGTTGAAGTGTCCGGCGCGCACGCGCGGAGCGACGTCTTCGCAGCTCTGGCCAATCGGCGCTGTGATTGGCCGGAGTGGCGATACCCGGAAGTAACCTTTCGGGTATCTGTGGAGAGATGGCTGCGGCTGGAGGGGGAGATGAGGACAGCTTCGGGGGCCCCGATCTAAGGTAAGTGATGCATAATGAGCTAGTGTGCTAGTCATACTAGCTCATTATGGCTTTGTCTTGCAGGTGGTTTAAAAAAAAAACAAACGGGTTTTCTACCACTTTAAGAAATGTAAAAGTTTAAAACAAATATGATATACTTTCCTCCAGTGGCGGCTCATCCATTAGGGGCGTCCAGGCGCCACCCCCTCTCTCCACGCCACCCCCTATATGCATAATGGACTGCCACGGCCACCTCCTATTCAGGTGTCCGCCCCTTTCAGGATAACAGGTGCATGAATTACAGCGGCTGGGATTTTTTTTTTTTTTTTAAGCACCTGATTAGAGGCTCTAATAGGCTTCAAAAAAGGGTGGGCTCGGGTCACAGAGAATGCGCTTGGAGCCCACCCAGGTGTGTGAATTATATTCGCTTTTGAAACACTGATCCTCAATCTGGCCAATCAGAAGTGGGTGTGAGACTCATTTTCCGGTTGTCTGAAAAGAGAAGACTCCCAATTGGCCACCGAAGAGGAGGGAGGAAACGTAAGCCACCACTGTGATGACCTGTGGGAGAGCAGGAGAATGGGAGGCCACCGCTGCCGAGAAGGGGAAGCCACCGGTGATGGGGTTAGTGCTACCGACCAACCGGGACGGGGTGGCATACTGCCTCACATAGAAGTACAGCGGCAGAGCGGCTCACCTATGCTGGATCATGTACCTAGTACATGATCTGGCACTTCAGGCAGGGGGGTGTACACAACCAGCACCACGGCTGTGCTGACTAGACACTGCACAAGCCGATCAGTGGGTGCCGGCCAATGGATGTCCACCGGCACCCACTGATCGGCCAGGAGAGACACAGAACAGAGCTCTGCCCATGTAAACAAGGCAGAGCTGTGTTTTGTCAGCAGGGGTGTGGTTAATGATGTTTCCCTGCAATGCAGGGAGTGAAATCCACCACATCCCTTAGTAAAAAACAGCACTTGGTAAACGCACACTGGTTAGGCACACATTTAACCCTTTGATCGCCCTAGATGTTTAACCCCTTCCCAGTGACCGTGCATACTTTTAGCACTGCTCACTGTATTAGTGTCACTGGTTCCCACAAAGTGTCACATGTCAGATAGTGTCAGACTGTCCGCTGCAATATCCCAGTCCCGCTATAAGTTGCTGATCGCTGCCATTACTAATATAAAATAAATAAATAGAAATTCCAGTATAGATGCCATAGTTTGTAGATGCTATAACGTTTGCGCAAACTTACCAATATACGCTTATTGGGATTTTTTTCACCAAAAACATGTCGCAGATTACATATTGGCCTACATTTTTGAAGAAATTTGATTTAAAAAAAAAATAAAAATTATTAGATACGTTTTATAGCAAAAAGTATAAAATCTTGTTTTGTTTTTTTCAAAATTGTCTCTCTTTTTTTTTTTTTTCTTTGTTTATAGCGCAAAAAAAAAGAAAAGACAAAAGTGATCAAATACCACTAAAAGAAAGCTCTATTTTGTTTGCAAAAAATTTATATACATTTTGTTTTCATCGCTGCATGACCGCGCAATTACCAGTTAAAGTAAGGCAGTGACAAAAAGCAAAAAATGGCCTGGTTACAGGGGGGGTAAATCTTCCAGAGGACAAGTGGTTAAATACGCACATTCACCCAGTGTACATGCACATGCTTGTACAATGGTTTATCTTGAAAAACCTCACTTGATATCCAGATCATGCATCCTCGGTGTCCAGTGTCTGTAGAGGCACCCTGAGCCATTATATTTGTACAGCACCAAAAATGAAAACCTTTCCTACAGACTGATTGGATGGCAAAGCTCTTCCACATTGAGGCTTTTATGAAAAGCATTGTATGGTTGGAATTGATGAGTCAGCCTGGTTTCTAATGGTTAACACATCAAAGTAATATGTTATTGGTGGCAGTCGTATTTGCTTGTTACGTATGCAGATTCTGTTTCCTGCTTAGTCATATTGCACAGTGATACTGCTTACTGTTAATCTGTTAGTCTGTGGGTCAGGTCTGACGTGTTTGAAACAGTAGAGACTGAAGAAGGTTATTGGTTCACCTTTCCTGAACCTATTTTTTTGTTGCACCTATATTTAAAGGGGCGTTCCGTCGTGTCCCCCCCACACGGAACAATGAAAAGTCAGCAGCTACAAATACTGTAGCTCCTGACTTTTAATATTAGGACACTTACCTTTCCAGGGTTTCCCACGATGTCGGCACCAAAAGAAGGTTCCCTACTGCCCATTGCTCTGCGCTTTCTAACTGGCCCGGCAGCAGAGGAAGGAGGGGGGCCGAACGTCCTAAGTACGGTGCTGCATCGCTGTCTCCCGGAAGTGGGGAAGGGTACCTGTTGCCCCCCTCCCCCTGAAACGTGCCAAATGTGGTACTGTAGGGGGGGGGGGGGGGGCATATAAGCGAAAGTTCCACTTTTGGGTGGAACTCCGATTTAAGGTACAACATGAAATCTTGTTACATGTGGCCTTTTTGGCTGTTCTTGGATCAACAGCCGTCTTATCTTGCACTGCTCTCGCTATTATTGACCCACTGGCCCATATTGTATTTTTTGTTCTCTTACTACATTTTGGGCTGTACATTTTTGTTTTCTAAAAATCTCAATAAATACTTTGTAAAATGAAATATAGTCACATTACCCACCCAACCCTCAAACCTCCCTGTCCATATAACTGAATCGTGGCGTGCTTATCCTCTGAGTGTTCTGTTGTGTCCCAGCTGCCAACTCGGCAGAGGAGCTTCCAGATCTCAATAGAACATAAATGTGATGGCGTCACTGCACTTGTAGTCCATTTGTTAGTTCAAGGAGCCTGTGTATCACACTCCCCCAGTCACTGATCACAGTTGCAGTGCACTACAGGTTCAATGCATTTCATAATATATATATATATATATATATGTATGTATGTATGTATGTATGTATATTATGTATGTATGTATGTGTGTGTATATATGTATGTTTTCCCATAGCCTTTTTTTTTACGACAGCCACCTATGAGAGACCTCAGCTCCTTCCTTCTGAGGAAATGCCACCCAGCCTAGATTCAAAAGGCATGCTTCCTCGCTGGCTCCTCAGTTCTGGTGTTTCCTCCGGCAGGAGACACTGCAAGGAACCGTGGCTAAAGACAGCCAGGGAGGCTGAAGCCTGTATGTCCAGGAAGGAGACAGAGGTCTCTGGGGACGAGTGGCAGTGCTATGCCTTGGTGGAGAGAAGTTACCTGGCAGCCACACTGTTTTATCCTGTTGCCACCCCAGCTCTCCGAAAGATGCTCCGGGTGCCCGCTTTCAGGTTCTCAGTGGAGACTCAGGAGGAGGCGCTGTAACCCCCCCCCCCTTGCATTTTTGTTTGCGAGCTGCGATGGAGCTCACAGCGGGGCTGTGTGGCGGGTAAAGTCACTTCTGCCGGGGGGTGTGCATCTCTCCTTGGAACAACCATGAGGCCCTATAATCAGGTGGTGGTCCCTTGGATGGCATCTCAGAGGGTTAAAGGCCTTCAGGTGACCAGACCCTAGTAAGATGCACAGGTTTCTAGAAAACTTGTTTAGAAGTGGGAAAAGGCCTGGATGATTAATCCAGTAGGCCTCTTCATTACAAAATTTCTCTGGAGGAGGAGGTGGCAGGAGGGCAAGAAAAACACCCTTGCTCTATGACCGAGAACAGAGCAGTAGGCAAGGCGTTCCTGTCCATGAGGTCTGATGGAAGCCGGAGAAGACGAGGGTCCAGCTTCTCGCAAGACTTCAGTTCAGTACCCTCCGCTCCCAGACGCAGTTTTTTTTCCACAGATAGACTTACCGGCCTAGTCTTGGGAGACGGAGGGGTATTGTTGGATTCCATGCTCAAGACAATGAACTCTCTTCTGAAAGAGACTTGTGATTCTTTTCATCATAGGAAAATGAACTACTCTGGCATTTATACTGGTGTTGCACATTTCAGAATATTGTTTCACACAATTGCAGGCACATATTGATGCACGGTCAGTAAGAGGACAGGCAGCCCCCCAAGTGGTGGGTGATGAACAGCATGTCCAAGACTGTGCGCTATCCCTCCCACAGGGGACCTGTTCTTTGTCCTGGACCAGAGGCGATTCTTGAATCGCATAGCAGACAGGAAGAGCCCTTCCTGTGAGATACAAGGGTGACCCAGGTAGGAATGCTGGCCTATGGCCACAGCACCCTGAATGCACCCGATCTTGTCTGATCACGGAAGTTGAGACTAAATTCAGTGGAGACATCCTCTTGCAGTTGCGGGCATTTGCATCTGGACCGTCTATACGGTAGTTACCCTGGGAACTCTGGTTTCCACCCATAAAACTTCCTCTTTGGGCCTGAACCGGTATAGGGTTGGCACTCTTGGGTAGATGTCATCGCTCAGAGCTGGCATTTCCCCAGGTGCTATGCCATCTCACCCACCTGCAGTCTTACCGGTGGGCAGAGAATACTACGGTCGTTCTGATTGGTCACACTGGCTTAAAGGACCACTGTTCGCTGTCCTGAAGGCTCTGGGAACCTGGTGGTCTGGCTACTAAGAGGGACCCCTCAAGATTATATTTTATGCTCCACTTACCTGAGATTTGGAGGCGTTAGGGCAGCTGGACCAGTTTTAGGTCTGCAGTCTCCCAAGTAGGACCAAACTTTACTTATTGCAGGCCCTCGTGGGACTTGCCTTTAAACTTTGATTCATATGTCGATTCCTTCCTTTTGCTTTTGCAGGGACTAAAGTAAGGGTTAAAATCTCTAGCAGTTCCTGGGCAAGATGGCATAAGCTAACAATCAGACAAGCCTATATATAGGGAGATCTCAGAGAAGCTGATGCTACTCCGTGCCAGATCTGTGCAGTGGCAACGTGGTTCAGCTCTCACACCTTTTACCTGAAACTAGAGGCAGATCTTGTTGTCATCAAAGTGATCAGGCTCTTTGGACACAGAGTCCTGTAAGCCATAGTCCCACCCTAAGGGTAAGTGCTCGCTTATCCTCTCATAGGTGGTTGTCCTGAAAGATGCTATGGGAAAATTAGAGTTACTTACTAGTTACAGTAATAACTCTGAGCACCCATAATAATGAATAAAGTGATAAGGGAAGGTGGGGGCTACCCATTCCCATTCCCCACCCCCACCTGCACAGCCATTGTTGCTTTTCATAGCAATCAATCAGATTCTGTGTATCCTTTCCATATAGAGGAAATTATGACATTCAATTCATTGCTGGGGGTACCGGTTTACTCTGTCCAAGTTGTATACCAGTTCCTAGTCTGGGACTTTTATGAGCTAGGAGATCCCATTGAAGTCTCTCCGATCAGCTGTCCAATCAGAGAGCTGAAACAGCCAGACTGATTCAGTATAGATGTACTGTTAATATCAACGAGGTGCAAAGGCCATTCAACAACAGCAACTGTTCAGGATTTATCATGAATAAGCTCAATTGTATTGCTGTGCAGTCAGACATAGGCTCTTTTGCAAAAACATTTTTTTTTTGTATTCATTACTTTGTGTACTGTCACTGGCGTACAATACAAGGTCAACTAGTAACAGATGAACAGATGAATACAGCATGGCTTCCTAGGCAGAACCACACCAGAACATATTACAGTCGCAATATAATGTGCTATGTTTTGGTAAGGGGCAGCTGAATGCATTGAAGTCACTGAAGTTGCCTATCAGTAAAAAGTAAAATGTAGGATAATAGAGAAAAGGACAGCTGGGCTACTCGATTGCTATTGTTTGTGTAGACGTGGGAATAGAAGATAAGAGGCCTGCTTTGTCTTGGCTCTTCTATGGCTCAGAAATGTAAAAGCTCCATCTCTATTCCCCCTCCAGACCTGGCTTTCCGATTTTTCCATTTTATTGGCATCGTATAGCATCTCCGTACCCCAACAAAAACTGGGCAAAGTGTCTGTGTCAGCTCAAATACATAGATTGAAATGTAGTGCAAGAATGCTGTGGAATTCTTCTGCTTTTTAGAAAAGTTGAGTAAAGCCAAGCATATTTAGGAATTTTGCATAGCTAGCTGGCTCCCGCGCTACAGTTGCTGTTAGACACTAGTTACCAATATAATCTGGCATTCCTGATCTCCATACTAGCCAGTGACCCATGCTATTGAGGCCGGGGGGGGGGGGGGGGGGGCAGCATAACAACCCACTAACAAGCATTTTAAGATCTACTTCCTTTGCAACTGAACAGGAAGCCAAGCAATGCCATGAGATCAGGTGATGCTTAATCTACTAGCAGGTAATAAAAATATGTTACAAAGGGGACTGGTGAAAACTTGGGCATCAGTTGACATTTGAGAATACATAATTGCCTTAAAGCCAGATGGTGCTGGTCAAATTTATATGTTGCTTGTATAGTCCTCAACCTTTACGCAAGGTCAGTTCTCCCAAAACTGATAAATGCTTTAGATCTGGGATTCCAAACTTTTTACTATTGCAGACCCCCCAAAAGACTGCCCAACCCCCCTTCACCATCACTAGCTTGATTAGGTGCCTGTATAACTTTAAAAGATGTCCGTAGTTTGGTTTTACTATATTTTATTTCTAAATAGCTAGAGACCCAACAAACAGCCAATAGATTGTCAAAATAATTTGATATATTTTATTGAAATGACAAATCATTAATACACAATTTATTTAAAACTAATACAATATTTGATGTTGTGTGTATTCGATCAAAACATGGAATTGAGGTTCAGTTGCGACGGAGAATGTTACTCACTAATCTTCTGACACATCAATTCAAGTTCTCATCTTTGATGTAAGGTTCAATAAAGTAGAGAATCCAGTTAAAATTTTTCTCAATCATTCAGAGGTCCAGTCCCTTACTCCCAAAGAATTTAGATACCCCTGGTTACAGCCCATCTCTGGGCAAATGGAGCGCCCCCAACCCCTCACCTCATACCCCCCCCCCCCCCCCAAAGTCTCTGTGCTGTGATGCTCCAGGCTACCACGTGTAAAGACCGGTGGATCAACTATTGATTCCAGGCCTGCCCCTGTCTGATCTTGACGCCGCCCTTCATGACCTCCTCATACCACTGCAGTCTTCAGGAACCTTTGAGGACCTGTGGGGAGGTGCAGTGGTGTGTCATTAGTAATCGCTCAGAGTCCAGGTGCAAAACAGAACTGTATTGAAGTTGAAGGAGAAGTCCAGCCTGAGCTTGTTTGGCTGGGCTTCTCCTATGGGTCACAGGAGTGCAATTCCTTTTGCACTCCTGTGACCCTTTTTCAGCAGAGAGCGGTCTGAAGTCCTCTATCTGCTGACATCACTGTAATCCGTCCAGGCATCACATCATCATGACAATAAAGTCTGGATCCACCAGCTGCCTGGACTGATACCCATCTCAGTCTCTCAGCGAGCCGCTGAGAGACTGAGACGGCCGCTCCCCACCCCTCCACAGCTCAGCACTCCAATGAGCGTGGGGGGGGGGCAGAGCGGAGAGCTGCTGACTGATGGGCAGTAGCTGTCTGCTCGGGGAGCCGAGAGAACCGAGCCATCCGTGGTGTTCGATGGCTCGGTCTCAGTGCAGATGCCAGGGGACAGATGCAGCCAGTGGCGGAACTACCGCCATAGCGACACATGCGGTCGCTATGGGGCCCGCAGACAATCAAGGGCCCGGTGAGCGGCGTTTCTAGGCGGGTGCGGGCCGCGCCGGGTGACACCCGCTAGCGGGGGTGACACCCGTGGGTAGCGGCAGCCGCACCACTAACGCCGCACACCGTGCCTTCTGGACTGGAGCGCAGGAGGGACACAGCGGCGCGGACCGAAGCCGCCTCCCCTCCTCTCTGTTTACATTCAGAGAGGAGGAGGAGCCTGGGAGGAGGGACACACATGGCGCTGTTTCTGAGGTATGTAAGGGTCGGGGGGCATCGTCTGCTGTGGGGTCTGCACAACCGGGGGGGGGTCTGCATTGCTGGGGGTGTCTACTGATGGGGGTCTGCACTGAGGTGGGGGGGTCTGCTGTGTGTCTGCTGTGGGGTCTGCACTACCCGGGGGGTCTGTAATGGGTGGGGGTGTCTGCATTGCTGGGGGTGTCTACTGATGGGGGTCTGCACTGAGGTGGGGGGGTCTGTAATGGGGGAGTCTGTACTAAGGGGGTCTGCACTGAGGTGGGGGGTCTGTACTAAGGGGGTCTGCACTGAGGTGGGGGGTCTGTAATGGAGGATTGTCTGTACTAAGGGGTCTGCACTGAGGTGGGGGGGTCTGTAATGGGGGATTGTCTGTACAAAGGGGGTCTGCACTGAGGTGGAGGGGTCTGTAATGGGGGATTGTCTGTACAAAGGGGGTCTGCACTGAGGTGGAGGGGTCTGTAATGGGAGATTGTCTGTACTAAGGGGGTCTGCACTGAGGTGGAGGGGTCTGCAATGGGGGGGGTCTGTAATGGGGGTGTCTGTACTAAGGGGGTCTGCACTGAGGTGGGGGGGTCTGTGAAATGGGGGATTGTCTGTACTAAGGGGGTCTGCACTGAGGTGGGGGGGTGTGGGGTGTCTGTACTAAGGGGGTCTGCACTGAGGTGGGGGGGTCTGTAATGCTGGATTGTCTGTACAAAGGGGGTCTGCACTGAGGTGGGGGGTCTGTAATGGGGGATTGTCTGTACAAAGGGGGTCTGCACTGGGGTGGGGGGGGTCTGTAATGGGGGGTGTCTGTACTAAGCTGGGTCTGCACTGAGGTGGGGGATGTCTGTACTAAGGGGGTCTGCACTGAGGTGGGGGTCTGTACTGAGGGGGTTGTCAGTACAAAGGGGGTCTGCACTGAGGTGGGGGGGGGGGTCTGTAATCTGGGGTGTCTGTACTGAGGGTGTCTGCACTGATGGGGGGGGGGTCTGTAATGGGGGATTGTGTACTAAGGGGGTCTGCACTGAGGTGGGGGGGTCTGTAATGGGGGGTTGTCTGTACTAAGGGGGTCTGCACTGAGGTGGGGGTGTCTGTAATGGGGGTGTCTGTACTAAGGGGGTCTGCACTGAGGTGGGGGGGGTCTGTAAAGGGGTGGGGGGTGTTTGTACTAAGGGGGTCTGTACTAAGGGGGGGGTCTGCACTGAGGTGGGGGGGGTCTGTACTAAGGGGGTCTGCACTGAGGTGGGGGGGTCTGTAAGGGGGTGTCTGTACTAAGGGGGTCTGCACTGAGGTGGGGGGTCTGTAATGGGGGATTGTCTGTACAAAGGGGGTCTGCACTGAGGTGGGGGGGGTCTGTAATGGGGGGTCTGTAATGGGGGTGTCTGTACTAAGGGGGTCTGCACTGAGGGGGTGGGGGGGTCTGGGGTGGGGGTGTCTGTACTGAGGGGGTCTGCACTGAGGTGGGGGGTCTGTAATGGAGGTGTCTGTACTAAGGGGGGTCTGCACTGAGGTGGGGGGGTCTGTAATGGGGGATTGTCTGTACTAAGGGGGTCTGTAATGAGGTGGGGGGGTCTGTAATGGGGGTGTCTGTACTAAGGGGTCTGCACTGAGGTGGGGGGGTCTGTAATGGGGTTGTCTGTACTAAGGGGGTCTGCACTGAGGTGGGGGGGTCTGTAATGGGGGGTGTCTGTACTAAGGGGTCTGCACTGAGGTGGGGGGGTCTGTAATGGGGGATTGTCTGTACTAAGGGGGTCTGCACTGAGGTGGGGGGGTCTGTAATGGGGGTTGTCTGTACTAAGGGGTCTGCACTGAGGTGGGGGGTCTGTAATGGGGGGGTCTGCACTGTGGGGGTGTCTGTACTAAGGGGGTCTGCACTGAGGTGGGGGTTGTCTGTACTGGTGGGGGTGTCTGTACTAAGGGGGTCAGCACTGAGGTGGGGGGGTCTGTAATAGGGGATTGTCTGTACTAAGGGGTCTGCAATGAGGTGGGGGTCTGTACTGATGGGGGGGGTCTGTACTAAGGGGTCTGCACTGAGGTGGGGGGGGTCTGTAATGGGGGTGTCTGTACTAAGGGGGTCTGCACTGAGGTGGGGGGTCTGTACAAAGGGGGTCTGCACTGAGGTGGGGGTTCTGTAATGGGGGTGTCTGTACTAAGGGGGTCTGCACTGAGGTGGGGGGGTCTGTAATGGGGATTGTCTGTACAAAGGGGGTCTGCACTGAGGTGGGGGTCTGTAATGGGGGTCTGCACTGAGGTGGGGGGGTCTGTAATGGGGGATTGTCTGTACTAAGGGGGTCTGCACTGAGGTGGGGGGGTCTGTAATGGGGGTGTCTGTACTAAGGGGGTCTGCACTGAGGTGGGGGGGGTCTGTAATGGGGGGGTGTCTGTACTAGGGGGTCTGCACTGAGGTGGGGTGTCTGTATTGGGGGGTCTGTACTGAGGGGGGGGAGGGGGGGTTGTCTGTACTAAGGGGGTCTGCACTGAGGTGGGGGGGTCTGTAATGGGGGATTGTCTGTACTAAGGGGGTCTGCACTGAGGTGGGGGGTCTGTAATGGGGGTGTCTGTACTAAGGGGGTCTGAGGTCTGTAATGGGGGTGTCTGTACTGCAAGGGGGGGGGGGATTGAGGTGTGGGGGTCTGTAATTGGGGGTGTCTGTACTAAGGGGGTCTGCACTGAGGTGGGGGGGGTCTGTAATGGGGGTGTCTGTACTAAGGGGTCTGCACTGAGGTGGGGGGGTCTGTAATGGGGGTGTCTGTACTAAGGGGGTCTGCACTGAGGTGGGGGGTCTGTAAATGGGGGTGTCTGTACTAAGGGGGTCTGCACTGAGGTGGGGGGGTCTGTAATGGGGGATTGTCTGTACTAAGGGGGTCTGCACTGAGGTGGGGGGGTCTGTAATGGGGGTGTCTGTACTAAGGGGGTCTGCACTGAGGTGGGGGGGTCTGTAATAGGGGGTTGTCTGTACTAAGGGGTCTGCACTGAGGTGGGGGGGTCTGTAATGGGGGTGTCTGTACTAAGGGGGTCTGCACTGAGGTGGGGGGTCTGTAATGGGGGATTGTCTGTACTAAGGGGGTCTGCACTGAGGTGGGGGGGGGTCTGTAATGGGGGATTGTCTGTACAAAGGGGGTCTGCACTGAGGGGGGGGGTCAGTAATGGGGGGGGGTCTGCACTGAGGTGGGGGGGGTCTGTAATGGGGGATGTCTGTACTAAGGGGGGTCTGCACTGAGGTGGGGGGTCTGTAATGGGGGTGTCTGTACTAAGGGGGTCTGCACTGAGGTGGGGGCTGTCTGTACTAAGGGGGTCTCTGCACTAGGTGGGGGGGTCTGTAATGGGGGTGTTGTACTGGAGAACACTAAGGGGGGTCTGGAGGTGGGGGGGTCTGTAATGGGGGATTGTCTGTACTAAGGGGGTCTGCAACTGAGGTGGGGGGGTCTGTAATGGGGGTGTCTGTACTAAGGGGGTCTGCACTGAGGTGGGGGGGTCTGTAATGGGGTCTGTTACTAAAGGGGGTCTGTAGGTGGGGGGTATGTTCTGTAAGGGGGTGCACTGAGGTGGGGGGGGGGGTCTGTATGGGGGTGTCTGTACTACTACAGAGGGGGTCTGGGGTGTCTGCACTGGGGGGGGTCTGTAATGGGGGATTGTCTGTCTGTACTAAGGGGGGTCTGTAATGGGGGTGTCTGACTAAGGGGGTCTTCACTGAGTGGGGGGGTCTGTAATGGGGGTTGTGGGGGGTCTGTAATGGGGGATTGTCTGTACTCTGTAAGGGGGTCTGCTACTGAGGGTGGGGGGGGGTCTGTAATCAGTACTAAGGGGGTCTGCACTGGGGGGGGTCTGTAATGGGGGATTGTCTGTACAAAGGGGGTCTGCACTGAGGTGGGGGGGTCTGTACTAAGGGGGTCTGCACTGAGGTGGGGGGGTGTATGGGGGTGTCTGTACTAAGGGGTTCTGCACTGAGGTGGGGTGGTCTGTAATGGGGGGTCTGCACTGAGGTGGGTCTGCACTGAGGTGGGGGGTCTGTAATGGAGGATTGTCTGTACTAAGGGGGTCTGCACTGAGGTGGAGGGGTCTGTAATGGGGGATTGTCTGTACAGAGGGGGTCTGCACTGAGGTGGGGGGGGGTCTGTAAATGGGGGTGTCTGTACTAAGGGGTCTGCACTGAGGGGGGGGGGGTCTGTAATGGGGGTGTCTGTACTAAGGGGTCTGCACTGAGGTGGGGGGGGGGTCTGTAATGGGGGATTGTCTGTACAAAGGGGGTCTGCACTGAGGTGGGGGGTCTGTAATAGGGGATTGTCTGTACTAAGGGGTCTGCACTGAGGTGTGGGGGTCTGTAATGGGGGATGTCTGTACTAAGGGGGTCTGCACTGAGGTGGGGGGTCTGTAATGGGGGATTGTCTGTACTAAGGGGGTCTGCACTGAGTGGGGGGGTCTGTAATGGGGGATTGTCTGTACAAAGGGGGTCTGCACTGAGGTGGGGGGGTCTGTAATGGGGGTGTCTGTACTAAGGGGGTCTGCACTGAGGTGGGGTGTCTGTACAAAGGGGGTCTGCACTGAGGTGGGGGGGTCTGTAATGGGGGATTGTCTGTACTAAGGGGGTCTGCACTGAGGTGGGATTGTCTGTACTAAGGGGTCTGCACTGAGGTGGGGGGTCTGTAATGGGGGATTGTCTGTACTAAGGGGTCTGCACTGAGGTGGGGGGGTCTGTAATGGGGATTGTCTGTACTAAGGGGGTCTGCACTGAGGTGGGGGGGGTCTGTAATGGGGGGATTGTCTGTACTAAGGGGGTCTTCACTGAGGTGGGGGGGGTCTGTAATGGGGGATTGTCTGTACTAAGGGGGTCTGCACTGAGGTGGGGGGGTCTGTAATGGGGGATTGTCTGTACTAAGGGGGTCTGTAATGGGGGATTGTCTGTACTAAGGGGTCTGCACTGAGGTGGGGGGGGGTCTGTAATGGGGGATTGTCTGTACTAAGGGGGTCTGCACTGAGGTGGGGGGTCTGCACTTGGGTGGGGGGTGTCTGTACTAAGGGGTCTGCACTGAGGTGGGGGGGGGGTCTGTAATGGGGGATTGTCTGTACTAAGGGGTCTGCACTGAGGTGGGGGGGTCTGTAATGGGGGATTGTCTGTACTAAGGGGGGTCTGCACTGAGGTGGGGGGGTCTGCACTTGGGTGGGGGGTGTCTGTACTAAGGGGGTCTGCACTGAGGGGGGGGTCTGTAATGGGGGATTGTCTGTACTAAGGGGGTCTGCACTGAGGTGGGGGGTCTGCACTTGGGTGGGGGTGTCTGTACTAAGGGGTCTGCACTTGGGTGGGGGGTCTGTACTGAGGGGGGTGTCTGTACTACTGGGGGGATCTGTACTACTTAGGGGGGTCTGCACTGAGGGGGTGGGTCTGCACTGTTGGGGGGTCTGTAATGTTGGGGAGGCCTGCACTGGAAGGGTGTCTGTACTGAGGGGATGGTGTGCACTGGGGGGGGGGGTGTCTGTACTGCTAGGGGGGGTCCTGCACTGAGGGGGGTGTCTGCACTGAGGTGGGGTCTGTAATGCTGTGGGGTGTCTGTACTTAGGGGGGTGTCTGGCATTAGTTCTTTTTTTTTTTTGTGGTGGTGGTGGGGGGCCCATACAACATTTTGCTATGGGGCCCTGTGATTTCTAGTTACGCCCCTGGATGCAGCATTGGTCCAATGCTGCATCCACCTAGGTAAGTATGATGGGTTAAAAAAAAGAAAAAGCATACTTTTCTTTTAATCTTCACCAAAGCACAACTAGCCCTGTGAGGGGGAGAACAACCTGACCAGGCGTGCTTACAGAATGTTACAGCGTTGGGTGTAGCAGTAGGTCTCGGGTGCACCATCAGCATCTGTCTTGAAGAGTAGCAGAATGTGGCCTGGCCGGTCCTTACCGAGGTGAGGAGGCTTCCTGGAAAGATGGTGCGCCCCCTGCTCTTTCCTTATTCATCTAGAACCTCTTGCTGCTGCAAATTACTGTTCCTGCCTGACCGGTGACTTGTCTCTACACTACCCACACACTAAATGCATTACAAGCCCAGGAGCCAGGGTCTTGAATAGACTCTGCCTGACCCAAGATGGTCACCAGCGTCACATGGGGCACCAGCATACAATCAGATAGCTCCCCCCAGTGACCCAGGAAAACAGAGGAGCCATGTTCCTCTTGACTTCCTCTCCCTCAGCAATGCAACTGTGGTTTGAGCGCCACCTGCAGTAGAGCAAGCAGACTGCACCTGTCTACAGACCCACCAGAGGACAGCCAGTGGGAAGTGTCCACACAACAGGCAATGTCATTGACACCTGGACAAGGACCCTCCCACTCGGCAGTCCAGAAAAAAAAGATGACTTTGGACCTGGAGCATCATCTAACCAAGGATTCAGGTTACTATGAAGGCCATTAAAATATTTTATTTTACTTTTTTTTTTTTTATTACTAGTGCAATTATATAGGAGGGGCTGAAGTTTTTAGTGGGAATAGGTCAGAGCATATAACCTGACAACGTGTTTATCTCTCATGGACTTGGTAATATCCGTGACTTTGCGTTCCAGGGGCTGCACATTTTCTGTCGCCATTATAAAGGGGTTCCACTCTTCCTATTGTTGTTTTTTTATATTTCATAGTCTGGGGCATGTAGCAAGAATAGGCAGCACTCCCATGTGGACAGCAACAGAGTCAGGAATTACGGCCGGGAAATCTCGCTGTCAGAGGGTGTCAATCAATGAATCCAGTTTGTGTAATGTATCTTGGAGATGCAGCGTACATAAGGAAGCGAGCTGAGTGTTTTTTTTTTTATTTTCTGTCCAGCTCTGCTGTTTCTATACAACACACAGACTCTGCAGGTTGGCTGCTTGCCCCAGTTTTAGCTTTGGCACAATAATGTTACATTATATGGCTAGGATCTTGAGCGTTTTCCTTGCCAGCAGATGAGAAAATCATCTCTGAAAATACAACTGCATGTCTGATGGGATCAGAGCATTTCCCACTGGCTTCCACCCTGCCATGATACAGCATTCATAATCTTACTGGGGAATTTTCACACCATGATTTCCATTAAAAATCAGTGGTTCCAGGAGGAGTCTGGTGGGTTTAGTAATCCGCTGATGTCTCGCATCTCTTAGATCCATTCACATCAGCAGGCGTGCATTATGCTCTGTATAGCATGTACCCACTGGTGTGCATTGTGTAGGGGCATTGCGCGGTTTACCTTTTTATCTCGTTTTTAAACTTTATTGAAATGTCACAAAATATTTTATTATTTCTAAGCCCGCAGAGCGTTGGAATGCAGTGTAGTGCATCACAGTGCAATGTATAATAACGTAACCTATAGTACTTTTTTTGTAAAAGACTGCTTTGGCTATGCGTTTTCAGACAGCGTTGGGCGATGGGGCTGGTGTGAAAAAACTCTTAAGGTCTTTAGCAGTGAGATGATCTGGCCAGGGCTTTCTGCCATGCAGTTCTGTGTGCTTTCCCTACCTTGATAATCCTCCGCTGCTCGTGTATTCCCAATAATATCAAGAGAATGGGCCTCCCTCGTAATGGCTGGGGCATCTGTGCAATCCTGCAAGCGCATAGATCTGACTGTGAAATTGAGCGACACTGCAGGGTTAAACCGTCTAAATCAGAAATCCTGTTTTTTGGGTGGACTGATGAAGAAAAACATGGAGACTTCTATTGCTGACTTCTCATTCTGCAAAATTCAAGTTGCTTGGCTGTCCTGCTGACCCTCAGACGTCATTACTGTAACTCACTGATCTGGAACAAGTATGCAGATAAACGTATTTGACCACCTTCCTTTGCATACTGGCCAGGGGTCTGAAAATGCTACTTGCCTGGCTGTTGTTTAGAACTTCTGACCAGGCCCCTTCCTTCTCCTACATCTCTCTACCGGCCAGTGAGGCTGCTGAACTTCTTCCTTGGTCCACTGTGGCACACAGGAGGGGGGCGGGACAGAGCTTCACTTCTAAAAGTGCATCAATGGCCGAACAAAAGTCCCGCAGAAGCTCTAGCACCATTATGTCCATTATTTTTCTCCTGAATGTTAATTTACACTCACTGGCCACTTTCTTAGGTACACCTTGCTAGTACCGGGTTGGACCCTCATTTGCCTTCAGAACTGTCTTAATTCTTTGTGGCATAGATTCAACAAGGTGTTGGAAACATTCCTCAGAGATTTTGGTCCATATTGACATAACATCACGCAGTTCCTGCAGATTTGTTGGCTGCACATCCATTATGGGAATCTCCTGTTCAATCACATCCCAATCCTCTATTGGATTGAGATCTGGTGACTGTGGAGGCCTTTGGTGTACAGTGACCTCATTGACATGTTCAAGAAACCAGTGGTGAGATGATTTGAGCTTTGTGACATGGTGCATTATCCTGCTGGAAGGAGCCATCAGAAGATGTGTACACTGTAGTCATAAAGGGATGGAGATGATCAGCCAGAATACTCAGGTGGGCCGTGGCCTTTAAACAATGCACAATTGGTACTAAGGGGCCCAAAGTGTGCCAAGAAAATACCCCCCACACCATTACACCACCAGCCTGAACCATTGCTACAAGGCAGGATGGATCCATGCTTTCATGCTGTTTACGCCAAATTCTGATCCAACCATCTGAATGTCACAGCTGAAATTGAGGCTCCTCAGACCAAGCAATGTTTTTTCAATCTTCTATTGTCCAATTTTGGTGAGCCTGTGCGAATTGGAGCCTCAGTTTCCTGTTTTTAGCTGACAGGAGTGGCACCCGGTGTGATCTTCTGCTGCTGTAGCCCGTCTGCTTCAAGGTTTGATGTATTGTGCGTTCAGAGAAGGTATTCTGCATACCTTGGTTGTAACGAGGGGTTATTTGTTACTGTTGTCTTTCTATCATCTCGAGCCAGTCTGCCTATTCTCCTCTGACATCAACAAGGCATTTTCGTCCACACAACTGCCACTCACTGGATATTTTCTCTTTTTTCGGACCGTTCTCTGGAAACCCTAGAGATAGCTGTGATGAAAATCCCAATAGATCAGCGTTTTTGTGAAATATTCAGACCAGCCTGTCTTGCACCAACAACCATACCACGTTCTAAGTCACTTAAAGTATAACTACAGGCAAAACTTTATTTTATTAGTTTTGGATAGAGTGAAGAGGGATTAGAACCCCTGACAGTTTTTACTGCTGTCTGTGTCCCCGTTAAGGAGATCCCCGCTCTATATTTGTCCTGTTTACCATTATCATTGAAAGTGAAAGTGAAAGTAAAAGAAAACCCCAAATTTTGGGTTGTCCCCAGAAAAGTAAATGAAGGGAAATCTTCCATTGGGGACACTAGTTCTGGTAACCTGGGGGTCTTCAAGGAATTCCCTTAATTTGCAGGGATTTCTTCTCACTTCCTGTTTGGCTATGGGACAGCAAGTGAAGGGAAATCTCTGCAATGGGACACAGATGGGGAAAAATAAATCTGACAGGGGTTATAACCTCCCTTTGCTTTATGCAAAATGAAAAAAAAATTGCCTAAAGTTCTACTTTTAAAGTGGTTGTAAACCTAGTTACACCACTTGTACCTACAGGTAAGCCTATAATAAGACTTACCTGTAGGTACTGAAATTATCTCCTAAACCTGCATCGGCGCATGCGCACTGAAGAAACGTCTCGCTCGTGCCGCTTCTTCAGCAGCCATGCTGTGACCGGCGGCTCCAGTCATTCAGTGCTGGAGCCCGCAAACCTGTAAATAAATCCGACCGGCGAGACATGTCACCGGTCACAGCGGTGTACAGGCACTGCTGCAACAGCGTTGATCTAAGGTAAGTATTTCATAATGAGCTAGTTTGCGATGCATACTAGCTCATTATGCCTTTGTCTTACAGGGTTTGTTTTTATTTTTTTTATTTTTGTCTTCGGGTTTACAACCACCTTAAAGCGGGGCTACACTGTCCCTGACATTTTTTTTTTTTTTTAAAAGGTCCTTAATAAATAATCTATTTTCTAATTGATTAACTCACCAGTACGGTTTCTAGCACTTGAGCCTTTTGTTTTTTTTCTTCAAAAATTACTTTATAAAAAGTCTCGTTCCGTTCTCCATCTTGCCTGTGGGCGAGTGAAACCTCCAGGCGTTCTCTTCCTGGATTTCACTGACGCCCATTCATTGAAATCTCGCACAAATGCGCCGTCAGCAGCTCCTGTTGCCATCACAACGGCGGCGGCGTTGAAAGTCCCGCCCCATTGTGATAGCAGAGACCGAACGGGACTGTCGTGATGACGTCACGTTCGGTTTCAAGTCTCGCGCTGTCTCGGGCCAGGCCGCCGCACTGACTCCTGGGAGCTATGACACAAGCTCCCAGGAGACAGTGCGGGCTAGGGGATATTACAAAATAGCCGCCCATATCCGAGGGAAGGAGAACCAGGAAGCGATGGATGGCAGAAAAAACAACTAAAGGGAAGTAAAAAAATAAAAAAAAAATACCGTTTCGGATCGAGGAAGGTGAGTATTATTTTTTAGATATAGGTCTTAAAAACGGGTGGCGCTCCGCTTTAAATTCCCTTTCTTTCCCATTCTGATGCTCGGTTGTAACGTCAGCAAGTCCTATTCACCACATCTAGATGCCAAAATGCAATTGAGTTGCTGCCATGTGATTGGCTGATTAGCAATTTGCGTTACCAAGTAATTGAACAGGTATACCTAATAAAGTGGCTGGTAAATGTATATTCCTCTGTTATTATTATAGCAGCCTTAAAAGTACATTACTTTTTTTCTCTATTCATTGGAAGACAGTTCTGCTTTAGATAATCACTGACTGGGTATATCGCCACCTGCAGGAGTAGGATGCTGGGTGCAATTATATTACAACTTTATTACATGCATAGCAGTGTACATAAAAAAAAAAGTATTTATGCAATTGGGCAGCAGCAAGCCAGAGGTGCTGTGTCCTCCAATCAATGCAGAGAAAAGAATGTTACAAGTACAAAAAAGCTAATTTGGGGAGTTCCTCTTTAAAGCAAGTGAGTGAAATCCAGTCTCTGGGAGCATGAACTTGTGAGCTTTCTGGTAACGGATGAGGCTGGCTCCTGGCAGACCGGCAGCTGTGCTAGCCTTGTACTTATATGGGGCAGCTGCAGAGCCAGCTGTCGTGTGCTGTGAATCATACGCCAATAGATGCTGTAAATAGACCTGAGTGTAGTAATCTAATACCTACCAGCTTTTGCATCTTACAGAGGGACTTGAGATCCCCAACCCCTAAACCCAGCCACTGTTAAAGTTCCATTTAAAAGACAGTTTGCCCTCTAAACAAAAACTGCAGAAAATGATTCGGCTTATTAAATAAAACCCGCCTCTTTCTACTCATTAATCACTCTCCTTAATTCAGCCAGAATTTTTTTTTTTTTTTGCGTTCTGCTGTTGTTGTTTAACTCTATCAAGGGATCCATTGAAGAGATAGATTGGTGAGCGGGAGCAGTACTCTCGAACAGAACTGGCAATCATTAGCAGCGTTTAGTACAGTAATGTGAATTCAGGAGCCATTAACAGTCTTGTAATAGAATTAATGGGCCATCCTGCTTTTTAGGAGCTTATCAGTAGAGACTGGCAGTACACTATGAACATGTGGGGAGATATAAAAGGGCCATATGCAGTATATGAAGTTCTAAAATGAACAGACACTGAGGCGGTGGGAGTGCAGGGCCGGCGTCAAGTTTTAGCCATACGTTTTTCAGCCAAGGACCATTTCTGTGCCATGGGGATTGCTGTGTTTTTTTTTTATTTTTATTTTTTTTGCATGTTTTTACTCTACCTGTAGGTTTATCCAATCTCCTCTGGATAATTTAAAATAAAGGTGCCAAGTCATGCAGCAATTTAGAATGAAGACTGTAATAGGTGCCATTTTAACAGAGAATAGTTACTGTCACTTAGTGGATAGTCTACTGCCCTGTCAGCTTTATTCATTTTTATTATATGGATTTTTTATAAAAAAAAATTGTAAATGGACTGCGCCAACTTAAAATAAATTTGTGCATCACCACTCCTATATGTGACCTTATACTTCAACAATATATGTTAGTGACCTAATACTGCAGGGCATCCTCACGTTCTGCTCTGCATGTGATTTAATGTGTTATCCTCAAGCCTTATTACCTTTGCCCTTCTGTGAAGGTGCCTGCTCCTATATCCAAATATGTGTAAAATATATATAATATATATATATATATATATATATATATATATATATATATATATATATATATATACATATATGTGTGTGTGTGTGTGTGTGTGTGTATATGTATGTATGTATGTATGTATGTGTATATATATATATATATATATATATATATATATATATATATATATATATATATATAATATATATATATATATGTATATATGATTATAATATATATATAAATAAATGTATAATTAGGGCTGTTACTGATTAAAATTTTCGTGTTCGATTAATCGATTATTTTTTAATCGACTGATTTTGATTAATTATAACGCACATACAGATCCAACTACTTTTAGCTGATCTCCTTGCATTGCAACTCTGCATTAGTCAGTGGTAAATGTGGTATACACTATATACAATCACCTGACACTAGTTAGGTTCCACAATCCATGACTTAACTTCACAGTTCACACAAATACGTTTTAAATTCAAACTGTAGCACTGACATAAGTCATTTTTATTTTTTCCACAGTAGCGTGACAATCCCTCCACCTCCGGTCTAACTAATCACTCTCACCTTAAGGCATGGACCCCTGTGCAAACAGGTGGTCATGCACGCGGGTCTCAAAAGGGTTAACACGGACCATAAACTTCTCTCACGTCTCCTTAGATCTCAGCAAGGACGCCAGGTCATAGGTAGAATGAAAAGATCTAAGTGCTCACGCTTAAGTATAAGATAACATTTTTTGTGTTCAAACACAAACTACTCACATAAAGATGATAAAAAAACACAGCATGTAAAGCCGACAATCGTGTTAGTTCCGTAGGGCAGCAGCGGGTGACGCCATGCGTAGCTCCTCCCCCATACGCGTTATGTTCAATCAGAACTTCAACATCACCAGACTCCTCCCCCCTTCCCTTCATTAGCAGACGGAGGCACTTGGGGAAGGGGGAGGAGTCCAGTGACGTCGATGTCCGTGATGTCACCGTATCTCCGACGGAACTCCCTGAAGACCCCAAGCCGGCCGAGAGGTGAGTACCAATCAAAAGAATTTTGATCAATCAAAAAAATTAATCTTTTAATTGAGGAATTAATCTTTAATTTTCACAGCCCTAATATATATATATGTATGTATATATATATATATATATATATAATGTGTACACAACCATAAATGCGCGTACTGGTGAGCTCATATGCTATGCCTTAAATCCCACGCCATACATCATTGACAAAGGAAAAACAATGTATCTAAACAAACAATCTATAAATATAGAAAATATAAAAAATGTAAATTTTCTGTGAAAAGAACTGTTAAATGAATATCTTCCGTGAATATTCCAGTGCTGTCAGTGAAATAAACAAATCCAAATGTTTAACAGGTCCCAAATGGATAGCCTCAGTGAGTGATCAATTGGTTCCTACGGGTTCATCTTTTAATTGTGCAACTAAATTCCACCTTTTTGTGATTTCACCACCACCACCTTACAGAATGGCCACTCACCAGAAACGGGTAAGTATGCGCCTTTTGGTTCATTAGTTTGGATAACCACTCCAGACAATGGATCAGTCAGCAACCTCTTCAGGCAATGAGTCAGCAAGTTTAGCCTCTCTTGCTCTACTAGTTCTCATAAGAAATAAATAGCCATCATGGTGTAGTATGTCTCATTTCATTTATTTAAAAGGTTAAAAAGACTATTGCACTCACATTTAGTTGTGCCCATAAGCCGGTACCAAGCTGTTCCAGCCATGTGTATAAGATGCCGGTCTGTATTCCCCTATGTGTTCCTTGGTCGGCGTGTGTTTCAGGCCTCGCTTGCGCTTGGTAGGAAATTACGTCAAAACCTCCCTGCAGTCTCTACGCGTTTCGCAATTGATTGCGTCATCAGGAAGGGCTGTGAGTGCAATAGTCTTTTTTTAACCTTTTAAATAAATGAAATGAGACATACTACACCATGATGCCTATTTATTTCTTATGAATATATATTGTTGAAGTATAAGGTCACATGTAGGAGTGGTGATGAACAAATTTATTTTAAGTTGGCGCAGTCCATTTACAAAAAAAAAAAATTTTTTTTTAATAGTGCACTCAAGAGTAGAGTGGGCTGCAGCAGACGCATATGATTGGCAAAATATATATATACATTTTCTTATTGTATGGATTAACTATTGTAGAAGATGAGACTTCAACAGCATGTGGTGGTGATGGAGGGGCAGAGTCAGGAACACACTGAATCTAGGTACCACAAACTTTTTTTTAAAAATAATTTTTTTTTTTTATATTATGCATATGCCATCTTGTAGAATCTATTGTTTTTACTTCCTTATGTATCCTCCTTAAGAAGTTTTCTGTAGAGACTTTTTTTTATATATTCTTTGCCTGGATCCAGGGAATTGGGGCAAGATTTATTGATTATGGCTGATGTTGAGGCAATTGAAATGTGTGGTGTTTTATGTATAGCTTATTGTTTTTCTAACTTATAAAAGTCAACTGGTGTAGACCCTGAAGAAGAGCAAAGTCTTGAAACATGTTGGACTCTGGGCAGGCAAAATTGAGTGCAATCAGATTCTATGCCTTCCTTAAGGGCAGGGTTTGACCAGTGATATCATTATGTATAACATCCATTTTATAATGATTCTAAAAACGTTTTTATGCATGTACCAGCCTTTTTCAACCAGGGTGCCTTGAGGTTTCTTCAGGGGTGCCTTGGAAAAATGCCTTAAAATTGCCCACAAATGTTATACAAGCCAGCAGGTGGATCAAGCCTGCCTTTAGTTACACAAAGCCACGTGTTTTCATTGTGCAGCATTTCAACCTTCCAGCCACCGGCATCTTAACAACCAGTGATGTCCTCAGTGTTGGTACGAAGTGTGTTGATCGCCTGCACAGCATCCCTGTTTGACCCTCCCCTGCCCCCCTTCATCAACACTGGGGTCACATTAGCTAAGTGATGTAGAGAAACTGAGGGAGAGGAGAAACCCTAGAATACTAGTCGGTACTAGTGTGGAAAAGTGTATTTGCTTTGGAAGAATAAATCACCTCTAATGTTGGGTGTCCTAAGTGTGTTGATCCTGCCGCATTATGTAAAATTATTAGAATACTTTTTTACATCTTAGAATGGGGTGCCTTAAAACTGTCCATAATTTTAAAGGGGGTCTTGAGTGAAAAAAGGTTGAGAAACACTGGTATGTACATTTAATGGCCTGAATGTGTCTTTTTTTTTTTTATCTGTGCTGTTTCAATAAAGTTTTGTATGATGATCTTTTACACAAATATGTTGTGGTGTACCCACAAGGCTCCTGCCACCTGCGTGATCATTTGTGGTTCTCTATACTGTCCACTTTTGTTTAGGGGCCAGGTACGGCTGCGGTTTCCGATCACATTATTCTTCTTTGACTATTAATTCAGTTAGTGGCTAGGTCTACTGCCCTGTCAGCTTTAGTCTTTTTTTATTATATGGATTAACTATTATGTAAGATGCAGTAAGGGTAATGGGACTTCTAGAGCATGTGGTGATGGAAGGGCTGAGTCGGGAACTCTGGTGGAACAATAAAATATTACAACTTAAAGTGGAACTACACTGAATCTGAGCACCAAAAACTATTTATTTTTTATTTTTATTTTTTTTTAAATACTTAATTTTAATATTTTATATTATTCATGTGCCACCTTGTAGAGTCTATTGTTTTTTACTTCCTCAGTGATGTGATCTTTCCTTCTCGGGAAGCTTTCTGTAGGGACTACTTTAATTCTTTGCCTGAAGGGATGTAATAGGGCAATTTGATTGGAAGAACACAGGGCAGAACTGGGAGGAGCCATGCTGTTCTGTGCATTGATGATCTCTGCCCCTTACAAATGTTGGCGTGTAATGACCTATCAAGAGGGAGGAGTTGAAAGTCTATGATTTGTGACTTGTGCAGCCAGCAGAGATTAAGCCAAGAGGTCAGAGAATCCTAGGTCCTGCTACTACGACTGCACAGCACTGGGAAACCGATTGAGAAAGCCACAAGGCATGTTGTTTTGCAAGCGTACACGCATTAACTATTGTTGAACTTCAGTATATGGATTTATTATAAAAAAATATATAAAAAAAAATTTAATTCTGCTTTAAAGAAAATAGAAACACACAGGTTAATATATGTCTTTTTTGTCTTTTTTTTCTTGAAGGTACTAGAAGATAATGACTATGGCCGGGCAGTGGACTGGTGGGGTTTAGGTGTGGTCATGTATGAAATGATGTGCGGTCGCCTCCCCTTTTATAACCAGGACCATGAAAAACTCTTTGAACTTATTCTTATGGAAGAAATTAGATTCCCTCGCACTTTATTACCGGAAGCAAAATCTTTGCTATCGGGTTTGCTGAAGAAAGATCCAAAGCAAAGGTAAGACTTGAAGGCGCCGGGTTAAGTCTTTTTCAAGGTAATCGAAGACCGAAATATGGAAACCGTTATCACACCTACCAATCCCTGAAGCAGTCATCATTATCCTTGCTTTCTGCTTGGCGCCATGATATAATATACACATACACGTTCTGTGACTGAAGAATGAAGATAACAGACCTGGAGCACACGCCTTCGGAAACATGTCGGCATTGGCAGTTCCAATATTTTTATCTTCTGAATACATTTGGCTTTTTATACTTTTGAGCTAAAAACATGAATTTATAATACTGTCTGATGTATTGTTTTATGTGAATAGGTTTACAAGGAATGGAGAATTCAGTGCAAACCCAATTTCTCCTGTACCATTTGTGACCTACAGACTGTACTAAGAACTACAGAATTTTTTTCCTATTCATCTGGTTTACAATCTATAAAATACAGTTATTTTTCATCTTCTATCATATTCACAGCCATCGCCTTATTCACGTCAAAAAAAAAGAATCAAGTCACAACTCCATATTTGTGTTCAGATCAGTGTCTTTGAATGCAGTGGAGACTCATTGGCACCTTGCAGAATTATCTTGTGGAGGGTTTCCTTTGAGGGCAGACCCATTAATTTACAAAGTGATATAGAAAAAATAGATGGTTTTCTCATGGTGATGGTAAACCATTGGTCCATTTGCTTTAATTTAAAAAAGTAGATTGATACATAAACGCTGTATAAACATCACACATTAACTAAAACGTGCATACAATTATTTAATTTTTTTTTTTTTTTTTATTGAAAACAGGAATTGCCATCAGACAGTTGGCAGTCTGTGGCAATCTTGGCATTTGCTGGCTGTCCACCAGCTCTGCATAGCAACATCCAGTGAAATATGACAGCTCTGCTGTTTACTTTGCTTGTTAGTTCAGGCTTATTGATCCTGGTAGCAGTTATCAGACCGTTTTGATCTTTCTGGAGTTTGAACAAGGAGTGGGTAAAACACAAAGTAAGCACCAGTGCTGTTGTATCTCTTTGGACTTGTATACAGCAGGGCTTTTGGCTTGGACATCATCTAGTTGTGCAGCACTCCATCCCAATTTTCATTCCTACTGGACAGGATCCTTTTGGTCCCATCATTTTTGAGTAAGGAGCTTTTTTCTCTAGACCAGGGGTCTGCAATCTTTATAAATATAGGGCCAGTTTACTGTCCTTTAGACTTTAGGGGGGGGGGGGGCAGACTCTGGACAGGGGGTGTACAAAATGCCCCAGCATTGGTATTAGTGGGAAGAATAGGGCCCCATTGTGGGTATCATTGTGAGGAGTAATGCCCCAACATTGGTGTCAGTGGGAGAAATTATGCTCCATCATTGGTTTCGGTGTGAATATTTGTGCTCCAAGGGCCAGATAAAGGCAGGCGAAGGGCCTGCATCTGGCCCACGGGCCACAGTTTGGAGACCGCTGCTCTGGACAGAGCAGAACAACTTTTGGAAACCAGACAGGATTTTCTTCTCCTGCTTTTTTTTATGTTAAAACAAAGCTTTGGTTAAGATGTTAAAGTTATCATAAAAATATTGCTATATTTTTTTTATATAAAGCACATCTGCCATCACCTAAAGCAAGGGTCTCCAAACTTTCTAAACTGTCCTTCTGACTTTGAGGGGGCCGGACTGTGGCCAGTGTGAGTAGAAAATGCCATGACATCGATAGGGAGTAAACAATGCTGTATCATTGGGAGGAATAGTGTCCCATTATTGGTAGGAGAAATAGTGCCCCACTGTTTTTGATTGGAGGAATAGTGCCCCATTGTTGGTATCAGGGGAAGTAATCGTGCCACATCATTGGTGTCAGTGGGTGAAATGGTACCTTGTCAGTGGAAGAAATAGTGTCCCATTGTAGGTGTCAGTGGAAGGAATAATGACCCATCATTGGTGTCAGTGGGAGGAATAGTGCCCCATTGTTGGTATCAGCTACAGGTATTACTCACCACTGTTGGTGTCAGTGGGAGAAGGCCTTGTATCTGTGGGAAGAATAATTCCCCAGGGGCTAGCTAAAGGCAAGCAAAAAGTGCAGCCCAAAAACAGATGCATGTTTGGAGACCACTGACCTAAAGCAAGGAAGCTAAACTGATTGGTGTACAGAAAACACCTACAGATGCTTGCACAGACACACTGCTGCTTCCCTGGGAAAACCCAAAGCCTAGGATGATCTTTTAATACAGACTTGGACTTCTGTACAATAGTTTGTTCCAATCTGCATCCCACCTCCTACATTTTGCTATTGGTCTCTTAGAGAAGTAGGCAGTTTTTGTGTGGAAGGCCGGATTTGACTCTCTAGGCAGATGAGAGAAGCTTAGACCACAGGTCACTTAGCTTAGACCACAGAGATCCCACTTAGGAGACCTTGAGAAATCGAAGAAAGTGGGGGTGATTCAACTGGCCAGGACCTGTCCAATTAATAGAACAGCCTTGGGGGTGTACTGGCCCTTTATATTAGAAGTCATTTGAATTGGTTGCATACATAAAAGCAGAACGGAGTATGTATTTGCAGTGGATTTAACACTTTTCTTCACACATGCAGGTTAGGTGGCGGCCCTGATGATGCAAAAGAAATCATGCAACACAAATTTTTTGCAGGAATCGTATGGCAGGATGTTTATGAGAAAAAGGTAATGGCAGCGACTTGATTCATGTTTTATTGCTGCAAGAGTCTGATCAATATTCCCATCGCACACGT
Source organism: Lithobates sylvaticus (assembly GCA_028564925.1). NCBI lineage: Eukaryota > Metazoa > Chordata > Amphibia > Anura > Ranidae > Lithobates > Lithobates sylvaticus. Next base: position 90,610,086 of record CM053038.1, read on the forward strand.
TCCTGGTAGATATGACTCCATAAAATGGTGGGTGCTGCAAGCGATTACCAGTTGGGTCCTGCAAACATCAAACAAGCGTACATATTCGCCAGCACAACCTGGATCGACAATTTTCGTCCAAAAAGTTTTAATGAAAGAGATCACATCACAAAGGAAAGTGCAACGTTTCTGAGCCATGCAGGACCCCTTTGTCAGGCATGTGATGACGAAGGGGTCCTTTGCGGCTCCGAAATGTTGCACTTTCCTTTTGTGATGTGATCTCTTTCATTAAAACTTTTTGGACGAAAATTGTCGATCCATGTTGTGCTGGCGAATATGTACGCTTATTGCTGTAAGAATCTCCAGATTAGTTAAATTCTCTAATTGTTCCAAATCTATTTTAGGCCCCTTTCACACTTGTGCAAATTCGTCGATATTACCGTGATTTTGCCGCGATTTTTGCTGCAATTTTGCCACGATTTCAAGGAATGCCTGTGAAGGTGGCATCAAAATCGGACCAAAGTAGTGCAGGGACTACTTTGAAGTCGGAACAACTTGAAGTCGTACTAATATGAATGGCTGTCATTGGAAATCATGGGGAACGACTTGTCATGCTACTTTGAAGTCCCAAATCGTGGGACAAGTCGTATAAGTGTGAAAGGGGCCTTAATCTGACTTACTCCACCACTTTTGAACTTGATCGGTTGCTGTTGAGCAATACAGGTTGTACATACTGAAGACAAGTAAGACCTAATGAGCATATTTTTTAGCTATTAGAGTAAAATGCTTATAGACCGTTGCATTTGCAACCATGGGTTTATATTTCTAAAAAAAAAAAAGCAGTGACAAAGCTGGCGTGGTTCAACTGCTTTATGCTGCAGCATAACTTCCCCCAACCCTTCATAGTCTGCCCCCCTACTCCAGAGTAAAGAAAAGCACAGCTGTTGCCGATTATGGCAGCTGTGTTGGCACACTATTGCTTGGCAAGGGGTGGGGCATCCTGGCACAATCTGCAGAGCCCAGCAGCTTGCGCACACTGGATTCCAGGAGCCAAGATGGTGCAGAAGGCCTCAAATTGATTTTACTATATGAACCAATGTCCTGCCAAAGAGAAATGGAGTGTCCTGTCTGTGTGAAGGGGGAGGGTGGCAATCTGTCAGCATTATAAATAACCACTTTGTCATAGAACTGCTCTATTCCCATCATGTTTGTGGTTCAGCGATAAATTAATGCCCTTTGCCGTTCTAAGGACCTCCTATTAATATTTAATGTGCTCCGTTCTTTCCAGACTTAGATTTTATCTGGACTGGTGGATTCTGCATAGATGTCATCTGTTTTATAGACTATTTCAGCAAAGTGAGGGAAGGTTTTTTTTTTTTTTTTTTTTTTTTTTTTACGACTAAATATCTAAAAAATGATTTCTGCCATTTGAGTGTTTACGTTCATAGTGATTGGAGATGCTGCACGTTTGGTAATCGAACGTTGCTGCTTTTCTACCGTCTGCTGACTCAGATTTGAATGCGGATCGCTGTCCCCTGAGCGTGGTGGAGTGTGGCCAACCTTGGAAAGAAAAGAAAAAAAGCTGCTTACAGCATTCTTGTAGTTGATCACTCTACTCCCACCCTCATGTCATAGGGAAAAATGATCCTTATTTGTATCCGTGTATGGAAAAGACGCACTATATAAAAATGGCACTGTCTTGAAGACAGATTTTCTGCTTTTAAACATATACCTTACCATATATACTGCATATTATTAATCATGTGTTCCATCTTCAGCTTGTACCACCATTTAAACCACAAGTCACATCGGAGACGGATACAAGGTATTTTGATGAAGAATTCACGGCGCAAATGATTACCATTACACCGCCAGACCAAGGTATGTAAGGACTTATTTATCTGTTTTGCTGTGTGTGTGTGTGTGCAGCTGCTCATCATTATCCGGTCTGCAGGTTGGACTGTTTTGCTTTTTTCTTTTTTTGTGTGTGTTTTGCTGTGTGTGTGTGTGTGTGTGTGTGTGTGTGTGTGTGTGTGTGTGTGTGTGTGTGTGTGTGTGTAGGTAGGTTTGTAAAATGCTGGTATGAAAATTATAAAATCGCAAGGAAATGTAAGGAATGACCGATAAAGTAGATGGCGCATTGGCCTCAAGTAGGCCGGTATTGGCATTGGAGGGAAGAGCAAACAGATGACCTTATCGGTGTGCAGCTGCTCATCATTATCCGGTCTGCAGGTTGGAGTTTGTCCTGGACCAAGCTGTGCTGCCACTGCTTTTCTAATGCTACTGCTTGGCTTTGATGCTAACAATTCTTTTGGTGGCTGAGACCATTCATAGATATGTATTTTTACAGTGTACTGGTCCAGAATTCAACTTTAACTAGGGTTTGTAGGGAAATTTAAAGCATTGCATACTTTGAAAATATAGACCTGCTTGTAAAATCTGCAGAAGCTAATGAGTTACTTTTGGTTTATTTAAAGACTAAAGCTTGTAAAACAGCAACAGTGACACCAACAGGCATTAGCCATGTATTTCATACATCATATCAAAAGTATAACCACTTATTCATAATGCGCCTCCCTACACAGAATAATTGTAAGCAGTTACAACTTAAAGGAACTGTAGTCATTACAATTGGATTGCATTCAGTTACCCTCCCTTTGCCGGCATGCCGCATTATGCAAGCAGTACTGAAAGCATTATCCTAAATACAGAGGGTTTGGGACTGTGTGTCCCTCAATGTGCTCCAATGAACTTGTTAAATACAAAAGTCGTCTTCTCTTTCTCATCAGTTGAGGGACACACCTTTTGTGTTATCCAAAAGCAGTTCAACTGAGGGATGGGCAACACCACAAATAAATTCCATCAGGCTCAAGCAACAACAGAGAGCTAGGGACTGCATGCAAGCACTAAAGGACCATGTGCCCAAAGCTGGTAGTGGAACGAGAAACTGGTAAACTCTTGCAGAGTCCATCCAAAATTTCAAAAAGGGCATCAATCTTCTAAAAGAATCAGTGGCGGAGAGACTTGCAGCCTGAACCACATCCTGAATATGGAGGGAAATTTTCCTTTTGGTGAAGTCCGATGGAGAGGACAGTAGAACATTGTTATGGTTAATGGCAGAAATTACCTTAAGCAAGAAGGAAGTCCCAGACCTCAACACCACTTTGATCCTTATGCATAACCAGAAAGGGTTCCTTGCAAGATAAGGCTGCCAGTTCAGATACTCAACCTTGCAGAAGTGAAGGCTACAAGAAGCATTACCTCATGGGTGAGAGTAGCAAGAGGCATAGATCAGAGTGTACTACATCCACAGAGCTACCAGAACACTCTACTGCTTCTGCTAGAACATCCCTATACCTGGAGACAAACCTGTCCACGTTGTTGTGGAACCTTGAGGCCAAGAGGTCCACAGTCCACATACAATTTCTCCCTACCTGCGACACTTCCCCCAGATAAATGTGCTGCCTGACAATTTTCTAGAATGTACATGGCTGACAAAGCTGGAATGAGAAATTTTGCCCATAAAAGGATCCGATCTACCTCTCTTGCATTGACAAGACTTCTGATTCCTCCCTGATGATTGATCTAGGACTCTCAATCAAAAGATAGAAAGTTAGACAGCTACTAGACTGGAGAGCCTGAATCTGAGACCGGAGTGTCTGAAGATTCTCCACTTGAAAGAACACCCTGGTCTGCGCTTTTGTCCAGGACTAGACCCAGATACGCCAAATGAATGGTGTTCCAGCGACTATTTCGGCATGTTCCATGTCCATCCAAATAACTTTAACATCTGGACAGTCAACTTCCCATTGTTCAAAATAAGTTTGCTCCAACTGTTCCCTCACCAGAAAGTTGTCTATATATCCCATAATGGAGAAGCCATGAGAATATAGCAGAGTTAGTGCAGGTGCAAGCACTTTGGTGAATACATGAGGTGCAGACGAGAATATTTGGAAGAAGATGTGCAGAGCTTTAAAATGCAGAATGGGGTACATGCCCCTTTGGGCCTGGAAACCATGAACTGTTGGGATTAAAACCCCTGCAACCATTCACAAGAACACCTTGATCCAGAAGAACTGAGAGGGCTCGATGGAGATCTGTTAATCTGTGTGGCGACACAAGGTTGGAGGCGAGGAATTTGTTTGCAGCAGTGACAAACCATCTCCCAACCCCAAGTATGTGGGACTTAAGGTGTGTAAGCATTCACAAAGATTAAGAAACGTTGGAGTCTCGACGTGAAGGTCGAAAGATAATTTGACGGATACGAAGAGAGAAGACTTTGTTCCATACGCTTCTTCCCCAAAGGAAGATGGGTGATTTTTACCTCCAGCTGGTCCAACCAGAAGCTGTCCCTTAAAGGCCATGCAGATCAAAGTTTATTTTACACAAGGGTTCTGCAGTCCAGCACTTGTGCCAAAGTACCTTATGAATATGAACTGACTGGATCCACAATGAGAACAGAGCACCTCTGCACAAATCCTCACTAAGGCTTCATGTACACTGCTGTTGGTAAATGGACATTTAGGAGCAGTTGGGTGTTTTGTTTTTCAGATGCCCCTGAACTCTCCTCAGTTATCTTATCAGCACATGTACACATGGTCGTTTATAGTAGTTTCTAGGTTGTTGAGTTTAGAAGAATGTTTTTGGAAAGCAAAAAAATGCAGGATGGATGTTCAGAGGCATTTGAAAACCCGCGTTTAGCCGCGTTTCGTGTACAGGTGGTTTTAATTTTTGTCCATTTGAAGAAAAAAAAAAACGCTTCTAAACGCAAACATGGCAAACGGACGCTTTCTGTCAAGCTATATCGCTCAGGGAAGGTTGTAAAACGTCCTATTTACATTAAGCCTAAATGAATACAAGGCAAATAAACATTTACTGAGAGAGCAGTTTGTGTTTCCAATCTCCATATAGAAATAGTAGGAAAAGCAGGTGCAAAGGCAAAGTGTTTGCAACTCCTAGGAGTTTTCAACGACCCAACACTGGTAGAAGCAACAGGTTGATCCTCTAGTTTCAGAGTGGTGTATGCTGCATTACGAAGGGCCAAAATGGTCTTCTTTAATTTGGGAGTAATAGCAGTAGACTGACTTCTCGGAAAGATCACCAGTAAGGGATTGGAAAGAATCAGGCTGGGTTCCCACCTATACGAATTGGATGTGGGTTTCCCTGCATCCCATTCTCATAGCAGGAGAATGTGAGTGACTCTCTATGGAGCTGGTTCACATATCTCTGCAGCAGGTCTGGTGCATTTTGCAGGAAAAACGTGTGGCTTTTTTGGTCAATTTCAGGTCAGAATTCAGTCCAAAATTCAGGCTGAAGTCGGAAATGAAACTGTTGTGAACCAGGACGCACCGGACCCCTGCTGTGCGAAGGATCCATCTTAGGTGTGAACCCAGCCTCAGACAGACTCTATGCGACCAATAGCACGGAAGCTGCTAAGGCAGATAACAGGTATAGAATCCGCAAGCTAGAGCACAGGAGGCTGCTTCTGTGAACAGTGTCGGCAAATAACTGGGTAAATTGGGTCATAAAATCTTGCATGCCTATGGTAAAAACCTGTCGAGAAACGAGAGGGCCCAGCAACACATGATGGTGCCTAGAAAGACTGTAAGGATGGAATAGACTCGAAGAACATAAGAAGGGGCCCTGTGTGGCTCTGAAATGTTGCTGTATATTTATCATGCGACTACGAAATAAAGCTTTGGACCCTTTTGAGGAATCCTTGGTGTGCTGATGAAATTTTCTTCACTCAACGAACATAAGATAACATGATTTTAGGCAGCAGACATTAGCACTGTCGAAAGCACACTGCAAGCAACCCCAGAACTGTTAGTAGAATGTGAGCTGGGGGCATTGATCTAGGTAGGCTATCCCTGCAATGTCCATTCCAGCAAGGTCCGGATGTTATACTTCAAAGGTTAGGCTGAGGACAACTGCGCTAGAAAGATGCAGTCAAAGAGAAAAAGCTCCATTGCAGGTAAGAGTCTTGACTCAAAAAAATAAAAAATTAAGAAAAAAAGATAGTAGCAAAAAAATGTTTTCTTAACACAGAAGGGCTGTAGAAAAGCTGTACAATCCTCTTGAGACACTAGGAAAAAACTGAAGCTGGTAGTGATGGGGATTATCCTGGGCTAGCCTAGCCTACAGTCTGTTTGCCAGTGTCCAGTCCTCCTGTAGGCATCAGAATAACCCACTCAATGGATAAGAAAGAAAAAAAACTGCTGCAGCAGTGGAGTCCTGGGTCAAATCTAACCAGGGCATACTACGTTGATCTGAACATTCTCCTGAACTGGTTTCTTCCCAAAGTCGGTTACACACTGGTGTCTCCCATGTGTTTGCCATAGACATTAGATTATAAGCGCCACTAGTTCAGGGACTGTTTTATGTACTAAGTAAATTGCTCTATAATATGATAGTTAATGTAAAAAACAATAATACACTCTGGATTTTTTGGTCACTCTTTTTATGTTGAGTTTAGGCTCTGCCCTTCTGCAGTAAGCACTCGTAAATGAAATGCATTGGTAGCTGTCCTATGCTTGTAGCCCCGAAGGCTGGCTGATTGGCAGTTGATTCACAATGGGCAGTCTAGATTCAGACACTGCAGATTATAACAGCTGTCTCTTTTTCCATTACATGGATAACTGAAGCTGAAAATCCCATTAGTCCCAAGTGCACAGGACAAGTGGAAAAGTCACAGCGTACTTGCGGTGTTGAAGGGCTGTTGAACTTTTATGTCCACCCATATAAAACTTCAAGAAGCTGCATGTTGCTGGCTGTAAGCAGAGGTTCTGCAGCAGCTGGTCCAAGCTTTAATGCGCTACCGAGAAATTCTCTAATCACTGACCGTCTTCTCTGTTGGCCAGTCCTCTGCTTGTTAATCTTCTAGCCATTCAGGGTATTTACTTCCTGATCAAAAGTTTAAGGCTCAATGCCAGATCCAAAACTTCAAGAAGAGGCATATGGTTTCACGAGATAAAGCCATTTGTTAGATGTTGCCTACGGTTACCACCCACTCTAAGTAACTTCATACGTCCTGCCAGGACACATGTTGAATTGCCTCCCTCAGTGTAATATCAGATCTAGGAGTTCTTGACTGGAAAGTGGGGGATCCTTGTGCAGATTCTGGCAACATTTTCAAAGATAAATTCTACATGTTTTATGGGAAGTCGCTTGATTTTAACTTGTTTCTAGCGCAGTTGGTGTTCTACATACTTACAGGCAGTTGAAGGTTTCTTTGAAGGGCCTAAAGTGTTTGAAGCCATGAGAGTAAGGCCTTTTTTGCATCCTTCGTTTAAGAAACTAATATTTCAGGGTGGATATTTGAAAATTGAAATGTAAAGTAGCTGCTCCTTTCTGTTTGTGTTCAGTAAGGGCATGCTAAGCATGTATTGAAGGACTTGGTTGATTATATTTTTTTGACCCAATGTAAGGAATGTGTGGCCTGTGTCCCATTAAGTACACAGACCTAAAGTGTTCAAACACAGGTATTTTTTGATCTTCATTGATGATCGTGTATGGAAAACGCACATTGCTGCTACCTATGATTTCAAGATATTATTTGGGCTGGATGGAAATTTGGTTGCAGATTGACGATGTCGGGATATGTGTACTGTTACTATGCAGCTCTTTCTGTTCCCTTGACAATCTGCGAGCTAAGCAGAATTGTTCTAATTCAGCAAAATGGCCGAATCTCTTAAAGATCGTAATGCCTAACACAATACAATCGGTTTGAAAAATCCCCAGACAATCTTCTTTAGATGTACCAAAACTATGTAATATAAAGAAAAACCTAAACAGTCCAGACTGGCCCTTGCACTACACAGTTGATGGTAGATTTAAAGCAGAACAGTCAGATCATATAGTGTCTGGCCAGCCTAAGTCTGGGTCTAAACGAGGTTGCTCCGTGTGTGTTTAGCCATCTTAAGCTTCTAAGGCCTCTTTCACATGAGCAGACTGTTCAGGTCCACCTGTCAGTTTTTTTAGGCGGACCTGAACGGACACTCCATAGACCTCCTATTGAGCGACAGATGTCAGCGGTGACATGTCCACTGACATCCGACCCGCTCCGGTCGGCTAAAGTGTGACTGAGAAAAACCCTATTTTTCCATCCGTCAGCGGATCGGATGAAAACTGACTCTACGGTCCGTCTTCAACCGATCCCCCATAGAGGAGAGCGGCACGCACTGACAGGTCCGTCTCTTCACAGTGTGCAGAGACAGACCGGTCATCTGCCTGCTCAGCGGGGATTGAAGGAGTGATCCCCGCTGAGCCCATACACGGACACATCCGTGTGAAAGGGCCCCAATTAGACCTGTTGGCTACCCTGGGTAAAACCCAATCTGCGTTCTAAATTCTCTCTGAGACAGCCAGGACAGGACAATGGTGTGTAGCATACACTCGAGAATGTGTATGTAGACCGGAAGTGACGAAAAGTAGTTGGAGATCAGCAGCACCAAGAAGAAAACTGGGCAAAAAACCTGGTAATTATTTATGATAAACAATACTTTAGCAGCAAACCATTCAATTAAGGTTTAGATCTAATTTAATTCTAAGCCCATTCTGTAAAAAAAAAAAAAAAATGATGTTTTAATTACATGTCCCCTCTTGCCCTCCAGGATTTCTTTAGTGCCCCCTCTTTCGTTGGAACTCCCTACCTCAATCCACTCGGCTATCTTGTTCTCTGTTTGCCTTCAGGCGATCCTTAAAAACTAATTTGCTTAGGGAAGCTTATCCCACCTCTACCTAACTGGAATTTTACTTTCACCATCAACTTATCCCCCCCACAGGCATTACCTTTTGCAGGGCCCTCTGAACCCTCCTTTGTTGTATTGTGACTCTCCCTTCATATTGTAAAGTGAGGTGCAAGCAGATGGTATATAAATCCTGAAAATTTTCAAATCCTCATAAAAAAAAAGTGTGCGTATTCTTAGGCCCCTTTCACATAAAGAGTCTGATAAGTTTTTCAGGTGGACTTGATTAGACCATCAATTCACCCCTATGGACCGGCAGGTGTATAATTACTTACCTCCATTCCAATCTGGTCCACTAAAAAACAAAAGGGGGGAGATACACCCCCTCCATCTAGGCGGATCGGATCAGAGGGCACTCGGGAGAAAACGGACAGCGGAGTCCGTTTTACATCTGGCTGCCCATAGAGCAGAGTGGGCGGTGTCTGTCTGCTCTGCAAAAGTAGACAAAGAACTGTCATCCTCCCGCTCGGCTCGGTATGGGATCAGCGGACAGATCCCCCTGATGATCAAATCGGAGTTCACCCCATGTGAAAGGGGCCTTGTACTAAATTTGTGTAAAGGAAAACCCATAATGTTTATATATTGAGTTCACAACCAAGTAGGTAATGCAGTTTAAAATTATTTTAGTTTCCATATGTTAAAAAGTAGTTTGGGCTGCTATTCTGCTCAATACTGATATTTGTCTAATTTTTTTTTTTTGCTTTCCTCTGCAGATGATAATCTGGAATTTGTTGACAATGAAAGACGGCCGCACTTTCCCCAATTTTCCTACTCTGCAAGTGGAAATGCTTAGATGTTTCACAAACTTTTTTTTTTTTTTTTTTTTTCCTTTATTTTTCCATTGCAACACACAGACTTCATATTTGGGCACTAATTTCATCAGACTTTGTACAGGACTTTCTATAGCCTATGAATTACAAACTGTTTGTATGACCACAAAGGAGTTGACGAATGTCTGGGGAAAAAGTCTGTACGTAAAAAAAAAAAAAAAAAAACGGTTCTCTCATTTCACATTTGCAAAGATGAAAATATTCCATCCATTCAATTCTTATGTATGTATTTTTTTTTTAATATACATACATTCATATACATTATGTTGGACGCTGCCACACAGCCAATATCTTGAGAATGTGCTCACAAGTTGTCAACGGAACTACGGAAGAATGAGCATATCATGAATAGGAAATAAAAAACAAATAAAGTTACTATTCTCACTTCCCTGGTCACCCTGTACCATAAGCAATGTTCTTTTATTTATTTTTAGAGTTTTTTTTCAAAATGTGGGAAATTGGATGTGATTAGGAAATAAAAGAAGGCATAGTCGATAGTGCAATAATGAGAAAGTGAATGTGTTGTGAGTACTTAAGTCACTTTTTTTAATCCCCCCCCCCCCTTAAAAAATTAAATAAAAACAATGAAGTGTCAGTTAATACAGGAGACCAACTGGACCAGCAATTATAGCCTCAGTGAGGTCAATCACGAAAAACAAACATTCTTATCTTGCTGTAGAAAGACAATACATATCCAATTAGCTGGGTTTTAGTTCAATAACTAAAAAATTAAATTTTTAGAGCTTTTACAATTGTAGCATGTTTGACTATTTTGGGTTTGCCTGCGAAACAGTCTCTAGAGCTAGCGGACGTAATTGTAAATGGTATAGATTAGCCAGTTTTTTTCAAGCCTAAGTTTAAAAATAAAACTTTTTTTATGATATAAAAACAAACCACTCAAACAGCAATTTAATCAGAAATGGAAAACACAAAAAGAAAGTAGTGCTGATAAATATATATATAGAAAAAAAAAAACGATGGTCTTTGTGCAGGATACGGCATTTTTATTATAATTTTTTAAAACAAAATTGCTGCAACACTACATTTCTACCTACCAATGAATAGTGGTATGCACTTTTCTCGCACATGAATTTTTTTTTTTTTTTTTTTTTTTTTTTTTTTAACGTTGGTAATTTAAAAAATTTTATTTTTTTTTTTAGGTTTTTCACAGTGTAATGAAAATGTTACATGAAGACTGTTGGGTTGTATTGTAAGAGTAGTTTTTACTTCTGATAGAAGTTTGAAAAATTTTAAAGCAACTTTTTAGGGAATTTTTTTATGCTTAATAAAATATTATCCATGTATACAGTTAGCACTACACAAGAATTTGAGCACTTCATGGCCTGCCATTCCCCAGGTGGGAAGGATGGCTCTTACTATTTGTTTTCCTAAACCATTCCAACACAATCCCAGAAAAACTTACTTAAGCCCTGGTTCCCATTGGTACGATTTGACATGTCAAATTGGTGGCAATTGCTGGCAATGGCACCGTCCTAATCGGTGCGACGCTGCATTTGTGGCGCCGCACCGATTTCAAAAAGTCGTTTCTGTACTACTTTTTGCGATTTCGGGCCGCGATTTACATTGACATCTGTGCAGAAACCTGCACAGATGTCTCTGAAATTGCGGCCGAAATCGAGACTGACATGCGGGAGCAAAATCAGCTGAACTCGCGCGGCTTCATTCCCGCAGCTCAGCGTGAACCTGGGCTAAAGTATACTTTTAGTCAGCCGCATGCTTTTGTAAGTTAATTAAAATGTGCTTGGGGTCGTTACTAAAGTGGATACAACTTGATTTACCAAAATGACAAGGCCCTACTCTTGTGATCGCGATGTGAAGTGTAACGAAGCATTATTTGTGGAAGGATGGAAACGTTGATGTTAAATGAAAATCGATAGGTTAAGTGTTTAGAAAGTTGGACTTTAAAGTGAGTGTTTCGAGGACTGCACTAACTGAAAACCTTCTGCCAAGCTGGAAAAACTAGGAGCTGCTTGAGATTAATGCATCACCTCTGTTTTTTGGATGTGCGCACGTTTGCATCGATGCGTAAAAAGGTTCTTTGTGCCTCTGGAGTCTTCCCATTCCTCGGTTTGTGGATCCAGCATGTGTTTGTTCAAGGCTGCAACTGGAAATATACAGATTTTATTTTTTAGACTATTTTACCCTTGATTATTTGAAATTGGCAATTAAAGAAAACATTTTGGTGAGCTGTGGAACTAGTAATAATAAAGTATATATAAACCTTAAGGGCTTGTGCACACATGAGGCTAGAGGGCGGTAAAACCCAACGGTTAAGTTGACTTTTACCTCCTCCAACTGCTACCCCCCTTTAGCTGCAGAGGCAGCTTCTGGGGTATATATATGCCATGGCAGGAATGAAACCCCCTGCTGCTTTCAAATGAATTGGGCCACTTTGCAACCACGTGCAATGCAGGCGCCTGTGGCACGCTAGTGTGGTCATCAATCGGTTAAAGCAGGCGGTGTGGAGGCAATACAACGTAAAATGCTCCCTGAAAATCAATCTGAACACGGATTGCTCTTCAGAGACAAAAGCTCGTGTGAACAAGCTCTAAATTGATTTTCAGTACGTTTTCTGATCATGCATTGCTCTTTACAGTTTTTATTTTTGTGTTTTTATGGGAAATTGAAAGTTTCTTACCAGGAGATCGTGCCAGAATTGGCACTGCCTGTGCATGCTGACATTGCAATTGGCAGCCTGTCATGTGCACTTCTTCAGTTGGCTTTGCCCAACTCAAAGACCTGACAGACACTCAATGGGCAAATAAAGAAGTGCACACTGCAGGCTGACAACGCTACTGCTAATCATGAAGCAGTGGTTTAGGCATATTTGTGCTTTGCGCTTTCTGGCAATGCACAGAAACCAGCTGCTTATTGACCCTCTTACAGATCTGGTAATGGGCACATGCCAAAACCCATGGTGTTGAAAAATTTCTCAAAGGGGTCAGGGACTACTTTCGAGTGATTCTCATGTGTAGGGCTACCCATTGAAATGAATCGCTGTGATGGTGTGAATGGAACCTAAGGCTGGCCATAGATGATACCATTTTCTTTCCTTCCACCACGGGTGGAAGGAAAGAAAGTTGCTTGATTCCCCCATCATCACAGGCCAGTATTAATTGGGGGGGGGGTGCCTATTGTGTTCTGGCAGTGGGGGGGCAAAGGGATCATTCCCAGATGGCAGAATACAATGGTTACTGCGTGGCGGCTATAGCCAATGGAAGTAACCATATGTGAAAAAATCTGACCTGCTGGTTGTACTTAAAGTGGTGTTTCCACCAAAAAAAAAAAAAATTTTTAATCACCTCTGAATGCATGTTGCTAGGGGGTCCCTCATAGTCTGCCTCCTTCAGTGCCCGGGCACTGGCATCACTTCCCCTCGGCGCAGTCAGTCATCTGGGACACGTGACAGGTCCCAGATGATTGCCTGGTGTATCACGGCACGTGGTACCGCTCGCGCATGCGCAGTGGGTGCCTGGCTGTGAAGCCACAGCCGGGTGCCCACAATAAGAATGCGAGCGGAGCAGGGAACGAGGGGGGGGGGATTTGTTCCCTGCATCGCTGGACCCTGGGACAGGTAAGTGTCCGACTATTAAAAGTCAGCAGCTGCTGACTTTTAATTTTTTTTTTTTTTTTTTTTTTTTTTTTAGGGGGCACCCCACTTTAAGTTGATCAACTTGGGTACAATGAGCCCTGCCCATAGTTGGTTTGAATCTCGGCCGGTCCCTTCTAAAACCTGCCAAGATTCCAACTGGCTTAAGTTTTGTTGGCTTGCAACACAGGAAGTGCTGATACTGGCGGGATCTCTAGATAACAAACTTTGCCATTCACATTAAGAAAACTGAGGCATGATGCCAAACGTACTGAAAAATAGATTTTCTGTCTTTATATGCACTTTAACCTGTTAAAATGGCACAATTTACATTTCTTTTCCAAAACTAAATGACGCCGCAGATGAAGCATGAATGAAGATGGTTTAAGACGAGTACTACACCTGTCCTCTCAAGCACTTGTGTGTTATGCTTTATAGTGCGGCAATTACTTCACAGCGTAGAATACCATTAGAATTCATGTAGTCAATGCAGTGTACATAAATATATTTATGTAATGCTTAGCTGCTATTTCTGTTTTTTCATTTCTAGATTTGCAGATTTTTTACACTATTCTGCACTGCTAGTTTTTTTCAATCCCAAAGACATGTTAACAGGCATGGAATGTTTTAAGCCCTTGCTGGCTAATAATATGTATCAAACACCAACCTATGCCATGGCGCAGTCAATTTACAAACAGAAAAGTTGAATCCTATATTTTCTATGCTACTAGCTGCCCTCAATCAATGCAAATCTCTTTTGGATGAATGTTGAATTTCTACAATATAGTCGCATCTTAAAGGGAAACCTAGACTTCATTTTCAGCAACTACTCGTTTTAAGAAGTCGTCGCATATAATTCAAAATATTTGATGTGACGTTTTTAAGGTTTTCTTGCTGCTCCATACTCGTATTTCAAACAGAGATTTTTGAATGCCCCTGCTAGATAGAGCAAGGGATGTCATTGGCATTCAATGCTCAAAATAAAACCTAGGTAGATAAATCCGATAGAATAGATGAGAGTAGGTATTAGGGAGACTCTGTAGAAGCACTAAAATGGGAATTAAACTGCCTCTGCACTGTAGCATCTGCTTCAGGGTTCTCTGACATGAATCCGGCATGCTGAGGCACACAAGCCGCAGTACTGATTTGCGGGTGCCAAAATCCGTCTATTTACTGAAGTTCGGCTAACATGCACCGTTTTGCCTCCAAGTCATGTGATCCGAAACCAAAACCGTAATTTTTTTTTTTCTGATTTACTGCTTCTACCCTGCCTCCTTGACTGTATTCTATGAATCTATTAAAGGATACTGGGATGATAGTTGCCTAATTGGGCAACAAACTTGTGTCCATGGTGGCAGACAAATGCCTGCTGCCCTAAAAAGTGTTGGGGGGGGGGGGGGGGGGGTTGCTTGTTTATCAAGCATAATGTCCTATCAATAATGTAAACCCAACAACTGCCACCTGGTAAGATTGTGCCTAAATGACCATCCAGCTCCATTTTAATGACTGTTGGGATAAACCCAAACCCTATTGTTTGCAATCCGCTTCGACCTGACCTATATGCAGTATCTCGCAAAAGTGAGTACACCCCTCAAATTTTTGTAAATATTTTATTATATCGTTTCATGTGACAACACTGAAGAAATTACACTTTGCTACAATGTAAAGTAGTGAGTGTACAGCTTGTATAACAGTGTTAATTTTCGGTCCCGTCAAAATAACTCAACATACAGCCATTAATGTCTAAACCGCTGGCAACAAAAGTGAGTACACCCCTTAGTGAAAATGTCCACATTGGGCCCAAAGTGTCAATATTTTGTGTGGCCACTGTTATTTTCCAGCACTGCCTTAACCCTCTTGCGTGTGGAGTTTACCAGAGCTTCACGGAGCTGGTGGATGTTAGAGACCTTGTGCTCATCCACCTTATGTTTTGAGGATGCCACACAGGGTTTAGGTCTGGAGACATGCTTGGCCAGTCCATCACCTTTACCCTCAGCTTCTTTAGCAAGGCAGTGGTTGTCTTGGTTGTGCGTTTTAGGGTCGTTATGTTGGAATACTGCCCTGCGGCCCAGTCTCCGAAGGGAAGGGATCATGCTATCTCACGTGTTGGCATTCATGGTTCCCTCATCTAACATTAGTTCCCCAGTCCTGGCAGCATTTGTGCAGTCCCAGACCAAGACACTCCCACCGCCATGCTTGACCTTAAGAAAGACACACTGGTCTTTGTACTCCTCACCTGGTTGCCGCCACACACTCTTGACACCATCTGAACCAAATACGGTTATCTTGGTCTCATCAGACCACAGGACATGGTTCCAGTAATCCATGTCCTTAGTCTGCTTGTCTTCAGCAAACTATTTGCAGGCTTTCGTATGCATAATTTTTAGAAGAGGCTTCCTTCTGGGACGACAGCCATGCAGACCAATTTGATGCAGTCTGCAGCGTATGGTCTGAGCACTGAGAGGCTGACCCCCCCCCCCCCCCTTCAACCTCTGCAGCAATGCTGGCAGCACTCACACATCTATTTCGCAAAGACAACCTCCGGATATGACGCTGAGCACGTGCACCCAGCTTCTTTGGTTGACCATGGTGAGACCTGTTCTGAGTGGAACATATGCTGTTAAACCGCTGTATGGTCTTGGCCACCATGCTGCAGCTCAGTTTCAGGGTCTTGGCAATCTTCTTATAACCTAGGCCATCTTTATGTAGAGCAATGAGGTGCCATGCTGAACTTCCAGTGACCAGTATGAGATCGTGAGTGCGATAACACCAAATTTAACACACCTGCTTTCTATTCACACATGAGACCTTGTAACACTAACGAGTCACATGACACTGGGGAGGGAAAATGGCTAAATTTGAACATTTTCACTTAGGGGTGTACTCACTTTCGTTGTCAGTGGTTTAGACATTAATTGCTGTGCGCTGAGTTATTTTGAGGGGACAGCAAATTTACACTGTTATACAAGCTGTACACTCAGTACTTTACATTGTAGCAAAGTGTAATTTCTTCAGATTTCACATGAAAAGATATAATAAAATATTTACAAAAATGTGAGGGGTATACTCACTTTTGTTAGATACTGTACTTCAGATGGCTACACTGAAACCAGCCATAGAGGAAGTGATTTTCTTTCCTGCAACCATGGGAATCCCTCCCGCAGAGCTATCGTGTTCTCCCGACAAAGGGAGCCGTCCCAGCCGGGAGAACACTTGGTGATTATTGCTAGGGGCTATAGCCCCTGGCAATAATCGCATGGAAAATCCAACAGGCTAGTTATAGCCAAGTTGATCGCTCGACCTGCCCATGCATGGTTGGAATCTCGGGCAATCCCTGCTTAACTGGCTGAGATTCAAGTTGTCTATGGTCGACTTAATTGGTTCCTCCTGCCAACCCCTATGCCATTGCTTTTTCTTATAGGGACCAGTGGGAGGAACCACTGAGCTGCAGTTGGGGACCAGGAGATGGACTCTTTAGGAAGTCATGATTTCTGAAGTCTTCAGGCAATGAGTTTAATTCATTAGTGCAGCATGGTCAACAGGAAAGGTTATTTACTATCTTTAAGGGATTTTATTTTTAGAAAGAGTCTGTTTAAGCAGGAGGCACAGCCTGCATATGTAATTTGCAAATAGACTTACCCCTTGTATATATACACATTTACATTCTATACACACAAAAAATGATTTTATATTAAAAATGCTTCAGGTGGATGCACTTAATGGTTCCTCCCTCCACCCCCTATGTCACTACTTTGTCTTGTGACCTAGGGAACAAATGGGAGGAACCACTGCATTTGGGGGACCAGTAGATGACTCTCCTGGAAGTCTTGGCTTCCTTAGTGCAGCAAAGGTAAGTATTTAATATCGTCACAGAATTTTATTTTAGCAGTCCTTTTAAGCAGGAAGCACAGCCTGCATATGTAATTGGGAATAGAATTGGCCCTTGTATCTATATATTTAAAAAAATCTACACACAAAAATTGTTTTTATATTACACACACTGATAGATTTACAATACTTTGATCACACTCATATATGTAAAGACACTGTAAAAAGATTATAGTTTCCATTTCAAATAAAAAAAATATTTCCCAAATCGCCTCTAAAATTTACCTTAAGAGATAAAATAAATTAAAAAAATCAGGCTGTAGTGAAATACACAACTTAAAGAACCACTGTCACAAGTATCAGCAAGGCAGCATTTTATACACTTTACAGGCTGCATACAGTTAAAAGAAATGTTTGACCAAAATATGAAAATCTGAATAATGTACCTGTGTTATAAAGTGAACTTTTTTTATTTTATAATTATTCTAAGTGTATTGTTCCCCATTTGTATTGTTACTTATATTATTTTTATAAAAAAAAAAGAACTTAACCTGTCTTTTTTGCACATGAATGTACCTGGTTATAGATTGCTTTCTCTTATTTTATTATTTTTTTTTAATGCTGTTTATTTTACTATCTGTAATGCAGTTTGCATTTTTATTTAAGTGGGTGGGGTAGGAAAATCCAAAATTTCCCCAAAAAATAGGAACAAAAAATAAAAATAATTTGGAAAATCCCTGTCATTTTTTTATGTTTTTACGCAGTAGAGTTTTTTTAATACAAATTATCCCTCTGGATTCATAAAATAAATAAGGATTTTTTTTTTATCTAAAGTGCCTGATTTCTATAAAGTGGTTATTTTTCATATGTTTCTAATGTGAGTCTGTCACAGCACTGGACCGGTATTAACAGAAATCCTGTGGGCTATGCTGCCAACCTTGGAGGTTTGTACTCAATAGAGGTGGGTGTAAGTGGACCCTGCTGGGGTATCGGGCTTCTGCCTCTCTATGGTGGAATAAGCGCTCTGCAGAAGACTTTTGGATGGGTGTAGAGGAGCACTTGGTAATGGGCATGTCGCCACTCTATAATTTGACAGCATCTAATGATCCTCATACTTAACCACATCCTGAGTCCAGGTCTGTTCCAATCACATCAACCATTACAGCCCTGATGAAGGGGGGGAACCATTTCTCCCTAAATATGCTGGCCTTTCCTGTTACCTGTGAATTGTCAACTTCAATAAAGTTCTTAAACATACCCTCAGTTGTGACAAACTTTTATACTGAGCGTGCATATACACCCATCCAAAAAGTTTCATATGTTTGTCATTGGTATGGAAAAAGTTCATCTAGATTATTTACAGCAAAGTGTGTTTCATTGGATTAAGGCCCCTTTTTTTCACATGAGGCGGATCCGCTTCCACGGAGTCCGCCTCTGTCCGCCGGCTCAGCGGAGATCAACGGAGAGATCTCCCTCTGAGCCGGCAGATGACAGGTCCCTCTCTGCTCACTGAGCGGGGAGGGGCTTGTCCAGCGCCGCCGCTGGTCTCTATGGAGAGATCGGACGAAAACGGACAGCATGTACATTTTTTTTCCATCAGATCTCATCCGATCCGCCAGCGATGGATCCGGACATAGGTCCATCCGTCTGCTTTTGGCAGATCGGACCGGGTCGGATGTCAGCAGACATGTCTCCACTGACATCCGTCGCTCCATAGACCAGCATGGATCGCCGTTCAGGTCCGCGGTCAAATCTGACAGGCGAACCTAAACGGTCCGTCAGTGTGAAAGGGGCCTTAAAGAGGTTGAAAAAATAAAAAGCAGAACCATTGCAGCAAAAAACAGTCCTGATAATTAACATCTAATAAGCTGATTCACGGTAATGTCTGATTGTCAATGTGCCAATTGGAACATCATAAATCTGAGTGCTGTACTATTTTTTGATCCACAATGTTTAAATCTGGCTCTTCAGATGTAGATCTTCCTTTGGCTATTGAGAAGCCGAATTTGCATGTTCAAGAATATTTTATCCTCTTTTTACGAGTGTCCTTATGCATATGTGATTTGAGTGATCTCCCAAAGCCTTCTTTACTCAACATTTTTATGCAAAAAAAAAATTGAAAAGACGTATATACTGTATATATTTTAGTGTAGCTTTGACCAAGTTGGTGGAAATCCTTTTTTTTTTTTTTTTTTCTCTCTATACATCTACTGCTTATCAGTAAACTCATAGAAGTGCCATCCTAATGCCTCTCATTTTCCAATAAAGCACTGTAAACAAAACAGCAACCAAGAACCTTTATTGGATATAAACATACAATCTTGCTGGAGCAGATAAAAGTAATAGAGTAGAATGCAAATCTCTTAAAGTGGTCTTCCAGGGAAAAATCTTTTTCTTTAGTTTATGATAGTGAGCCTGTTTTTGCTATCTTATGTATCCACTGGGGATATTCACCTTCTGTACTTGTTCTGGGAGTAACCCAACATTTTAGAGCTGTCACATGAGAAGAGGGAACATTTTTTAATGTGGGACCCTGTTGCTGTACTACCAGAGATGGGGATTTAGTTCACTTTAAAGAGATTTCGTCTCGTTTCCAGTTGCGTTCCAGTGAAGGGAAACATTTACATAACCTTTTTTAAGTTTTTTTTTTTTAACCCACCTTTGCTCTACCCACAACTATAAAAAGTGCACTTTCCTGGTGCCAACTTGGCAGCATTCACGTGGTAGTATGCTGTCATTCATTGATGCTCGGAGAGCAAAAAAAAAAAGGTAATTATTTGAAACTATTTTCTGTTTTCCTGGTGCCAACATGGAGCTTACTACAACAGGTATGCTGCCATGGATTGGCACCAGTAAAGGAAAATGATGGTATTTCATAACATTTTCTGTTTTAGTGCCGGTTCACACTTGTGCGATGCCAGACATCGCATGTAATTCGCAGCGCCACTACTGTTCACATTACATGTGATGTCTGTGTGGTGCGATTTCAGCAATACAGATAGTATGGCTGATATCGCACCGCATTCGGTCCAAACACACACAGGACCCTTTTTTCTGTTCGGACCAGAATCGGATTGCATGCGTGTTCACACATATGCGATTCGATTCATGTCCGAACTGTCTGTTCGCAGTGCGATACGCGAGCTGAAATGGGGGTATTGTTAACATATGACACTCCCCAGCAGTTCGCATGTGTCAGTGTGAACTGCCGTGCGTGACGGGTGTGATGCGCGAACCCGCAGTTGATTTTGCTACTCTGTGCACTGTGTGTTCTGCTACACAGTACACACAGTAGGTTTTTTAGATTTAAAAAAAAAAAAAAAACTTTCTGCCTTTAAGCCAAATTCCAGCATTTGTTCACAGGGCTGTCCAAAGCAGGAGACCATAGCAAAGTTATACTTTCCCTTTGTTATTCTTACTTTGCTGCAGCAATAATGTTAACATTACCTCTAGAGATCCACGCTATAGCCGAATGACGGCTACAGCGCGGACCGACATTGCCGGGACTACGTCCATTGTCGTCGCCCCATGCACGAGCGTCCTGCATGCTCTGTGATCAGTGAGTCCATAAGACTCGATGGATCACAGATCGGAGTAAGGGGGGTCGATCCCGACCTCTTAGCACGTGATCAGCTGTCAGCCAATGATGAGGTTTTGTAGAGTTTCCTGTTCTATTTTATAACGAGAAAAAAAATGACTAAAACTTTGTAAGTACCTCCAGAGTTTTTCTTTCCAGTATTAGGAAGGAAGATTTGTAAAAAGGCACAACTTTATCCTTTTGCATTGTTAAAAATAATTTTTAATAAAAATATTGTACTTTTTATAAATTTGCTATTTATACTAGTTACCAAACTTAAAAAAATATACAGCTGTGATTTTGATTAAACGTCTCAGCTTTTGGTCTTCCATGTGATGTCAACACAGCCGGTAATCGGCTATTTTTTTTCTGGCAAAAAAGCCGATCACCGGCGGCAGTGAGAGGGACATTAGTCCCGATCACTGCGATGTGCCCCAGCTCCTCAGTGCCCACCTGTGCCCCCTACAAGTGCTGTCTACCAGTGCCCACAGTGCCACCTATTAGTGCCCACAATCAGTGCCTGAACAGTGCTGCACATCATTGCCACCTATCAGTGGCCATCAGTGCCGCCTTATCTGTGCCCATCAGTACCAACGTATCTGTCCCCATCAGTGCCACCTTAACTGTGCCCATCAGTACCAACTTATCTGTCCCCATCCGTGCCACCTTAACTGTGACTATCAGTGCCGCCTTAACTGTGCCTATTAGTGCAGTCTATCAGTGCCGCCTCATCAGCTCATATCAATGAAGCAGAAAAATGACCTGTTTGCAAAAAATTTTAACAAACTATTAAACATGATTCTTTTTTTTCCAAAATTTTCCATTTTTTTTTGATTGTTTAGCAAAAAATAAAAACCCCAGCTGTGATTAAATACCACCAAAAGAAAGATATATTTGTGGGGGGAAAAAGGTTAAAATTTTAATTTGGATACAGTGTTGTATGACCGCGCAATTGTCATTCAAAGTGTGTCAGCGCCGAAAGCTGAAAATTGGTCTGGGCAGGAGGGGGGGGGGGGTTAAGTGCCCAGTAAGCAAGTGGTTAACATAAAAAATTCACTATACAGTAGGTCTGCTTTAAGTTCTCCATGTGTTACAGTAAAGACCAAAATAAAGTATAAGCGTGCATCATACCAATAGAATGGCCATAAGGGCTGGCATGCTTGAGATGATAAAGATCTTCCAGAAGGAATTAAAAACGGAAAATTTTGTTCCCTAAAATGAGAGAAACTCAAGACATGGAAGACCACAAGCTGAGATGTTTAATCAAAATCACAGCTGTATATTTTTTTTTTTTTAAGTTTGGTAACTAGTATAAATAGCAAATTTATAAAGTACGATATTTTTATTAAACATTATTTTTAACAACGCAAAAGGATAAAGTTGTGCCTTTTTACAAATCTTCCTTCCTAATACTGGAAAGAAAAACTCTGGAGGTACTTACAAAGTTTTAGTCATTTTTCTCGTTATAAAATAGAACAGGAAACTCTACAAAACCTTCTTTTCTTTTTTTTTTTACTGGGCCCGTGACAGATTCTGTGCTCCGTTTATAGACGTGAAGGATTCGAGGACATCTGACTGGCATAATTGGAAACCATCCTATTTGGTAGTAAGATCGATAAGTATGCAATTAGATACTAAACATAAACACAAAGCCTAACCTCAGCTTTCTATGGCGGGAGTTTTAATGGAAGGTGGTAGACGAGATTTGGCGTTAAATGCTGTAATGCCAAATGAAAGCGGAGTTTGCCAGGCAACCAGATGTTATCAACAGTTAAGTGAAAACCCATTAACAGAAGAAAAAGAGAGTAAACAAAGTTCATTAAGTTTTATTATGATAATTGTTGTTTTGGTTTTAAAGCAAATGGTGGGATTGCCGCTGAGCCCAACTGCTGTTTGTATTCATATTTGTTTAGGGTGAAAGGAGCGAAGTTATAAACTTTTATCAATTAAACTCGGAGGCACTACAAATGCCGGAGAAAAGAGATGGAAGGCGGGCCTGTATGTTCTAAAATGATCTGACTGCATACCATCGTTAGAACCCCACTGTGTGGGGCAATTACGGTGATTGAGGTTGTCTGAATCATGTCTTTGGTGATAAATAAAAAGGCCATTGTGTGCTTGGCCATGGTGGCCTGATTAGTTTGGTCTCGGGAGCAGCTGTATGCAGATACTCACGCTGCACCAAACTTCATATCTGCAGTGCACAAGTCACTCTTCCTCAAGCTTCTGGCACTGCCAGCACAATAAAACAAAGACGGAAAATAGCAGCATCGGCTGTTGTTT
Source organism: Lithobates sylvaticus (assembly GCA_028564925.1). NCBI lineage: Eukaryota > Metazoa > Chordata > Amphibia > Anura > Ranidae > Lithobates > Lithobates sylvaticus. Next base: position 90,632,940 of record CM053038.1, read on the forward strand.
TCATGAGCGGATGCTCACGGCCTCTTGTAACTACATAACATATTAGAAAAGAGAATGGCGCAATTGTTTTCAACTTGAATTGACCTGGTGATAAAAGCGCCCCCCCACTCTAAAACGTTGTATAGATAACACTGACTGTTGTACTTGTATCATGTCACAGTATGATTTATCCAGTGTAAATATTCTATTTCCACTGTTTTGTTACATTTTGGATAATAGTCTTTTGATGTAAGTAGTTGTTTTCTTATTTTTAGTATTCAGCCTTGCAATGTGTCAGAAGGTGACACACACCAAAGACAGTGGATACATGCCCTCCAACAGGATCGACTACTAGAATTTTGTGTACCGAGGGTCAAGCTGGTCTCTTTCTGAATGTTTTTGGAGGAAAAGACAAAATGTTTGGAAGTGCCAGTCTTAATTTTTTGTTTCATAAAGGTTTTTGAAAGTGTAACAAGTTGCTTGTGTGCTTTTGGTCTGTCCAATAAAGATTCCCAGTCTGGGGGAAGTTGTGTACCATAGAGAACTTTTTCACTTAAGGAAATTTATTGTTAAGTTTCTCTGAAGTAAAGCCTAGTACACACAATGAGAAAATCAGACGAGCAATTGTTTGGATTTTCTACGTAGGCGAGTATCATGATATAACCAAAAATTATATGAACTTGTACGAAAATTCTCAAACAACAAAGGCAAACATAGCTATGTAGTAGCAGAGGAAGCCATAGAGTACATGACCCTTCCAGCCATGTCAACCAAATACATTTAATTAATTCCGTACAATTACTGTACACATTGAACGAAAATCGGCCATTGTGTTAACATATACTAAAAAAGTTCTAGCTCACACCTTCAGTTTTTTTTCATACAAACAGGTGGAATCGGCCGTCAAAACCAAAATACTAACGAACAGTTAATAGACCAATCGTTCCTCTTATGGAAATTTTCCACATATTTTTCTCATTGTTTGTACTGGCCATTAGATTGTATAATTTCCCACTTGAGCACTAAATGATTGTAATTTAATTATTTTTATGAACTTCCTAAACATATATGGCTTAAAATGTAATATATTAACCCAAAACTATTTTTTTTTTTATATAGCATAGATAAAAGTCAGAACCTCTGTTGCATTTTTATTACTTGGAATGACCTCATTTGGGAAAATCCCCCTAAACTTCCTAACGCTCATACAAGAAATGAGGGGACAGGAAGACACTGACAGCAATAAAAACATCGTCATAAATGTACTTCAGTGCAGTTTAAATACTTTGTGTCAGTGCCATGGTGGAGACCTTTGTCACCACTTCCTGTCCTGACAGGAAGTGAGCGGAATCTCTCTAATAGAGGACATAACATAGCTCCCAAGTGTTCCTGATTTGGAACAAAGTTGCTTTGTTCTCATTTTGGTCTCCTCTATATAGTTGTATATAAAATGCAGTATTTATCTTTCAAAAAGTGTTTCCCAGTGCTAAACCTTTCATCCAAATTCTAAATTGCAGCATTTGTAAATGTCAAAAGCCAATATAAAAGAATAGTAGTGGTAGAAAAAAAAAATTGTGGGTTTAACCAATCATTTTTTGGTATAATTCTCCATTAAGGGAGCGTGGAGTGTCCTATGCCTATATACTTTTGCTAATAGGTGTCCCTCGTACTCTTCTCAAAAATTTGGGAGGTACAGACATAACATGGCAAAACCCCAGACAGAGGCTCTACCTTTTCCGACTCTATCCAAAACTAAAGTGCTTTGGCTTGAGCTGTTGTTTCACACGGGTGTACTGTTTGCTCACATGGGGATACACGGAACACCTGTGAGCAAACAGTACACCAGTGCCCTTTGGGGCGCAGCGTTTGCACAGACAGTCACTGCTCCCAATTTGACATCCGTGTCCGTATCCCTGTGTGAACAAGGCCTAAACCTGAGTGAAATACCCAGGATGACATTGTTGACTTTGACAACGTAGACAAAAACTCACCCAAGCTCTACCGCATGATTGTAGACCGATAAGCTGAATAACGGTGCTTAGGCTTGTGTCCCGTAAACATCAAAATAGCAAAAAAATGCCAGCAATTCGATTGCTTTTTCTTAAACCTTTATTGAGCACTAACAGCAGTGCGACCTCTAAAACGCTAACGTTTCGGCCAGAGCCTTCCTCATAGCATACAGATCTACAATAATATCAAGTTTATATATAAAAAAAAAAATATCCATTCCTTCAGAAAAGGGGGTGGTACAATCCAATTTAAAATCAATTAACAATTAAAATCATGTAAGGTTGGCAGAACCAGAGAAAAAGGGGAGGGAAAATGCAAACACCGACTGAAAACTCTAGGGGGAAAAATTAACCCATTGTGGAATCAAATTGTATTATTTTCAAAACAAATTCACATCCATTCTGTTTATTCCACTAGGAAATTGAGTATTCAATCTGTGTATCCACCACACCTCCCGCTGAAGTAGGGTATGGTGTATATCTCCCCCCCCCCCCCCCCCCACAGATCTTCTCACCTGTTCCAGACCGCTAAAAGAAAAAAAAAGACTCCACATTATCACCATGTTCTAAAGTGTTTAGACACATTTGAAATATTTTTTACTTTTTGTATAATAAATATCCAATTTTTTTTTAAAAAAACTATTTTTTTTCCTCAGTTTAGGCCGATACGTATACATATTTTTGGTAAAAAAAAAAAAAAAAAATCGGTTTGCGCAAAAGTTATAGCGTCTACAAAATAGGGGATAGATTTATTGATTTTTTTTTTTTTACTAGTAACACTTGACACTTTTGACACATTTTTGGAACCATTCACATGTACACAGCGATCGTTGCTATAAAATTGCAATGATTACTGTGTAAATGTGACTGGCAGGGAAGGGGTTAACACTAGGGGCGCTGCAGGGGTTAATGTATTCCCTATAGGAGTGATTCTAACTGTGGGGGGAGGGGACTCAAGGGGAGGAGACCGATCATGTGTTCCTCCGTACTGGGATCACATGATCGGTCTCCTCTCCGCTGACAGGACGTGGAGCTGTGTGTTTACACACACAGCTCCACGGTCCCGTTGTTTTAATGGGCAATCGCGGGTGCCCGGCGGACATCGCGGCCCATGGGCACTCGCACCGGGTCCCGAGCAATGCCGCGGGCGCACGCGCGCGCCCCCCAGGCGGCCGGGAATGCGAGGACGTCATATGACTATGACGCGGTATTGAAGTGGTTAAGAGTGTCATTGTAGTGTTCTGATATTCTAATACGTAGATTGTGAATAGTGCATCCCACATGCTGTACTCTACAAGTACTGCAATAAATTAGGTAGACAATCATCTTTGAATTACAATTTATAAAACTTTTAACTGGATATGTTCTACCTGATGAAAAAGAAATAACAGACTTGCTTTTTCTGTGTCTTTTACAGTGTTTACAGGCGTTATAACCACAGGGATAGGAACCCACTGTCCCCGACCATGAAATGGAAGGGGGAGTGGAACGAAATAAAGAGGGGAAAGCATAGTACCTAAAGTAGGAGCTTTCCTACTAGAAAAACTGCACCCCTGTCTTAAAATATCATGCAAAGTATTGTCCGCATATAAGACGGGGAGCCAATGTTTAATGATAGAGACAATCTGGTTGTATTGTTGTGAGTAAGTGGTCACAAAGTGAACACCTCCCCTACCACGGGACTGTGTCCTCTTACTGATGGAAGAGGAATTCCCAATCAGATCACCACGATTTCTATTTTCTGCCAACCTTCTGCCTCTATCAAATGTCCGCTTTATCCCCGTTCTCTCAACCTACTGAGAAACAATGTTACATTCTTTAGCAAAATCCTTATGATAGGAACAATTTCTCCTTGCTCTAATGAACTCACCTGTTGGCAATGCCCACACTGTATGCGCTGGGTGACCACTCAATGCCAGAAGGCGTGCGTTACCTGCACATTGTTTCTTGTAGGTTTTGGTAGAGACCATTCCACTATCCACACATCCCACCAAAGTCAAATCCACATAATCAATACTGACCGGATCTGAAGTGTGGGTGAACTCCAAATTCAGATGATTGGTATTGAGATAAGCCAAAAATGAGTCCAATACATGGGCTGGCCCCTTCCACACGAATATCAAATCATCTAGAAAGCGACAATACCAATCAATGAATTTCCATATGGGTTACGTTGGGAGAAGAGGAAAATCTCCTCCTACCAACCCATGTACAAATTTGCAAGAGAAGGGCAAAATTTTGAACCCATTGATGTGCCACAGCACTGTAAATAATATTTGGAGTCAAACATGAAATAGTTGTATTTTAGCAGGAATTCTATGGCCATGCACAGAAATTTACATAACTCCTGCTTATAACAACCATAACGTGTAAGATGATATTTAACAGCTTAGAGTGCCAAGGGGTGTGGTATGCAGGAGTATAGTGTTTTAACATCCACTGTGCTCCAACAACTATTGGCCAACCATTTCATCTCATGTGTATGTCCCAGTAAATGTTCTGTATCACTAAGATAATCGGGTAAGCGTTTGACTGAGGGTTGTAAATGCTCATCAACCCATTCGCTGAGTCTTTCTAATGGGGATCTAATGCCCACTACAATTGGGCGTCCCTGAACAGGGGATTGATGCTTGTGTACCTTTTTGGAAGGTGGTGGAATATTGGGGTCACAGGTTTATCTGTAAATCAATAACCCTCTGTTCTAAAACTCCCATTTCTCCACCTTCATCCAAAAGTTGCAACAAGCCCTGTTGAATACTATCAGTAGGATCCGAAGCCAGTGGCCTATAGGTGCTAGTGTCATTTAATTGTCTAAGTGCTTCCGACTTATAGTCTTCTGTATTAAGAACTACAACTGCTCCGCCTTTATCTACTTGATGGATTATTATATCAGTTCTAATCTTAAGTTTTTGCAGTGCCTCATTCCCCTTTACTTAAGTTATATTTAACACGATGTGTTTGAGACTCTGTCAGCTCTTTAAGGCCCCTTTCACACTGGGGCACTTTGCAGGCGCTACAGAGCTAAAAATAGTGCCTGCAAAGCGCCCTGAAACAGCCGCTGTTGTCACTGGAGCGGTGCGCTTGCAGGACGGTCAAAAAAGTCCTGCAAGCCACAACTTTGGAGCGGTGTATTTACTGCTCCTAAAGCGCCCCTTCCCATTAAAAACAATGGGGCAGCGTTGCAAACCGGCCTGCACAGCACCGCTTTGTGGGCGGTTTTATTCTTTTTCAGCCGCTAGCAGGGTTAAAACCGCCCTGCTAGCGGCCGAATAGCGCCGCTAAAACGACAGTAAAGCGTTGCTAAATATAGCGCCGCTTTACTGCCAGCGCGTGCAACTCCCCAGTGTGAAAGTAGCCTGTTTGCTGAGCTGCACCTCTACTAACTGCTGGAACGAGTCTACCACTTCACTCGTAGCTTGAATGGGATAGAAATATCTGTCTTCAATGGAGACAAGACTATTTCTAATCCCATGGGACCCCACATCAGATTCAGATAGTAAACTTTCTAAAGTAGAAACCATAATAAGATGATCAAATGAGAAAGAGGAAGACATATCATCAATTGGAGCCACACTTGATGCAATCTCAGTTTCCAATGATACGTAATCAAAATATTTTCTCAGCAAAAGATTCCTGACAAAACGGTTAATGTCCAGAACGGTAGATAGGACATCAAATTGGCAAACAGACATGACTTGCCTGGCTGTTATATTGCTTCAATGCTGGTTAAATGGCCTTGAGAATGTGTGCAACTCATGTGTTCCTTGCGTTTTACATTTAAGTTTGTGTGTAGTGATTATATTGACCACGAGATCTTTTATCTGTATGTATGTTTTTGATTGCAACCCGATCATGCTTCAGCTTGAGTTTGGAAATAGTGATATTTGTACAGTTTAGTTTTCTTTTTACGCTAATGGAGTAGAACTATAGTGTTAGAATTATCATGTGTATGCCCATGTTGGGCAATTTTTTTTTTTCACCATCTCTCTCCCATTGTGGAGATTTACCTTTACTTCCTGTCCCAAGAGGACGCCAAACTGAAAGTAAGAAGAAATGCCTACAATTTAGGGGGGGGGGGGGATCCCCAGGTCATCAGAACTAGTGTCCCCCGTGGATGAGTTCCCCTCTATTACATTTGTTTTACTTTCACTTTTAATGAGAATGGCAAACCAGAAAAATAGAGAGGGTGAACCTCCCTAACAGGGGCACAGGTAGCAATAATAACTGATCTCCCTCCACTCTTTCCAAAACTAAAAAGAAAAATGTTGCCTTTAGTTATACTTTAAATTGGCTTTGGGCAGTGGTGGCCCATCCATTAGGGGCCCCTACTCTACATGCAGGGCGCCGGACGCATGGATTCCAATATGGGTCGTTTTTAAAAAAGCACATGATTAGAGCCTGAGGGTCTAATTTACTTCAGAAAAAAGGGTGGGCTCAGGGCAAAGAGCACTGCGCCCTGAGCCCACCCAGTTGTGTGACAATATCAAATTAATAGTCGCTATGGTATTCCTGATTCTCCTCCTGGCCAATCAGGAATGGTCTGGAAGTCTTATGCCCCGTACACACGATCCGAATATCGTACGACAGTTTTCGGTTAATAATCGCAAGTAGAAACTGAATAGCTAAATAAAGTCACAAAAATTTTCGTACGATAGACAAAAATAAAAAATCTGAAGTGATGTCATGTGTTGTAATGTATTTGTATTGTATTTTCGGACGACAACTATACTGACTAAATGAAAATCGTACGAGGAAAATTTCCGTGCATGTCCGATCGAATAATAATCGGGTGAACGGTTGTGATCGGCTGTCGAAAGTAGTGTACACACAATCCGAAAATCGTACGATCCTTCCTCGGGTGACCGTTTTCGTACGATATGCGGATCGTGTGTACGGGCCATTAGGACCAACTTCCTGTTCGGTCTGGGAGAAGCAACGGCCCCAGAGCAAGGAACGCTGGTTTGTTTAATTTTAAAGCTGCTTCACTGTTCATATATTTGTAAGTGGAATGCTAATTTTTATAGTATAAAAAGAAGAGCAGCGCATATAAAACTTATTACGATAAAAAGTCTTATAAGATCCAATAATAGTCCAGAAAGAGTAGGAGGTGGACTAACAGTCGCAGCAAGCACTGAAAGATTCCAAGTGACAGAACACAAATCCAGATGCAATGGTGATAAAACCCTCCACCTCCAGAGCACTCCCTTCACTCGCCTCAAGATGTGGACCACTGAGCTAACAGATGGTCAACACACACATGTCCCATACGGGTAAATTGTCCAGGCAGGGTCCAGGACCTCCAAATCGATTTTCCCAGGAGTGTAAATGGTGAGACAAAAAACAAATCTAAGTGATCACTGATAAGTTGTAAAAAGCTTTATTTTCATGATTGAAATGGCTACTTACAAAGGGCTTAAGTAAAAGCGCATTTCCAGAGCAGGCTCTGCAGTGTATGAGACGCAGGTCGGCAGTGGGTGACGTCAGAATGTGGCTCCTCCCCCGTACACGTTATGTTCACAGGAACTTTGTCAGCGGGGCGGAGCCTCCGTACGTCACCCGTCCTCTTATAAGTATGTCTGTAGTCATGGGAATCATGGTGCGCTCGGGAGCCGCTGCAAAAACAACTCCCCTAAGGCCTCTTTCACACTGGGGCATTTTTCAGACGCTACAGCGCTAAAAATAGCGCCTGTACAGCGCCTGAAAAAATCTGGCCCCATTCACTCTTACATTAATCAGTGTCTGGTGCAAAAACCAGTGTAAACAATAGGTCAGAAAGACTGTCACCTAGTGGCCTAATGTTAATTTTTTGCCTAAGCTAGGCATGTCATACTGGTGTTTCATGGGCCGCAAAGAGCCCTCTCCGTCTTTCTATGTCGCCCTTAGTGGTTTAAAGTGATATTAAAAAGGAATTTAAACAAAAAAAAACAAAACAAAAAAAAAAACACACAAACATGGTATAGTTACCTGCTCTGTGCATTGGTTTTGCACACCATGTAGAAGTTTTTAAATGTCGCCTATGGAGATTTTTAAGGGTCAAAGTTTGTTGCCATTCCAAAAATGGGCGCAATTTTGAAGTATAACATGTTTGCTATCAATTTACTCAGGGGTAATATTAGCTTTCACAATAGAAAAAATAAAATTAAAAAATTGGGCTATCGTTTTCTATTTTCTATTTTCTATTTTTTTTATTCAAAAAAGTGTAAGAAAACAATAAAAAAAATAAAAAAGGAGGGCCAACTTTAATATTGTGAAAGCTAATATTACGCCCGAGTAAATTGATAGCAAACATGTCAAGCTTCAAAATTGCGCCCATTCTTGTAATGGCAACAAACTTTGACCCTTAAAAATCTCCATAGGCGACATTTAAATATTTCTACAGGTTACCAGTTTCGAGTTAGAGGAGGTATTTTGCTAGAATTATTGCTCTCGCTCCGATACCTGATATGTGTGGTTTGAACACCAGGGTTATGGCAGCTATCTTGTTAAAAGGAGGCTTCCGGATTCTATTAAGCCCCCTGCCCCCTGCCCCACACTACCGCCCAGGATTATCGGGAAGAGGCCCTTGTCCCCATCAACATCGTAATGCCAAGGGGCAGAGGACACTACAGAGTGGGGGCAGCGATGTGGGGGAGAGAACACCACTACGAGGGGGGGGGGGGGGGTTGGATTGGCCGGCGGATTGCGAAAGGACAGCAGACACTACGGTGAGGTGGTGATGTGGAGGGGGCAGAGAAAGCCTCAGTGTGGGTGAGGGGGGTGATGTGAAAGGGGCAGAGGGTACAGCTATGGGGGAGGGGGCAGTAGAGGACACAAATGTGGGGGCGATATGAAGAGGGGAAAAAAAAAAAAATCAGGTTAACAGGACTTTCTAAAGCTCTGATCATGACAACTGAAGCCATCAGATCAGTATGGGTATCTACTGTATATTCTTGTACCTCCCAGTGAAAATCTCAATTATGGATATTGGCTGCTGATTTGTAAATTGATAAAAAGTCTTAAAAGCGACAATGCAGCCAGACTTCAATAAAGATTAGCACTGGGAAAGAATTTCAACTCTTCCTCAGCCTACAAGGCACATGGCAGTGCCCTCGCATACACTTTCCAGCGGTGGGAAAACCCTGCCAGTTGCGGGTAAATGAGCCGACATCACATTGTTTTCTCCACTCCCTCGGCAGAGTGCAGCATGAATTGTGCATGTTAATGAGGTTTATTCATGAATTGCTTATAGTCAGGTCTCAATGAGACATTCTACTCAAACTGCCCATTGTTCCTACACAAAGCAGATTCCATAAATACAATGCAGGAGGAAGTGAACACATCATAAATCACCCTACGCAAAAAGAGAACTACACACCAAACAAGACTTCAATGGTGGCAGACCCCCCCCCTTTTATTTTTAGAAACATAGGAAAGGATTTTGCTATCCGTATCACATGCACATTTTCATCTGCTGTGCACGTGTTTGTTTTTCTCTGGTCCTTGCCGAGTTCCCCTGCAGTGTGTTCAAAGTCACAAGTAAACTTTAGGCTCCTCTTACATCTTATGTTTAAAAGTAATTTTCACTTGTTGCACATTGTACCGCCCTATGCGCATTTGTCACCCGAAAAAAAGCTCCTGCTTCTTGGACGACGTGCGGCGCACGTTTTGCACAATTCTGTTGTGCAACAATACTGCACCGTATTTGGGGTGCTATTAAGAATAAATAGCATCCAAATGCACGTCGTGTTTTAGCGCAATTTTACAGAGATTTTGAAAAATCAAAATCACCAAGTGTGAATGCTGCCTAAAAAGTTTGTGGACACCCAGATCAGCTTGTTGGATATCCTATTCCAACTATCAGGGTAGTAACATGGAGTCACAACACCCCCTTGTGGCCATAACAGCCTCCACTCTTCTAGGAAGAGTTAACACAAGATTCTGGAGTAGGTCTGTAGGAACTTCAGCCTGTTTAGCCAGAAGAGCATTTGTGAGGTCAGAAACAGATGTTGGACAAGACAAGCTGGTTCACAATCAGCATTCCAATTCATGCCAAAGGTGTTCTATCAGACAGGGGTCAGGGCAGTGTGTAGGTCATCTGCATCCCCCCCCCCCCCACAGAAGAGGATCTGGGCTGCTCTGTGCAAATCCACTGCAACAAAGCAGGCAAGTATAACAGTCCCCCACCCCCCCCCCCCCCACTATAAAAATAACAAACAAGACTTTGGAATCACTTTAAGCGCCGATACAGATTTCGTTCTGGGCTATTTACAAACCAACCATGTCAAACTGTAAAACCAGAGATGGGAGATTCCAGGTCTAGTCAAGTAAAGGTTAAATACATTTAACCACTTGCCGCCCACCATATAGCAAAGACGGCAGCAAAGTGGTTTCAATATCCTGATATCAAGCCGCGCATCTCAGCGATCGTTGCGGTGTGTCAGTCTGACACACCGCAACACCGATCTAGGTAAAGAGTCTGACAGACTCTTTACCACGTGATCATCCGTGTCCAATCATGGCTGATCACAGTGTAAACAGGAAGAGCCGTTGATCATCTTTTCCTCACTCGCATCTTTCAGACGCAAGTAGAGGAGAGCCGACCCTGCGGCGGGGTGGGGTCTGTGCTGATTATCAGTGTAACCAAGTAGAAACTACTGAAGCTAACAGCCCACGATCTTTCAGAATGTGGGTTTCAATAGCCAAAATGCTAATTTTAGCATACGTAAGGTAGGATGGAATACTGGCCATAGTGGTAGGGTTCAAGGGTCTCCTACCGCCCCCTTGGTGATTGATATAGGCCATAGCTGTGGCATTGTCGGATTGGATCCCGATGGGACAATTCCATAGTCTGGGCGTCCAGGCCTCAAGGGCCAGGCGTACTGCCCGAATCTCTAGAATATTGATGGGCAAGGTCATCTCCGATTTGGACCATTTCCTTTGGACAGATGCTTCTTGCAGGACTGCTCCTCAACCCAGAAGGCTGGCATCTGTTACCACCTTCCAGGTAACTGGTAGAAAGGATTTTTCCTTTTTGAAAATTCTTGGATATTAATCACCAATTGAGGCTCTGACGCACATCGGGGGGATAAATGCATTGGAAAGTCCAGAGCTTGGACCCTTTTGTTCCAAATTGACAAGATACCGTTTTGCAGCAGTCTTGAATGAAACTGCGCATAAGGAACAATACTTCTTTGTTTTGACCAACTGAATCAGTTCCTTTATGGAACTGATACTTTCCCGGTGGGCAAAAAACACTCTTCTGAGCTGTATCTATGATCAGCCCCGAGTACTGCAATATCTATCATGGATTTAAAGAGGATTTCTCCAGGTTGAGAATCCAACCTAGGTATTCCAGGTAGCTGACTGCAGTGACTAAAGTTTGGTTTAAGCGGGCCACTGATTGATTTATTAAGAAGATCATCTAAGCAGGCTAGTATTGTTATACCTTGAGCCCTTAACCTGGCCAAAGGTGGAGCCAGGACCTTTGTAAACACTTGACGTACAGTAGCTAGACCGAAAGGCAGAGCTACAAACTGGAAATGAAGATTTTCTACCTTGAAGCGTAGAAATTCCTGGTGAGCAGGATGTAGACTACTGATCGGATTGACTCCATGCAAAAAGAACGGATATTCAAAAACTGGTTTAGATCTTTGATACCTAAAATGGGTCTGACATCCCCGTTTGGTTGGGGAACCGTGAACAGGTTTGAATAAAACCCTAAACCTTGCTTCTTCCAAGGGGACCATTGATATCACTCTTTGAGACAAGAGATGATCCAAAGCTAGAAAGAGACTTTCACTGGATCTCTGGGAAAGTTTGATCTGAGAAAATAAGGAGACTGGAACTCTCAGAACTCTAGTTTGTAACCTAGAGAAAGTGAGGAAGCCACCCATCTGTCCTGACATTGTTCATGCCAGACCCTCGAAAACTGTAGAAGCACCCACCCCCCCCCCCCACTCGAGCAAGCAGGGGCACCCCTTCATAAGGAGGCTTTAATATTCTGTTTTGCGAGTTTCCTCCGCCAGGTCCTCCTTTGACCCTGAGGTTTACCTTTTGAACCAGATGGTGGAGGCCATCGTGACTGCCTGGAGGCTGATGCCCCTGGCACTGGAGAAGGAGCACATTTAAAAAGAAAAAAGCTTCTTAACTGGTAAAGGGAATTTTTCCCATTAGAAATTCTTTGGATATACTTATTCAGATCTACAAATAACTGTTCACCATAAAAAGAGAAACTAGCCAAGAGCTTTTTTTTTTTTTTTTTGCATGGCACTTCGGCTACCCAATTTTTCAACCATAGGATTCTACGGACGTGTACCAGCCCTAGCGTGAGGCCTGGAGAATAGAATCTTTCATAGCGTCTACTGTAAAACATGCTTCTGATATCCCAGCCAAATCCTGGGCCTGCTGATCAGGAATAACTTTGAGTACCTCTATAAACTGGTCCTATAAAAGACTGAGATACTCCGACCGCTGCCAGCGCTGACTGAATCTGCGAGCGAAAAAAGGGAGCGCCAACTTCTTATCTGTTGGATCCTTTAGCATACGAGCATTGTCTACTGGACAAGTCATGATTTTGTTTAACCACTAGCTGACCGCCCACTGTCAAATGACGGCGGGACGGTGCAGCTACTGTGGCGGGCCGCCGTCATATGACGTCGTCTACAATTTGGCCACTGGGGGGCGCGGGAGGCGCGCGCGCCCGCCGCGTAGCTGGGGCCCCGGTGCGCGTGCCCGGCGGTCGCGATGACCGCCAGGCACCCGCGATTGCCCGGTAATCGAGCAGGACGTGGATCTGTGTGTGTAAACACACAGATCCACGTCCTGTCAGAGGAGAGGAGACCGATGGTGTGTCCCTTGTACATAGGGACACCGATCGGTCTCCTCTCCCAGTCAGTCCCCTCCCCCCACAGTAAGAATCACCAAGATAGGGTACACATTAACCCCTGCAGCGCCCCCCTAGCGTTAACCCCTTCCCTGCCAGTCACATTTATACAGTAATCAATGCATTTTTATAGCACGGATCGCTGTATAAATGTGAATGGTCCCAAAAATGAGTCAAAAGTGTCCGCCGCAATGTCGCAGTCACGATAAAAATCGCAAATCGCCGCCATTACTAGTAAAAAAAAAAATAATAATAAAAAATGCTATAAATCTATCCCCTATTTTGTAGACGCTAGAACTTTTGCGCAAACCAATCAATATACGCTTATTGCGATTTTTTTTACCAAAAATATGTAGAAGAATACGTATCGGCCTAAACTGAGGAAAAAATTTGTTTAAAAAAAAATAAAAAAATTGGATATTTATTATAATAAAAAGTAAAAAATATTATGTTTTTTAAACTTGTCCCTCTTCTTTTTTTATAGCGCAAGAAATAAAAAACGCAGAGGTGATCAAATACCACCAAAATAAAGTTCTATCTGTGGGGAAAAAATGATAAAAATTTTATTTGGGTACAGGGTTGCATGCCCGCGCAATTGTCATTCAAAATGCGACAGCGCTGAAAGCTGAAAAATGGCTTGGTCAGGAAGGAGGTGTTCGTGGCTGGTAGGCAAGTGGTTAAAGATATAGCAGCGTCAATTGCTGGAATTCTCCATTATAAAAACACTTCCTCCATAGGATAAAGTATTGAAAACTTTTTCGGAGGAAAAAACTGTTCATCTGGGTGCTCCACTCAGAATACATTAGCTTCCCTAGCCAAGAATAGCTAGGAAAAACATGAAATCAGATTGGGGAGGCTTTAGTGAACTCAAACCAGAAGTGGGCTCATCCACTAACTGTTACTGGCAGTAAAAATGTGGAGCAGACCAACCTTTCCTATGAACCTGCCATTTCCGTATCAGGTTTTTCGGAAGAGGAGACATCAGCCTCTTCCTGGTTCTTTTGAAAGAAATTTGTCATCTCTTGCTCCATGTTCCTGAGCAATGGACAGGGACCTGCTACACTTAGTCCCACTCTGGGATTCAATTAAGCGTCAATCTTTTGCTTCAAACTTAAAATGGTTGAAGAAAAAAAAAAAAAACCCTTAGTAATATACACAGGGGCTGCAATGTTTAAGAGCAGCTGCAACACTTGCCCCTCCCGATGGCTCACTCTAACCAGCCATATTACTCTCAGGGGAGGATGCCATCTTTACTGGGATCGATCTAGGCTTCCGTGTGACTTGTAAAAATCTTTCTAGTCTCTCTCTTTTTTTTTTTTAAATAACAAAAATTCCTGTGCGGGCTCCTGATCCTATGGGATCAAGGGAGGGAAGCAGAAATGCCTTTTTTCCAAATCTTGCAGCGCTCTTTCCCCACTTAAGATGGGGAAGAAAACCAGCACAGGGGGGAGTCTGGTGGGCAGAGAATCCCCCCCAGACTTACCGGAGGTCTGCTGTTTGGCTGGAGGAAGAAGCATCTGCAGCTTTCAAGACACAGCATGGGCTCTCTGAGAAGCATGAGACGTGAGTGCTCAATACTGCCCCTAGTGGTGACACATAGGCATGACAGCATTTACTAAATTAAAGGAGACATTCATAAGAACATTTTTAAAGTGTCTTAGAAAACTCCACCTACCTTTCCCAACAGACCCAATCTTCACCCTTCACGGTAGGTTCCGTTAAACCTTCAGGAGCTGGGGATCCTTGAGGAAACCCATAATCTTGGACCTGCAATAGCACCACTGCCAGTAAAAACTTTATGGCCTTAATGCCAAAAAGTACTGGATTCCGGGGTCCAGCTCTCTAAAAGAGAAGCGTTACAGGCAAGACCTTGTTTCTTTGGATACGAGGCCCGGGTACCATTCAATTCGGCCAAAAAAAGACCCTTTGAATGGATCCGGCTGCATGGCTAGCCCCAGCAAGGATTGCTCCAGTGGAGCTCAGCACATCTTTACTCGTGACCAACACCTTAGACACTGGTGAAAAAAAACTGTGGTACTCACACCAGTGGGATATAAGTGGGAGTGCACTTTTTAATTTAGAGAGTGCCAGTGTCCATCACCATTGTCCTGTGATGTACGATAAGAAATAAAAACCCCACAGGTGATCAAATACCACCAAAAGAAAGCTCTATTTGTGGAAAACAAAATGATAAAAATGTAGTTTGGGTACAGTGTTGTATGACCGCGCAATTGTCAAAGTGCGACAGCACTGAAAGCTGAAAATTGGTCTGGACAGGAAGGTGTATAAGTGCCCTGTATTGAAGTGGTTAAAGAAAAATGGGAGGGGGGTAAACCTGGTAAAGGACATACACCTCCCCAACCACAACTTTATGACCAGACAGGTTAAGCGATCATTGATTGCCTCCTTAAAAATGACACAAAAAGTAGTCTGATGTCTTGTACGGGGGTGCGCAGCCACCGACCAGTCAGGATCTATGGCTACATTGGCACATGAGCCTCAGAACTGGACCATGAAGCAATA
The DNA here is from genome assembly GCA_028564925.1 of Lithobates sylvaticus. Classification (NCBI taxonomy): domain Eukaryota; kingdom Metazoa; phylum Chordata; class Amphibia; order Anura; family Ranidae; genus Lithobates; species Lithobates sylvaticus. The sequence goes on from CM053038.1 coordinate 90,648,312, forward strand.
GAAGGTGGAGGCCTGCTCTGACGACTCACGTTTTCTTTTACATCATATGGATGGCGTGTGCATTACTTACCTGGATGCACTATGGGCAGTGTGATGCTTTGGGCAATGTTCTACTGGGAAACCTTTAGTCCTGCCATTCATGTGGATGCTACACTGCCTACTCAACATCATTGCTGATGAAGTACACCCCTTCACAGAAGTACTCCCCGGTAGCAGTGGCATCTTTCAGCAGGATAATACATCCTACTACACTGCAAAATGGTTCAAGTATTGTTGAGGAATAAGCGTTCAAGGCATTTGACGTCCAAATCTCAATCCAATGGAGCATCTGTTGGCTGTTCTGGAAAAACAAATTTTAGCCAAGGAGGCCACACCTCAAAACTTACTATGCTGTGATACCAAATATCACAGCATACCTTCAGAGGTCTAGTGGAGTCCATGTCTTGATGGATTATTATAAAAGCCACCTACTCATTAGGTGGGTGGTCATAAAACCGATTGATATTTTTATTTCTGTGAAGGGAAGGCTATAATTTTTATAGACATTTGTGTCCATCACCGATTTTTCCCCTTCTAACAGTCCAATACCAGAGTACTGGATTGCAGTAAAAATATCCATATTAACACACACCTTTGGGGAGAGAAAAAAAAAAAAAAAGATCTATAAAGCTTGGCACACTTTAACAAGACAGGCTGGCTGATCAAATGCATCCCATCTACACAATCTGGGAACCTCACCGGATTTACAATGAGCACTTTCACACTGGGGCAGGCGGCAAAGCACCGCTAATTTTAGCGTCGTTTTTGCAGCACTTTTCAGCTGCTAGCGGGGTACTTTTAATGCCCACTAACAGCTGAAAAAGTGTTAAAAGCGCCTGCAAAGCTGCTGCATGCAGGACTTTTAGCATCCTACCAGTGCACGGCTCCAGTGTGAAAGCACTAAGGCTTTCACACTAAAGCGACAGGCGCCATTTTTAGTAGGGCTGCAACTAACGATTATTTTCATAATTAGTTGGCCGATTAATAACCTTAAAAAAATTGTGGTGTGTAATTTAGTTAATGTAAAGTTTAAAAAAAAATAAAGGCAATTTATTATTCTTAAATTTCTATGCAGTGGTAAATATCAATAACTATATGGTTAGGGAGCAAAAACTCTAATCCACTGAGGACTGACAGAAGAGATACTGTATATACTAGGAGATGTATACCATTAAAGGGTGAATCTGGTAAATATCAGACTCAGATCAACTTTTTTATAATAAATTATTTTTTTTATTTTTTTTTAAGGAAAAGTCATTTTAACCACTTTCAGACCGGACCATTTTGCTGGCTTAAGACCAGACCACTTTTTGCGATTTGGTACTGCGTCACTTTAACTGACGATTGCACGGTCGTGCGATGTGGCTCCCAAACAAAATTTACGTACTTTCTTTCCCCCACAAATAGAGCTCTTTTGGTGGTATTTGATCACCCCTGCGGTTTTTATTTTTTTTGCGCAAAAAAAAAAAAAAAAAAAAAATTTTGCTATAATAAATATTCCTCAAAAATATATAAAAACATTTTCCTCAATTAAGGCCGATACATATTTTTGGTAAAATAAAAAAAAAAATTGGTTTTGTGCAAAAGTTGTAGCGTTTACAAAATTTTTACAATTTAGTTATTTTTTTTTTTTACAAGTAATGGCGATCAGCGATTTTTATTGTGACTGCAACATTATTGCAGACACAGCGGACAATTGTCATTTATACAGCAATCAGTGCTATTTAACCACTTCAGCCCCGGACCAAAGAACCAGGCCCCTTTTTGCAATTCGGCACTGCGTCGCTTTAACTGACAATTGCGGACGTGCGACGTGGCTCCCAAACAAAATTGGCATCTTTTTTCCCCACAAATAGAGCTTTCTTTTGGTGGCATTTGATCGCCCCTGCGGTTTTTATTTTTGCGCTATAAACAAAAATAGAGCGACAATTTTGAAAAAAAATAAAAAATATTTTTTATTTTTTGCTATAATAAATATCCCCCCCAAAAAAAAATATATAAAAAATATTTTTTTCCTCAGTTTAGGCCGATACTTATTCTTCTACATATTTTTTGGTAAAAAAAAAAAAAAAAAAAAAAAAAAACGCAATTAGCGATTATTGATTGGTTTGCGCAAAAGTTCGAGTTTACAAAATAGGGGGAAGTTTTATAGCATTTTTTAATTTTTTTTTTTTTTTTTTTACTAGTAAATTGCGGCGATCAGCGATTTTTATTGTGACTGACATTATGGCGGACACATGGGGTGGGGAGGAGTTAGTGTGACGTGTGTTTTTTTTATAGTAGGGGGCGTGGCTGACATCACTGATCAGCTTTCCCGATGACAGGGAACAGCCGATCAGTGACAGGCAGTGTAGTAAGCACAGGGAGAGGTTTGTTTACACAGACCACTCCCCGTTCAGCGGTGATCGGGTCAGCTTGTCCCGCGGAGCTCCCGACCGGGTCGCGAGCGCGCCACAGCTGGGCAATTAAAGGGGACATACCGGTACGTGCTTTTGCCCAGCTGTGCCATTCTGCCGACGTAAATGTGCAGGAAGCGGTTAAATGCACCGATTCCTGTGTAAGTGACACTGGCAGTGAAGGGGTTAACCAGGGGGTGGCAGTGTAGGAGTTAAGTATTCCTACGGGCGTGGCTGTGTTTAGTGAACACTGATCTCTGCTCCAATCACAGGGAGCAGAGATCAGTGTCACTTGTTGCTAGGCAGAACGGGGAGATGCCGTTAACTTCCACATCTCTCTGTTCAGCCTTCCCGTGAGACAGTTACAGGTATCCCCGCAGCGATAGGGACCCGCGACCGGACTCACAGGGGTCCGTCTGGCGACATTTTTAAAAAGGGACATACATGTACGCCCTTATGCCTGTCCGTGCCATTCTGCCGACATACATAATCGTGCGCCGTTCGAGAACGTTCAATTTTTTAATAGTTAGTGGGGTCAAATCTACGTTAATTTCCAACCACAGTGATGGGAAAATTTGGAAATAGAAAACTTCTTGGTCAAGGGAATTTTCAGACAGTGTATGTGGTTTTCATTCAGAAATTACATTGGTGTTAAAAACAAATGAAAATTTCAATCATTCTTTCATTCAATGTACAAAAATTGATCCATGTGACCAGCATAAAGCTCGGTACATACTTATGCAGTTTGCTTGTGATCTGTTTCTGCAGTGCTTTTTGCACACGTGATTTTGCTGCGATTTTTGCATTTTGGGCAAATTTGTTGCTGGGCAGATAAAAAAAAAAAAAAAAAGCATAGATGTGAATGTGTCCCATAGGAAACCATGTAAATGAACTGTAGTGCGTTTCTGCAAAAAGCACAAAAAAAAAAAAAAAAAAAAAAAAGTGAACCAGGTCTAAGATGTTTAGTAACATAATGGGGTTTAAAAAAAACAAAAACAGCAAATTACTGTAAGGGGGTACTTTTTTACTGTAGAACTGAGAAAGTAATATTTACAGTAGCGATTTGCTCTTTTTGCACTATAAAGGGCTCATTTTATTTTTTTAACTCCATTATGTTACTGGCTGATTAATCAATTATGAAAATAGTCATCGATTTCATAATCATTTAGTTTCAGCCCTAATTTTTAGCACTATAGCGCCTGTAAAGCACCTCAGTGTGAAAGAAGCCCAAAGAGTAGAACACAGGGCTTGTGTTATAGAAGAACTCATCTCCAAGTTTACACTGCCACTCAGTGGTCAAAAAGTGTTTTTTTTTTTTTACAAACTTTATTTCTCAGTTTTACATATAAAATAATCAATATAAACATTCCAATTTACATATTTGCAGGAGATAATAAAACAGGCAACATGGGCAAAAATCAAACCACTGGTTTAGATTTCAAACACAGAACATGATGTGCAGTAAACTTGCTCACCGACTTCATTCTCTCTGGAATGAGGAAAGAAAGGTTTTAGATAAAGACGGTCAATGAGCGCTCTGCAGTGCACAATATACAAATGCATCATTAAAATCACAGATTAGATCTTTCCGATATTGATTTATTTCGCACCATCACTGTGCAATTTAAAAAAAATAAAAAAAATAAAAAAAAACACAAAATGTATTAAAACATCCAAAGAATCTGCATTGCAAAACTACATTTCAGCTCTTTCCAGGTTTAACAAAATACAAAATTCTGACCACTTTGTTGTGAATGTGCAATTAGTCAAAAAAAAAAAACAAAAAAAAAAAAAAAAAAGGCTGAACTCCAGCCAGATATAAAGACAAAAATCCAATTCTCTTATGACTACGCCATTAAATGTTTAAATATTAATGGATTTTGCTCAGGAATGGCAGCTGGCAGGAGTACATCTGCACACACAGTAAAGGGAAGACTTTGAGGATGTTCTTGTGTCAGGAATGGCAGCAAAGAAGCCACTTCTCTCCAGGAAAAACATCAGGGACAAACTGATATTCTGCAAAAGGGATTGGACTGCTGAGGACTGGGGTAAAGTAATTTTCTCTGATAAATCCCTTTACCCGAATGTTTGGGGCATCCAGAAAAAACCTTGTACGGAGAAGAAAAGGTGAGCGCTACCATCAGCCCTGTGTCATGCCAACAGTAAAGTATCCTGAGACCATTCATGTGTGGGGTTGCTTCTCAGCCAAGGGAGTAGGCTCACTCACAATTTTAACTAAGAACACCATGAATAAAGAATGGTACAAAAACATCCTCTGAGAACAACTTCTCCCAACCATCCAAGAACAGTTTGGTGAGGAACAATGCCTTTTCCAGCATGGAGCACCTTGCCATAAGGCAAAAAGAAAAAAAAAAAAAATATATAAAAACAAAGTAGCAAGTGGCTATGGGAACCAAAAAAAAAAACAAACAAATATTTTGAGTCCATGGCCAGGAAATTCCCCAGACCTTAATCACATTGAGAACTTGTTCAATCCTCAAGCGGCGAGTGGAGGAAAAATATAAATTAAAAAAAAAAAAAAAGTATTGTGCACCCATTTTTTGTATTCGGGATATTAGATTAAATACCAGGGACAGCAGTAATTTATGCAGCAGACTGATAACCGCAGTCTCCCAAGATGTTCCTTGCTGGTCTAGTCACTGAACAGGAGCTCATATTCTGCTTTACATTATAATAGCTAGCCCGTTTCTCAGAAATGTATTCTCATAATCTTGCAAAGTTAAAAGCGCAACTTTTAAAAAAAAAAAAAAAAAAAGCATTTTTTTTTCCTGCAGTAGCCTGGAGAGCATTTCACTAGTGATCAGGGGCGCAATATCAGGCTTCTGCAGACAAGTCCTGCAGCTTTCAGAGCATGCCTGCCTACAGACTGTTTGAAAGCTGCAGGGCTTGTGAACAAACTAAAAGGATGCTCATCAGTGCCCTCATAGTTGATTCAGAACTACAGGCCATCAACCACTGTGGATGATGGTAGTTGTAGTCAATTCACAGAAAACTGAATTAATCAGCTGTGTGGGTGGAGCCCTGCATGGAAACACTGCATTTGAATTGTGACAGTGGGTGCAGGGAGAAGATCCTCTTCTTGATGTCACACCATGGAAGAATTGGGTGAACTAGCTGCAGGAGCCGAATAAAGCATGTCCCACCCTAATAAATGGTTAGAACATGCAACGCGTTCCAAAAGGTGAACTTACACTTTTAACTGGGGGTTTAAAGCCAGTTCTTACTACAAATTGGCTGTAACCCCCCAGAACAGCCAGTATTGCCAGTAACAGTATTATGTTCCGGTTCACACTGGCGCAACACGCAATCTGACTGGGAGCGCATGTCAAGTTGTGCCCCATTCAGTGCAAGGGAACTGTTCCAACTTGAGCCGTTCAGACTTAGAAAAAGGTTCCTGCACTACTTTTGGTCCGACTTCAGCATGGCTTGCATGGACTTGCGTAAAATATTCTGATACGAGTGGTTCTGAAAGTCAATGGGATGTCAGTGCAAAAGTCGCAGCAATGTGAACTGGGTCATACTGTCAGCACAGGTTATGAAAGAGAAAAAAAAAACAAAAAAAAACAAACACACTAAATAGGTTAAGGGACAGATACTCACACAATTATTGTGCAGAAGGCGCAAACTGCTGCTGAACAGCAACAGCAAGATTTACTGCAATGTCTGCAACTGTACCGGTCACACAGTCTGCAGGTTTCTTTGTCCCCGACGGATCGCACACAGGACGAGCAAGCCTTGGATGCTTCAGTGGGCACTGCTGCTTGGAAGGAAAAAGATCTCTGCAGTGCTTAAACATGTCTTTATATGAAAAAAATTCAATATTTACAGATCAATACCCCCCCCTCACCACTGTACTGCAAAAAGTAATCTCTCCCCTCCATCCTAAGCACAACCAGCCAGGTTCACTCACTCTTCCTGCTCAAAATGAATTGCTCTCCTATCTTTAGTAGGTGGTCACATTACATGATGCCAGTCAGACCTTCCTGACAGATCCATTCTTTACCTTGCAATGGGAGGCTCTACTGCACCACAAGGATTAAAGAGTACATTTTAAAGCTGTCAGCAGATTGGCCGCTAGTGGCTCCGATTTTCCACAGTGCCAAGAATAGAGAGCAACTGACACACAGCAGGATGAGACAGTATATTACTGGATTTTAAACAGTATAGGCACTTTGACAGTGGAAACCCCTGATTAGAGCCACATCAGGTGTGCAGAACTGCAAACTCCATGTTACCAACAGTCCCCTGAACAGGGCTTGACAAACCCCAGGACGCATTTGTGACTAGAATTAGCGACCCAATGCCGCACAGCTGGGGTATCCCGCCTCCATGCGCACCCCCCCCCCCCCAGCATGCGATCGTGTCGGGCCGGCAATTGAGGCCACGGCTTTGCGGCCTTCTGCAGTCCTGGAATCTGGCACCTTCTTGTGGTGGCCATTTTGAAATGGCCAGGAGTCCTTGCAAAGATTATGCTTCTGCACAACTTCCAGGGATGTGTACAGAGATGCACACCAGCGACGGATGATGTTACACAAGACAGATAAATGCACATAGGACAGCAGCAGTGAGGAGGCTGATAGTGGGGTCTTAAAAAAAAAAAAAAAAAAAAAAAGAAGTTAACTTTTTAGCTGGCTACTAGATTTAAAGCAAATTTGTCAAGCCCTGCCCCTGAAATATACAATTCCCAGCAAATTTAAAGCCTTAGTGGACCTCCAGTTTTAAATCAGTTAAATATATCACAGGAGCATCTAAGCAAAATGGCTTCCAAGTCTTATACAGTTAATTTTCCCTTTCTGAAGCCCAAGAAGAAAATCCCCTGCCAGCATGCTGTATAGAAGGTCCATGCGAGGAAGCCAGGATCTTAGGGCAAAGGTCTGACAACCCCTACCATCAGATCCATAGCCCTACAAAACGGCATATCTCATGCTCCTTGTTGATTGGATAACTAGCTGACACTGAAGTGGGTGTGCCGGTGTTCTGTCGAAAAGTGCCCGGACTAAAAGGGCGGATGCGCAACTTATGCGCCGTACATAACAGCACATTTTACCATCAGCTGTTGTGACGGCGAGACAGCACAATAGCCGACAGAATTTTGGGCAGATTTTTACATTTGTGGGCGGAAAAGACAACTTTTGATGGGTGCACTGGCCTGGATCCAATTCCACCCACAAGAAGTGTAAAAATCCACCCATCAAAGTTATATTTTTTGCAGTACTGGCCATCTAATTCCACCCACAATGTCTAGAAATCTGCCCCATCATGGACATGAACTCACCACGGGAGCAGGGGGCACAATCTGACAGAAAAATTTAATTGTCGGCTATTGTGTGCCTGCACCGTCTCAACAGCTGATGTTAAAAATCACCTGTTGTGCCGTCAAGTACGGTGCATGCGCCCCTCAGCCCGGGCACTATCCAATGGGGGCGGGGGCACTTCGACTGAAAACCAGACCTCTGCAGGGAGACCACTGTTTCAGAGCAAGAGTCCCAACCCAGCAGCATACTGGCAGGGGACATTGTTCACGCCAACTGTGGCTGAAAAAAAACAAATAGTTTATTTAAAAAAAAAAAATAATTTATGGAAAAAGGGTAAACCAAATCTTTTAACCACTTGCCGACCGCCCCATGTATATATACGTCGGCAGAATGGCACGTACAGGCAGAACCACGTACCTGTACGTGCCATTCTTCCGGCGGGTGGGGTGTCCGATCGGAACCCCCTCCGCCGGCGGGGACGGTCGGCATCGCTTCAGGAGCGATCCGGGACGAGGGGACGGCCAGTGGTTTCTGGCCACCCCCTCGCGATCGCTCCTGGCGAATGAAAAGCTTCCCCTTCCTGTCTATTGTATAGACAGGAAGGCGGAAGTGATGTCACGCTCGGTGCGCCGGTCTATGTGACCGGAACGCCGAGGAGAGAACATGTACAGGTTAGTGCACAAACAGTACACTGACACCAGTACACATAGGCACACAATCCACCCCCCTGTCACCCCCAGATCACCCCCTCCCCCCCCAGTCACAGTGTCACTAATTGCAGTGATCATTTATTTACTGATCACTGCATTTAGTGTCAGTGTGACTGTAATAACTGTCAGGGCAGTTAGTTTTAGGTCCTAGGTAGCCCCCTACCCCCCCCTAATAAAGGTTTAACCCCTTGATTGCCCCTAGTTAACCCCTTCACCCCCTTTTGCCAGTGTCACTAAGCGATCGTTTTTCTGATCGCTGCATTGTGTCGCTAGGTAACCATTTTTTTTTTTATTTTAACCGCCATGTTTATATAGGTTCATAAATAGTTTTATAGGTCAGGTACCCCCATATTACAACCTAAATAAAGGTTTTAACCCCCTGATTGCCCCTAGAGTTAACCCTTTCACCAGTAATCACCGTATAACTGTCACTGGTGACGCTGGTTAGCCAGTTAGTTATTTTGTTATTTAGGTTCCCCGTCAGGTTTTTATATAGCGTCAGGTACCCCCATATATTACCTAATAAAGGTTTAACCCCCTGATTGCCCCTAGTTAACCCTTTCACCCCCTTTTGCCAGTGTCACTAAGCGATTGTTTTTCTGATCGCTGCATTAGTGTCACTGGTGCCCATAGGTAGCCAGTTTTTTTTTTTTGTATTACTGTTACGGGTGACGCTGGTTAGTTAGCTTGTTTTTTATACTGTCAGGGCACCCGCCATTTATTACCCAATAACGGTTTAACCCCCTGATCGCCCGGCGGTGATATCAATTAGGTTTTAGGGTCAAATAAGGTCTGCGTCGCCCCAGGTTAGTGCCAGTACCGCAAACACCCACGCGCAAAGCATACACCTCCCTTAGTGGTATAGTATCTGAACAGATCAATATCTGATCTGATCAGATCTATACTAGCGTCCCAGCAGTTTAGGGTTCCAAAAAAACGCATTGTTAGCGGGATCAGCCCAGATACCTGCTAGCACCTGCGTTTTCCCCCTCCGCCCAGCCCACCCAAGTGCAGTATCGATCGATCACTGTCACTTACAAAACACTAAGCACACATAACTGCAGTGTTCGCAGAGTCAGGCCTGATCCCTGCGATCGCTAACATTTTTTTTGTGGTAGCGTTTTGATTCAGTCGCTAACAGTCAGGAGCTTTTTTACCTGTGAATCTCAAAAAAATAAAAAAAACAAAAATAGTTGTCGTTTTATTGTTCTCTCTCTCTCTCTCTATTGTTGCTCTTTTTTTACTCCATTCTATTCTGCAATGTTTTATTATGTTTTATCATGCTTGCTTTTCAGGTATGTAATTTTGTTTACTGTGTTTTAGTGTTAAGCATTTTTTTTGTTTTCAGGTGCGCCATTCAGTTGCAGCGCGGATTTATTTATCTTGACAGCAACAGCGTTTGCTCCCACGATACATAAAGCCCGCGACTCCAACGCTGTAGGAGGTGATTTCACCACCACAGTTAAAAAAAAGAGCATATGTGCCGAAGCATGGGGGCAGCAGGGGCGGGGAGGAGCGATTGGCTCCTAATGCCACGTACATACGGTCGAAATTCCGACCGTGTGTACACGGCATAACTTTTGCGGGAGGATGCCCCCATGCATCGGCATATATAAATGGTGCATGTATGCCCATCATTAGAAGTGGGTGGATGAAGGGAGGTATTCTAATGGTGGGCATACCCACCAATCAATCTCTTTTTTTCGTTCAGCCAAGAGGCTGCATGAAAAAAAAAAAAAAAAAGATTACAATATATGTCCAGTATGTTGCTGGACTTTGAATGGTTATACCAGAATGATGCCTGCAGGTTTAGGTATCATCTTGGTATCATTCTTTTCAGCCAGTGATCGGCTTTCATGTAAAAGCAATTCTAGCGGGTAATTAGCCTCTAGACTGCTTTTACAAGCAGTGGGAGGGAATGTCCCCCCTCCCGGATATAAACCGCGCCATTGGGAAATTGGGAAAGCATTTTATCACACCAATCTTGGTGTGGTCAGATGCTTTGAGGCAGAGGAAAGATCTAGGTCTAATAGACCCCAATTTTTTCAAAAAAAAGAGTACCTGTCACTGCCTATTGCTATCATAGGGGATATTTTACATTCCCTGAGATAACAATAAAAATCATAACAAAGAAAAAAAATGGAAGGAACAGTTTAAAAATAAATAAAAAAAAAAAATAAAAAAAAAAAAAAAAAAAAAAAAAAAAGCACCCCTGCCCCCCCTTCTCTTGCGCAAAGGCGTACACAAGCGTTGGTCTGGCGTCATATGTAAACAGCAATTGCACCATGCATGTGAGGTATCACCGCGAAGGTCAGATCGAGGGCAGTAATTTTAGCAGTAGACCTCCTCCGTGAATCTAATGTGGTATCATGTAAAGGCTTTTAAAAATGTATGTAGTTTGTCGCCACTGCGTGTTTGTGCGCAATTTTAAAGCATGTCGTGTTTGGTATCCATGTACTCGGCCTAAGATCATATTTTTTATTTCATCAAAAATTTGAGCAATATAGTGTGTTTTAGTGCATTAAAAATAAAAAAAAGTGTATTTTTTCCACAAAAAATGCGTTTGAAAAATCGCTGCGCAAATACTGTGTGGAAAAAAAAAATGCAACACCCACCATTTTAATCTGTAGGGCCTTTGCTTTAACAATATATATAGTGTTTGGGGTTCAACGTAATTTTCTTGCAAAAAAAAAATATGTTTTCATGTAAACAAAAAGTGTCAGAAAGGGCTTTGTCTACAAGTGGTTAGAAGAGTGGGTGACGTGTGACATAGGCTTCTAAATGTTGTGCATAAAATGCCAGGACAGTTCAACCCCCCCCCAAATGACCCCATTTTGGAAAGTAGACACCCCAAGCTATTTGCTGAGAGCAATGTTGAGCCCATTAAATATTTTTTTTTTTGTCCCAAGAGATTGAATAATGAAAAAAAAAAATATATATATATTTTTTTTTACAAAAAGTTGTCACTAAATGATATATTGCTCAAACATGTCATGGGCATATGTGGAAATACACCCCAAAATACATTGTTGCTTCTCCTGAGTACGGGGATACCACATGTGTGGGACTTTTTGGGAGCCTAGCTGCGTACGGAACCCCAAAAACCAAGCACCGCCTTCAGGCTTTCTAAGGGAGTAATTTTTTTATTTCACTTCTCACTGCCAATCACAGTTTCGGAGGCCATGGAATGCCCAGATGGCATAAAACCCCCCAAAATGACCCCATTTTGGAAAGTAGACACCCCAAGCTATTTGCTGAGAGGTATTGTGAGTATTTTGCAGATCTCGCTTTTTGTCACAAAGTTTTGAAAAAAAAAATTTTTTTTTCTTTACTTTCTTCATTTTCAAAAACAAATGAGAGCTGTAAAATACTCACCATGCCTCTCAACAAATAGCTTGGGGTGTCTACTTTCCAAAATGGGGTCATTTGGGGGGGGGGTTTTTGTGCTATTTTGGCATTTTATGGCCTTCGAAACGGTGATAGTAGTGAGGAGTGAAATCAAAAATTTGCACCCTTAGAAATCCTGAAGGCGGTGCTTGGGTTTCGGGGCCCAGTACGCGGCTAGGCTCCCAAAAAGTCCCACACATGTGGTATCCCCATACTCAGGAGAAGCAGCAAAATGTATTTTGGGTGCAATTCCACATATAACTATGGCATGTGTGAGCAATATATCATTTAGTGACAACTTTTTGAAGAAAAAAAAAATTTTTTTTTTATTTTGTCTTTATTCAATCACTTGGGACTAAAAAAAATATTCAATGGGCTCAACATGCCTCTCAGCAAATAGCTTGGGGTGTCTACTTTCCAAAATGGGTCATTTGGGGGGGTTTTGTACTTCCCTGCCATTTTAGCACCTCAAGAAATGAAATAGGCAGTCATAAATTAAAAGCGGTGTAAATTCCAGAAAATGTACTCTAGTTTGTAGACACTATAACTTTTGCGCAAACCAATAAATATACGCTTATTGGCATTTTTTTTACTAAAGACATGTGGCTGAATACATTTTGGCCCAAATGTTTGACTAAAATTGAGTTTATTAGATTTTTCTTATAACAAAAAGTAGAAAATCTCTTTTTTTTTCAAAATTTTCGCTCTTTTTCCGTTTATATCGCAAAAAATAAAAATCACAGAGGCAATCAAATACCATCAAAAGAAAGCTCTATTTGTGGGAAGAAAAGGACGCAAATTTCGTTTCGTTACAAAATTGCATGACCGCGCAATTACCAGTTAAAGTAGTGCAGTGCGAAATTGAAAAAAGACCTCTGGTCCTTAAGCTGACAATTGGGGCTGAAGTGGTTAAAGTGGAACTTTGGTCAGTCCAGCTAGATCACTTCAAGTTGGCCCCTTTCACAGGTATAGCTATGTAAAACATTAGTGCCTATACTGTTCATAATCCAGTAATACACTGGATCATCCTGCTCTGCACATGCCCAGTTGATCGCAAATTTTTAGGCACTTCCAAGTTTGTAGAAGGTTAATCTGCTGACAGCCTTAAAGCGGAGTTAAGCCCTCCTATACTTTACAGCCAAGGAAGCTGCTTCTGTTTGATCTGCAACTGCCATGGTGCTGCATATGCGGTTACCGTATTTATCAGCGTATAACACGCACCCAAGTTTAGGAGGGAATATTAAAAAGGGAAAAAAAATAAAAATAAAAAAAATTACATTTAAATGCCCATCAATGCTGCCTTGCCCAGTGCCTTTGCAACATTGCTCGTCTAGTTGCAGCACTGCCCTGATTTAAAAATGGCGCCGACTGAGCGGAGAGGACGAGTGCCGACAACATACAGAAATCCGAGTGTACTTCGGATAGTCTCGGCTTTCTGTATGTTGTCGGCACTCGCTCCTCTCGTAATCAGTGGAGGTGGGAGGGACTGCGAGGGGAGCCGAGTAAAGCCGAAGTACACACGGCTTTCGGTACATCGGCTCCACTCGCCCCATTCTTCAGAATCAGCAGGAGATTGGCGTATAACACGCACCCACGATTTCCCCCCGATTTGAAGCGGGAAAAAAAAAAAAAAAGTGTGTGCTATACGCTGATAAATACGGTAGTTACGATAACACCATCCATTTGATGGTTTGACAGTTGGTTATGGACACATGCAAATGTGACAGTTTGCAATCCCAGCATTCCAGGAATGTAACGCTTTTATGGAAACAGTTAAAATTGATGGGTTTAGTTTTACTGCTGTTCAGGTGCTCTGGGCTTCAGCAAAATGGCAGCATCCAGCAAGAAGAAACAGAAGCAATTTACCACGCACATTAAATTTTGTTAAACGTGGAAAGCATGTTCCTTGCTAAAAAAATTTTTAACAAGTTGTCATAGCTAAAAGTTTTGCTTTATGTCGACAGAATATGGATCTTCACACCAACACTCCTATCAACTTTGACCAGTCCCCCAGTGGCTGCCTGAGGACTTCTCTCTCATGAGTCACCAACAGCTTTTAAAGCTGACAGAAGTGAGATGGAGTCTAACTATTAGGCTACTTTCACACCGAGGAGCTGGGCCCGCTGGCAGTAAAGCGGCGCTATATTTAGCGTAGTTTTAGCAGCGCTTTTCGGCCCGCTAGTGGGCAGTTTTACCCCCGCTAGCAGCCAAAAAAGGGTTTAAACCACCTGCAAATCGTCGCTTTGCAGGCGGGTTTGGAGCGCTGCCTCATTGTTTTCAATGGGAAGGGGCACTTTAGGAGCGGTAAAATACACCGCTCCAAAGATGCGGCTTGAAGGGCATTTTTCAGCTTCCTGCAAGCGCACCGCTCCAGGTGTGAAAACTGGACAGCAGCAGCTGTTTGAAGGCGCTTTGCAGGCGCTATTTTTAGAACTTTAGCGCCTGCAAAGCGCCTCAGTGTGAAAGGGGCCTTAAGGTACAGCCCAACAAGCATTACAGGTGAAGTCAAAAAACAGGTTGCATTAGGCACTTAGTCGTGCTCCTAAACCTGGATTTAAGAACAATTATAGATTATAAAATGTCTGTGGCCATCTTTTTATGTATATGACAGAATTAAACTGACTTGTTACGAGAACCCATTTTCAGAATTGCCCAAACCTTTCTGAAATTCTCTTTAGTCTAAATACCCACGTTAAAAAAAATAAAAATCTGATTATACAAAAGTTCAAAACCCATAACAGCCAAACAAGATCCCCTTTACAATGCTTGGTGTTTTCCTACAAGATTTGGTGGGTTAAGCCGGCCATAGACTGAATCACAGCCGGTTCAGCAGGAACCGACAGATTGGAATGATGTACAGGCAGGCTGAATATACCAAAGTTGATGGCTCAACTGGGGTTGAACCAACCTGCTGGATTTTACATGCGATTATTGCTAGTGGCCGTTATAGCCACTAGCAATAATCACTGTTGTCCCAGCCGGAGAGGGATGCCCCTGCCAGCACTGAGGAATCAAGAAAAAGTGCTCCAGTTTTAGTAAATCCCCCCCATATCATTGTGGAATAGAATATGATGGCAGAAAAGTGACGGGGAAAAAAATAAAAAAAATGCATAGGGGGATGTTTACCAAAACCTGGTGCAGCTGTGCATGGTAGCCAATCATCCAACTTCATCTTGTTCAATTAAGCTTAGACAAAAAAAATAATAACCTGGAATTCGATTGGTTTCTATGCACAGCTGCACCAGATTTTTCACTCTCCAATTTTAGTAAATCATCCCCTATGCATTAACTCTGTTTGGGTCCTTTCACACGGGCAGCCCGCCTGGCAGGCTCCGCTTTGATCCCCGCTGAGAAGGCGAATGACAGGTCCGTCCCCGCTCACTGTGCTGGACCAGTCAGATTCCAACTCTCCTCTGACAGGCGGACCCGATCGGAAAGCCTGTGTGAAAGGGCCCCTTTTTTTGTTACACATCTAAACCACAGCATATGCTGCAGAAGTCCATGGTGTTAGACACTGGAGTGTCATGAAGAGTTTATAATTAGGACGTTTCTGGAGAGGAGTTTAGCCACAAACTCGTACAAAGTATGGAATATTATTTCAGTATAGTAAGCATTTCCAAATTTGTCACTGAAAAAAAAAAAAAAACCCAAGGTGCAGCTTTCCTCCTGCACTTGTCCCAGTGCAAGAATGACAATTGTTGCATTGATATATATAACAGGAGAAGTCAAAATTCTCTTAAGTGCACTTTCTTTCTTGGGGGAAATTGTTAAGGGACGGAGGTGGTTCATCTTTTCACCTGGACCTTGCAATAAATATCTTTAGAGCAAGTGCCAAGATATTCCATTCTTTGGAAAGTGACACACAGAAGGCCGGAGGTCCTACATGACGGCTCCTTGATAACATACCTTATCTTCTGATCAGTTTTAAGAAAGTGTTTATGCAGTAAACAAGTGTGACAAGCTGCTTGCACTCATACATAGCACATCCATCCAAGTGAGCACACCAGTCTTATAAAGAGATCATCCATCGATACACGTCATTCCAGTTGATCAAACACAGGAGCAATCACTTCAATTGCAACGCCACACAATGTTCCCAGTGATCCTTACATGTATGAGAGGCTTTGTGCAGCTTTCCATCTTGTCCAATTGTAGTTTGTCCGGTCAGCAGCTCAGGAGCAGGAATATCCATCTCCACATTATTCTTGTTTTGGTTTGACTGGTTCCCCAGAATCGCTTTTGCACCACTAAACAAGAGCTTCTTTGTTTTCTCTAAATAAGAAAAATAAAATAAAAAATGATATACATATAAAAACACAACTCAATATATCTTGCAAGTTTCAGTTTGTGATAAAGACTTCTCTGAATCACAGATCTCTATATTCTCTGAAGGAATGATAAATGGCAAGCAGCAGCCACATTCACTTAAAGTGGTTCCAAAGTCTACAGGACTTTTTTTTACCTTCATATAATCTCTACATTAAAGGAGAAAACACACACACACACACCTTACACTGCATGTTTTCCATCCCCAGCCAACACTTACCTTAGGCTGGGTTCACACTTATGCAAATTGGATGCAGGTTTCTCCACATGCAAGGAGAGTCTGTTCACATTTGTGGAGCATATTGCAGAGGTCCTGTGCATCTTTGGCTCAGTTTCAGGTCCGAATTCAGGCAAAAGTCTGGGCCCCGATTCGTCCCTGAAACGGAGAACAGCGACACACCAGACCACTGTTGTGAGCCGCATCCGGCATAAGTGAACCCAGCCAGAGTCTTTACAGCCCAGCGCTGTGCAGCTCTTCTCTCCCTCCCTTCCTGGTCTTGCATGCTTGGCCAAGAACCGCGGGGGCCATTGGCTTCTGATTCTGTCAGTCAAATCCAGTGACTAGAGACATGGGGGCAACACAGATCAGCTCAGGAGTGAGGCCCCACGTCTGCCCCCAAAGTAGGCAGCTTGCTATGGGGCAGACAGAAGGAGGAAAAGCCAAGATCGCCAGCGGGGGACCCCAGAAGAGAAAGTAAAAGGCGTCTGTGCAATACCATTGCACAGGGCAGGTGTTTTGTCAGAATGCGTAACGGAAGTGACGTTCTTCGCCACCATCTTGCTACACCCCACACTTCTGATTACTGTAGAAATGTCACTGGCAGGGAAGGGTTAACACTAGGGGCACTGCAGGGGTTAAACGCCTATCCTAGGAAGTGATTCTAACTGTGGGGGGAGGGGACTGATGACAGGGAGGAACCCATCGGTGTTCCTCCGTACAAAGAACATACGATCAGTTCTCCTTTTCCCCTGACAGGACGTGGATCTGTGCATTTACACATAGATCCATGTCCCAGATCTGTTACCGGGCAATCGCAGGTCCCCCGGCGGACATAACAGCCTTCAGGCATGCGCATCGTGTCCCTAGTGATGCCGGCAGCACAAACTCTTCACAATGCCGGGAAGCCGAGGACATCATATGACACCCACCCGGAAGGGGGGAAACGGTTCCTGCTGCCATCATTTTACAATACGATGGTAGGGAACTGGTTAAATGTCAGCACACATCGCCACATGTGATGCATTTACAATGACAAGGCTTCATGTACACAGAGCCTGTATAATGACATTCCCAGGACCCAATATACATACAGCTGGCCAATGGGATGCATTAGAAGAGACGGTTGTACACCTCATCCCCGGGTGTATGAATTTATGCACCAAAAATGCTGGACCCGATAAGAAAAATGCCAGAGAGGCGTCTGCTCACAAGGAGGGTCAGCAGTACTCCATATTCCTGCTGCTAATCAAAACTAAGGATGAGCTCAGGCGTGTTTGCATGCTCCACGTGCAGAGCCCACCAGGAAGTCGGTGCAGCACTGCGCTAATCACAGGCAGTGAGACATTGAACCCATGCGCCACTGCAGAGATCGGGCAATGTCTTACTGCCTGTGAATAGGACAGCACCGACTTCCTGGTGGGCCCTGCACATGGAGCATGTGAACACGCTTGAGCTCATCCCTAATCAAAACCTGTGAGCATAGCAGGGGCGGTGCCAAGCTGTACTGTGTGTCAATAGATGCACACAGCACAGCTCAGGAGCCAGTCCATACAAGTGCCCCCATAGGAAGCGGCTTGCTATGAGGGCACTGAGAGAAAAGGGGAAGCCACAGGGACCAGCAAGGGACCCAAGGAGGATCGGGGCTGCTCAGTGCAATACTATTGTACAGAGCAGGAAAGGAGAACTTTATTAGGACAATGAAACTTTCATGAGGAATATCATATTCCCAGCAAAGTCCTGATAAAGTGTGCAAAACATAAATAAATTTGATTTGTCTATGTGGATGAGACCCAACTTCTGATTGGCTGGTGGTGGTTCCAGGGATAGTCATTACACAATTCCATAGGTTTCCATGTAGAAGTATTACATGGGAACACCTGAGTATATCTAGGACACACCCACTCACCCAGCAATCACATCGGGCGATCTGCTATTGTCTGATCAGTGAGGCCTCCCCATCACATACGATAGATAGATAGATATATAGATAGATAGATAGATAGATACACACATATATATATACATATACATACACACACACACACACACACACACACACTACAAACCCCAGGCAGGCCTGTGCCCCCTCACCGAATATCTCCCTCTTCATGATCTCCCCGCACACGCCCTGGCTCAGCTCCTTCGGCCCGATACGAGTCTTGATCAGCGGCGGGGCCAGGCTATCGAACGGGTAGGACCGCTTCGGCATAATGACAAGACAAACCACCAGAGCAGCTCCGTCAGGAACAGGAAGCGCGCCAAATCCGCTCAGCACACCACGCCTGCGCCTTCTCCAGGCCTATCAGAGGGCAAGGCCGCCCGCCTCCGCCAATCACACGGCGCGGCTGGACCAGCCCCTTAGAAAGGGGTGGGCTGTCAGGCCGGGGGGCGGGACTAGGAGTGACACACGTGTGCTTCCCGTGTTTACGTGTGGAGAGTTGAGGCGCTTCCTGGAGCGATGGCGCAGCGTTTGTGTGCGATGCGTTGTGCTGCGTTTTCTGGCGGGCTATGTGTGTGAGTAGGGCGCCTCCTCTTCCGGTTGTGTGGAGGGGAGAACACGGTACATGTCTGGCCATGTCTGACGCCCTCACTGGTATCATTCCTCCCCCAGTGATAGAATGGAGGAGTATTGTATTATGATCTGCGGGGACACCCCACAGACTTCACCAGAATGTGTGTGGAGATATGAGAGTCACCCGCAGGGTCATGGGCGAAGGGGCGCAGCGTGTATTGTAGGGATGGGGCATCACAAGTTCCTTCTACTATAAGACTGACAAGAGTAGTGACAGCAGCATCACTACTTCTGTCAGCTCAGTGCTGAAAGCAGAAAGGAGAGAGGGGGGATGAGGTGCAGGCTGTGCTCTCTCTCTCTCTCCTCCTCATAAGCTTTCTTTTGGTGCTATTTAACCACTTCAATACCGGGCACTTTCCCTCCTTCCTTCCCAGACCAATTTTCAGCACTGTCGCATTTTGAATGAGAATTGCGGGTCATGCAACGCTGTACCCAAATGACATTTTTATCATTATTTCCCCTACAAAATAGAGCTTTCTTTTGGTGGTATTTGATCACCTCTGGGGTTTTTATTTTTTGCAATACAAATTTTAAAAAAAAGACCGAAAATTTTGAAACATTTTTTTCTTTGTTTCTGTTACAAAACTTTGTAATAAGAAGGTTTTCTCCTTCACTGATAGGCGGCCTGTCGCTCCTGTCAGTGTAAGTGGAGGAAAAGCCGATAAACAGCTCTTCCTATTTACACTGTAATCCGATTGGACACAGCTGATCACGTGATAAAGACCCTACGTCAGAGGCTCTTTACCAAGATCAGAGATGCCGTGTGTCAGACTGACACACCACCGATCTGCACGCTCGCCGCTTATCCTGCTGGACGTCATGTGACACCCAGTCAGGATAACAACCACTTTCCGCCCGTCATTCTCCATACGGCAGGCGGGAAGTGTTTTTTTTTTCTAAACAAATGAAAAAAGACAGAATTTTTTTTCTTCTTAGTTTCTGTTTCTATTTTGCACCGATAGGCATCACTGATGGGCACTGGGCATCACTAATAGGTGGCACTGATGGGCACTGGGCATCACTGGTAGGCGGCACTGATTAGCATCACTGATGGGCACTGGGCATCACTGATAGGCGTCACTGATAGGCATCACTGATGGGCATCACTGATAGGCATCACTGATAGGTGGCACTGGGCACTGGGCACTGGTAGGCGGCACTGATTAGCATCACTGATGGGCACTGGGCATCACTGATAGGCAGCACTGATGGGCACTGATAGGCATCACTGATGGGCACTGATAGGCATCACTAATGGGCACTGATAGGCGGCACTGATTGGCATCACTCATGGACACTGATAGGCAGCACTGATAGGCGTCACTGATGGGCACTGGGCACTGATTGGCATCACTGATGGGCACTGATAGGCGTCACTGATAGGCAGCACTGATAGGCGTCACTGATGGGCACTGATAGGCGTCACTGATGGGCACTGATAGGCATCACTGATGGGCACTCACTGATGGACACTGATAGGCACTGATCATCACTGATGGGCACTGGGCATCACTGATAGGCGTCACTGATGGGCACTGATAGGCGTCACTGATGGGCACTGATAGGCATCACTGATGGGCAATGGTTGGCACTGATGGGCACTGGGCATCACTGGTAGGCGGCACTGATTAGCATCACTGATGGGCACTGGGCATCACTGATAGGCGTCACTGATGGGCACTGATAGGCAGCACTGATTGGCATCACTGGGCACTGATAGGCGGCACTGATTGGCATCACTGATGGGCACTGATAGGCAGCACTGATTGGCATCACTGATGGGCACTGGGCATCACTGAAAGGCAGCACTGATGGGCACTGACAGGCTTGACAGATGGGTACAGATTGGCAGCATTTGTGGGCACTGTTGGGGCTGCACTGATAATCAGTGTAGATGTCCCCTGTGTGGATTTGCCAGTTATCAGCTCTCCTCTCCTCACGCGCGCTCAGATCTCAGAACAGCAGAAACAAAAAAAATAATAATCCCCCTCCCAAACCTGTGCTGCAGCGCAAAGGCAAAACCACATGTGTAATCAGTGATTGCAGCACACATGTGAGATATCACTGAGAACATCATCATGAGAGCGGTAATTCTAACTGCCACATTTTAATGTAAACCGATAACTTGATTAACCACATACCCACTGGGCAGTTAAACCCCCTTCCTAACCAGACCAATTTTCAGCTTTCGGTGCTCTCACACTTTGAATGACAATTACTCCGTCATACAACACTGTACCCAAATGAATTTTGTGTCCTTTTTTTCACACAAAATAGAGCTTTCTTTTGGTGGTATTTAATCACTGCTGGGTTTTTTATTTTTTGCGCTATAAATCAAAAAATACAGAAAATTCTGTAAAAAAAAAAAAAAAATTCTTTGTTTCTATTAAAAATTATTGCAGAGTATTGGCAGAGTATTGGCGAGTATTGGCAGAGTATTACAGTGTTGCACAGTGGTGGCAGAGTATTGCACAGTGGTGGCAGAGCATTGCACAGTGGTTGCAGAGCATTGCACAGTGGTTGCAGAGCATTGCACAGTGGTTGCAGAGCGTTGCACAGTGGTTGCAGAGCGTTGCACAGTGGTGGCAGAGCATTGCACAGTGGTGGCAGAGCATTGCACAGTGGTTGCAGAGCATTGCACAGCGGTGGCAGAGCATTGCACAGCGGTGGCAGAGCATTGCACAGTGGTGGCAGAGCATTGCACAGTGGTGGCAGTGTATTGACCAGTGCTGTGGGCACTACACATCCAGCCCACAGCGCTGGTCCCGTCTCTCCCCCTCTCCGCTTCTCCCCTCTCTGTACCGATCGGGTGGTTGCAGAGCATTGCACAGTGGTTGCAGAGCATTGCACCGTGGTGGCAGAGCATTGCACAGCGGTGGCAGAGCATTGCACAGCGGTGGCAGAGCATTGCACAGCGGTGGCAGAGCATTGCACAGTGGTGGCAGAGCATTGCACAGCGGTGGCAGATTATTGCACAGTGGTGGCAGTGTATTGACCAGTGCTGTGGGCACTACACATCCAGCCCACAGCGCTGGTCCCGTCTCTCCCCCTCTCCGCTTCTCCCCTCTCTGTACCGATCGGTACAGAGAGGGGAGGGAGGAACCGGCGTCATGACGTGACGCTGGTTTGTGTACATGTGATCTCTCCGTCATTTGACGGAGCGATCACGTGGTAAACGGCCGCTATCAGCGGCTGTTTACCGTGATCCGTGATGCGCCGGGTCCTCGGGACCCGGCGGTCACGGATGTTCCAGTGTGCGCGCCCCAGGGGGCGCGCGGGAGCATGTTTCTGGGAGGACGTCCACTTAGAACAAGCCGACCGCGCTGTGGCCGTCTTTCGACTATAGCGCGGTCGGCATGTGGTTAAGTGCTAGTTCACACCAGACGCAGTTCCGTTCAGTTCTGTGCACTTTTTTTCTGCACAAAATGCATGCACAGTGTTTTCCATGTATTGCAATGGCTCTAGTTCAGACCATGCAGTCAGTTTCTGCACCGGAAACTGACTGCATGGTCTGAACTAGAGCCATTGGAATACATGGAAAACAATGTGCATGCATTTTGTGCAGAAAAAAAGTGAACGGAACTGAACGGAATCGCGTCTGGTGTGAACTAGCACTAAGTGTGAAATATGGATCATTTTTAGATACTGTAGTTTGTTGCCTTTTCGCAATTTAAATGCTGACATGTTTGGTATCTATTTACTCGACACCATCATATATTTTACCAAAAAAGTGGGAAATATATTGTGTTTGTGTGCAATAAAATGGATTAAAGTGTATTTATTTCTAAGACCCCTTTCGCACTGGGGCGCTTTGCAGGCGCTACATCGCTAAAAATAGCACCTGCAAAGCGCCCTGAAAGAGCCGCTGCTGTGTCTCCTATGGGCTTTCACACTGGAGCGGTGCGCTTGCAGGACGTTAAAAAAACTCCTGCAAGCAGCATCTTTGGAGCTGTGTATACACCACTCCTAAACCGCTCCAAAAATATGTAGAAGAATACGTATCGGCCTAAACGGAGGAAAAAAAAAAAATGTTTTATATATTTTTGGGGGATATTTATTATAGCAAAAAATAATGCGTTTTTTTTCAAAATTGTCGCTCTTTTTTGTTTATAGCGCAAAAAATAAAAACCGCAGGGGCGATCAAATACCACCAAAAGAAAGCTCTATTTGTGGGAAAAAAAGGACGTCAATTTTGTTTGGGAGCCATGTCGCACGACCGCGCAATTGTCAGTTAAATCGACGCAGTGCCGAATCGCAAAAAGGGGCCTGGTCCTTTGGCTGCAAATTGGTCCGGTCTGAAAGTGGTTAAGGCAGTCCATTAACTTTTACGCACCTTTACATCGCCTTTTATTTGGCAACGTAGCGCCCTACATCACACAGTATCACGTGCTGCATGGCCTGTTGACTTAGTGCGTTGAAGTGCCATTCAGAGTTGAGCTGCTATCTAGGCACCAACACAAGCATGCAGCCGTACCATACTAAAGCAATGGTGTGAAAGGGCCCTAAAGGGTGCTGCAATTAAAAAAAATCCCATTTGTCACCAGGCTTCACCTTCCTCATCAAGTATATAAATTAAATTACAGGCCAGATGCAGAGTAAAATGCTCACAGCTTGCCTTGTCCAAGGCAGCATTTACTGTCTGGTTTAGGAGGAAAGATGTGAGAGAAGCTGATATTGGAAAGGAAACAGGCCAGCCGGGGTCTGGGCTGGAAATGAGCAGTGATATAGAGAAATCAAATGAATAGGAAATCATTTTGCAAGCCCTCAACAACCCAGGACAAATTTTACTAAAACTGGAGCCTGCAAAATCTGGCGCAGTTCTGCATAGAAACGAATCAGCTTCCAGGTTTTATTGCTAAAGCTTAAAGGGTTACTAAACCCTTGTTTTAAAAAAAACAAAAACAAAAAAAAAAACAAACATATCATACTTACCTCCACTGTGCAGTTAGTTTTGCACAGAGTGGCCCCAATCGTCCTCTTCTGGGGTCCCACATCGGCGCTGGTGGCTCCTCCCTGCATCGGGAAACCCCCTAAGAGAAGCCCTCCCGAGTCCAGCATTTGCATCCATTGACACGGAATGCCGGACTCGGCCCCCCCCCCCCCCCCAGCGCCCGCATCATTTGATTTGATTGACAGCAGTGGGAGCCAATGGCTGCGCTGCTATCAATCTATCCAATCAAGAGCCGAGACAACGGGCGGAGAGATGGGGAACCGTGGGAACGTACAGGCTCAGGTGAGTAAAAAGGGGGGGGCTAGGGGGCCGGTCAGTGTCAGATGTTTTTTCACCTTAATGCATAGGATGCCCTAAGGTGAAAAAACACAAAGGTTTACAACCCCTTTAATTGAACAAGCTAAAGCTAGAAGCCAATTGGCTACCACAGCTGCACCAGATTCTAAGTACTCCATTTTTAGCTAATCTAACAGTACAGTAGGATCAGCTAGGTGAGAGATGATGGGATATGGTGTTTTTGTTATAACTGCAGTTACCATTTAAAACCCTAGTACCCGGATAGACCTCTTCTTGGTACCCCATTATCTAATGACTAAAATAACAGAGATTTCGATAGGGAACATAGTATGGTCGGACCATGCCCCGATCATTTTGTGTATTTCCCTGTTTGGCGAGAGGGGAGCTACCGAGAGAAGATGGCGATTAAACGAGAGCTTACTTCACAACCATGAAATCCAAGAAGAAATAGCGAAAGAAATACATTTTTACTTTGATACAAATGAGACCCCGGGAAGCAACCCCGCTATAATATGGGAGGCACATAAGACAGTGATTCGGGGCATACTGATTAAATTTGGATCAAGATTAAAGAGAGAGAAAGAAAAACAGGTAAGGGAACTTCTACAGGAAATACATGACTTAGAATCTCAGCACAAGAGGAATCAGACACCCTCTTTGGGAAGACAGCTGGGGGATCTGCGACGCCAGATTTCAGATATCCTACGTTATAGAGCGAGGAAAATTATACAGAGAGGCAGAAAAACTTCCTATGAACTAGGAGACAAGTGTAGTAAGTTGTTGGCCGGCAAATTGAAAGAGAAAACGTTGAATGTATATATACCCCACATAAAAGGAAGGGAAGGGAAACTTATTTCTCAGCCCAAAGAGATAGCACAGACATTCGGGGAATTTTATACCTCTCTGTATAATTTGGAGTCAGTACCTATAGCACCATCAGCACAGGAAGAATATCTCTCATCGGCGAAACTGCCGAGACTAACATCTGTAGAGCGGAAGAGATTGGAAGAACCAATCTCGAAGGAGGAAATAGAACAGGTACTGAAAACAGTAAGGCCAGGAAAGGCGCCCGGCCCGGACGGCTTTACTGTACTTTACTACAAGAAATTCTCCTCACAACTGTGCACACAGATGGCAAAAGCCTTTAACGCCCTCGGCCGAGCTGCCACATTCCCTCCAGACTCCCTTTTGGCACACATTACAGTGTTGCCAAAGGAGGGGAAGGATCCCTCGGAATGTGGCAGCTATAGACCTATTTCACTTTTAAACGTGGACTTGAAGTTATATACCAAACTTCTGGCAACCCGGATTCAGCCACTGATGTGCCGGTTGATAGATCGAGATCAGGTGGGTTTTATTCCCACGCGGGAAGCTAGGGACAATACCACTAAAGTTCTTAACCTGGTCTACCATGCTAATAAGTCAGCAATCCCTAGTGTCTTTCTAAGTACCGATGCCGAGAAGGCTTTTGACCGGGTGAGGTGGTCCTTCTTGTTTGATGTATTGAGATTTGTGGGCATGGGAGACCAGATGATTTTGTGGATTAAAAACGCATATACCTGCCCGAGGGCAGAGGTGAAAGTAAACAGAGTATTCTCCAGCCCTTTTAAAATTGCGAACGGTACTAGGCAAGGATGCCCCCTCTCCCCTCTGCTGTTTTCCTTATCAATAGAACCTCTGCTAAACAAAATTAGGCAAAATACAGACATCCAGGGTATAGAGATTGGAAATCGAATCTACAAAATCTCCGCTTATGCGGACGACCTGTTGTTCTTCATGTCTGCACCACACATCTCGATCCCCAATCTCATGAAAGAATTTGAACTGTATGGTAAATTATCGAACTTAAAAATAAATTATTCAAAATCAGAAGCAATGGGAGTCGCTCTACGAAAGAGAGACTGCGAGGTATTCCAACAAAACTTCAGTTTTAGGTGGGTAAGTGAAAAAATGAAATATTTGGGAACGTTTATTCCACCAAATATAAGTAAGACATTTGAGGTAAATTTTCCTGGGTTACTGGAATCAGTTAGGAGGCAACTGGATAAATGGCACCAGGATACCCATTCATGGTTCGGCCGATGCAATATCATTAAAATGAACATTTTGCCCAAATTTTTATACCTATTTCAAGCTTTACCAATTGCGATACCAGGGGCCTTTCTTCGCCAAACAGGCTCTCTATTTATAAAATTTATATGGGCGAAGAAACGCCCCAGGATAGCAAGAAGTATTATGATGCTCCCTAGGAGTATTGGTGGAGTAGCGGTCCCAAATATAGTGAGATATTACCATGCAGTTCACCTGGGGAGGGTGGTGGACTGGTGCAGACATGGAGAGCTCAAGTCGTGGGTGGAACTGGAACAACAAGCTAGTGAGATACCTCTGCGGAGAGCACCCTGGTGTACTGACAAAATACCAAGGGAAATCATGAAACATCCCACCATAGGGACTACACTACGTATTTGTTCATCTTTATTTCGGGATCCTAGGATCTCCTCGGAGGATTCACCGCTATTCCCAGTACTGGGAAATCCGGGGTTCTCTCCAGGGACAGAAGTAGGAGCTTTCAAAAATCTAGAGGACAAAGGCATATTTCAGGTCTCACACTTTTTGCATAGAGGGGCCTGGCGTACTATAGCAGTTCTTTCACAAAGAGGGGGTCCCTTTGAGTTAAAATTGTGGAGGGCGAGACAGATTATGAACTTCTTACGGTCCCTGGGAGGAGCGGGAAAATATGATCGCCAACTAACGATATTTGAAAAATACTGTGATGGGCATGAACCGATCCCTCGGTTGATCTCCAAAATGTTTGGAATATTAAATACACCACGGGAAGACTATGTACCACCCAGTAAGGCCAAGTGGGAAAAGGATCTTAACAGAACCTTTACCAAGGCCCAATGGGGGGATATTATACACATGTCCCAGAATACGTCAATTTGTACACGACTCCAGGAATTAAATTACAAGATAATGACGCAGTGGTATTACACCCCATCCAAACTCCAGAGATTTTACCCTGAAACCTCAGGTCAGTGCTGGAGATGCGGAGGAGAACTGGGAACCCTTTTCCACATACTTTGGACATGCCCTAAAATCAAGCAGTATTGGGTAGATATACGTAGGATATCCCAAAAATGTACGGAAATAGAAATCCCAGATGACCCGGCTTTATTTCTGTTACATTCCTCTCAAATACCAAAACTGACCTATAAAAAATCTATTATATGCCATCTGCTCAATGCTGCCAAGGCAAATATCACTATAAGTTGGAAGGAACCGGATCCACCTTCTATATCAAGGTGGTTAAACAAAGTTAGGGAGATCGGGGCCATGGAGGACCTAGTCTCATTTGGTCAAAACAAAATAGAGAGGTACAATAAAACCTGGGGAGGGTGGAACAAATTTATGGATTCGGAGGAAGGTAGGAGAGTAAGGGAACGAGACACCGGAGAAGAGATCTAGACGGAGGAGAGGAAGTAAGGGAGGTGTTCTCAGACCGGAGGGATGAGGTGGAGGAGAGAGGAGAGGGGGGGAGACTTTCTTTGGGGCTTTTTTTTTTTTTTTTTTTTTTGGGGGGGGGGTTTGGGTGGGAGTTCGGAAGGAGGGTATACTGGAAACGAAGACGGGGGGAAGAGAGACTCACAAAGGGGAACGAAAGATCTCGAGGGAAACCACTGGATGGCCATTAAATAAGACCAATAGGCCTGGGAGATAAAAGAAAAGGGCTTTAAAACAAGGAGGCTGTCGAGAAGAGACAAATTATGTTTGAAATTAAGTTAGAAATGACGAATGTTTAGCAGTATATGTTAATTGTACTTTATTGGCTCAGAATGGCCGGTTAACCTCGTGTATGTGTTTCCTTTTTTTTTTCTTGCCTTATTGTATTTACTTTTAATGTTTGAATGAAAAATCGAATAAAAATCAAAAATATAAAAAAATAAAACCCTAGTACCCAATCTATAGCCCCGGGGCCGCATGCGGCCCTTTGCCTCTTTTTATGTGGTCCTCAGTGTCCCTGCAGACAGTAGTCTGTGTTTTCCTCTCCTAGGCTCAGGCTAGTGAAGGAAAAATATTTTGAGACTGCCTTCTATTCGGTAAATGGCCTAGTATAAACAAAACTACGAGCAAACCTTTTTTTTTTTTTTTTTTTTGGATAAAGGGGGGGTTATAACCCCTGTCAGTTTGTTGCCATTTGTGTCCCATAGGGGAGATTTACCTTCACTTCCTGACCCAGAGCCAAAACAGGAAGTGAGAGGAAATCCCTGAAAATGAAGGGAATCCATAGAGGCCCCCTGTGCACCAGAACGAATGCCCCCATTGAAAGAGTTACCCTCTATGACTTTCCTGAGGACAACCTAAAATTTGGGATTTTATTTTACTTTCATTTTTGATAACAGTGAACATGACAAATAGATAGGGGGATCTCCCTAACAGGGCATAGACATCAATAAAAACCTGGCAGGGAGTCTAATCCATCTCCACTCCATCCAAAAAAAAAAATGTTTATTATTATTATATAGGATTTATATAGCGCCAACAGTTTACGTAGCGCTTTACAACTTGAGGGTAGACAGTACAAATACAATACACTTTAATACAGTAGGAATCAGAGGGCCCCCTGCTCATTAGAGCTTATAATCTAAGAGGGAAGGTTTTACTTTTTTTGTGTCATCCATCCCTTTTCTCCCTACTTTTATTACTCTGTTCTTTTCTTTAGAGAAATATCAACTGTGGAATTTTTTTTTTTTTTAAAGGGGGCTGTAGAGGGCAGCTATGTGAAAGCATTGATTTGTCTCATATAATTTGCCTCCAGTCTATGACTGTCTCCTGAAGAAAGTCCCCAGTCTCCCAACAATCTCTCCATGTATATACAGTCTAATAAAAGCTTCAAGCGTCCAAGAGTCAAAAATCTTTTATATAAAATTGGTTTACAACAGGGAACCCCAAAAATAGCCATTGCGTTTCGGGAGTCAAACTCCCCCTTCTTCAGGGAGTATTCCTTATCATCCAACTGCAAGTGTGACCCTCATCCATAATGGGTGTTGTGATGGATAAAGGTCACCTGACAGGTTGGTTTGCAGTGGTTCCCGTGTGATACAGGAGTTCCTGTCCACAGTGAGACTTTCCAGCAAAACGCTTAACAACAAGAAAGTGATCATGGAAGTGATACCCCTGTTTGCTTGTTCTGGAAATCCAGTTCTTTGCAATGGATAGATACTGCGTGTCACATTCAGCAGTTAGATAATAAAGACTACTCCCTAAAGAAGGGAGAGTTTGACCCCTGAAACGTGTTTGATTTTGGACTCTTGGTCATTTGTTTGGCATATACATGGATTCTCAACTCTGGGATAGCTCCCTGCTCAAGGGGTGCCCCTGTTTTGTGGAGCACGGCCAAAGAGGAACTGTTATGGGCAGTGATAATTTAACTGAACCCCCAAAAAATTTGTATGCTGTGCCTTGTTCCCACCTTTCTCCCAACAACTTCTATGGCATGTTCACGGCCTCTAACCAATTCCTCTAGCTGCATGTCTATAGGATTTGACCAACTTTTGTTGTATAACTACAGTCTATGACAGCCTTGTGTAGAAATGCATTCAGTGAACATTATGTGCGGTCCTTTGGAGATGTCAGGAGCTGCATTGAAGGGCTCCTACGTCAAGAAAGCTGACCATCACTGATTAAAAGTGTTGTTACTATATTTTACAATGTTGTCATGGGGGGGGGGGGGTTGCCCTCACTTCCTAGAAGGATAGGAACTGATGTGAAATCTCTCCTCCAGGGACATAGACAAAAGCACATTATATAGAGGACTTCTGATAATATTCCTGTCCATGCCTTCCTGCGTTCCTCAACTCCTACACCGACATCACAAGGAAAGGAAGTGAAGGAAAATCTCTCCAATAGAGTCACAGACAGAAATAAAACCCTAATAGCAAAAGCATTAAAAGAGAAGTTTGGCTTTATTTATTTTTTTTAAAAATGATACTTACCTCAATCTGATGCTGCATCTGTCCCCTGCTGGCAAACTCCATCCATCACTCGGTTCTCAGAGCTCCGCGAGCAGAGAGCTGCCCCCCACCTCGGCACTCACTGGACTGAGAGCACTGGGCTGTGGCTGAGTTGGGTGCCACACTGCCGGTCCAGGGTTGTGGGCAGATCCTGACTTTATTGTCGCGATCTTGTCCCAGCCTGGACTGGCTCCACGACATGGACGCCAACGGCGGGCTAAAAATGGGTCACATGAGTGCAGAACAAACTGCACTCTTGTGGTCCACAGAAGAAGTACAGCCAAACCAGCTTCCACCTGCTTCTCCTCAGCAAATTACACTCCCTTGGACTCCGTGATTCTGCTTTATCCTGGTTCTCCTCCTACCTATCTCAGCGCACTTACAACTCCATCTCCTCCACTCCCCTTCCTCTTTCTGTTGGGGTACCCCAAGGCTCAGTCCTTGGGCCTCTCCTATTCTCACTCTATACCTCTTCCCTGGGCCAGTTGATAACCTCCCATGGCTTCCAATACCACCTCTACGCCGACAACACCCAGATCTATCTCTCCACTTCTCAACTCACCCCCTCGATCTCCTCAAGGATCTCAAACTTACTGAATGACATATCGATATGGATGTCACACCACTTTCTCAAACTCAATCTTTCTAAAACTGAGCTTGTTATATTTCCTTCTTCACAGCCCCCCCCCCCCATGACTTCACCATTAATATCAACAACACAACCATTGGTCCCTCCACACATGCCAGGGTCCTGGGTGTAATCCTTGACTCTGACCTCTCCTTCAGCCCCCATATCCAATCACTGGCTAAATCCTGCCGCCTTAACCTCTGAAACATCTTTGACCCTTCCTGACTAATGACACCACAACTTATTCACCCCTTGATTATTTCCTGCCTCGACTACTGCAACTCTCTCCTTAATGGCCTACCCTTAAGCAGGCTATCCCCCCTTCAGTCTATTATAAATTCTGCTGCTAGGCTAATACACCTCACTAACCAATATATGACTGCTGCTCCTCTCTGCCAATCCCTTCACTGGCTTCCCCTACCTTACCATGTAAAATTCAAAATGCTAACCATAACATACAAGGCCATTCACAACATCGCCCCCATCTACATCACCAACCACATCTGCAGATATCGCTCAAATCGTCCCCTCCGTTCCCCCCAGGACCTCCTGCTCTCTAGCTTCCTTGTTACCTCCCATGCTCGCCTTCAGGACTTCTCCAGAGCCTCTCCCATCCTCTGGAACTCCCTGCCCCAATATGTCCGATCAGTCCCTACCCTGTCCACCTTTAGGAGATCCCTATAAACTCATTTATTCAGGGAAGCCTATCCCACACCCACCTAACAACTGTCCCAGAGCCACCCCCATCAAATCATTCTCTGCAGCTATTACCTTTTGTACCACAACCCCCTCCCTTTAGAATGTAAGCTCTACGAGCAGGGCCCTCCTGTACCTTTTGTATTGAACTGTACTGTAATTGTGTTGCCCCCCCTATACATTGTCAAGCGCTGCATAAACTGTTGGCGCTATATAAATCATGTATAATAATAATAATAATACTTCTTTTATAGTTACCTGCCCCCACCCTGGCTGCTGATCTTTGCTCGTTTGCAGTGTCCAGGGGCGGACTGACCATTAGGGCACTCGGGCACCGACCGAGGGACCCATGGCCAATAGGGGGCCCCATGAGCAGGGACAATCACACTCTGTAAGAAGGTGTTTTCCGTTACAGCTTAATCCCGGGGTTTATCAGTAGCAGTGTCATTGCTTCTAAATACATATACTGCCCGATGGTGCAAGTATTTAGAAGTTCAGAGTCTTCTTTCTGTCTCACCCCTCAGTGTTCTGCACACTCGCTCTGTGTTCCACTCAGTCAGATCCCCCCTTCAGTGCAGTGTGATGGGAGAACCTGGAGGAGGGGCATAGCTACTGCCTAATACTGCACGCTATGTGTAGGGAGGGAGGTGAGCAAGTGAGGAAAGTTGTCCTGGAGGTAAGCTGCAGGAGGAAATTTCTGTGGGAACATGTGAAGTGTTAAGTAGGGTGACAAGGAGGGTTGAAATAGCAGGTAACTGTGTGTGTTGGAGCCAGCAGAGATTGCAGCCCCCCCAGCTGACAGACATCTCCTAAGCAGGTACACTTCATACTTAGGACTATCTATCTACAGAAACATCCCCCCATCACTCTGTGTGTGTCCCAGATAATGGGAAGTTCATTTATGACCTTTCCATTTAACCCTGTGTCATGCACACCCCGTACAATGAAGTGTACACTCACCACATAAACTATAAACATATCATAACACAATGTTCATGGCTATCTGCATGGTACCACAACTGTATGAACACTGATCATTAGAGAAGCATCTATGTTTATGGAGGATTGTTATTTTTTTATGTGCTAACAGTTATGGTACATGTGGAACCAATAGTGGTGCAACGGATCGTCACCGATCCATGATCTGAACAGGTCAACCTGTTCGGGGATGTCCATTACAGTGTCCATTACAGTGGGGGATATTGTGGATATTACAGTGGGGGAGATGACGTGGATATTACAGCAGTGGGGGAGATGACGTGGATATTACAGCAGTGGGGGAGCACTGTTACAGCAGCACTGGAGCAACTAAAACGTTGCAAAGTGCACAGTCTTTTTCCCTTTAGTAAATCAACCCCATTGAGTGTTTAGTTTATGCGTTGAGTTTAAACTTTTGGTTGTACAGAGTTTGGATAACACAGGGTTAGAAAAAGAATGGTCATAAAACAACGTCACATTATCTGGACATACACAGAGTGATTGGGGGTTGCATATTATTATTATTATTGCATATAGAAGAGGTTGTTCTCTTTGAGCAGTGCCATTGTGTTATTTATTGTTTTATATATTAGTAGATGAGCGCAGAAGTTTTTTGATTATAGACATCTTTATCTTAAAGCGGTTATGCACTCTGTATAGTTTTTTTTTTTTTTTGGGACGGAATATAAAGGATGCTTACCTTTATTGGGGGACTCACCTGTTCCATCTTCCATCTCGATCGCCGCCGGTTTTCGTCCGATGAAGTTCCTCGTCTTCTTCTTTTGTGCTGGGGGCCATCTTGCCTGTGGGCATGTGAAACACCCACAGGAACTTTAGATGGCCCAGCATGCACCGCCGTTACTCGCGCGTGCGCAGTAACGGCACATCTGCCGACATCTCACGAGATTTCGGCAGATGTGGCCGAAATCTCGGGAGATTTCGGAAGATGTGGCCGAAATCTCGCGAGATTTCGGAAGATGCCCGCACTGACTCCTGGGATCAATGACACCAGATCCCAGGAGACAGTGCGGCGTGACGACGATCGACGCAGAGACCCCGCCCACCGCCGCAGAGAGAGAAGACCGGAAGTCATCAATTACAAGGTAAGTAAAAAAAAAAAAAAAAAAAAAACATTTAATTTAGTACTCTTTGCCTGATTTGGAAGGCAAAGAGATTTACTAAATTAAATGGGTGCAGAACCGCTTTAATATTTCTCAGCCCCTGCCTCCCGCCAGCTCGCATAACCCCCAGGCTACTTCGTACATCCAGCTGACAGACAGACAGACACTTTGAGCTACCCCCCCAGCTGAGTGACATTATTGCATGGTCGCCATTCATTCTCTACCTTCCCACCATCCCTAGCCGGTCATCCCACGGACACTTCACTGAAATAAATCCCTCCACAACTGACTCACCCCCACCAACTGTCTTACACCCCCATCCCACTGGTGCACCTGCAGTTATTCCCACCAAGGGGATGGTGTGTGGATAGAGAAGGTGGGGGAAATAACTGAAACAGATCTTTTGTGTCTCTCACTGCAGCAGCTGAAAGATTGGTTCAGTTATTTCCCTCACTCAGTGCACTAATCTGGATTTCTCTCACTGCCTGGACACCCCCCCCCCCCCGCAGCGCTGCCATCTTTCCTCCTTTCCCCTCCCAA
Source organism: Lithobates sylvaticus (assembly GCA_028564925.1). Classification (NCBI taxonomy): domain Eukaryota; kingdom Metazoa; phylum Chordata; class Amphibia; order Anura; family Ranidae; genus Lithobates; species Lithobates sylvaticus. The sequence goes on from CM053038.1 coordinate 90,682,463, forward strand.
CGGAATTTACCAGCCCCTTCCTTTTGAACACAGTGAGTGATTGATACTGATCACTCACTGTATTCATTCATAACTGAGCATAGTAAACTATGTTTACTATGCTTCCGTTTATGAATGGGCAGTAGTCTCTGTCTCCTGTTCATTCATTTTCAGTGCAACTGAGGCTTCAGAGGAAGGGACTGGGGAATCTGTGTCCTCAGTACCTGTCTCTGTCTAAAAAGTGAGACTTCAGGGGGTCTATCAGGGGTTTAGACCCCTGATATCTTACCAAAGACCCCCCCCCCCCCAACAGAGATGTGAAAAAAATAATAATAATAAATACAATTATTAAATTAAAAATTTGATTAGAAGAAATTAAACATTGTACAAAAAAAAAAAAACATTTGTAAAAAATCTGAGTGGTGTTAAACTCTTTACTACCACTTGTACCTACAGTTAAAGCGGAGCTCCACCCTAAAGTGGATCTTCCGCTTATCGGATTCCTCACCCCCCCCCCTGTGTCACAATTGGCACCTTTCAGGGGGAACGGGGGTGCAGATACCTGTATAATACAGGTATCTGCAGCCACTTCCGTGACAAATTATCCGGACTGCCCTGCCCCTATCCGGAGATGCCCCGTTGTGTCTTGGGAAACACAGTTCCCAGGACACAACGAGGACCAATAGAGACGCGCAGCGCGACTCGCGCATGTGCAGTAGGAAACCGGACGTTGCGTCTTCACTTCCTGATTCCCTGACAGAGGATGGCGGCGGGGCAGCTGAGAGACGAGCGATCGCTCGTCACATTCTGCTGACACCTCTGGAACCTGGAACAGGTAAGTGTCCATTTATTAAAAGTCAGCAGCTGCAGTATTTGTAGCTGCTGACTTTTAATATTTTTGGCGCTTTAAGCCTATAATAAGGCTTACCTGTAGGTACTGTGAATATCTCCTAAACTTGCACCGTTCAGGAGATATTCAGAGTGCATGCAGCTGATGACATCATCAGCGCATACACTCTGAAAGTCTGGCTTACAGTGCCGACCCTTCAGAGCTCGTGTTGTTAAGGTGGCACTGCCCATGAGAGGCTCCCAATACATTTATTGGGTCACCAGCTTTAAATTTCCTGCCACTCTTCATGTCACCAAGCTAGGTGTCCCTCCACAAAGGTCGTGCCGCATTAATGTTGCATCAGAAAGATGGCTGCTTTGTGGTGGCCATCTTTAAACCTGGGGGTCCCATGATCCCTTAGTGCCCGTGGGGCCCCATGAGTTGTCAGTCCGCCCCTGGCAGAGCCACAGTGGCTGAAAGATTCCGACACCTCCTGGAGTGTCAGCTACCCGTTCCCCCCTGTGCACTGTGGTTCCTTCCTCAGGCTCTTACTAGGTCATAGGGTTAGTGGATGAAACCACAGCTTGCAGAGGGGGGCCCAGGCATCTGACTCAGTAATGTCAGATGCAGAAAAGGAAGGTAGTGGCACCAGAAGATTAAAGTATTAAAAAAAAAAAAAAAATATGTATTAGATTAATGTATTAATTACATTCGTTTATTATTGCATTTATTGATATAGTATTAAATTAATGTATGTATTAATATTTATTAATTTGTTATTATTGCAATGAGTAAATTTTATTAAAATAAAATATAAAATATTTACTTTACAGACAGGGCTTATTTATAACTTCTAAATCTAGCAATAACGTATTAAAACGTTTAGAATGTTCTCCATTCCCATTGGCTCTTTGCTGTGAAGGGGTGATTCCCATCCATCCACTTGTAAGGTAGAGCAGCTTGTTGTTGCAGCTCTGGCAGGCGACATGGACGATCTCCAGGATACAAAAACAACAAACTCTCTTCATAGAACACAGAGCTGCCCTGCTAATTCCAGCCAGCCGGAGATCACACGTAAGACATCATCTCTTGCAAGGATTTGTGTCACTTTGTTCTGGCAAATACAATATTTGACCTTTATACTGTATCTCTGCTCTTGTACATTAATGTCATTGCTTGCTGTCAGATGATAAACAGATCCAAGGTTTGTGTATGCGGCGGATTCAGCCCACACCAGTATGAAAGGCTGCGTTCACCCATAGATATTTCAGTTATAGATGGATGATAGTAAAAGAGGAATACCTGCTTATCTTCTAATACAGGGGTCTTCAAACTATGGCCCTCCGTAGTTTGAGGATCCCTGTACTAATAGATCTGGGGACCACTGCTGTAAAAGCTTTGGATTGGTCATTACATATCCACAGAGGGGAGTCTCTTTCCTTTTGCAGCATTTTTGTGAAATTGGATTACACTGGGGTTGATTTACTAAAGGCAAATCCACCTTGCACTACAAGTGCACTGCAAGTGTACTTGGAAGTACAGTCGCTTTAGATCCGAGGGGAAAATCTGAAATGTGGGGAAGCTCTGCTGATTTTATCATCCAATCATGTACAAACAAAAATGCTGTTTTTATTTTCCTTGCATGTCCCCCTCAGATCTACAGCAACTGCACTTCCAAGTGCACTTGTAGTGCAAAGTGGATTTGCCTTTAGTAAATAACCCCCACTGTATTGTTCTGCATTTTGCAATCAACTGAAATGATCTATAATTTTTTAATTTAAAGCTGAAGTTTAGGTATGAATTTTATTACATAGTTACAATGGTTCAGTTTGGACCAACATAAATACCTGACAGATTGCTGTGTAATCTGAAAATCACTGTAGTAGTTGTTGCTACCACAGTGATCACAGCAAACTTGTGTCCAGTGCTGAGCAGTTGCAATTCTGCTTAGTAACCACAGGGGGTCACCCTCTTGGCAGTGCTATTCGGGGAAAGCCTTGTGTGTGTGTGTGTGTGTGTGTGTGTGTGTGTGTATATATATATGTATAGATATATATATATATATATATATATAGATAGATATATATCTTTTTTTTTTTTTCATTAATTCTAGGTTTTCTCTGATTGGATGAGGTTAAGATCGTGACATCACTGCCCCGCATTCCCATGTCCAAACAGAAAATATCTTGTATTCATTGATACAAGGCATTCTCAGGATGTTGGCAGTACCCAGCAAGCATCCCTCACTATGCAGAATGCTGCTATCACTGTAGCAGTGGCGGTGCGTCCATTACGGGCGCCGCCACCCCTCTCTCTCCCCCAAGGAATATTCGCTTTCCTGACACTAAACCGCCTCTCCGCCAATCAGGTGTGCGGGTCTGTTACCAGGCACCTGATTGGCTGAAAGGACAGGCGCTGCGATTGGACGCCTATCAGGAAGAGGGGAGGAGACACATGGAGGATACAGGAGCTGCTGTCTGACCCGTTGCAAGGTCCCACCACTTGCCACCGTCACCCGCATGCCTGGCCCACCACTGAGACAGGGGAAGTGCCGGGCAGACGGTGAGCATATACTTGCACCTCAAACCGCATTTGATGGGGCACAGTGGCAGTGTTTGATGGGGCACAGCGGCTGCATTTGATGGGGCAAAGCGGCTGCGTTTGATGGGGCACAGTGGCAGTGTTTGATGGGGCACAGTGGCAGCGTTTGATGGGGCACAGCGGCTGCGTTTGATGGGGCACAGCGGCTGCGTTTGATGGGCACAGGGGCTGCATTTGATGGGCACAGGGGCTGCGTTTGATGGGCACAGGGGCTGCGTTTGATGGGCACAGGGGCTGCGTTTGATGGGGCACAGTAGCTGTGTTTGATGGGCACAGTGGCTGCGTTTGATGAGCACAGTGGCTGCGTTTGATGGGGCACAGTGGCTGTGTTTGATGGGCACTGTGGCTGCGTTTGATGAGCACAGTGGCTGCGTTTGATGAGCACAGTGGCTGTGTTTGATGGGGCACAGTGGCTGGGTTTGATGGGGCACAGTGGCTGCGTTTGATGGGCACAGTGGCTGCGTTTGATGGGCACAGTGAGTTTCAGAATTTTTCAGTTTGTTTGCGCCCCCCAAACATTTTGAGCACCAGCCACCACTGCACTGTAGTAATGGCAACTGCTACAGTAATTTGAACTTTACAGAGGTACCAATCAGGTATGAGATATGCATAATTACATTTGTTCATGCAGGAACAATTTAACTATACAAGGAAATCAGACCTAAACTTCAGTTTTAAATGATCTATCAAAACAGATAAATTAGATTTATGATTGGTTTCCTGACACATTGATGGTTGATCGATCAATCATAAACACTCAGTTAGCGATTATCTGTGGTGATCGCAGCTGGACGCACTGCAGTGATTGCTGACTGTGTGAACAGCCACAAATACCTGCGGCCAACAGCCAGCCTGTCATTGCAGTGTATGGGCTCAGCGGCTCCTGCTATCCACACACAGCTGTTAATACCAGCCACAGGAATCAGTAGATTCTTGCCGCTGGCCTTTGTAGCATGGCTAGACACCCATGCGAATGGAGCCTAATGCTTACAGGTATAAGATGTGTAAAGCGGACACCATGGGGTCTATTTATATATAAAAATAAAAAAAAATGCTGTCACATCCAATCCTGTAATTTTGTGTAATATGTTAATTTCTAATGACTGTCAGCTCCATCTAGTGGCCAGAATGCGGTATTTTCATGACTGAAGTATTGCAGGACAAAACCACATTATGGGCACTAGATGGAGTTGACAATCATAGGACATTAACATATTAGACAAAAATACTAAATTATTCTTGACAGCTGGTTGCTTGAGACTTTTATTTTTATAAATAGATCTTTATTTGTTCCAATTTCATTGTACATTCTTCTGATTACCTGGATTCAGTAAGGAGATGGTGCAATCAGGTTGTAATGTATATAGCCACTTTTACAGATACGATCAAAAATAATTTGCATTAAAAAAGTGTGTGCCAACAATTCTGGCAGCAAGCTCCCAGCATAAACATTTACTTCTTAGGTCTCTGATACAAATAATCATCTTTTTATACATGTTTACTTTGTTATATCTTCAGCTGTGTACCATGGAAGTAGAAAAGAGCATCTTAAAGACGCCAAATCATAAGACAGATCAAAGGTAAACGGGAATGTTCTTTTTTCAATAAATCTGTATTTTGTACAATCACAGTTCCATAGTTAAAGGAACATTTCACTTTCTTTCCCACTGTGTTTACAAGGACAGTTTTCCTCTCGGCTGCTCTTACAGATCCCTGCCTCCCCTGCACTCACGAAAGGGACAAGGGAGATGCAGGCGCAATGTGTGATGGGGGGTACAGATGAGGGCTGTTGAAGGAGATATGTGCAAAAGGTGTGGATTGGGGGAGAGTGGTGCAGAGATCAGAGCCAAGGAGCGGTGGAAAAGAGATGTGCACAGCCTGTGAAAGAGTTTAACCTTCCATACTGTACACAGCACACCCCTAAACCCTGTACTCTGTATGTAGCACACTCCTCAACCCTGCACACAGCACACCCCTGAACTGTGCAGTCTGTACACAGCACACCCCTGAACGGTGCACTCTGTACACAGCACACCCCTGAACGGTGCACTCTGTACACAGCACACCCCTGAACTATGCACTCTGTACACAGCACACCCCTGAACTGTGCACTCTGTACACAGCACACCCCTGAACGGTGCACTCTGTACACAGCACACCCCTGAACGGTGCACTCTGTACACAGCACACCCCTGAACTGTGCACTCTGTACACAGCACACCCCTGAACGGTGCAGTCTGTACACAGCACGCCCCTGAACTGTGCACTCTGTACACAGCACACCCCTGAACTGTGCACTCTGTACACAGCACACCCCTGAACGGTGCAGTCTGTACACAGCACACCCCTGAACTGTGCAGTCTGTACACAGCACACCCCTGAACTGTGCACTCTGTACACAGCACACCCCTGAACTGTGCACTCTGTACACAGCACACCCCTGAACTGTGCACTCTGTACACAGCACACCCCTGAACTGTGCACTCTGTACACAGCACACCCCTGAACTGTGCACTCTGTACACAGCACAACCCTGAACTGTGCACTCTGTACACAGCACACCCCTGAACTGTGCACTCTGTATACAGCACACCCCTGAACTGTGCACTCTGTACACAGCACACCCCATGAACTGTGCACTCTGTACACAGCACAACCCTGAACTGTGCACTCTGTACACAGCACAACCCTGAACAGTGCACTCTGTACACAGCACAACCCTGAACAGTGCACTCTGTACACAGCACAACCCTGAACTGTGCACTCTGTACACAGCACACCCCTGAACTGTGCACTCTGTACACAGCACACCCCTGAACTGTGCACTCTGTACACAGCACACCCCATGAACTGTGCACTCTGTACACAGCACACCCCTGAACTGTGCACTCTGTACACAGCACAACCCTGAACTGTGCACTCTGTACACAGCACAACCCTGAACTGTGCACTCTGTACACAGCACAACCCTGCACTAACCTACTTGATTTCAACACTGACCAACCTGATTACTTTACTGGCCATTACACACTACACCGACCACTATATTATACTGTCCACTACACTGAGAACTACAATGACCACTATACTGTCCACTACACTACACTGACCACTATACTGTCCACTACACTGACCACTATACCATACTGTCCACTACACTAATGACCACTATACTATACTGTCCACTATACTATACTGACCACTACACTACACTAACCACTACACTGACCACTACACTATACTGGCCACTACACTATACTGTCCACTATACTACGCTGTCCACTACACTATACTGTCCACTACACTATCCACTATACTACACTGTCGACTATACTATCCACCGCACTATACTGACCACTACGCTATACTGTCCACTGCACTATACTGTCCACTGCACTACACTGACCACTACGCTATACTGTCCACTACGCTATAATGACCACTACACTACACTGTCCACTACGCTATACTGACCACTACACTATGCTGACCACTACGCTATAATGTCCACTGCAATATACTGACCACTACGCTATACTGACCACTACACTATAGTAACCAATACGCTATACTGACCACTACACTATACTTACCACTACACTATACTGACCACAATACTGACCACTATACTGTCCTGCCTATAGTCTTCCTATACTGACACTACATATACAAATCCCAGTTCTCTCAGGGGAGAGGAGACAGATCGTTTGCTCCTACTAAGTAGGAACACCGATCGGTCTCCTACCCTAGTCAGTCCCATCCCCCCCACAGTTAGAACACACATAGGGAACACAGTTAACCCCTTCCCTGCCAATGACATTCATACAGTAATCAGTGGCTATTTTTAGCTCTGATTGGTGTATAAATGTCAATGGTCCCAAAAAAGTGTCAAAAGTGTCGGATCTGTCTGCCGCAATCACGTTAAAAATCGCTGATCACCGCCATTTCTAGTAAAAAAAAAATGGCAAAAAACGATCCCCTATTTTGTAAACTTTTGCGCAAACCAATCAATATACGCTTATTGCGATTTTTTTTTTTTTTTTTTACCAAAAATATGTAGAATAATACACATCGGCCTAAACTGATGAAGAAATTAATATATATTTTTTTTTTAATTGGGATATTTATTATAGCAAAAAGTACAAAATATTGTGTTTTTTTTTTAAAATTGTCGCTCTTTTTTTATTTATAGCGCAAAAACTAAAAACCGCAGAGGTGATCAAATACCACCAAAAGAAAGCTCTATTTGTGGGGAAAAAAGGACTTTAATTTTGTTAGGGTACAATGTCACACGACCACACAATTGTCAGTTAAATTTACACAGTGCTGTATCGCTAAAAAAATGGCCTGGTCAGGAAGGGGGCCGATCCTTCCGGGGCTGAAGTGGTTAATGTCTAAACCGCTGGCAACAAAAGTGAGTACACCCCTAAGTGAAAATGTCCAAATTGGCCCAATTAGCCATTTTCCCTCGCCGGTGTCATGTGACTCGTTAGTGTTACAAGGTCTCAGGTGTGAATGGGGAGCAGGTGTGTTAAATTTGGTGTTATTGCTCTCGCTCTCTCTTACTGGTCACTGCATGGCACCTCATGGCAAAGAACTCTGAGTATCTGAAAAAATGAATTGTTGCTCAACATAAAGATGGCCTAGGCTATAAGGAGATTGCCAAGACCCTGAAACTGAGCTGCAGCATGGTTGCCAAGACCATACAGCGGTTTAACAGGACAGGTTCCACTCAGAACAGGCCTCGTCATGGTCGACCAAAGAAGTTGAGTGCACGTGCTCAGCGTCATATGCAGAGGTTGTCTTTGGGAAATAAACGTATGAGTGCTGCCAGCATTGCTGCAGAGGTTGAAGGGGTGGGGGGTCAGCCTGTCAGTGCTCAGACCATATGCTGCACACTGCATCAAATTGGTCTGCATGACTGTCGTCCCAGAAGGAAGCCTCTTCTAAAGTCGGGCACAAGAAAGCCCGCAAACAGTTTGCTGAAGACAAGCAGACTAAGGACATGGATTACTGGAACCATGTGCTGTGGTCTGATGAGACCAAGATAAACTTATTTGGTTCAGATGGTGTCAAGCGTGTGTGGCGGCAACCAGGTGAGGAGTACAAAGACAAGTGTGTCTTGCCTACAGTCAAGCATGGTGGTGGGAGTGTCATGGTCTGGGGCTGCATGAGTGCTACCGGCACTGGGGAGTTCATTGAGGGAACCATCAATGCCAACATGTACTGTGACATACTGAAGCATAGCATGATCCCCTCCCTTCAGAGACTGGGCCACAGGGCAGTATTTCAACATGATAATGACCCCAAACACACCTCCAAGATGACCACTGCCTTGCTAAAGAAGCTGAGGGTAAAGGTGATGGACTGGCCAAACATGTCTCCAGACCTTAACTCTATTGAGCATCTGTGGGGCATCCTCAAATGGAGGGTAGAAGAGCACAAGGTCTCTAACATCCACCAGCTCCGTTATGTCATCATGGAGGAGTGGAAGAGGACTCCAGGGGCAACCTGTGAAGCTCTGGGGAACTCCATGCCCAAGAGGGTTAAGGCAGTGCTGGAAAATAATGGTGGCCACAAAAAATATTGACACTTTGGGCCCAAAATGGACATTTGTACTCACTTTTGTTGCCAGAGGTTTAGACATTAATGACTGTGTTTTGAGTTATTTTGAGGGGACAGAAAATTTACACTGTTATACAAGCTGTACACTCACTACTTTACATTGTAGCAAAGTGTAATTTCTTCAGTGTTGTCACATGAAAAGATATAATAAAATATTTACAAAATGTGAGGGGTGTACTCACTTAGAGATACTGTATATATATATATATATATATATATATATATATATATATATATATACACACACATACAGTATAAATATATATCTATACATAAATATATAGAATTTTAAATTTCTGTATATGTCATGCCACTGTGCTATACAGTATAAACATGGGGGGGGATTGAATTACTAAAGGCACATGAACTGTGCAATTTGCAAGAGCAGTTGTCGAGAGCTTAGTAAATGAGATGGAGCTTCACTTTGCGATAACCCAATCACCATGCAAGGAAAAATAAACGTGCAGATGATAGGAAGATGTAAGTCAGCAGAGCTTCCCTTCATTTACTGAGCTCTGGAGCAGCTGCTCTTACAAATTGCACAGTATATTTGCCTTTAGTTAATCAGCCCCAATATATTGTTAAAATGCATGCAGTTTAGTGCATTTCCTTTTAATAGCAAGGGCTCGTTCACAGCAGGGCGCTTGCAAGAACACGTGTGCTGGTGTGCATTATTACACATCACAATGTTTAGTTTTTTGGTTCTTTTTTGGTTTATTGAAGTCTCACAATATGATACTTAATTCAGATCTATGCATCGGAGCGCATTACATTGTTCTGGGTAAAAATGCAGACATGAAAGTGACATATTGTTTTCTTGTGTGTCTATATCAAGCTTTGCAGGTAAAACTGTGCACTTTAAGACTGTGGAAAAGATTCATGAAAAGTTCACAGAGGACGAAAATCCCAGAAGACGGGCAATCCCTTTAGATGTTTATGGTAAACCGGAGATATACCGCTGGAGGACAGCGTATGACGAGGCGTACAATGTGGACAACCAGGTCAGTCTAGGCTGTAACTGGATACCAGTTTATTCATCTATAAAGCCCAGCAATATTCAGGACTCTGAAGCAAGTAACATGCCATTCATTCATTAAAAAAAAAAAGAAAAATGGCAGCGTGCGGGGAAGCAAGCGCAGTTATATAACCTTTCAAAGTCACGTAACAGCCCATTCCTCCAGTCACAGAGTGTTCTCTATGCTGATGCCTTGTTTTGGAATGTGGCCATTACAGGCCTGTAACCTTTAAGCTGCATTACTACTAAACGAATTACTGACCCAGAACAAGCATATGCATATCAAAGGTACTGACAGATAATAGGGATGAGCCGAACACCCCCTGGTTCAGTTCGCACCAGAACTTGCAAACAGACAAAAAATTTGTGCGTTAAAGTCTATGGGACACCAACATGAAAAATCAAAAGTGCTAATTTTAAAGGCTTATATGCATGTTATTGCCATAAAAAGTGTTTGGGGACCCGGGTACTGCCCCAGGGGACATGTATCAATGCGAAAATGTATTTTTAAAACGTTTTTTCAGGAGCAGTGATTTTAAGAAGGCTTAAAGTGAAACAATAAAAATGAAATATCCCTTTAAATATCGTGCCTGGGGGTCCCCTTAGTCTGCCTGTAGCTCATTTTTCCTATGTTTAGAAAAGTAGTGCAGCAAAATTACATTTCTAAAGGAAAAAATGTAATTTAAAATTGCTCACAGCTGTAATGTATTGCCAGATCCCGGAAATATACATAAAAAAATTATTTTAAAAAAACAGCGTGCCCCCCCCCCCCCATTAGTCAATACCAGGCCCTTCGGGTCTGGTATGGATATTAAGGTGAGCTCCACACCAATTTTTTTTTTTAAAATGGCGTGGTGGTCCCCCCCTAAATCCATACCATAAATGGCCTGGTATGGATGGGGGAACCCAAGCCAATTTTTTTTCTTAATTCTATCATAGGGCTCTCCTTAACCCCTTCAATACGCTGTATTATATTATATATACTACACTGAGGGCACTATATACTCTTAACTGCAGTATATATACTATACGGACAGCACTATATACTCTGAACTGCAGTATATATACTATACGGACTGCACTATATACTTTGCGGAAAAATTGGGCCTTAGGTGTTGGTGGGGGCAGAACACGGTAACCCCTCACAGTTACTCTTGTTGGGTGCAGGAATGGTCCCTGCTGTTAAATATTATTTCAGAGACTGCTTGCCCTCTTTTAGTGGCCTGTGAGCGTCTGCCTCTCCCTCTCCTTAGAGGCCTTCCGGACATGATGGGTATTTTCTTTTTTTTTTAACAGTGCACTACACTGTATTATATACTATGTACACCACCTGAAGTGTACTGTACACACTGTATTATATACTGTGTACACCGCCTGCACTGAATTAGAAACTGTACACCCCCGAATGCACTGTATATATAGGCTACGCTAAATGCAGAGTGCTTGTTCTGGGTCAGTAATTCACTTAGTAGTAATGCAGTAGACTGTGTGTATATGTATATATATATATATATATATATATATATATATATATATATATATATATATATATATATATCAAATATACTGCCTGTACTGACTGAATATAGAGTTTACACTGTATATATAGGCTACGCTGAATGCAGAGTGTATATATTTATATAAAATATATAATCAAATACACTGCCACTAACTAACTAACCTGCCTGCCTAATCTAGCTCAATCTCTCTCTCCGTCCACTATAACACACTATACAGCGCTATGTAAGTGTGGGGCGTGGACTTAGTCCCCCTAAGCCATGATTGGCCAAAGGCACCCTGCCTTTGGCCAATTATGGCTCTCACTGAGGAGCGTGCTGTGATTGGCCAAAGCATGCAGATCAGGTGTATGCTTTGGCCAATCAGCATACGTCAATGCACTACGGTCTTGCAGTGCATTATGGGGCGCTCAAATTTGCTGCGAATGCCCCATAAAATTCGCTGTTCGGCGAACACCCGATGTTCGAGTCGAACTTACGTTTGACTTGAACTCGAAGCTCATCCCTAACAGATAATAGGCACATGCTAGTTTTAGCTGAGTGACTTTCCATACAGTGAAGGAACTAATAATGTTGACAGGTGACAGTTCCCATATTTCTATACTGACAGGTCTCTTGTTAAGATTATTAAATGAATATAATAACGCTACAAATCCCAAAATTGCTAAGTGCATGCAGTACATAAACCTGTAAGTAGCACCATCTTAGATAGGTGCTTTGATTAGGTAAATTTATTTCTGGCTCACTGTTGTTAAGCTAATTTAGTTTTGGTTTACTGTAATCAGCTTGGCTGTTTTGATTATTCTGGACTGTTCTTTGTCTCCATGGCTGGAGGATTGACTGCTTTCCCCTGGCTGGTCCAGAAATGTTCTGAAAGTTAGTGAGCAGGAAGAGTCTAATCAGCAGCTGAATAGTAATACAGCCCAGGCCAATCCCCGGGGAGAGGTGATTACAGCCTAGGGGAGCCTTGCTGCCATGTGCCTGTGGGGTACCAAAGCCAAATTTTGTCTACCTGGAGGCTTATGCTGCTGAGTGTTGCTAAAGCTGACTGAGGGATTATTCTGAGGATCTAGTCTGGCTCCACTGGGTAAAAGTGTATATTGGAGAATATTGGAAGGAGGCAACCAATTTTCCAAGGACATTGGTGAGAGTTTCTAGAAACTGTGCTGTTGCCATACCTCTTGTGCTAGAGTCAGCTGGTTTAAAGGGCACATTGTGTCCTGAAGAGCTTAGTCTATTTCAGTAAAAGGACTTAGCTTGGATTGTCCAGAGAGGAAGATATAAATCTCCTCAGGTTGCTACTACAAAGCTCAGTCCATCATTTACTTGTACAAGGACTTGGCTCACAGTTCTACAAGAGAACGTTCAGTGTCCTCAAATCATTACTAAGGGTTACTGGAGTATCCTACAATTACCCACTACCTATCCAAGTTTTCATTAAAGCATCATACAAAACATACCCCTAGACTAGTTAATGAGCCTGAGTGACTGGAACTGTGTGTTTGCTGAGAGGAAACTACTGGGAAAAGGATGTGGGCAATCTATCTAGCCGCTCCTACAGGGGTAGCTAGCTCTACATATACAAATAATTCACAGTCATACGGTGTACATTCCCCAGCACTACAAATCCAAAAAAGTGCTATGTGCATATATTATATAAAAACAATAAAGTTAACAAACTTTGTAATATAGTTCACAGTGATTAAGGTGATCAATCCCCACACCTTCCTCTGGATCAACTGTAGGTATAGAATGGGGTATATGGGATTGTATGATATATATATATATTTTTTTATTATTTGTGGTTGAACTGGATGGACTTGTGTCTTTTTTCAACCTAACTAACTATGTAACCAAAAAAACGAATTTGCATATCCTGTAAATACATTTTTAGAAAGCCCACCAAATGTATAACAAATCAATGCAGTCCTTCTGTCAGTAGAACTCCTTTCCACATGTAAGAATCCTCTTACAAAAGTGTATCATACAATTTAGATTCCCCCCTTGTCACCCCACAATCCACCTCCATGGCAGACAGTGCTTGAGCACTCACTAGATGAATTATGACCCCTTATCCCTAAGTAGATCACAAATCACTTAATTAACAAGTCAAAAAACTGTTTGCCACCTCCAAAATCCTTCCTCTGAATACACCTCAGTCCTAGAGCTCTATTCTCCACTCATCACCACCTGCCACACACTGTCGGGTCTTTTGTGCCATCTCTTTGCTTTCTGCTAAACACCGTTGTGGCAGAGCATTGGGGAACATCTCCTCTTATGCCTTTCACCTATAAATGGAGTGGAGTGATTTTGGTGGAAATGATTTTACTGCAAAGGTAGCCATTTTATCATCAACAAAGATTGCTTTAAAAATATATATTATGATACAAGAATAGGACAAGTATAGCTGAATATACCTTTTCTAGCTTTCCACTTCAACCTTAAAAGCCACCTTCATTTTTCATTCAGAATTAACCTGAAATTAACCTGAAATGCCAAAATTTCAGGGAAATAAAAAACTAAATTTTGCCTACCTCTTAGCTATGGTCCATCATAACCAGGAGAATGGTGATCGGGTTGTAATATTTGTAGCACCCTCCTAGATAGGTTGCTTGTCGGTAGGAAAATTAAATTTTTGGCTGGGTGGTAGTTATGCCAGTTTGATTTGTATAATTGTACACTGGGTTTCTCCCTAAGCTTGGTGGGGTTGTCACCTCTCCCCAGCATAGAAGGTTCTAGCCACTGGGGCATGATGGGGGAAGGCTCTTGCCTCAAGCTGAGGCATGAGAAGTGGCAGCAGGACTGTTCTTGCTCCTGGGCCCAGAAGCCTGATTTGGACCTAACATGCATTTAAAGTACAGCTTTACACATCTAGCCTAGGAGGTTCACAAACTGGGAAAGCTGTACCTCTGCAGGTTTTGGGGCTGTTTTTTTTTTTGCTGTTCATCAGTGTCCGGGCTGTGGCAGAGCTTGGGAACCCATACCTGCAACCACAGAAACACCCCTGAGACTTTACCCTTGACCCTTACCTCACTATAAGGCTACATGAATCACAGTCTTGGCTCATATCCTCTGGCCTTGAGAGTAAAGACTGTTTGTGGATCCAGGTGATGTTTGGTGCTGCAAGAAAACAAGAGCCATGGTAGCTTTTTGGGGTACTGATTGCACAACACCCCCTAAGTTGGCTTTTCCTTCTAGTCAAAGGGATCAATTAGCTTTATTTACAGGAAGATAGCATCCTCTCTTTTGGAACTTGCACTTATTGGAGTATCCCATGCCCTATACTCCTCCCCAGTTACAAGTTTAAACCGCATAAATATAAAAAAAAAGTACATCCAGTAGACTAGTTACTGGGTGTGCATGGAGTGGTTAATGTATATGTGTTGGCAGACTCTGCACAATCAGGAGAAAAACTCTGGTTAGCATCATCATCTGTGTAACTACTTCTATCACATTCTATCATCATTCATCAGCGGCCCTTTTGGGGTTACTGTTACATATTGTACTGGGTATATAGGACAATCCTGCAGGTTGGCACCTAAAACAGACTTTCTTAAAGTAAGCATTTTTGAAGGAAAAAAGATTATCTTTAAACTAATGACATATTTATTTGTTTTCATCCTTTAGGTCGGCTAAAACTGAAGTGGCAATTCAATTTTGGAACCAATCTTCAGGAATATAATCTCAATGATATGAACATATTTTGCAGCTTCCTAAAGCTGAAGACAACTAATTTACCTTGTAATGCGACATGGACATTGAATACAACATGTAAAAAAGTCTGAATCCATCTTATTGCATTAAAAAATAAATAAAAAGCAGTAGAATGCAGAGTAAATCTACTCAATTTCAATTTTTTCTACATTTTCCAATGGGATTAGAGAGACAAGAGTTGGAATATAATAGGGGTTGCTATTGGACAACATGGACAATCCCCCCTTCAAGTAGGCAGTTTTATCAACTTAAGGAGATCTGTACAAAATCTTGGTGCTTTGTAGAATTTTAGTGAAAGTTGTGGACTTACGCAGTGAATCCGTTGATCATATGGGCGTATTTTAAAATGACCAGATCAAGCCAGCCACACCTTCTCTTCCTGCCTGTGGTCACTCCCCATTCATGACCCATCGACTGAAGAAGATTGCCTATATACTGCAAGAAAATAAAAGCTACGCTTTAGTCAAACATGAAATACTGCACCTTAAAGTGGCCCAGTCACCACTGTACATTTAAGCCGGCTTCATATCAAGTAAAGTAGGCAATGAGAACTTGCTAAAGCTGTGTGGTACCAAAGGGTCCGCTTCATTTTACAGCAACCAGATTTGCCTAATGCGATTAATGGTAAATAGCACCACTTTAAAATCGGGTACACATCTGGTTTTTTTTCATGCAATCAAGCGGATTCAGTTTCGGTACCAACATTTCCATTAGGTGCACCTCTAGACACCAGGAATGTACACATCACTTGTGACAGCAATAAGCATAGATCCCTCCTCTGTCCTTAAAAGCATTTAATCACACCAAGATCGGTGTGCGCAAATGCTTTTCATTTTCCGAAAATGGCGCAGTTTACTTCCAGGAAAGCCGTAAGAGATGTAAGCTCATCGCTTCTGGGTTCCTATATCAGAGGTCAAGCAAAGCCATTCAGGTATTTGATCAGCCGGCTGGACGATGGGGACTCTTGGTGGGATGGGAGATCCCAGTAAAGCCACAGAAGGGGGGGTTAAGATGTCCCCTCCCACTGCTAGTTATCCGCTAGGATTGCTTTCACAAGAGAGCCAACTGTCAGCTGTAAATGCAGGCATCATCCCAGTATAACCACTTGAAGTCTAGCGATGTACGGGCTATGTTGCTGGTCGGCAAGTGGTTATTTTTTTACCTTTTTTGTAAGGGGTTAAGGTTTAAAGGTTCTGGTTTAATTTATTTTTACTTATTTTGTTAGTTTAGGGGTTAATATTAGGGTTACACTCCGGACACTCCGAGGTTATGTTATATTAATATTTATACATTTTTTTTATTTATATTTAAATTATTGCATTTGAGTAAAATGCTCAAAAACGCACAAATCAATCTCTTCCATGCATTCTTATGGAACAAAAACGCTTTGAAAACATACCAATCTTCCCGATTCGAGCTACAAAATGCTGAGGTGTGAATGGGGCCTTAGATTTTAAAGGCAGAAATTTTCATTCTATGCATGAAGATAAAAACATTGTGTGCCTCAGCCCCCCCTCATACTTACCTGAGCCAGATCTAGATCCAGCAATGTGGCACGAGAGACTCTGCTGTCCAGGACTCCCCTCATTGGCTGAGACAGCCGCGTGATGCCATTGGCTCCCACTGCTGTCAAAGTCGAGAGAAAGGGCACGGGACCGGGCTGCGACTCCATGTCTGAATGGACACAGGAAAATGCAACGCGGGTGCCCCCATAGCAAGCTGCTTGCTGTGGGGGCACTCCACAGGAGGGAGGGGCCAGGAGCGCAGCATAGGGACCCGAGAAGAGGAGGATCTGGGCTGCTCTGTGAAAAAACATTTCATAGAGCAGGTAAGTATAACATGTCTATTTTTAACAAAAATACTGCTGGAAATACTCAGATGGCCACGGCAATCTTACCCGGAAATGGGAGCGGGTACCTGTCAAAACCAGGTACCTGCTCCTCCAAGTTTTATCTGCACCATCCTATGTGCCGTTTGTTTTACATATACAGTTTTCTGGTCTTGGGATAAATGTACAGTAATGAATAAATAATGTATAAAATGCCAAGCAGAAACACAGATCTCTGCCTTCCCAGAGTACAGACAACCCCCACAGAGTTAGAAAGCACTCCCAGGGAACAGTTAACCCTTTGATCGCCCCTGCTGTTAACCCCTTCCCTGCCAGTGTCATTAGTACAGTGAGAGTGCATATTTTTTTTAGCACTGATCGCTGTATTTGTGTCACTGGCCCCCAAAAAAAGTAAAAACTGTCAGGATCTGATTTGCCCACTGCAATATGGCAATCCCGCTTTAAGTCACTGATCACCACCATTACAAGTTAAAAAAAATAAAAATAAAATGTAAAAAATATAGTTTGTAGACGCTCTAACTTTTGCGCAAACCAATATACGCTTATTAAATTTTTTTTTTTTTACCAAAAATATGTAGCAGAATATATATTGGCCTAAATTGATGAAGCAATTTGATTTTTTTATTTATTGAGTATGTAAAAAATATTGGGTTTTCAAAATTGGTCCTTTTTATAGCGTGAAAAACAAAAACCGCAGAGGTGGTCAAATACCTTCAAAAGAAAGCTCTATTTGTGGGGGAAAAAGGACATACAGTTTATTTGGGTACAGAGCCGCATGTTCGCGCAATTGTCAGTTAAAGTAACGCAGTGCCGTATCGCAAAAAATGGCCTGGTCATGAAGGGGGTAAACTTTCTGGAGCTGAAGTGGTTAAAAGTTGTATTTCTAGTTACCAGTGGAGCATGGTCCATGTGACGACATGCCTGGGAAGGAAGGTTATTCCTGGCTGGCCAATCAAGTATTGAAAACTCCAGATTCAGAAGATTGGATGAAGATGGAAGCAGTGGCCATGGTATGAGGGGGGGCATGGACTTGATGGAAGAAGGAACCGTGTAGGGCACGTATGCCATGCATGGTGTGCATGTTCGTACATTATGGCATGGGGAACCCTTTCCACTGAAGCTCCCCCTCAACAGTCCACCGGTTCACCTCTTGCATGGAGTTGGTTTTTGATCACACAGATGCAAGTCCTGCTAAACAGAGGCCCATAAAATAAAAAGCTTAACACCAATACACACACGAGAACACTCACATTGATCTGCTCTGTAGGGAAGGCTCCAACTCCTACTCAAGTGGAGTAAGCCTTTACTACACCATAGACGTCTCCAATATTCTGAGGAGGGATTCCGAGTCCAGAGCACACACCTCCTACTGTACAATTGGAAGACGTCACATAGGGATACTATATAGGTCACATGGGTCATTTTACAATAAGACCTTCTCTCATGACAATAGAAGTATAAAGCACAATCACTATGCAGAATTACCAAGCAGAGTACAAATACTAAATCCACCAGGTACACAGAATTACAAACTGAAGAAAAACAATAAAAAAATAAAAAAAGGATTCTAAAACATTACCATGCAGTGCCTTGCAAAAGTATTCACCCCCTTAGCTTTTTACCTATTTTGTTACAATACAGCCTTTAGTTCAATGCTTTTTTAATCTGAATTATATGTGATGGATCAGAACACAATAGTCCAAGTTGAAGTAAAATTAGAATATATACATAAAACTATTTTTCAGAAATAAAGAAACTGATAACTGGCATGTGCGTATGTAATCACCCCCTTTGTCATGAAGCCGATATAAAGCTCTGGTGCAACCAATTACCTTCAGAAATACCTTCAGCATGCCCAAACACTTCAGCTTCACAGCTTGGTCCTGTCCTCCCTCCTCTCTAGGATGGACCAGCCGTTAGGACAAGCGCCCCCTAGCAGCACAGGAGGGAACGCCGTCCTGATCTCCAGAGATGCTCATTGTGCTTTGCTGAGCTCAGTGGCTGCAAAAAGGAGAGCAATGTTGCAGCTGCTGAGGTAATCTGTGGCGACAAGAAATATTGCTGCACTTGTGCGAGGTTCAGGATGGCGCTTGCTCATATACCACTAGGGGGCACTCAAGCTAACGTCTGGTCCATCCTAAATAAGAGGACACATCAGAGCTGTGAGAACCATCAAAAGTGTGTGGGGCAGCCTTCACTACATTCACAAAAGGTCTATAGGTATGGGAAGAGCGTCAATGGATATTTTAAAAGCAGACCTTCACCCTTTTCCACCTTTTCTCCGCTCAACCCCTCCTTCCATCCTTTATACCAGTTGGCTCCAAACTGCGGCCCGAGGGCCAGACGCAGCCCTTTGCTTGCCTTTATCCAGCCCTTGGGGCACCATCCCTCCCACTGACATGGAACACTATTCTGCCATCTGACACAGACAATGGAGCACCATTTCTCCCACTGACACCACTAATGGGGCACTAATCTTCCCTATGATGCTAACAATAGAGCACTATTCCTCCCCCAAATACCAGATGTTTACTCCCACTGATGCCAGGAAAATGTACACTCCCCTCTGGCCAAAGTCCAGGCTTCCTAGAGTCTGAAGGACAATAAACCACCCCTTGGTTTAGAATGTTTGGAGACCCATATGTTATTGCACTTTGTTTGTTAAAAGTAAAAACGGTCTAGCCCCGCCTCCCCATTCACATCATTCTCCTTAGGTGATTGACATGCACACTGCCTGCAGTGCCTCCTGGGATATGCACATCACATATCCCAGGATGCAAAGCCTTCTATTAGGAAAGGAGATGGGGACGGGCCTGTCGGGGCATCATCAGGAGACTCGCCCACTGAACCAAGAAGAACTGGCAGCCTCTCGATGACATCAGAAAAAACATGGCAGTATGGGACAGATCTGTGGCCAGGCACGAGGGGATCTTAGCAGGACGGGTGGAGATCCACTTCAAAAATTGAACTTAAAGTGGTTATAAACCCTTCTACATACCCAGTGAAGTGACTGGCCTCAGGTGATGCGCAGATCATACGCAAGTAGTACCCATCTATCTACAGCCATCTTTCCCCTAAATCCATTCAAAGTGCAGCATTTACACAGGATCTCAGTGCAGGAGAGCTCTGAGACCTGATTGGAGGAAAGAGACAACCCCCCCTTTCATACAGCACACAGGAATAGAGCCAAGGCTTTTAATCAAACTGTGCCCTCCCGTCGCCATTTTTTTCTCGGTGTCAGGAAAACTCGTCCGAAGTGATTCATGCTGATAGAAGAGCGAAGAAGCACAGATAAATGACACTTAGTGGTCTGGATTGCGGCAAGTACACATTATAAGATATGCTTTGTTCATCTTTATTGTCGGAGGTTTACCACCACTTTTGGGAGCCTCAGCTGCGGGTATTGACGTCACCGCCCGGGCTCCCTCCTGGCAGAGTATGGCTGGGTATTACCGGTATTACCGAGTATTGCAGAGTATGGCAGAGTATGGCTGGGTAATACCGAGTATTGCAGAGTATGGCAGAGTATGGCTGGGTATTACCGAGTATTGCAGAGTATTACAGAGTATGGCAGAGTATGGCTGGGTATTACCGAGTATGGCAGAGTATGGCTGGGTATGGCAGAGTATGGCTGGGTATGGCAGAGTATGGCTGGGTATGGCAGAGTATGGCTGGGTATGGTAGAGTATTGTCAGGGTATTGCAGAGTATTGTCAGGGTATGGAGGGCCTGGCTGTGACTGCAATTGTCACAGAGCAGCGCTGTGGGCACTACAGATCCAGCCCACAGCGCTGCTGCCATCCGATCTCTCCCCTCCACTGTACAGATCTGTACACAGAGGGGAGAGAGGAACCGGCGTCATCATGACGCCGGTTGGTTTACAAGTGATCGCTCCGTCACTTGACGGAGCGATCACAATGTAAACGACCGACAGATGCACCAAGATGGCCGCCTTTCCTAAGTACGAGGCCGCGGATCGCGGCGAGTAATTGCGGTAACGCCGCCCAAGTAATGGGAACAGCGTTACCATGAGGGGAAGAGTAATCAGTTAGATTACTCGTTGCCCTCTAAAGCATGGGTCTTCAAACTACGGCCCTCCAGTTGTTCAGGAACTACATTTCCCATCATGCCTAGTCATGTCTGTGAATGTCAGAGTTTTACAATGCCTCATGGGATGTGTAGTTCTGCAACAGCTGGAGGGCCGTAGTTTGAGGATCCCTGCTCTAAAGTAACGGTGTTAAGTAACGCAGTTTACTTTAACTCAGTTAGTTACATCACTGGCCCCAAAGCTCCCCTCCTCCTTTCTTAGCCCAGACTTGGGACCGGCCACGGTGGAGTTACCAACAGTGCGGTACAGTTGAAAAAAAATGGCTCCATAACTTGCCCTGGGCCCCTAACCCCCCAAAGCTCCCCTCCTCCTTTCTCAGTACAGACTTGGGAGCGGCCACAGCGGAGTTACCAACAGCGTGGTACAGTTAAAAAAAATGGCTCCCTAACTTGCCTTGGGCCCCTAACCCCCCTCCTCCTTTCTCAGCACGGACTTGGGTACCGGCCACGGCGGAGTTACCAACAGCGTGGTACAGTTAAATAAAATGGCTCCCTAACTTGCCTTGGGCCCCTAACCCCCCAAAGCTCCCCTCCTCCTTTCTCAGCACGGACTTGGGACTGGCCACGGCAGAGTTACCAACAGCGTGGTACAGTTAAACCCCCCCCCCCCCCAAAGCTCCCCTCCTTCTTTCTCAGCACAGACTTGGGACCGCCCACGACCTGTATATGTTAGGTGGTTCTATCACCCTAGAGAATAAAATGGCGGTCACAATACTTTCTGTCACACTGAATTTGTGCAGCGGTCTTACAAGCGCACCTTTTTAGGAAAAAAAATACACTTTTTTGAATAAAAAAAATAAGAGTAACAGTAAAGTTAACCCAATTTCTTTTTATTGTGAAAGATGATGTTATGCCGAGTAAATTGATACCCAACATGTCACGCTTCAAAATTATGCCCACTCGTGGAATGGCGACAAACTTTTACCCTTAAAAATCTCCATAGGCGATCTTTAAAAAATTCTACTGGTTCCATGTTTTGAGGTACAAATGAGCTAAAATAACTTCTCTCGCTCTAACGATTGCGGCGATACCTCACATGTGTGGTTTGAACACAGTTTTTCATATGCGTTCGCTTTAGCACACAAGCTTGGCGGGACGGGGCACGTTCAAAAAATCGAATCTAATCTTACTTTTTTTTTTTTTTTTTTACACTATTCTATAAAAGAAAAGTTGTCTTTTATTCCTATTACAAGGAATGTAAATATCCCTTGTAATTAGGGATGAGCCGGACACCCCCCGGTTCGGTTCGCAGCAGAACATGCGAAAAGGGGAAAAACACGCGAACACCGTTAAAGTCTATGGGACATGAACTTGAAAATTTTAAAGGCTAATATGCAAGTTATTGCAAGTTATTGCCATAAAAAGTGTTTGTGGACCTGGTTCCTGCCCCAGGGGACATGTATCAATGCAAAAAAGTTTTAAAAATTACAGTTTTTCTCAGGAGCAGTGATTTTAATAATGCTTAAAGTTAAACAATAAAAATGAAATATTCCTTTAAATATTGTGCCTGGGGGGTGTCTATAGTATGCCTGTAAAGTGGCACATTTTTCCCATGTTTAGAACAGTCTCGCAGCAAAATGACATTTCTAAAGGAAAAAAAGTCATTTAAATCTGCTATTGTCGGGTCCCGGCAATATAGATGAAAATCATTGAGGAAAAAGGAAAACGGCATGGGTCCCCCCTCCCCCCAATCCATTAACAGGCCCTTTGGGTCTAGTATGGATATTAAAGAGGAACCCCTCACCCCAAAAAAAAATAAAACAGATTACAGTACTGTATAAAAAAATGACCCTAGTGGTCTGTCCAGTGCCCTGCATGCACTTTTAAATTATAAATACATTTTTTTCTGCCTGGAATTTGGAGATTGTCCATAGCAACCAAAAAGTGTCCCTTTATGTCAAAAGTGGTTTTATAATAAATTAGAATCACTTGCAGAATTGAGCGATAGCGATTTGTGGGGAAATTCGTCCTCAAACACTAAATCTAATGACAGCGACAATTCTGCAACTGAGCAAATTTCGGTGTTTTTGATTTTATTACATTATTAAGTGTTCTTGCATAGCAAGATCACTTATTGTTATCTCACATATATATTATTATTATTCTTATAGCCAAATTTACCACCCTAACTCCTCCCACAGTTTTTACGCTACATATACCGAATATATACCAAAACGTGCGGATTGTTCCCGAATGGTGTGCTATTACTTTGTGGAACGTTTCGCCGAACGTTTCACGAAATATCGTCATTTTTGCGGCGAAATTTGTCCCATAGGAATGAATGGAGAAATGTTCAAAACTAGAGTGGGAGGTGACAAAAGCTCTGAGGGGAATTTTAGCTCCTCCCACACAGCTGAGGGGGTTATAGGTAGTCCCACACAGCTCTGAGGGGAATTATAGGTAGTCCCACACAGCTGAGGAGAATTATAGGTAGTCCCACACAGATCTGAGGGGAATTATAGCTTCTCCCACACAGCTCTGAGGTGAATTATAGGTAGTCCCACACAGCTTTGAGGGGAATTATGAAATTTGAAAAAATAATAATAATAATAATAATTTTAGAAAAAAAAGGAAATTATGAAATTTGAAAAAAATATGAAAATTAGGAAATTTGAAAAAAAAATGAAAAATAGGAAATTTAAAAACAAAAATTTTTTGAAAAAAAAAATATATTTTGAAAAAAAAAATATATTTTGAAAAAAAAAAAATATATTTTGAAAAAAAAATCATTTTTAGAAAAAAATATTTTTGGTAAAAAAGTCATTTTAAAAAATAATAATAATTAAAAAAAAATCATTAAAAAAAAATTGGGGGAAAAAATCATTTAAAAAAAAAAAAATTTTGGAAAAAAATGTCATTCTTGAAAAAAAAAAATTTTATAAAAAAAATCAATAATTTTAGAAAAAATATTTTTTTGGAAAAAAAAAATCATTAAAAAAAAACACAGCTCTGAGGGGATTATAGGTAGTCCCACACAGCTGAGGGGAATTATAGGTAGTCCCACACAGCTTTGAGGGGAATTATGAAATTAAAAAAAATAATAATAATAATAATAATAATTTTAGAAAAAAAATGAAAATTAGGAAATTTGAAAAAAAAATATATTTTGAAAAAATAAATTATATTTTGAAATTTTTTTTTTAGAAAAATCAATCATTTAAAAAAAATATAATTTTGGAAAAAAATGTCATTCTTGAAAAAAAAATATATTTAAAAAAAAAAAATCAATCATTTTAGAAAAAACATTTTTTGGAAAAAAAAATCATAAAAAAACACAGCTCTGAGGGGGATTATAGGTAGTCCCACACAGTTGAGGGGAATTATAGGTAGTCCCAAACAGCTCTGAGGGGAATTATGAAATTTAAAAAAAAAATAATAATTAAAAAAAAAATAATAATAATAAAAAAGTAAAAAAAATAATTTTAGAAAAAAAATATTTAAAAAAAAATAATTAAAAAAAAATCATTAAAAAAAATTTTTTAGAAAAAATAAAAATTTTTTGAAAAAAAATAAAAAAATTCATTCTTGGAAAAAAAAATAATTTTACAAAAAAAATCAATCATTTTAGAAAAAAAAGGAAAATTAGGAAATTTGAAAAAAAAAATCATTTTAGAAAAAAAATCATTTAAAAAATAAAATCATTAAAAAAATAATCATTTTTGAAAAAAAAAATAAAAAGTTTAGTTACTCAAGCCACTCCACCCAGTTACTCCACCCACTCCAGTAGGTGGAGGCAAGAACACGTCACACAATTTCCCCAGAAATTGTAGATTTTCTAGTTGAATAATTATTATTATTATTATATTATTATTTGATATAATTATTTATAGTTATTTATTATATTATAATTTATGATTTTTTGTTTCAAACTTTATCATACCCGGGATGTCTACTAGACTCTGGTTTGGACAGATTTAAGTGAGTTATTCCTAAGAATTACAGGCCTACAATATAAAACGCCAAATTTCCATGCAAAATAATTGTACCGCTTTCAGCACCTAAAATCTGAAATAATCATACCACCAGGGAGGTTAAAAAATAAAACAAGCATTACAATCACTTTAAGGGAATAGTCCTTTTTAAAAATTTTAATAAATCACCCACATTAATAAAATGAAAAATGTGCAGTTATTAACCACGTAAGGACTAGCCTCGTTTTGAGATTTTTGGTGTTTACAAGTTTAAAACAGTTTTTTTTTGCTAGAAATTTACTTAGAACCCCCGAAACATTATATATTGTTTTTTTCTAACACCCTAGAGAATAAAATGGCGGTCATTGCAATATTTTTTTCACACCGTATTTGCGCAGCGGTCTTACAAGCTCACTTATTTTGGAAAAAAATTCACTTTTTTGAAGAAATAAGACAACAGTAAAGTTAGCCCAATTTTTTTTTTATATTGTGAAATATAATGTTACCCTGAGTAAATTGATATCCAACATGTCATGCTTCAAAATTGCGCCCGCTGGTGGAATGGCGACAAACTTTTATCCTTAAAAATCTCCATAGGCGACGTTTAAAAAAATTCTACAGGTTGCATGTTTTGAGTTACATAGGAGTTCTAGGGCTAGAATTATTGCTCTCGCTCTAACGATTGCGGCGATACCTCACATGTGTGGTTTGACCACCTTTTTTATATGCGGGCGCTACTCATGTATGCGTTCGCTTCTGTGCGTGAGCTCGTCGGGATGGGGCGCTTTAAAAAAAAAAAAAAAATTTGGATCACCTTTATTCCTATTACAAGGAATGTAAACATCCCTTGTAATATAAAAAAAGCATGACAGGTCCTCTTAAATATGAGAACTGGGGTCAAAAAGTCCTCATATCTCATATTTACATAAATAAAAATGTTGTAAATTTGAAAAAATGTCAGTTTAAGGCCCCTTTCACACGAGGCGGACTCCGCTTCCACGGAGTCCGCCTCTGTCCGCCGGCTCAGCGGGAGATCTCTCCGTTGATCTCCGCTGAACCGGCGGGTGACAAGTCCCTCTCTGCTCACTGAGCGGGGAGGGGCTTGCGAGCGCCGCTGGTCTCTATGGAGAGATCGGATGAAAACGGACAGCGACGGATCTGGACGTAGAGCCATACGTCTGCTTTTGGCGGATCGGACCGGGTCGGATGTCAGCTGACATCCGACGCTCCATAGACTAACATGGAGCGCCCGTTCAGATCCGCCGTCAAAACTGACAGGCGGATCTGAACGGTCCGATCGTGTGAAAGAGGCCTAAGACATATGGGCGGAAGTGACGTTATGACGTCGCTTCCGCCCTGCTATGGTATGGAGAAGGGGGCCATCTTCCCCTCACTCGTCTCCATACCCGGCCACGGACAGGTCCCGACAACTCCGGTAAGTGGTGGAGGGCATGGGGGGCACCTCTCCCGCCGCCGATAACGGCGATTTTGCGGCGAATCTGCCGCAGAGAGCACCATTATCGTAAACACGACCGGCTCCTGAATAGATGGATACCTCGGTTGTGGCAGCAGGAGCCGGTTGGCAAGTGGTTAAAGTGATTGTAAAGTAGGGATCAACCGATATAGTTTTTTCGGTGCCTCTCAGGGCCTCTCAATTTTTACACTTTTTTTTTTTTATCACTGTTATTGCTATCACAAGGAATGTAAACATCCCTTGTAAAAGTAAAAGGCAGTGACAGGTACTCTTTTTATGGAGGGATCAGGGGTCTATACCTCTGCACTTTTATACCTCAGCGTTTTTGAATAATTTCTATTTTCTTTTTAAAACTGGCACATTTAGGATGCCAGTAATCCGGGCAGTGATGTCATAACATTGCTTCCGGGTTACTAGATCTGAGACCTGAACGAAGCATCGGTTGCTCGGGCCTCCCGGTGGGATGGTGGAACCTGGGCGAGCAGTGGAAGGCGGCGGGAGGGGGGGATGTCCCCTTTTGCTGCTTGTAATAACAGCCGGTTGCTGAGCCACATCGGTTGTTATTACAATAAAGCATCACCCTGGTAAAACTCCTTGAAGTAATATCGGGTACGTTCGCGACTGATACTTCAAAGAAGTGAATATCGATCGATCCTTATTGTGAATGTAGAAGTCTTTTTATCTTAATGCATTCTATGAAAACAATACTTATACTTGTTCAAATATGGTCTTCATAGAAGAGTCATCAGAAGAAAACCTCTTCTACGTCCTCACCACAAAAATCAGCGTTTGAACTTTGCAAATGAACATATAGACAAGCCTGAGGCATTTTGGAAACAAGTTCTGTGGACCGATAAAAATGGTTAAAAGGTTAAAATAGAACTTTTTGGCCGGAATGAGCAAAGGTACGTTTGGAGAAGAAAGGGCACAGAATTTAATGAAAAGAACCTCTGTCCAACTGTTAAGCATGGGGGTGGATCAAAAAAAAATGGATTCAATAAAATTTCAGCAAATTTTGGATGGTAACTTGATGCCATCTGTGAAAAAGCTAAAGTTAAAGAGAGGATGGCTTCTACAAATGGACAATGATCCTAAACACACCTTAAAATCCACGGGGGATTACATCAAGAGGCGTAAACTGAAGGTTTTGCCATGGCCTTCACAATCTCCTGACCTCAACATTATTGAAAATCTATGGATAGACCTTAAAAGAGCAGTGCGTGACAGACAGCCCAGAAATCTCAAAGAACTGGAAGACTTTTGTAAGGAAGAATGGGCAAAGATACCTCAAACAAGAATTGAAAGACTCTTGGCTGGCTACAAAAAGCGTTTACAAGCTGTGATACTTGCCAAAGGGGGCAGTACAAGATATACATGAAGTACCCCTGATGACGTCACGTTGTGGCGAAACGATCGTCGGGGTAACCGCGCCCACACGTCCTGCGCATGCGCGATCGCAATTCAAAACTCTTGGAGAGAGTTTTTTTTCCTGTATGCTAAATAACTCTGTCAGTTTGCACTAGTTTACTAGTGTTTTTTGCTATTTGGCCTGTCTGTACTATAGACTGTTTTTATCATTTTCCTAATGCTCGATGGAG
The DNA here is from genome assembly GCA_028564925.1 of Lithobates sylvaticus. Taxonomy (NCBI): domain Eukaryota; kingdom Metazoa; phylum Chordata; class Amphibia; order Anura; family Ranidae; genus Lithobates; species Lithobates sylvaticus. The sequence continues at coordinate 90,710,681 of CM053038.1, forward strand.
CTTTATTAAAGGAATCCTCTTTTTTATCATACCACATGATTTGGAGCCTTTTATTTTATCTTTTTGGGCAATTTCCTGGGAGACCTGCTGCAATACAAGCGTTCAGTTCCAGAAAATAGGCTACGGTTGATGCAGAGATTGACACCTGGATGATTTTGATCGTTCATTGTGATATGCCTTTAAAGATCATCATTCTGGTAAGCCTTCATTTTACACTTTACGAATAGATGATGAGATCTACGTGGTCAATCTGAACACTACCCATGATAATTTTGAATGCACGTCTGAAAGGAGTTTCTTTTGTTTATATCACGTTTTCTATATTGTATTTTTACAGTATATTTTTTATGATTTATGGACATTTATTAGGACTTCACCGCACTAATTTAAATGTATTATTTTTTTGTGCATGCATAAGTGTTTATTCAATGTATGTTTTTTACACTATTTGGATATGGTTTTGTATGGCATGATTACACTACAGTAATTTTTCACTATTATCAGTTATCGGAAGTATACACTGATTTATCACTTTATTAATTTTATATTGTGAGCGCTGCACTTCTTTTTCCTTTTATCACAGTACAAGATATTAACTCTGCAGGGTGCCCAAACTTTTGCAGACGCCATTTTTTTGTTTTCTATAATTTTGAAAGTGTAAATGATGGAAATAAAATCTAACTTTTTTTGACATATTATAAGAATGTCTAATCTGTAATTTGATGCCATTTGGAGATTTTTTTCATCTTTCCTTGGCTTCGTTATGCACATTAATACACATTTTTACCATGCTGATCCCTGTCTTTTTGATGTAAGTGTAATAAAACCTCCTTTTTTAAATAAATGATTTTAAATACTGCACCATAAGAGTGTTCTTTTCTCTTCCTCTCTATATGACGATACTGGAGCTTTGAATACGCTAGACAGACACACACAGAATGGATGACAGCAGCGGTTTGAATTAATTCCTGTGACCTCATGTATGACATCTTGGATTTTCCCATATGCGTAATTTGACTCCCTGTAATAGGGGTCAAATTAAGTCTGGTGAGTGCATTGTGTGTCTGCATACTGGTGGAGAGAAACCTTTCCTATACTCACTGAGGACGGTATTCACGTGTGGGATCTATACATGGACTTCACAATTTTTATATATTTTCTATAATTTAAATGAAGATGTATTTATTCACTATGGTGATATGTATTTTATGAGCACGGTCCCAATACGTTTGGTAATATAGTGTGTATGTATATATACGGGACATAACTTTGTGAGCTATACTTAAAGTGGAGTGCCCACAATAAAGAAAAAATTAAAAGTCAGCAGCTACAAATACAGCAGCAGCTGCTGACTTTTAATAATCGGACACTTACCTGTCCCAGGGTCCAGCGATGCGGGGGAACGAGGCCCCCCCTCGTTCCCCGCTCGGCTCGCGGCGCCAGCATTCTTAATGTGGGCACAGCCGGGCACCCACTGCGCATGCGCGAGCATGCGCCGTGATTTGGCGCTCAGTCACCTGGGACACGTGACAGGTCCCAGATGACTGTGCGCCGCCGAGGAGAAGTGATGTCAGTGCCCGGGCGCTGAAGGTGGCAGACTACGAGGGAAAAAATTTAAAGTCAGCAGCTACAAATACTGCAGCTACTGACTTTTAATAATGGGACACTTTCCTGTTCCAGGGTCCAGCGATCAGCTCGGCGGCACCGGCATTGCAACTGTGGGCACCCAACTGTGGCTTCACACTGCGCATGCGCGAGCGGTGCCGCGATTGGCCGCACAGTCATCTGGGACACGTGACAGGTCCCAGATGACTGGGGAGCCCTTCCTGTGCCGAGGGGAAGTGATGTCACCAGCCCAGGCACCGAAGGAGGCAGACTGCGAGGGACCCCTAGCAACAGGCATTTAGAGGCAAGTTAAAAAGAAAATTTGCAATTATTTTTTTTTATTTATTTTTTTAGGAATTTTAAGCATTTTTATTTTTTAGGGGGAAAGACCACTTTAAGTCAGCACATTTTGGCAAATATGCATTATATGGCATAAACCTGCAGGGGCCCATTTTAAAAGTATTTTTTTTTTATTTGAGTTTACTACAGTTTTATTATAGCTATACATTTATACATAAAATAAATATTTCACCAGGATTTCATTTGTTTGTGGATTGTTGTGCTAGTTAAAAAAGTGTATGATATACTATAGTCATAGTTCTTTTTTTTTTTTTTTTCAGTAATAGGGAATCACCCAACATGGAACAAATTGTGGCTGTAAAGAGTACCTGTGATCACAATTTGTTCATGAATTCCAACTTTAAATTTCACAGCTATGAAGTCTTCTGTACCATGACTTTTATAAGGTAGCAGTAGTCAGTTATTTAATGAACTGTGGCAATGTCAGGTAAATCAGTACATCTGATGGAATAATGATATGACAAAAGTGACAGGTTGACTTGTTTATCACTTATCAGGGCAAATGCAAAAATGCCTGAACACTATTCCATGCATGAGTGAGAAATCGGAGTCATCGTTCCAACATCTCATGTTTGTAAAGCTCTGATTGGACGGATGCCAAGCAGTTATCTCTACACTCCAGGAAGAAGTGAAATGCTATGGCAGAAAACAGTCTCTTTCACTGTCAGTGTAATTCCAAAAATTATCAGGTGACGGTGGAAGGGCACTAATGGCAGGAGATCACATCTCCGCCTTATGCTTTTTATTTATTATTATTTATATATATATAAAATGTATGTGTTTGGCTAAATCTCAAGCAGTATTAAACCCAAAAACAAACATATTACAGCTTACAAATTCTTAGATGTGATGGCTGCATTTTTTTTCTTTTTTAGGCTTTTTTTTCTATATTCATCTGGTGATGCAGCCAGCGAGTCTGTTTTTCACAAGCTCTCCAGCAGAATGTATCAGTTTACATGGATGAGACAAACCACTTAACACTGGCATGACTGATTTAAGTTGTGTCTCACTATTACACGAGGTGTGTTACTGGCCAGATCACCAGGTGAAAAAAGCCAAAGAAAAGATAACTGATGCAGCCACCACATCAGATGATTGTAAGCTGCAATATACAGTGGGGAAAATAATTATTTGATCCCTTGCAGACTTTGTAAGTTTGCCCACTTATAAAGAAATGAAGGGTCTATAATTTTTATCATAGGTGTATTTTAAATGATAAACAGAATATCGACCAAAAATCCAGAAAAAAAACGGGACGATCGTGAGAAAAGTGAGGGATCAGCCCAGAACTACACAGGAAGAGCTTGTGATTGATCTCAGGGCAGTTGGGACCACAGCCACCAAACAAACCATTAGTAACACAATACACCGCTATGGATTGAAATCCTGCAGGGCCTGCAAAGTCCCCATCCTCAAGAAGGCACATGTACAGGCCCATCTGAAGATTGCCAATGAACATCTAAATGATTCAGAGAAGGACTGGGAGAAAGTCCTGTGGTCAGATGAGATCGAAGTTGAGCTCTTTGGCATTAACTCGACTCGCCGTGTTTGGAGGAAGAAAAATGCTGACTATGACCCTTAAGAACACCATCCCTACAGTCTAGCACGGGAGGTGGAAACATGATGCTTTGGGGCGGTTTCTCTGCTAAAGGTACAGGCTGACTTTGCCACATTGAGAGGCCGGTGGACAGGGTCATGTATTGTAAAATCTTGGATAAGAACCTTCTTCACTCAGCCAGAACACTGAAGATAAATCGTGGATGGGTCTTCCAGCAGGACAATGACCCAAAACATACCACCAAGGCAACAAAGGAGTGGCTCAAGAAGAAGTACATTAAGGTCATGAAGTGACCTAGTCAGTCTCCAGACCTTAATCCTATAGAAAATTTATGGAGGGAGCTGAAACTTTGAGTTGTCATTTACCTATGATAAAAGATTATAGACCCTTCATTTCTTTGTAAGTTGGCAAACTTACAAAATCTGCAGGGGATCAAATAATTAATTTTCCCCACTGTAATACATTTGTGGTTTTAATATTGCTTTAAGCCTTGTTTACATACGAGCTATGCTTTTACCCCCCCCCCCCCCCTGCTCCCTCTTAAGCTGGAAAAGTCTGGGACTGGGATGTACACATTCTGTGGCCGTTATGCTTTGCATTGCAGTACAACTGCCCACTGAATGTGACCCCCATTCAACAGAACTGGGTCGCACTGTACTTGTGTACAATGCACATTGGTTTTTAGGGGTTAAACAAACAGTGAGGAGATAACACCTCCTCAGTGCCTGTCAAATGCCCTCTGAAGACTGCTGTTGTGCCCTTCTGAAAATACTAGTTGTCTGGCTGTCATGTTGACTTTCTGGTTTCAATACTTTCCACACCTGACAGCATAATTGTCTGTAAACTCTAGGGTCTCTTAAAATTCCAGGAGATCAGCAGTAGCAACAACCACAAACACTGGCACCAAGCTTGGGGGTTCCTGGCATCTTCTAGGTTCCAAAATTTGGACTACCATATATACTCGAGTATAGGTCGACCTGAATATAAGCCGAGGCTCTTAATTTACTACAAAAAAAACCTGGAAAAACGCATTGACTCGAGTATAAGCCGAGGGCGAGAAATGTGCAGCTACTGTAAGTGGAAAAGAGGGTCAATAATGCCCATTTGCAGCTGCATACCTCCATGTGTCCTGTGCATGCCTACCTCCCTGTGTACTGTGTACCTCCCTGTGTCCTGTGCATGCCTCCGTGTGCCCTTCTGCATCAAACAGCGTGTCATAAAAACATACGGCGGCCATTCCTTTATTCAAAAGCCGCGCCTCCTCCTCGTCTGTGATAGGCGGAACACTCAATTTTCCCGCCTATCACGGACATCCACTCATCCTCATACCACGGACGAGGATGAGAGGATGTCCGTGATAGGTGGAACACTGACTGCTGGTAAATTGAGTGTTCCGCTTATCACAGACGAGGAGGAGGCGCGGCTTTTGAACACTGGAATGGCCGCCGTCTGTCTGCATGACACGCTGATCAGGTAGGCAGACAGCGGCGACTCGAGTATAAGCTGAGGGGGACACTTTCAGCCCAAAAAAAAGGGCTGAAAAACTCGGCTTATACTCGAGTATATACGGTAATCAGAAAGAAACCTCTTGACCATGTCTGCATGCATTACATATTGTGTTTTATTTACCGGATTTATGGTTTTCATCAATAAAGCAGTTGTACCTAATAAAGTGGCGTCAGCTTTCTAACACTCCAATGCCTCAATTCATTACATGGTCATTCTCTGATCGGAACAAAAAAACTTTTTTTTTTTTCATTCTAACATATTGGTGCATTGACCTTCTACAGTGCTGATACACCTCCCAACTATGGTATGTATTTTTTTTTAACATTACCTCTTTATTCAACATTTTCTTATTTACAATATCCATACATACACCATTTTTTTTACAATAACTTTACAGAGTATATATTTTTAAACTTCTAATTACTTATTTCCATAGATCCCCAGCAGAGACTATATACCCCAAATAGAATTACCTATACAAAACCATCCATAACAAAAACAAAAAACAAAAAACAAAAAAAAAGAAAAAGGGGAAAAAAAAAAAAAGGGAGGATCCCCCTCCCACTTCCCTTTCCTCTTCCACCCTCTCCACCCATACCACTCAACCCTTCCCATACAGCCCATATTTTTTTTTCCCTATCCACTCTCTCATCTTACATTCTTTACTATTAAATTTGAAATCCAAGAGAATGAGGCCAGACCTGGTGTTATTAACCAGGGTCCCCACAGCTTAACTAATATATCCATTGTACCCCTATTCTGATAAGCCTGTCTCTCCATTAATATTGCCTCATTTACCTGGGAGCGCCATTCCTCAAATACTGGAACACTGGAGGACATCCATTTTCTAGCTATTAACTTACGGGCTATAAATAATAATCTGCCGATTGAAATGGACATTTCCCTCGGATATAACTCTTCATTAAGATAACCCAGTAGACATATTTTGGGGTCCAGTTCTATTTGGCTATTATAAACCCCATTAATTGTGGACACCACTTCTCGCCAGTATCTGACCAGTTTAGGGCATTTCCAAAGCATATGTAGCAAATCTGTCTGGGGTTGCTTACATCTTGGGCAGTCCAAAGTTTCCCTACGCCCCCACTTATATAATTTTACTGGAGTCCTATATGTCCTATAAATAATAAACAGTTGTGTTAAGCATTGTGTAGATGATAAAGAGACCATCGGTGCCCTCTTCAGAATATTTTGCCATTCCTCCTCCAGTATAACCCCCAGATCTAGCTCCCAACCCTTTCTGCCTGGACTATCCAAAATATCTTGATAATTTGCCATAAGTTGGCTATATATTAGCGATATTAAACCTTTTTTTTCCCCTGTCCCTGCTAATAAAGATACCAATGGCATTGGTCTTATATTCATCCCGCCTCCTTTAAACTGGGAATAGGCTGCATGTCGCAGTTGTAAATATTTATAAAAATTGTTATGCGGCAGTTTATATAATTCCTGTAGCTCCTGAAAAGACTGTATATCGCTTTGAGCATAGAGCTGAGAGATATATTGTATTCCTTTGGAGCGCCAGTATTCAAACCCCTCTAGTTTACAGAGTTCTCCATAGTACCTATTCCCCCATATTGGAGAGAATTCTGACACCCCTTCATATTTCATTGTGCGCCTCATTTCCTGCCATACTTTATTCATTAGCACCAATGTTGTGCTAGAGTGAATACAGGCAAATGATCCTGATTCTAGTTGGGCCATAAGATTATAGCTTGAACACTGACTTAATAGCACAGCCTGTATTGGGTCTCTCCAATCCATCGTCCCCCACCCCGCAAAATGCTGCAATTGAGAAGCTATAAAATACACTCTTGGCTGTGGCACTGCCAGACCCCCCCCTTCTTTAGTTCTCTGAAGGGTAGACAGTCTAATCCTAGAGCTCTTACCTTTCCATATTAGCTTACGGAACAGAGAATCTATTTTTTTGAACCATTTTAACGGAATCCATATAGGTGAATTATGTAGAGCATATAATAATTGGGGGGCCCACGTCATTTTTATCAGATTTAGTCGGCCTACTACTGATAGAGGTAATTTGGACCATGCTATACTCTTGTTTAAATTTCTCCAAAATGGGAGTTAAATTATACTGCAAATAATCTTTTAACCTTGGGTATATCCATATTCCTAAATATTTAAAGAATTTCACTACTTTAATTTGATCGGCCTCCTTCGGTATATTAAAACTGAATTCATCAAGTGGGAATAGGACCGATTTGTCCCAGTTAATAGTAAAGCCTGAGAATGAGACAAATTTTTTTATAAGTGTCATTAAGGATATCAAGGAGTTATCAGTGTCGCCAAGGAACAGCAGTGCGTCGTCCGCATATAATGATATCTTTTCGTTCCTTGGCCCTCTAATAAACCCACAAATATCCTCCGATTGTCGAACCGCTTCTGCTAGCGGCTCCACAGCCAGTGCAAACAATAATGGGGATAATGGGCACCCTTGTCTGGTGCCTCTTGATAATGAGAAGAACTCTGTCACCACCCCATTAATTTGCATACAAGCCCTTGGGTCAGAGTATAGAAGCTTGATCCATTGTATAAAGTTATGTCCCAGGCCAAACCTATCTAATACCTCCCACATATATGTCCACTTGACGCTGTCGAATGCTTTTGCAGCGTCGAGTGACAAAATAGCCCTCCTCCCCATGTTATCTGCTGGTAACTGCATATTTAAAAAAAGTCGCCTCAAATTGATCGATGTAGACCTAGTATGTATAAAACCAGATTGATCTGGATGGATCAATCCTTGCATGACTCTACCCAATCTATCTGCCAGGATCCTGGCCAGGATCTTAGCGTCTGAATTTAATAACGATATTGGGCGATAAGATTCCGGAGTCAAAGGATCCTTATCTGGCTTTAGTAACACTATAATACAGGCTTCATTCATAGAGTCAGGAAGTTTAAAGGTTTCCCATGCATGGTTAAATACCTTCAGTAATTCCGGTAGCAGAATATCCCCATAGTATTTATACACTTCTGCCGGTAACCCGTCTAAACCTGGGGCTTTATTGTTTGGGGCTTCTAACACTGCCTGTCTTAGCTCCTCCAGCGTCAGCGGGGCATTGAGTTCCTCTCTAGCCGCACTAGAGAGCGAAGGCAGATTTAGAGGGTCCAAAAAATCTCCAAGAAGTGTCATAGAATATTCAGTCTTGCTCTGATACAGATCACTATAGAAAGAAAAAAAAGAGTCTTTAATTCCATTTTGATCATTTGTAATCTCACCCCCTATTTTACGAATAGCGGAAATAAAATTAATTTTCTCCTGAGATTTTGCCACTACGGCTAGCATATGCCCTGGTCTCTCCCCTTCCTCCCAGCCACAACATCTGGAAAGAAAGCAGGCCTTATCAGCCTTATCCAGTACTAATCGTCTATATAATTGTTGTGTATCCCTCCAGGCGCATCGGTTGGGGGTGGTAGGGTCTTGTATATATTGAGCTTCCTTTTGCCGAACCTCTGCTGCTAATAAAGGTTCACTTTCTACATTCAATTTTTTCTGCACACTTATTGCCTTCAATAGGACCCCTCTCAGAAATGCCTTCATGGTGTCCCAGACCACCTGGCTTGAAGCAGAGTTCTCATTAATGGAAAAAAACTCCCTTAAAGCTCGACTCGTTGAATCTCCCTGTGACATTTCCTTTAACCAAAAAGCAGGGACCTGCCAGTTAGGCTTCAACCTAGGCTTTATTTTATTTAAAGAAACTAAAATGGGGGAATGATCTGACAGGCCCCTAGTTAAATATTGTATATTAGACACCCATGGTAAGGCTAATTCCGTGCCCAATGTTAGGTCTATTCTTGATAGGGTTTTATACGTGTTAGAGCAGCAAGAGTAGGCATTAGACAGTGGATTTTTAAGTCGCCAGATATCCTGTAGACCCAATTCTCTACAATATCTAAAAAAAGGAGTATCCCCTTGAGGGCCAGCTGGATATCTATCTCTACTAGGATCACAAACACTGTTAAAATCTCCCACTATCAAGAGAGGTATCCCTGGATTATCTATCAGAAATTCACCTATCTGGCGAATTACCTCACCATTATATGGTGGAGGGATGTATATTGAACCCAGTATAAATTCTATGGAAAATAATTTACACACTAACATTATGTATCTCCCTTGTGGATCCAGCAACACTTGCCTGCAGGAAAACTGTATTTTAGAAGAAATTAATATACTTGTACCTCTAGCATATGTAGAATATACAGCATGATACTGAATTGGGTACATTTTATCTTGCAGTAGATTAACTATCTCGGGTTAGATGCGTTTCCTGCAGGCAAACTATCGATGGTGAATATTGCCCCAGTGTATCAAACATAGCCCTCTTCTTAGTACGGTCCTTTATTCCTCTTATGTTCCATGATAGAATCAAAATTTCATTTGCCATATTTCTCTATATGTATATGTGTACACACCAATATTATTTAAAGTCTTAACGAGCAACCATAAAAAGAATAAGGAGTACCTAGGACCTATATGCATACCGACACCTAAACTTTTATCCATATATATATATATATATATTAAGCAAAATCCTATAAGAAAGGCTTGATCCACAAGTATGTAACCCGTTAAATTCTGTCTGAACGGTAGAGGTGGATATAGCTGAGAAAGAAGGGGAGGGGGGGGGGGGGGAGAAACAGAGAAAAAAGGAAAAAGGGGATCCAAAAAACAGGAAAAAAAAGAAAAAGAAAAAAACACCACACCCACACAAGCATCCAAAAAAGGAAGGAAAACCTCCAAAAAGGAGAAAAAAAATAAAAATAAATAAAAATAAAAAATGATTTCCTTTTTTTTGAATGCCACACAAATTCCCGCAGGAAGATGTAAAAAAGGGTAACAAAAAAGAGTTCATCCAGGCTTGCTAATGGGCCACTAGCCCACTATTAGGAAGACAAGTTTGTCTGACTATACTCCACTACATCTCCGCCTATAGCCAGCAGGAGGGAGGACAAAGAGAGAAAAAAAAAAAAAAAATGGAAGAAGGAAAGAAGAAAAAAAAAAAAAAAAAGGAAAAAACCCCAAAAAACTCTAGGGTAGCCTTATATATTTATATAGCGGCAATTACATCCTAATAATTAAACCAGCATTTTTTTCTAGTCAGTTCCTTTTAGAATGTAACAATATAGCTGGAAGCAAAAAAAAAAAAAAAAGGAATTGAAAAAGAGAGAAAAAATGGAAGGAAAGAAGAAAAAAAGTAGGGGCAGATTTTCTCTCTTCTCTTTTCTTTACCTCTTCCCCTAGATCCAGTCCTCCATCCTTCAAGCTGTATTCTTATTGGAATTAGGGATAGACAAGGATTGTTCATTTCTGTCCAGCCAACTATTGGCCTCTTTAGGATCAGCAAAAAATATAGTTTCTCCCTTAGCCACGATCCGAAGTTTAGCAGGATAAAGCATTGCGTATTGAATTTGGAGGGTTCGGAGGCGCCTTTTAATATCTGTAAATTGGGCTCTTTGTTTTTGAACTGTCGCAGAAAAGTCCGGGAAGAAAGAAACTCTTGATCCATTCACCTCTATATTTCCTTTAGTACGTGCTAGGGAGAGGATTTTGTCTCTATCTCTAAAATGGAGCATTTTTAAGATAATTGGTCGGGGGAAATTACCCGGAGGAGGAGATCTAGCTGGAATGCGGTGCGCCGTTCTACAGCAAAGAAGGAGGTAAAATTATGTAAATTTTAGAAATGTTTTTAACTAAGGTCTGTGGCGTAAGCACTTCAAAACATGAAGTAATTGGCCCACATGATCAGACATTCATAGAAACTGTGGCGTAGCACTTTTATTGTAATATGGTTCAGTCTGTGCAAAACCACATGAAACTTGTCTTACAGCATTGTTCATTTAGTGCACAAAAAATGCACCAATATTTACACCAGAAAACGGATGCATTTCCCTTTGTAAATTCCCCAGAATTGAAGGATTGGCAAGTTAAACTGATAAGGCAAAAGTCCTTAAATCATACCCCTTGACGAGCCTTAGTTTATTAACCAAAAGGAGTGTATTAGATCAAGTTATATTCTTACATAAAACACATTTAAAAAAAAAAAATATGAAAAATATAAATAAAAATAAATCTCTATACAATTTTTTGTATTGCCAATTACTATCCCAGTATGGCAGACTGGAGTCTTATTCAAAACATTCAACGTCTTCGTCTTCTTTTCTTGACTGGAACTTCTGCAAGAAAGAGAAAAGGCGTAATGAATAAATCCAGAGATTACAAAACAGGCAAACATGATAGTTGAAAATTCATCTTCACGATATCAGCCAAGGTGTGGCTAAGATTTCACTAATCCAAAGGCAATGCCTTCCCTCACCACAATTTATTTTGTGCACACACAAACATATTACCCAGTTTTTGGTCAAATATAAAAGATGCGGTTGCAATAATTTAACAGATAACAAACATGTCAAGCCTTAAAATTTTGCATGCCTGTGAAACAGCAACAAACTTCAGTAACCAAAACTGTCCATAGGCAAAGCTTTAACCACTTACACCCTTCCTAACCAGACCAGTTTTCAGTGCTCTCACATTTTGAATGACAATTACTCAGTCATGCAAAAATGTACCCATATGAAATTTCTGTCCCTTTTTTTTCACACAAATAGAGCTATCTTTTGGTGGTATTTAATCACCACTGGGTTTTTTTTTATTTTTTGTGCCATAAATGAAAAAAGACCAAAAATTTGGTAAAAAAATAAAAAATGCATTTTTGTTTCTGTTACAGAATTTTGCAAAATTTGTACTTTTTCCTTCATAAATTTTGCCCAAAATTATACTGCTACATATCTTAGTTAAAAATAACCCAAATAAGTACTTATGATTTGGTCTGTGTGAAGGTTATAGAGTCTACAAGCTATGGCACCAATCATTGAAAAAATGTCATATTATCAGGTTATTTCTCTCACATAGCATGTGCATACCACAAATTACACCCCAAAATACATTCTGCTACTCCTCCCAAGTATGGCAATACCACATGTGTGAGACTTTTACACAGCCTGGCCACAGAGAGGCCCAACATGCAGGGAGCACCATCAGGTATTCTAGGAGCATAAATTACATATCTAATTTCCCGACAACCTATTACATTTTGAAGGCCCTGGAACACCAGTCCAATGGAAAGAGCCACAAAATTACCCCATTTTGGAAAGTAAACACCCCCAATGTATATTCTATGAGGCATAATGAGTCTTTTGAACATGTAATTTTTTTCCCCCGGAGGTTTTTGGAAAATCTAGAAAGAAATTAAAAAACACTTTTATTTTTTATTTTATTTTTTTTACACAAACTTGTCAATTTATAAGATATTGCCAACACAAAGCATGTGCATACCACAAATTACACCCCAAAATACATTCTTCTACTCCTCCTGAGTATAGCGAAACCACATGTGAGACTTTTACACCGCCTGGCCACATACAGATGCCCAATATACAAGTAGCACCTCCAGGATCCACTGATGACACTGTAGTGGCAGTAATGTGGCACTGATGGTACAGATTAGCACTGTAGTGGCCTTGGTGGCAATGTAGAGCACTGTAGTGGCACTGAAGAGCACTGTAGTGGCCCTGTAAAGCACAGATGTAGATCACCAATGTGATGGGCACTGTAGTGGCACAAGGGGCACTGATGTGCTCTGTAGGGACACAAGGGGCACTGATGTGACTCTGTGAAGCACAGTAAAAATCAATAAGACTTACTGTGCTTCACTCCTCACATGCTGTATTGATGTGAGGAGAGAGCTGAACCCCTGCATGACCTGGATTATTTACATTGTGATCGCTCCATTATTGGAAGGAGCAATCACGTGGTAAAGGGCCGCTGTCATTGGCCCTTTAACTAGATCCGCAATGCGTCCAGTCCAGTGAACCCAGCTAGCACGGACACTTCCGGATGTGGGCCCCAGGGGGCATGCGGGAAGTAAAAGTGTGGTAGGAAGTCGTTGTACGCCCTCCCAGAGTTATCCGACTGCGCTGTAGCTGTCATTCGGTTATGGTCCAGGCAAGTGGTTAAAAGCCTCTACAGCAGGGGTCTCAAACTAGCGGCCCTCCAGCTGTAGTGAAACTACAAGAAAACTCAATGATAGAGTTTGCAATTTCTCCTAAAGTTATACATTTTGAGACTAGAACATCTGTAGAAATGTATACATAAAAATTTATAGATTTATTAAGGTTTGTATTGTCACCTTAGTGCCAGCTGCCCATATCTTTGAGTGTTCACTTGCTTTGCTGTATACACATCTGTAGAAACGTGCCAATTTCAATGCTACAGTTGGGATTTAAATGGGTCTATTTTAAGCACCCTGGTAGGCATGATGTGGTGATCTGTACCAGTCTAGCTTTAACTGAAATGTCAGTACTAAAGCAACCATCAAGTGTACCTAGACATTCAGGAATATCAAAAGCACACAGTTTAAAGTTAAAAAAAAAAAAAAAAACACAATCAAAATCAAATCTCCAACACACCCCTCCTAACCTGTGCTAGTCTGTTCTTTGGCGCCATTACTTACCTCTTCCACTGCTCCCCCCACAGCTTAGATCTCAACCGCCACCTCATACAAAGTCACTGGCCATTGCCACCTAGTGTCAGTGTTAATTACACAGTGAACAGCAAGCCTCTCACCCGAGCACTGGGGTCTGGTAATTGCCACTTCAAGTGTTGCAGGTCACCCATTTACAATAAACTTTGGGCACCATGACCTGCACACAGTGGTGGCAACCAAGCGGCCATAAAAATAAGTTTAAAACAGTGGCATGCTTAGGACATTTTGGGGATTTTTCCTTGTATTCTAACAGGTTTAAGACACGGATTGATAAAAAAAAAAACTGCATGCTTACTGGTTTATGATTCAGGTCCCAGCAGAGAATTCAGAAGAAAAACCTGCTCCCAGGACATTTCCCTGCCACCAGCTCAGCGAAAATCATCTTTACTCTGCTCAATGTGAACCTGGAGCGCTATGTGTGCCTGTGTAATCCCTCTGTTACTACACATCTAGGTGGCTGAATCAAATCTGTGTAATTTATACAGTATATGGTACCAACTTACCAGACAAAAAAATACATTACTGACACACAGAAACACAACCCCTCTATGATAAATAAATAGTCAGATAATGCTCCCACCTTCACTGCTGGAAGATGAAGCCTCTTCAGAAATCACTGGCATCTTTACAGAAGACTTCTTCTTTATCAAAGAAAGGTAAGCTGAAATGAAAAGATCAATAGTAATCAGGTCTATAATTCAGTTATGCAGAACTGCAGTTTTCAATGTCCTTTGAGGCTGTTATTTCTTTAGGCTCACAAATACCATACCATTAGGGAGACGTGTGATGGGGGTAAAATTTATTTTGAAGCAGGACAACGACTCCAAACACACAGCCAATGTCATTAAGAACTATCTTTAGTGTAAAGAAGAACAAGGAGTCCTGGAAATTATGGTTTGGCAACCACAGAGCCCTAATCTCAGCATCATGGAGTCTGTCTGGGATTACATGAAGAGACAGAAGGATTTGAGGCAGCCTACATTACCAGGAGATGTGTGGTTAGCTCTCCAAGATGTTTGGAACATCCTACCAAGTTCCTTAAAAAACTGTGTGCAAGAGTTCCTAGAAGGATTGATGCTGTTTTGAAGGCAAAGTGTGGTCACACCAAATATTGATTTGATTTGGATTTCTCTTCTGTTCATTTACTTTCCATTTTGTTAATTAATAAAACAAACTATTAACACTTCTATTTCTGAAAGCATTCTTAATTTTCAGCATTTTTTCACAGCTGCCTAAAACTGTTGCATAGTAGTGTATAACGGACATCCAGATATGGGGGTGCCTGTGATCCCTTACTCCTAGGAGTCCTGTGCCCCTGTGTACGCTCAAATACAGGCTGCAAAGTTCATGGTCAGTGTAAAAGGAAATACCTCGCTTCTGTGCCTCTTTTGCTGCCATGTGCTTCTGTTTATCCGCTTTTCTTCTCTCAGCTTTTGTACTTTTGTAATCAGAGCCAGATTCAGAGGATGCCAGCTGAACCTGCCGATGCCGTCTTGACTTCATAGCCTATATAAGAAAAATATAATATAAATACAAAAACCACACATCGATTCACAGTAAATACATTTTTGATGCTCTATGATCTCATCTGGGCACTCCTGGAGTTGGGGGAATCAACAAGAACACTCACTTTAGCAATAAAGCTAACCATACAAAATGGACCATCATTTAAAGCTTATACCCAGTCACAACTGTTTTTCAAAGCTGTGGATAGTGTGACAAAGCGTAAGGCCGAATTCATACTATGTGTAGTGACCGGCATTTAAGAGTCCATTCACACAGGGGCAACTTTGGATCCGACTTCAAGTCGCCCCAGGTCGCGCTACATGAAAAAATTATTATTATTATTCTACACAATTTTTATTTATTTTTTTAATGGAAAAGAAAACAAGACTTTAGTATCACTTTAATTTATTGTCATGTTCATTTTATGCCTTTAGGGTATATTTTACCAGATAATCACATCTAATATCATTATTGCATTTTATATGATTTTTATGTATACATTTTCGGGGGTGCACTAGGTTGTGTTTTTGGTTCCATAGACTTCAATAAAAATGCAGCGAAAACTCATCAAAAATGCATCAAAAACGCAAGTTTGATGCATTTCTACTGCGTCTTTGCTGGTTTCTTACACAAGACAACAGAATCCACTCAAAAGGCAAATTCAAAACGTGTAAAAAAAAAAAAAAAAAAACGCACCAGGAAAACACATCAACCGCAACCTGCCCTAAAAGGGAATCAATGGATAAACCATTTGTAGAGTGAATTATGTATTGGACTATGTGTAATCTTCGATAGTGTGATCAAAACTAACGCCACTTTGTAAAAGTCTCTACAGTCTGCTGTGCCCCCCATACGTTCACTGAGATAAGAGAAGCCAGATAATTCCATCATACGGTGTCAGTGTATTAGGTTGTGCTGCCAGCATTCAGAACTCTGACAAGCTCATACAAATATAAACCCCACAGATATTTTACACCTTACCTGAGTCACAGCAGTATAAGACTTGGATTTTATCCCAGCCAAAACTCTTGCTCGCTCTGAGCCCTACAAAAGAGATCCATCAACCAAAATTAGATTAAAACTTCAGGACTACCTGAGGTCTAAATTATTACATCTGAAATGCAATTACAATTTAACTCTTTCAGTGCGTAGCTCCCTCCTACAGCAAAGCAAGTCACAAAATTAGATGTCTTTAAAAGTGCTTTGTTGACATATTTGCATGAGAGGTGTGATGCATTTTATTCTTTTTTTAACAATTACTGTTATACAAAGACAGCAGTCAATATGAGAAATACAAACATATAAAAGATATAAAAATTTGTAATAGTCAGTCCATAGGAGATTATTTTTGATGAGTTTGATAAATGTTTTATCCGCATTACTATTCATCCCTATGGAAGGTGCATTTTGAAGAAAACCGCACCGAACAGGGAAATTTACTAAAACTGATGCACACATAGAATCTGGTGCAGCTGTGCATGATAGCCAATCAATTTCTAACTTTAGCTTGTTCAGTTAAAGAGGAAGTAAACCCTGATGGGTTTTACTTCCTCTGTTTCCATGCAAAGGTAAAGCATAATGGACTACTATGCATACCTGACAGAGAAGCCTGCAATGTCACCGCTGTCCCCCCTGTAGCACGAAGCGTCCATCTTCCTTCCAGTTATCGTGGCTCCGGCGCTGTGATTGGCCGGAGCCACGATGACGTCACACCCACGCAGGGAGTCGCTGCTAGCAGCATGATCGCTGTTAGCAACGGCATGCTCAATGCGCCTGCGCCCCGCTGTCTACGGTGCATGCGCTGTAGACATCAGTGCCTGTCTTTTGCAAATATCGCCTAATATTTCCTAATCTAGGCTTAACTGTAGGTAAAAGTGGTCTGTAAGGGTTTACAACCACTTTAAGCTTTCAGAATAAAACCTGGAATCTGATTAGTTTCTATGCAGAAATGCACCAGATTTTGCGCTCTCCAACCTTAGTAAATCTCCCCCACATGAAAAGGTCCTAAAATTATTATAGAAATGATATGGCCATCAGAAGGGTATGCACATTCTGACAACTCAAAGATCTTTCACAGATTTGAACACAGTCACACTGTGTAGGTCTATAGATCTATCTATTAGAGCTGCACGATTCTGGCTAATATGAGAATCACAATTTTTTTGCTTAGAAGATAGATCACGATTCTCTCACGATTCTTGCAGCGTTTTCGTTTTATTCATTAAAGTGTATTTTTTCCCAAAAAAATTCAGTTTGAAAGACCGCTGGGCAAATACAGTGTGGCATAAAATATTGCAGCAATTGCCATTTTATTCCCTAGGGTCTCTGCTAAAATATATATAAAACATACAAAAAATATTGATTTTAACTTAAGAAAGAAGTGTCAGAAAAAGATTTAGACTTTAAGTGGTTAAACTTCCTTCATTTGCACGTTGTTGAAAACTTGGCAGGCTGCCTAGACTTTTCTTTACAAACATAAGTGTATCCCTTTGATCAAAGAAGGAAGGTTAGTTACAATGTTTTATATTCTAAACTTGGCAGACTGCCCAGATGTTTTCTTTTGACAGCCTAGTGAGCAAGAGATAGTCTCTTCACTTGTTATATGAAAGAATCGGCAAACTCAACAATTTAGATCGTGAGGGGGGGTGAATCGAGATCGCAATTTTAACGATTAATTGTGCAGCTCTACTATCCGTTTTATGTGTCATGTTTAAAGTGGAGTTCCACCCAGAAATGGAACTTCCGCTGTCTGGATTCCTCCCTCCGGTGTCACATTTGACACCTTTCAGGGGGGAGCAGATACCTATCTAATCCAGGTATTTGCTCCCACTTCCGGCGAAAGATCGCCGCAGTCCCTGCAGCGATCTACGCTATGTCTGGCCCCTCTTCCGCCCCCCCCCGGCGGTCTTCTGGGAGACCCACAGGTCCCAGAAGACAACGGGGGCCACTCAGAACGCGCAGCGCGATTCGCGCATGCGCTGTAGGGAACCAGGCTGTGCAGCCGCAAGGCTTTACTTCCCGATTCCCTTACTTAAGATGCTGGCGCCTCCACCTGGAGCCGAGGGACGGGTTGGGTTGGCTTTGGGTGAGGACATTGCGGGCTCCCTGGACAGTGTCCTTATTTTAAAAGTCAGCAGCTACAGTATTTGTAGCTGCTGACTTTTAATTTTTTTTTTTTCATGAGGAACTTCGCATTAAGGGCTGATAGTTACCTCCGACTCTTGAGAAGTCCCTTCTTTTTCCTCATCATTTTTAGTCCTTGGTGCCTGGTAGAAGAAAACAGATCAGATGATTCAGGTTAGAAATTGTATATACTTCTGTTAAAAGGATTTCTTAATATGCTTTCATATGAATCTTTCAGCCATTTTAAACTTTTAAAAGTAAAACAGCAGACAGATTTGGGGCTGATCTAATCAGACAAGGACTGGCAATAAGCCTTTCAGATACAGTGAAAGTAAGGTGAGTATTATGCATTCTATAGCCCATAACTCTTTTTATATGTATAATGCTCCTATAGGCGTGGTACATAGCTCTTTAGGTGTATGGTAAAGCTCAGTATTGTGTTATTTAACATACCCTGGTATCCTGTCTCCAGTACTGATATTGGGAGACCAAGGAGTTCAGGTTATTAGTAAAGTCTTCTTTAATCAAACTCATGCTTTTATCGGGCTCAGATTTATCCGCATGGATCAGACGTTTGGTTTTCTGGTAGTGCTCATGAACATTTATCATTTCCTGAAAAGATAAGAAGACACAATATGGGAGCATGAATATATAGAAATGGGTGTGAATAACATGTGAAACTTTGCCTGGAGGGTTAGTGATGGATCCCAGAGGAACCTGCGCATCTCCTCTCACTTTCTTTCGTAACATTTTCTCCTTATTTCTCGTCCTCATTTCTGTGCCCTTACCCTCCCCTTTCCCTCCAAACTCCCCCATCTACTTGTTGAAAATCGCTTACTATTTTTACAAGATATGTAATAATTTTATAGAATTTTTTTTTTTTTTTTTAAGAAGGGATAATTTAAATATATGGTTTTAATCCATTAGAGAACTAGGGATTAAAGTTCTAGTTTATTGGGAGGACTAGTGCTATTTGGTACGCTGTATATAGATTATGTATCTTTAAATACTAAGTAGAGTGTTGTAATATTTGTATACTCCTATTTTTCCCTCCTCCTCTTACTCTAGAATTAAAAGGGGTTGGAAACTCTTAAGGTGAAAAACCTTCTGTGCTGCAGCTCCCTCCCAGACCCCCTTTTTCTTACCTGAGCCCAATCCAGCGATGTCGCTCTCCTCATTGGACTGATTGATAGCTGCAGGAGCCATTGGTTCCCACTGCTGTTAATGAAAAGCTGTGACACAGGAGCCGGGCCTAGTCCCACTGTTTGTGTCAATGGACGCAGCAGCAGAACTCGGGAGCGAGCCCACATGGGTGCCAACATGGAAAGTGGCTTTCGGTGGGGGCAACCAATGAAGAGGAGGAGCCTGGAGCTCCGGTGGGGGACCCCAGAAGAAGAGGATCGTGCTGCTCTGTGCAAAACCAGAGCACAGAGCAGGTAAATATTGGAATGTTTGTCATTTAAAAAAAAAAAACAAACATTTACAATCACTTTAAGTTTCATTAGGGTGAAACAGATCAGAGGAAGGAGTGGGTTGGAGCGTCAGTGCTTATGCTAGAAATTGAACAGTAAGGTTTTCAGCCTTGAAGGAGAACAGAAAATGGTCTTGTATGTGCTACTGAGTCTGGAGGCAGATGACGGATCCCGGAACCACATGTCCTAGGAGGAAGGAGGGACTGTAGAGCTTGGAATGGTAAACAAACTGTAAGGCCTCATGCACACGGACGTTTTAAAAAATGGGCTGTAAAGCTAGGTCGGATGCCTGGAAAAAGCAGCCTAAAAAAACTTGACTTTTACCACGTTTTGCATTGGCGTTTTTGCGCGTTTATGCACGTTTTTTAGCGTCAGCGTTAATTAGCGTTTTACACATCTCTAATTTCCTATACAGGGATTACAGTGTTCAATCAACTTTTTGCAGCAAAAAAACGCTGCAGCTCAAAAACGCCGGTGTGCGTTTTTGAGCGTTTGTGCGTTTTTGCGCGATTCACGTTTTTACAGCTCTAGCGCCGCGCCACGGAACGCACTGGTCCTGGGTTTTTTTTACAGCTTAAAAACGCCTATGCCATTTGCAGCTCAAAAACGCCTAGGTGGGCATGAAGCCATAGACTAACATGGACAGGCGTTTTTAAGCTGCAAAAAAGGCTCAAAAACGCGGCTGCAAAAACGTCCGTGTGCATGAGGCCTAAGACAGGTCAAAGGCTGAGCAAATTTCTTTCCAGCAACCATGGATTGTATGAAAGAAAATTGCTTGAATGCCCCATCAACACAGTCTGTGTTGATGGGGGAATCTCTCCCGTGGAGCTATTGTGTTCTCCTGCCATGGGAAGCCGTCCTCGCTAGGAGAACACAGTGATTATAGCTAGCAGCTATAACTGCCACTAGCAATAATCGCATGTAAAATCCGACAAGCTAGTTAAACCCAAGTCGATTGATCAATCAACTTGGCTACATTCTGTCTATACATGGTTCGAACCGTCTATGGCCGGCTTAAGTGAACTAGCTACAATAAATATTTTAAATGAATGTGTAGCCTCATTAAAGCGGAGTTCCACCCT
This sequence comes from Lithobates sylvaticus, assembly GCA_028564925.1. NCBI lineage: Eukaryota > Metazoa > Chordata > Amphibia > Anura > Ranidae > Lithobates > Lithobates sylvaticus. The sequence goes on from CM053038.1 coordinate 90,731,478, forward strand.
AAAGTGGAACTTCCGCTTATCGGATTCCTCCCCCCCTCCGGTGCCACAATTGGCACCTTTCAGGGGGGAGGGGGGTGCAGATACCTGTATAATACAGGTATCTGCACCCACTTCCGTATAGCTGCCCCGCCCCTATCCGGAGCTGCCCTGTCCCTATACGGAGCTGCCCCGTTGTGTCTTGGGAAACACAGTTTCCAGGACACAGCGGGGACCAATAGAGGCGCGCAGCGCGACTCGCGCATGCGCACTAGGGAACCGGGCAGTGAAGACGTTGCGTCGTCACTTCCTGATTCCCTGACAGAGGATGGCGGCGGGGCAGCGAGAGACGAGCGGTCTCGTCACATTCTGCCTACATCGCCGGAACCAGGAACAGGTAAGTGTCCATTTATTAAAAGTAAGCAGCTGCACTATTTGTAGCTGCTGACTTTTAATATTTTTTGTGCGGGTGCAGCTCCGCTTTAACTAATGTTTTATTTGAAATGGAAACTATAATGGTTTGAGGTCATTTTTATATTTTTTTATCTCTAAGTCTTTAAATTGTTTTCTGTTTATTAGGTTTTTTATTAGGTTAAAAAGGGTATAATTTGGTAACATAAATGAAGCATTAGAATCCTTAGCCTGACATATGTTGCAGCTTTTTTTTTTTTTTTTTTTTTTTTTTTAGAGCTTTTATTGTTCAGGGAAGTTGGACTAAAACAATTAAAAACTCTTTTTTCTTGGTCACTATCTGAATATATACAATCTGTTTTTATTATTTATATGCAATCTTTGTTTCATGAATAAACATTTAAAAGTGCACCCATTATGCTGGATTTACAGATCAATATGAGTTCTCTAACCCATATGACTGAACTGATCAGGACAGGCAGGGATGGAGAAGATCATTGCTGCATGGGTATCCAGGAGGGCAGAGGACAGAGGATTTAAAGGAACATAGCAGCCAACAGCCAACTTTTCATTCGTGTAAGTACTATCCCTAGTGCAAATTAAATTAAAAGTAAAATCACTAAACTTCAGCTTTTGGTAATTACAGTGTGCATGGGGGGGGGGGGGGGGGGATTAATCATTTATTCTAGGCCTTGTCTTGACTCAGCTGCCAGTTGAGGTTCTAGTACTGGACTGCTAAATATAAGACTTAGCTCAAGAAGGGTGGATCTTACTGCCAAGTCAATACAGTAAAGTCGAGGCTTGCCGAATGTGGACAGTGCGATTGGACTAAGGGGTCCTGATTGTATCAAAACGATTTTGAGCATTTACAAATGATTTGCAAACACGTTTTGATGCCTGAAAATCATCCAAATGGTTATATTTAATTGCATACTAATATTTAGAGCCAAGTAAAATCTAACATTTTTTTAAAACTCTCAGGGACTGGTGGTGAGATCACTGTGCTTGAGTTCACAGGTCTAAACATCCTTGGGATCCTGTGTTTTTAAATTGGAAAACAGGAGGTTTGGGACATCCCTATTCTACCACTAAAGAGATACCAAAAGGGAAAGATCCCTCCTACACAACAGAGATAACATAAAATAAAATCTCCCAGCTGCCATCAACCATATGTACATTTCTGATCCCCTTTAAAATATTTAGAAGAATTCATATACCTCCACACTTTCAGTAGTAATGAGATCAGCGACCCTGTCCCTCACATCTTTAAACTCTACTTTACCATCATCAACAGGTATGCTCTTCTGTGGCTTGAATGTCAACTAGAGAAAAAGAAGATAAATAGAGACAGCTTTAAAAAAAAATGTTCAGATTTGTCCCATACTTTCTAAAAGTACAGTATCTCACAAAAGTGAGTACACCCCTCACATTTTTGTAAATATTTTATTACATCTTTTCATGTGACAACACTGAAGAAATTACACTTTGCTACATGTAAAGTAGTGAGTGTACAGCTTGTATAACAGTGTAAATTTTCTGTCCCCTCAAAATAACCCAACACACAGCCATTAAAGGCCACACAAAATATTGACACTTTGGGCCCAATTTGGATATTTTCACTTAGGGGTGTACTCACTTTTGTTGCCAGAGGTTTAGACATTAATGGCTGCGTGTTGAGTTGTTTTGGAGGGACAGCAAATTTACACTGTTATGCAAGCTGTACACTCACTACATTGTAGCAAAGTGTCATTTCTTCAGTGTTGTCACATGAAAAGATATAATAAAATATTTACAAAAATGTGATGGGTGTACTCACTTTTGTGAGATACTGTAAGTTGAAGGGACACACACATATGTACATGCAGAAAAAAGTTTGTAGAACAAAAACTGTACATAATAATCCATAACAATTCTCTGTTTGTGCCTTTGCAATAACATACCAGAATCCCCTTCACCTCCGGCAATTCATAGGGCGGAGCCGATACCACATGCTTAGAAATTTAGTGTTGTGCCAGCATGTCAGGGATAAAGGGGGGAGCATGCTTTATTTCTGGCACATCAACAATTATTTTCTCTACTTGCATTGTGTTTAAAGGGATAAAACATTGGGAAATGTACATGTTTTCCAGAGATGTACTAAAACATTTTATTTTTTATTTTACCTTGACATACACTTTAACCACATGCCGACCGGCGCACGACGATATACGTCGACAGAATGTACAGGCAGGAGGGCGTATATATATACGTCCCTCCTTTCGCCTGTCCGTGCCATCGGGAGCGCGCCGGGAGCGCGCCGGGAGCGGCGCGCTCCCGCGCCGGTCGGGACCCCCCGTGAGTCCGGCCGCGGTCCCCGCGGACTCGATCGCCGCGGGGACTCCCGCGATCGTCTCACGGAGCGGCTGAACGGGGAGATGCCGAGATAAACAGCATCTCCCTGTTCTGCCTAGCAACTAGTGACGCCGATCTCTGCTCCCTGTGATTGGAGCAGAGATCAGCATTCACTAGCTGACAGCCACGCCCCCCCCCACAGTAAAAAAAACACACCCCTAGGCCTACTTAACCCCTACACTGCCACCTTGTGGTTAACCCCTAAACTGCTAGTGTCATTTATACAGAAATCAATGCATTTAAATGCATTAATTGCTGTAAAAATGACAATGGTCCCAAAAATGTGTCAAAAATGTCCGATGTGTCCGCCATAATGTCGCAGTCACAAAAAAAATCGCAGATCTCCGCCATTAATAATAAAAAAAAAAATTATTAATAAAAATGCTATAAAACTATCCCCTATCTTGTAAACGCTATAACTTCTGCGCAAACCGATCAATAATCGCTTATTGCGATTTTTTTTACCAAAAATATGTAGAAGAATACGTATCGGCCTAAACTGAGGAAAAAAAATGTTTTTTTATATATTTTTTTGGGGATATTTATTATAGCAAAAAATAAAAAAATAATGCATTTTTTTCAAAATTGTCGCTCTATTTTTGTTTATAGCGCAAAAAATAAAAACCGCAGGGGCGATCAAATACCACCAAAAGAAAGCTCTATTTGTGGGAAAAAAAGGACGTCAATTTTGTTTGGGAGCCACGTCGCACGACCGCGCAATTGTCAGTTAAAGCGACGCAGTGCCGAATCGCAAAAAGGGGCCTGGTCCTTTGGCTGCAAATTGGTCCGGTCTGAAAGTGGTTAACAAGTCTATGTATCGGTATACATTTCACTGCAGTGCCACCAGCTGGTAAAAATAGAATATCGCTACAAAATCAACTGAGTGCACAGAAAAGGATTCTGAAGAATTAAGGGAATGGCAGATACTTTGTGCTGTCTGAACTCATAGTTTTTTCACACATATACTGCAAATGTAGCTTTTCTTTAGACTGGTTCTGCATGAAATAAACACTTCACTTAGGCCCCTTGCACACTGTGCGGATCTGTTTGACGGATTCCGCTTGCTCAGCGGGGATTGCTCCATTGATATCCGCTGAGCAAGTGGATTAGAGGTCCGTCTCTGCTCACTGTGCAGAGACGGACCTGTCAGAGTCACCCTCTCCTCTATGAGGAGATCGGATGAAAACGGACAGATGGTAAATAGGACCACCGTCCTTCTGGATTTGGCAGACAGGATCGGATGTTGGCGGATACCAGCGGACACATGTCCATCCACCACTCCATAGGGGTGAATAGATGGCCCGATCAGGTCCGCCTGAAAACCAGACAGACGGACGGACCTGATCCGACAGCCCATGTGAATGGAGCCTTACTCACAAAGCCAGGTGTTTACTCTTTGGCTTTAACCCTTGACAATTACTGCAAAACAGCTGTGTTCAACCATAAAATGATTATGAAATACAGCTGTTCCATATAACTAAAATAATATCTGCTTGGGTCTTTTTATGTTCCTCTAAATTACCATTGTGGGCATTGCTGTAAAATAAAAGGCTCTGCAGCGGCGCATTTGTCTAAAGATGTACACTGCATCTAAATGCTGAGAGCTGACCAGATCCTGATGAAACTTTTCCACCTCGGGCCAGTCCTTCAAAGCTATTCTTATCTGCAGAAGGGAAGAAAAAAAAAACAAGAAAGATACAATTTGATTTCATAGTCCCATAAAGAAAAGGTCTCCAGCAAGTTATACAAGAAGAATTGAAAGGTAGCAAATCTGCTCTTGGCAGATAATATACTTTTTGTCCCAACTTCTGCTTACACTCCAGCAAAGTGTAGGCAGTGCACCTTTCTAGTGCATAAAGAAAATTAGGTTTTCCCACAGCAATATGAGGCTTAAATCAGTATTAAACCGAAAAGCAAACATTTATTATATTGCAGCTTATCATTTCTTAGTTGGCAATGGCTGAATTTGTTTTCTTGTTTAGGCTTTCATTCCTTTGTTTTCACCTGGAGTTCCTGCCAGTATGTCTGTTTTTCAAAAGAACAAACTCTCCTACAGATCTAGCAGCTACAGTAATGAGAAAAACCATTTACCACTGACAGGGATGTTTAAAATGAGCTTTTATTAATTTATGTAAAAGATTTATCCCAAAAAGGAAAAAAAAAACAGTTTGCTGTAACTGCTCATAAAGTATTAGCTGGAGTTTGGCTTCAATTTGTTAGTGTATTTAAATCTGCTAGTACATCCTAACATGCCCCCCCCGACTGTCAATGCTACTGTGCTAAGCTGTCTCTGTTGCTCTTTAATCCAGAGTAGTGGCACAGGAGGTGTGTTAAGCTGGCCAATCAAAGTTCTGTCAGAGGAGTACAGTGCGATTGTCTGTTCCTAGTGATTAGGAACAGCAATCTCTCTGTGCTGACAGTCAGTCCACTCCCCCCACAGTTAGAAACACCTCCCTAGGACACACTTAACCCCTAGATCTCCCCCTAGTGTTAACCCCTTCCCTGCCAGTGTCATTTATACAGTAATCATACAGTGATCAGTGCATTTTTATAGGACTGATCACTGTATATATATGTCACTGATCCCAAAAAAGTGTCAAGTGTCCGGTCTGTTCACCACAATGTCACAGTCTCGCTAAAAAACGCTGATCACCGCCATTACTAGTGAAAGAAATAAATAAAATAAAAAATGCCATGAATCTATCCCCTATTTTGTAGACGCTATAACTTTTGCGCAAACTAATCAATATACACTTATTGTGATTTTTTTTTTTATTTACCAAAAATATGTAGAAGAATACATATTGGCCTAAACTGGTGAAGAAATTAGTTTTTTTTTTTTTTTTTACTTTTTTGAGGGGATATTTAATATAGCAAAAAAAAATATATTATATATATATATATATATATATATATATATATATATATATATATATATATATATATATATATATATATATATATATATATTTTATATATTTTTTTTTTTTTTTACATAGTTGACGGTCTTTTTTTGTTTATAGCACAAAAAATAAGAACCGCAGAGGTGACCAAATACCACCAAAATAAAGCTCTATTTGTGGGAATTATCGCAATTATCAGTTAGCGCAGTGCCATATCGCAAAAAATGGCCTGGTCATTAAAAGAGAAGAGGTTCCCCCCCACATCATCATACTTACCTAGGTAAATGCAGCATTGGGCCAATGCTGCATCTGTCCCCCGGCGCCTCTGAACTGAGAACCGAGTGATCGAACATCGCCGATGGCTTGGTTCTCACAGTTCCCCGAGCAGAGAGCTGCTGCCTGTCAGTCAGCAGCTCTCCGCTCTGCCCCCTCTGGAGCGCTGAGCTGTGGAGGGACAGGGTGCGGCCCGTCTCAGGCTCCTATCGTCTCTAATAGTGTAAGAAGTGTGACAGATCAAATACGAGTTGAGCCTCCACAACACGGAACAAAGATTTCAACTGTGGATGTCCCCTGAAAGGACCCATTGGTAGATCTTAAAAAGTCACTTTTTCCATTCAGGGCAAATTGACAGAGTTCTATGTAAGGTCCACTCCTGGCCCACTGGTAGTCACCTTTCCAGCAGTTCCCTAGCGCTCATTTTTTTATGGCAGTCACTGCAAAATACTGTTTCTGGGTATAGAGGAGCAAGTAACCTCCTAACATTATGCAGTGCTTGGGTCATGCAGCCAATTGATAGGCCCAAGCATTGTCACATGACATAGGGAATAAGATCACTGCTCTTTCTAGGCTCTCTGACACCAGATGCTTTGGTGGCAGCTGCGAAGGGTATGATCATTAGAGAGAGAAGTGAGTATAAGGTGGCCAGGAGGTGGTCTTTATACAGACACTGTCACTTTAAGCTGGTCAGGAGGTGGTCTTTATTTTTTTACTATTTTATTTTCTTCTCTCTCCTTTTGTCAGCATGTTTCTTACCAGCACATAGAGTACACAGTATGAATCAGATCCTGATAAACCCTACCTCTCTCAGTAAATGTTGTACTGTACAGCAGATTACTACTACCACCAATTTTAAGACAGTCATATATTCACTTTGTTTTCATTTAGAAATACATGTTTCGATGAATACAGAACTAGAATTCAACTTATAAAACAGCCAGGTTAAAAAAAAAATAAAAAAAATAAAACAGGGTGAAACAGGATGAAAATCTAAGCCAAAGGCTAAGGTGTGTTCTGTGTGCTTAAAGTTATTGTAAATTCTTGTTTTTTTGTTTCAATAAAAATAACAAACATGTTATACTTACCTGCTCTGTTGCAGTGGATTTGCACAGAGCAGCCTGGATCCTCCTTTTATCTGGCCCCTCCCACCTGTCAGCTTGCTATGGGGCACCCAAGCGAAGTCACAGCTCCCTGTGTTCATTCAGACATGGAGCTGCGCCCCGGCCCTGCCCCCTTTCTCTCCCGATTGGCTAAATGACTTGACAGCAGCAGTAGCCTATTGCGCCGCTGCTGTGTCTCAGCCAATCAGGAGGGAAGAGTCTTGGATGGCTGAGACACTCGTGGACATGGCTGGACAGAGAGGGGGCTCAGGTAAGTATTAGGGGGACTGCTGCACACAGAAGGCTTATCTTAATGCATAGAATGGATTAGGATAAAAAAAAACCTTTTACAACTTCTTTAAGTTTAAAAGCAACATTTTAATGTTTGTCTGGAGACTACCTTTAAGACCTGGCTGCCAATGCTGTGGCTTCGAAATTGTGCTACTTCAGAGCAATTTTAAAGCTGCAGATCAGTGTGATTTGAGCCTCCGATTTCATTACGGCTTGCGACTTCATTTAACAGAAGTCTATGCAAGTCACAATGAAATCGGAAAAAAATAACTCAAGAACCTTTTTCAATTCGCTGTGACATGAGTTGTGGCAGTTTCAACGGTTCCATTGCCGGCAATGGGGCGGCGACTTGTCATGCAATTTGGAACCATCAAATCACATGACAAATTGCACCGGTTAACGGGGGGTTAGTCCTAGTACTGCAAGTCTGATTGAAATCTTCAATGAGTCAGCACAGAAGCTGGAGGAAGACAGACTCTCAGGATCATGGCACATGACTTTATTATGGCAATTTGTTGTAATGTGGGTGTCCTGACATGCGATATTCTTTTCAACCCTATTTAAAACTACTGAAGTTCCAGAACACATCCAAGAGAGTTTACAGATAGACAAACTATCGAACGGGTTTCTAAATAATTTTGCTACAAGAATGGCCAACAATAATTAAGAGCATTGCTTTACACATAATTTATGCCAACAATTTTATCTTACCTTTTGCTTGGGCTCACAGAGTTGGGTGTTGTACAGACCATACAATAGATAGAGAGCACCCACACGTATCTGAAATGTGTATGGGGACAGGAAGTAGGGGCATACCACAGATAATGCTTCTTTGCTGAATCTGTTGCTTTCAAGATTCCTCATCCCACCGCTGCAATGGAAAAGACATAAAAATGATTTTCTGTGCTTCTTTAATTCAGTCGCCCCCGACTCATACACACTTGTGTGTTATACTAGAAGAATTGTTTACTTGACAATTGATCCGAAAAGAAAAAATGAAACAACTTGGGATGTAAATATATAGATATAGCGCTCGCAAACACAATAAGTGAAAAACAGTATAAATATACAATGAACAAAACAAAGTCCAAATAAAGTGACTAAAGGTGCTCCAATCCAAAGTGAAGAAAATACAAAAATTCTTCAGAGATATTCAGGTGTGCAACACCCCCTCATATATCCCCACTGACGTCACGCCCGGACCCCGCATGTAAACAAACAATCGCAATCACGGCTGTCAGTATGAGATCAGTGAATTTTTTTTTCCGATCCCATGCTTTACAGCCTGGAGGAGAGATGTACCCCGCATCTCTCCATAAAGAGGACCTATCACGATAGATTCCTATTACAAGGAATGTTTACATTCCTTCTAATAGGAATAAAAGCGATCAAAAAAAATTTAATGTAAAAATAAAACAAAGTAAAATAAAAAAAATAGAAAAATATTTTTAAAACGCCCCTGTCCCCAGTAGCTTGCGCTCAGAAGCGAACACACATGTAAGTTCCGCCCACATATGTAAACGCTGTTCAAACCACACATGTAAGGTATTGCCGTGTGCGTTAGAGCGGGAGAAACAATTCTAGCACTAGACCTCTTCTGTAACTCTAAACTGGTAACCTGTAAAAAAAAATTTAAAGCATCGCCTACGGAGATTTTTAAGTACCGAAGTTTGGCGCCATTCCATGAGTGTGCGCAATTTTAAAGCGTGACATGTTGGGTATCTATTTACCTGGCGTAACATTATCTTTCACATTATACAAAAAAATTGGGCTAACTTTACTGTTTTGTTATTTTTAAATTCATTAAAAAAAAAGGCGTTTGAAAAATTATTGCGCAAATACTGTGCGAGATAAAAAGTTGCAATGACCTCCATTTTATTCCCTAGGGTGTCTGCTAAAAAAACATATATAATGTTTGGGGGTTCTGAGTAATTTTCTAGCAAAAAAAATATGATTTTTACATGTAGGAGAGAAGTGTCAGAATAGGCCCGGTATGGAAGTGGATAATTAGCATTTAGTCCAAACCTCCCAAGTCCCACCTCACAAATCACACCCTCCCAGAGTCTGAATCTACAGAGGCTCAAAACATGAAGGGACATGTAGTATCAGGACTGGTAAATTGGAAGGAAGGAAATAGGAAGTCAGAGAACTTTGAAATTCAGCCAGTGACATCATAGACACAGGAAGAAAGTAGGTAAGATACTGATAAAATTACAGTGGGGTTGTGATTCATTTACATGCAGCAACCGTAATTTTAACTGGACAGCATGATCTGTATGTAAATGTGGAAAAATATAAAGCAAAGCATGAAAAATATACAAATTCAGAACACTATCATAAGAGGTATTAAGCCCATACAGTTACTAGGAATACAATAGTTTTGTTAAAGGATAGTTGCACAGAGAGAATTATAGGCACTTCCACTGAGGTCAGCAATGGCAGACACTAAATTTACAGTTGCAAGATGCCCATGAGTGGGGACCCTTTAACCACTTAAGCCCCGGACCAATTTGCAGCCAAAGGACCAGGCCCCTTTTTGCGATTCGGTACTGCGTTGCTTTAACTGCCAATTGCGCGGTCGTGCGACGTGGCTTCCAAACAAAATTGGCGTCCCTTTTTTTCCCACAAATAGAGCTTTCTTTTGGTGGTGTTTTATCACCTCTGCGTTTTTTTTTGTTTTTTTTTGCTCTATAAACAAAAATAGTTTTTGCTATAATAAATATCTCCAAAAAATATATAAAAACATTTTTTTTCCCTCAGTTTAGGCCGATACGTATTCTACATATTTTTGGTAAAAAAATAAAAAATAAAATAAAATCGCAATTAGTAATTATTGATTGGTTTGCGCAAAAGTTATAGCGTTTACAAAATAGGGGATAGTTTTATAGCATTTTTATTAATATTTTTTTTTTTAACTCGTAATGGCGGCGATCAGCAATTTTTATTGTGACTGCGACATTATGGCGGACACATCGGACATTTTTGACACATTTTTGGGACCATTGTCATTTATACAGCAATCAGTACTATTTAAATGCACTGATTCCTGTGTAAATGACACTGGCAGTGAAGGAGTTAACCACTAGGGGGCGGGGAGGGGTTAAGTGTGTGTTTTTTTAACTGTAGGGGGGGCGTGGCTTGGCGTCTGATGTCACTGATTGTCTTTCCCTATGACAGGGAACAGACGATCAGTGACAGGCTCAGTAGGAAGCGCGGGGAGAGGTTTGTTTACACAGACCTCTCCTCGTTCTTCAGCTCTGTGACCCGATCGCGGGACACCAGCGGCGATCGGGTCCGCTGGTCCCGCGGCCACGGAGCTCAGGACCGGGTCGCGAGCGCGCCGGCGGGCTCGCGACCCATGGCTGGGCACGTGATTGTGCCCAGCCGTGCCATTCTGCCGACGTATATGTGCAGGAAGCGGTCCTTAAGCGTTTAAGAAGAGAACAATCCGAACTACAAGTAACTGTTACAATATGGAAAGTATTTTGCTGTGGACAGACAGATTTGGTCTTCTGAAGGTTGTTATAATGGGGGCTTAACGGGTATAGACGTTTTGTATCCCTTTACTATCTAATAGAAAAGAGATCATAACTGCCATTTCTAGAAACATTTGAAAGTCATTTCACATTCTCAGGAAGAACAATAATCCATCAGGCAGTTGACAAAACCTGACCCAATGACTATTGTACCTCCACATGATAAGCTTCCCCTTCCTCCTCATATGCAGAAAATCTGTTGCTTGGCTTCGCTGTGCCAGGATGTTTATGTACCTGTGGCTGAGTGGTTAGATCACACCTCTACATCCCCCCCCCCCCCCCCCCCCGCTGAAACCAAATTAAATCTTTGATAGGTTCATAGTCATCTTATATAATGCTAACATGCTGTCCTCACACACACAACTAATATAACTCAGAATTTATACTTTCACCTCAAGCCTTCTAACAAAAGATGAAATGTGGTGAATACTTACAAGAATATGGTGTGGAACTTCAGTTCTTTCCATATTGACAAGAATACCTCATATCGCACGCTGTCTGTGGCCTGGAAGCGGCTGAGAATCATCTCACAATCTTCTTTCAGGCCGAGGAAATTCATCTTTAAGAAGTACAGTCTCTGTTTATCAGAAGAAAGAAAAGTAGTTTTCTATGACATGAAAAAGTGATTTCAACAACAGGTTAATACAATGCAATTTGCCTTTAATTGGACTTAATTTCTTAATAAATCCAAGAGCACTTTCCTGCGTTGAAGCCGTGGCACCAAGTCATAAAAACTAGACTAAAGCCTCGTACACACAATCGGATTTTCAGCAGGGAATTGTGTGACGACAGACTGTTGGCCAGTTAGTACGTTCCATCAGACACTTGTTGGCCAACTTTCCGCCAACAAATGTTGGGTGGCAGGTTAGTAAATTTTCGGCGGACAACGGTCTGTTGTCAGATTTTCCTATCGTGTGTACACAAGTCCGTCACACAAGTCCAAAGTACAAAAACGCATGCTCGGAATCAATGCTCACCACACACAACATTAGCAGAAGGTGCCCAAAGGGTGGCGCTCAAGAGTTGAAATTCCTTGTAGTACATCACTACGTTCGTGTTTGTTGGCCGACAATTGTGTGCCGTTTGTATGCAAGACAACCAGCCCGCATATATGTGAACCGGCTCCATTGAAAGCTGATTTGGTTCATAATTTGATGTTATGTGAAACGGATGCGGTTTGAAACGCATCCGATTCACATATAAGTGAACCGAGCCTCAAAGAGATCACAGTACTTGACAATACTTCCAGTTTCCATATAAGGACAATACCGTCACCTACTTCCAGAAATGAAAATGCTTGCTCAGAAATAATAAAGTTATATAAATCAGAATTTATACAGTATCCCTTATGTTTCTAGTTTACATTTCTCGTGCACCTAGCCCCCAGATTCTACCTCCCACCCTGGGGCTGACCATTGTAAAAATCCATCCTACTTACCGAGTCTAAAGCGGAGTTCGAGTTTCGGCTGGTTCAGCAGAGACCGGCCGAGATTCTAACCGTGTACATGCAGGGTGATTGTACAAAAGTTGATCAAGTTTTTCATGTGATTATTGCCAGAGGCTATAGCTGCTAGCAATAATCACTGTGTGTTCTCCAAGTCAGGATGGCTCCCCCCACCAGGAAAACACAATAGCTTCACAATAGAAACTGCCTGTGTCGATGCGGGAATCTAGCAATTTTCTTTCCTGCAACCCATGGTTGCAGGAAAGAAAATCGCTCCATCAATGGCCAGCTTAACCACTTGCTTACTGGGCACTTAAACCCCCCTCCTGCCCAGACCAATTTTCAGCTTTTGGCGCTGACACACTTTGAATGACAATTGCGCGGTCATACAACACTGTACCCAAATGAAATTTTTATCATTTTTTTTTTACCACAAATAGAGCTTTCTTTTGGTGGTATTTAACCACAGCTGGAGTTTTTATTTTTTGCTAAACAAACAAAAAAAGATGGAAAATTAAAAAAAAAAATAATAATAATTGTTTGTTATAAAATTTTGCAAACAGGTAATTTTTCTGCTTCATTGATATGCGCTGATGAGGCGGCACTGATGGGCATAGATAAGGTGGCACTGATGGAGACAGATAAGTCGGTACTGATGGGCACAAATAAGATGGCACTGATGGGCACTGGTAGGTGACACTGATGTGCAGCACTGTTCAGGCCCTTATTGTGGGCACTGACAGGTGGCCCTGTGGGCACTGACAGGTGGAGCTGGTGGGCACTAGTAGGTGGCACTTTTAGGGGGCACAGGTGGGCACTGAGGAGCCGGGGCACATCGCAGTGATCGGGACTAATGTCCCTCTCCCTGCCGCCGGTGATCGACCGATTACTGGCTATGTTGTCATCACATGATCAGCTGTCATTGGCTGACAGCTGATCACGTGGTAAGGGGTCGGGATCGACACCTTATTTGGATCTGTGATCCAGCGAGTCTCACAGACTCGCTGATCACAGGGGGCGCGCACGGGACAACGTCAATGGACGTAGTCCCGGCAATGTAGATCCACGCTGTAGCCGTCATTCGGCTATAGCGCGGATCTCTAGAGGTTAATCAATCTGGTGCCTCTCAACCTGTAATCTGACATTATAAAAATCCATCATGGTTTTACAATGTTTAATCATACTGCTGCCTTACACCCCACACTCAACTGCCTGCTATTGATTACAGGTCACCTTGCAGCAGACTGAAGGCATCATTTCCCAAGGACTCCCCACTGAGTCAAATGAAGTTTAGGGTTTGCTATCCAATGATAAAAGGTTACCGTTTTGTCTTTATAAAATTATACTGTTGCCATATATTGTCACATATCAGGTTGTCATTCCTGCAGGTGTGTAAAAATTCTGACAATCCCAATAAGCGTATATTGAATTGCGCAAAAGTTATAGCGTCTACAAACTATGGGATATTTTTATTTTCTTTACTAGTAATGGCGATGATCAGCGACTTATAGCGGGACTGCGATATTGCGGCAGACATTCTGACACTTTTTGGGGACCAGTGACACTGGCTGGGAAAGGGTTAACGGTGTGCCTAACCAGTGTTTTACTACACTGTGGGGAAGGTGCTTTTACTAAGGGAAGACATCGATCCTTGTCCCTGCTTGTCAGGAGCACAGGATCCATCCCTTCCCTACAGACAGAACAGCAATCTGCCTTGTGTATCGTCGTTCTGCCTCTCTGCTCGATCATCGTCCGGTGCTGATGGACATAGAGTCTGCAGTACCCACCGCGTGTGATCACAGCGGGAGCGAGCCACCGGCAGAACCCATGTGCACCCCATATTCAGGTCATGTTATAGGGTGCACAAGTGCCACTGTGTAGCAGTAAAACTGTTATTGGGCAGACCTGAAGTACACATCTAGTTCAAATCTAACTTTACATAGTGTCCCCGTCCCACCAATAATAGACAACCACGGCTGCCGGAGGTGCTCACAGGGCTGGAGGAGAAGTTCTGGGACCCCTGTGGGTTTAAGGCGAAGGTGATGTCAGCTTGGGGGTGTACATCTCCTCCAACTCTGTGAGCACCTCCAGCGGCTGTGGTTTTCTCTCATCGGCAGGATGCGAGTTATAAAATTTTTAATAAACTGTTCACCTAAAAGGCGCTCCCCTTTCTAACTGGTTCACACACACACAGGAGCGGTGGGGGAAACGGCATGCGATTCTTTGCAGTGTGACTTGCATTATTTCATTTTGTAGTCACGCAAATTGTACCGCTAAGTATCGGTTTCGGTATCAGGAGCATTTTCACCAGTACTTGTGAAAATACTCGGTATCAGCGGTGCTTCCCTCATTACCGACCCTTCCTGCCTCCAGGTCTTCAGTACTTTTTAATAGGGTTGTCCTGATACCGATACTAGTATCGGTACCGATACTGAGCATTTGTGTGAGTACTTGTACTCGCACAAATGCTCCCGATGCCAGATTCGATACCTGGGAGAGATAAATAAAGCAACCCGGCGCAACCAGAAATCAGCGGGCGGAACAGCGGAAGTGACGCTCCATGTCGACGTCGGACATCCCGACGCCCATCTTGGCACACCCTGCACTCGGCCGCAGTAAGCCAGAAGTGGACATCTTGTTACACCGAGCCTATATAGTTTAGGCTGGGTGTAACAAGATGGTCGCTGCTGCTTTTATGCGGCCCAGTGCAAGGAGTACCAAGATGGGCCGTCGCAGGCAGCCTTTCCTCATGGCATTTCAGTGCCTGCCCGCCCATCAGTGCCCGCCCCCGACCTATAACAGATTGACGTCTGGGAAGTGGTTTGGTTAACCTGACTGGGTGACATACGACGTCCCGCAGGATAACATGCCAGCGCACGGCGATTGGAAGTGTGACGTGTCAGTCTGACACGCTGCATCTCCGATCGTGATAAGGAGCCTCTGTCAGAGGCTTCTTACCATGTGAACAGCTGGGACCAATCGCAGCTGATCATCGCGTGAACCAGGAAGTGCCGGGTCTGTGCTAATAATCAGCACAGCCCTATCAGATGCGCCAACCAGTGCCCCAATAATAAAGTCTGCCAGTGCCCACTACAGTGCCAATCAGAGCCCACCACAGTGCCAATCAGTTCCCAGCAATAACACCTGTCAGTAACTCATCAGTGCCACCTGCCAGTGCTAATCAGTGCCGTCTGTCAGTGCCCATCAGTGCCACTTATCAATGACCATAAATTCTACATCAGTGCCAACTCATCAGTGCCGCCTCATCGGTGCCCGTCAGTGAAGGGGAAAACAAAATTTTATGACAAACTAAAAAAAAAAAAAATGTCAACATTTTTTTTTTTTTTTTAGTTTGTTTAGCAAAAATAAAAACCCCAGGAGGTGATAAAATACCACCAAAATAAAGCTCTATTTGTGGGAAGAAAATGATAAAGATATAGTTTGTGTACAGTGCTGTATTACCGCGCAATTGTCACTCAAAACATGACAGCGCTGAAAGCTGGAAATTGTCCTGGGCAGGAAGGGGCGAACGTGCCTGGTATTGAAGTGGTTAAATAAAATAAAAATATTGCGTTTGTAAGACCGCTGCGCAAATACGGTGTGACAAAGTATTGCAACAACCGCCATTTTATTCTCTAGGGTGTGCGGGGGGGGGGGGGGGGGGGGAGGGGGGGGGGGGGGGGGGGGGGGGGGGGGGGGGGGGGGGGGAATATCATGTTTAGGGGTTGTAAGTAATTTTCTAGCAAAAAAAGAAAAAGATTTTAACTTGTAAACACCAAGTGTAAAAATGAGGCCTGTCCTTAACCGCTTCCCGACCGCCTCCTGTAGATATACGTCAACAGAATGGCACGGGCAGGCAAAAGCACGTACCTGTACGTCCCCTTTAATTTGCCTGCCCGGGGGGCGCGCGCGCGACCCGGTCGGGAGCTCCGTGACCACGGCCGCGGGACCAGCGGACCCGATCGCCGCTGGTATCCCGCGATCGGGTTACGGAGCTGAAGAACGGGGAGAGGTCTATGTAAACAAACCTCTCCCTGCGCTTCCTACACTGACTGCCAGTGATCGGCGGTTCCCTGTCATCGGGACGCCGATCAATGACGTCAGACGTACAGCCACGCCCCCCTACTTAAAAAAAAAACACAACACGTCACACTGAGTCCTCCCCGCCCCCTAGTGGTAACCCCCTAACTACAACTGTCATTTACATAGGAATCAGTGCTATTTAAATAGCACTGTTTTCTGTATAAATGACAAATGTCCCAAAAATGTGTCAAAAATGTCCGATGTGTCCGCCAAAATGTCGCAGTCACAATAAAAAAATCGCTGATCGCCGCCATTACTAGTAAAAAAAAAAAAAAATTAATAAAAATGCTATAAAACTATCCCCTATTTTGTAAACGCTATAACTTTTGCGCAAACTAATCAATAATCGCTAATTGCGATTTTTTTTACCAAAAATATGTAGAAGAATACGTATCGGCCTAAACTGAGGAATAAAAATGTTTTTTTATATATTTTTTGGGGATTTTATTAAGTAAAATAAAAAATTTGCATTTTTTTCAAAATTGTCAAAAAAAATAAAAACCGCAGGGGCGATCAAATACCACCAAAAGATCTATTTGTGGGAAAAAAAGGACGCCAATTGTTTTGGAGCCACGTCGCATGACCGCGCAAGTGTAAAGCGACGCAGTGCCGAATTGCAAAAAGGGGCCTGGTCCTTTGGCTGCAAATTGGTCCGGGGCTGAAGTGGTTAAAGAGTGCCCACTAAAAAATTTTTTTTACAAGTCAGCAGCTACAAATGCAGCTGCTGACTTTTAACAATCGGACACTTACCTGTCCCAGGGTCCAGCGATGCGGGGGGAACGAAGCCCCCCCTCGTTCCCCGCTCCGCTCGCGGCACCAGCATTCTTACTGTGAAGCCACAGCCGGGCACCCACTGCGCATGCGTGAGCGGCGCCGTGATACGACACTCAGTCATTTGGGACACGTGACAGGTCCCAGATGACTGTGTGGCGCCGAGGGGAAGTGATGTCAGTGCCCGGGCACCGAAGGTGGCAGACTACGAGGGACCCCTAGCAACAGGCATTTATAGGTGAGTAAAAAAAATTTTTTTTTCCCAATTATTATAATTTTTTTTTGGTGGCAACACCACTTTAAGTGGTTAAAAAAGGGGGGGGGGGGGTGTACTGACATTCACCTCTATGGCTGGCTGTACCCCCCCCCCCCCCATGCGCCCTCGCCACCTACAGCATCCTGAGCGAACGCAGAACCCTTTTTTTTTCCATGTAAACTGTCTGCACTGATGTAGCCCCCATGTATACAGGCTGCCCCAGTGTAGCAGAGCAGGGTGGGTGTCCCCAGACTGACCCCATGTCCTGAGGTGACTACAGAACCTCTGAATAGGTTTTGTAGCTGAGTTGTCACACACAGACCGCTCAGTGCAGTGAATGTCTCTCTCACACACAACTCTATCAGTCTCACTATTCGGGCTCCATTTACAACACACAAAACTCCCGCCCCATTCTCTCATCCCACACTGCGCCGCCATACTTACACATACGGCGCTGCGTGGCCCCCGGCCCAAGACGTCAGCACGCTCTCACTAGCGCGCACGCTCAAAAAAAAAAAAAAAAGATCCGTGCTCGCTCCCGCGGGATCGCCGCTTTCATCTGCAAGCTATACAGTTGCCGAGCTGCGCCCCCTCGCGGCCAGCTGCAGTTCTGTTCTGGCTGATGTGTGCTGCAGGGAAGTGTCCTAGCAGTGAAAGGTGCTCCCAGTTCTATGGGGAACATTGCTGACAGTGCAGAGGAATAGTCAGGCACTTTGCTACTAAAAGCGTCCTAAATCATCAGTGGTTGGGTTCTCAGGTAGATGTGTGTAGAGCTCACCGCACACAGCACTGGGGTTGGAAAACTTGTCTGACCAGTTTTTTCTCTTGGCACATTACTATTATACAATGTGCTGCCATTAGGCGCAATATGCTACCGCACATCTGTACATCTGTGTATTTTGTGGCACGTTTTTCACAAGACACCTTAGGGCAACCTAGTCCCTTGTATGGACCTTCCTATGTGTGACCAACAGATCTTCACACGCGTTGTGCCACGTTTGCGTTTCAGATGTCATCAGTGGTGGCCACTCCATTAGGGGCGTCACCCCAATAATCCATGCACTCAACCCTTAATCTACATGCAGGGTGCCGGACGCATGGATTCCAATGGAGGAGTTTTTTTTTTTTAAGAACATGATTAGAGCCTGAAGCTCTAATTGGCTTAGAGCACTGCGCCCTGAGCCCACCCAGTTGTGTGACAATAGCAAATTATTATTCGCTATTGTCTTCCTGCTTCTCCTGCCCAAGCAGGTCTTAAGACCCGATTGGTCGAGAGGAGAAGTGATCGTATTGGCCGTTACCGGGGTGGCGGATGTACGGCGAGATGGCTGTCCTCATCAAAGCATCGGAGCGATCTCTCTGCTCTGCATCGCCGCCAAGAGCCAGACCGCATGAGTGCCACCCACTGGGGGGGGGGGGGTTGGGTAGATTGTTTGGTTTAAAAAGACCCTTTCTTTTAAACCAAACAATCTACCCGACCCCCAGAGTGGGTGGCACTCATGCGGTGCAGCATTAACAATCAATGGCACAGCAAGAGCGACACATGTCTTTCACACATTCCGGAAACATGTACTGATCTCTGCACACAATCCCAGAACGCTCACATGTCAATGGAGCCAAAGCCTAGGTTCGCACTCCCAGATAGCAAGGATAACTTGCCACACATTTGTGGCATTATTGAATCCTCCTCCCTCCTTTCTTCTTCCTTCTTCATCCCTCCCCTCCATCCCCTTCTTCCTCCTCCCTCCCCTTCTTCCCCCCCCCCTTCTTCCTCCTCCCTTCCCTTCTTCTTCCTCCTCCCTCCCCTTCTTCCTCCTTCATCCCCTTCTTCCGCCTCCCTTCCCTTCTTCCCCCTCCCCTTCTTCCTCCTCCCTTCCCTTCTTCTTCCTCCTTCCCTTCCCTTCCCTCCTCCCTCCCCTTCTTCTTCCTCCTCCCTTCCCTTCTTCTTCCTCCTCCCTTCCCTTCTTCTTCTTCCTCCCTCCCCTTCTTCTTCCTCCTCCCTCCCCTTCTTATTCCTCCTCCTTCCCTTCTTCTTCCTCCTACCTCCCCATCTTCCTCCTCCCTTCCCTTCTTCTTCCTCCTCCCTCCCCTTTTTCCTCCTCCTCCCTCTCCTTCTTCTTCCTCCCTTCCCTTTTTCTTCCTCCTCCCTTCCCTTCTTCTTCCTCCTCCCTCCCCTTCTTCCTCCTCCCTTCCCTTCTTCCTCCTCCCTTCCTTCCCTTCTTCCTCCTCCCTCCCCTTCTTCCTTCTCCCTTCCCTGCCTTCTCCCTCCCCCTCCTCCCTTCCCTTCTTTCTTTCTCCCTCCTTGCCATGATAACTTGCCACACATTTGTGGCATTATTGAATCCTCCTCCCTCCTTTCTTCTTCCTTCTTCATCCCTCCCCTCCATCCCCTTCTTCCTCCTCCCTCCCCTTCTTCTCCCTCCCCTTCTTCCTCCTCCTTTCCCTGCCTTCTCCCTCCCCCCTCCTCCCTTCCCTTCTTTCTTTCTCCCTCCTTGCCATGATAACTTGCCACACATTTGTGGCATTATTGAATCCTCCTCCCTCCTTTCTTCTTCCTTCTTCCTTCTTCATCCCTCCCCTCCTCCCTCCCCTTCCCCCTCTCCTCCTCCCTCCCCTTCTTCTTCCCCCTCCCCTTCTTCCTCCTCCTTCTTTCTTCCTCCTCCTTCTTCCCTCTTCTCCCCCCTCCCTCTTCCTTCTTCTTCTTCTCCTCCCCCTTCCTCCTTCTTCCCTCTTCTTCTCCTCCTCCTTCTTCCTCCTCCCTCCCTCTTCCTTCCTCCCCCCCCTCCCTTCCCTTTCTTCCCCCTCCCCTTCTTCCTCCTCCCTTCCCTTTTTGCTAGAAACTTACTTAGAACCCCCAAACAATATATATATATTTTTAGCAGAGAATCTAGAGAATAAAATAGCCATTGTGGCAATATTTTAAGTCACACGGTATTTATGCAGCAGTGTTTTAAGCGTAATTTTTTGGGAAAAAGATATTTCATGAATTAAAAAAAAACGAAATTAAAAAAAAACAAACAGTAAAGTTAGCCCAATTTTTTTTGTACAATGTGAAAGAGGATGTTACGCCGAGTAAATAGATACCAAAAATGTCGTGCTTTATCATTGCACGCACTCGTGGAATGGCGACAAACTACGGTACCTAAAAAATCTCCATAGGCAACGCTTTAAAAATGTTTTATGGTTACCAGTTTAGAGGTACGGAGAAGGTATAGTGCTAGAATTATTGCTCTCGCTCTGCCGATCGCGGCAATACCTCACATGTGTGATTTGAACACCGTTTACATATGCAGGAGCGACTTCCGTATGTGTTTTCTTTGCTGAGCGAGCTCGCGGAGCCAAGATGGCACAACCCCCCCCCCCCTGCCAAATGACCCCATTTTGGAAAGTAGACATCCCAAGCTATTTGCTGAGAGGCATGTTGAGTCCATGGAATATTTTATACTTTGCCACAAGTTGCGTGAAAATGACAAACCTTTTATTTTTTTTTGCAAAAAGTTGTCACTTAATGATATATTGCCCACACATGCCATGGTTATATGTGGAATTGCACCCCAAAATACATTTAGCTGCTTCTCCTGAGTACGGGGATACCACATGTGTGGGACTTTTTGGGAGCCTAGCCGCGTACGGGGCCCCCGAAAACCAATCACCGCCTTCAGGATTTCGAAGGGGGTAAATTTTTGATTTCACTCCTCACTACCTATCACAGTTTTGAAGGCCATAAAATGCCAAGATGGCACAAACCCCCCCCAAATGACCCCATTTTGGAAAGTAGACACCCCAAGGTATTTAAAAAAAAAAATGGTCTTTTTCCCATAACTTGTGTCACAATATAAAATATTCCATGGACTCGACATGCCTCTCAGCAAATAGCTTGGGGTGTCTACTTTCCAAAATGGGGTCATTTGGGGGGGGGGGGGGGGGGTTGAACTGTCCTGGCATTTTATGCACAACATTTAGGCCCCTTTCACACTGGGGCGGGGAGCCGCGGTGACGGTAAAGCAGCGCTATATTTAGCGCTGCTTTACCGTCGTTTTAACCGCGGTATTCGGCCCCTCGCGGTGCGGTTTTTACCCCCCGCGAGCGGCCAAAAAGGGTTAAACACCCCCGCAGAGCGCCGCCGTAGCGGCGCTTTGCGGCGGTATTGCCGCGGTTTTACCGCGGTTTCCCATTCAAATCAATGGGAAGGAGCGGTATAGGAGCGGTGAACACACTGCTCCTATACCGCTCCAAAGATGCTGCTAGAAGGACTTTTTTTGCCGTCCTGCTAGCGCACCGCTCCAGTGTGAAAGCCCGCTGGCTTTCTCACTGGAATTAAAGGGGCCGGATTTTTTCAGGCGGTGAACAGGCGCTATTTTTAGCGCTGTACCGCATGAAAAACGCCCCGGTGTGAAGGGGGCCTTAGAAGCTTATGTCACACATCACCCACTTTCTAACCACTTGAAGACAAAGCCCTTATTGACACTTTTTGTTTACATGAAAACATTTTTTTTTTTGCAAAAAAATTACTTTGAACCCCCAAACATTATATATTTTTTTAAAGCAAAGGCCCTACAGATTAAAATGATGGGTGCTTAATTTTTTTTTTTTTTACACAGTATTTGCGCAGCGATTTTTCAAACTCATTTTTGGGGGAAAAAACACACTTAATTTTAATGTACTAAAACACACTATTTTGCCCAAATGTTTGATGAAATAAAAAATATGATCTTAGGCCGAGTACATGGATACCAAACACGACATGCTTTAAAATTGCGCACAAACGTGCAGTGGCAACAAACTACATACATTTTTAAAAGCCTTTAAAAGCCTTTACAGGTTACGACTTTAGATTTACAGAGGAAGTCTACTGCTAAAATTACTGCCCTCGATCTGACCTTTGCGGTGATACCTCACATGCATGGTTCAATTGCTGTTTACTGTTTATTGTTATTTCAGGGAATGTAAATATCACCTATGATAGCAATAGGTAGTGACAGGTACTCTTTTTTGAAAAAATTGGGGTCTATTAGACCCTAGATCTCTCCTCTGCCCTCAAAGCATCTGACCACACCAAGATCGGTGTGATAAAATGCTTTCCCAATTTCCCAATGACGCTGTTTACATCCGGCGAAATCTAAGTCATAAAATGCTCGTAGCTTCCGGTTTCTTAGGCCATAGAGATGATTGGAGCCATTCTGGTCTCTGATCAGCTCTTGGTCAGCTGGCCGAATCACTGGCTGCATTCTCAGGTTCCCTGAAAAACATGAAAGACGGTGGGGGGGGGGGGAATTCCCTCCCACTGCTTATAAAAGCAGTCTAGAAGCTAATTAGCCACCGCTATGATTGCTTTTACATGAAAGCCAACCGCTGGCTGAAAAGAATGATACCAATCATTACTAATCGGAGGAACGACTAGGAGATCTCCCCTCTACCCCAGTGTGACCCCACTGGTTTCTTTTAATGCTGCTTACCTTGCAGCTGTAAGGTAAAAAGTTAGCACACCTGCGGGTGTCACTTTACACTACAGATTCATCACTTAATAAGTTACTTTGCCACCTTTTGCTGCCATCTCAACACCCTCTATACCATTTGCACTTTGCACTTTTCCAGTCAGGAAAACTGCGTCACTACTGGACTTAGTTGTATTTGCACTATCTTGCACCTGTGATCACTTGGATATTTGCTGAAGCCTCATATACCATTTATATGCTGTGACTTCACATATTATAGTCACTTATTTGCACTTTTCCCTTTTAACTGTGATTTTTATTGTTGTATTTTTAAAAATAGTATGTGGCGCTACCCTCCCGGGGAAACCTTGAATGTCATGATAATAAATAAATAAATAAAGATAAATATAATATATAGATATTAAATAATTAATCTGAAAAAACTTGCATATCAATAAATAAATAATTTATCAATATTAATGCAGGTGAATAAAATGCAAAAATAGCTGTGCAAAAATGTGCAATATGTGCAAAAATCACAATAATTCCCAATGTACACGCCATCTGGTGGTCAAAAATAAATATTGCTTCTAGGTAGATCTCTCCAGACTCCATAGTGACATCTGGTGGATAATAAAAACAATGCTCAGGAACCCAAAACACTTCTCATAGCTGACATCTAGTGGACATTTAACCCAATAGCATTCTTCTATATTAGCCTAATGGTGAACCTCACATTTATACATATTGTTCAACCACTTGCATAATCCTTAATATTTAGAAAAATGGGAGTGAGAGTGAAATAAATTATATATAGACTCGATATCTCTGGAGACCCGACTGTTTAACATGAATAATAATTATATATATATATTTAAATATATTAAATATTAAAATGACCTATAAAATGAATTCTAAAAATATGTAAACATATGTAGAAGATATATAATTTAATAGTTTGATTTAAAACAATTAAGATCAAATTCTACGTTATGTCCCCAAGGCGTTAGAGTGCGTAATTCGTGAATCCAACGAGACTCAGCCTGGCTGATCCTAATAATTTTATTATCCCCCCTCCAATGGGGCTTGTACTTTTCGATTGCACAAATTTGTAATGACGAGGGATCCTTGTTATGGTATTTGGCATAGTGCTTTGACAGGCTATGTTTCTCATACCCTTTCTTTATATTTTGGACATGCTCCCTTAGCCTTTTTCACAATTCTCTCGTTGTTCTCCCTATATATTGTATATTTATTAGAAGATATATTACTCTTTATGGTACATATTGGAGGAATTTAATAGAAGGAAGTTTGCACCTTTGGTACCATTGGAAGAATTACATTGGGAATTATTGTGATTATTGCACATATTGCACATTTTTGCACAGCTATTTTTGCATTTTGTTCACCTGCATTAATAGTGATTAATTATTTATTTATTGATATGCAAGTTTTTTCAGATTAATTACTTAATATCTATATATTATATTTATCTTTATTTATTTATTATCGTGACATTCGAGGTTTCCCTGGGAGGGTAGCGCCACATACTATTTTTAAAAATATTTTACTTTATTGTGTGAGATCACCTTATATGTTGGCAGCTTCCTATTCCCCTTAGTGAGGTTGTGCGCAGTAGTTACCCTTCTTTTTATTGTTGTATTTTATTATTTATATTTATTAGGGCTGTGAAAATTAAATATTAATTCCTCGATTAATCGTAAATTTTTTTGATCGATCAACATTTTTTTGATCGATTAAAATTCTTTTGATCAGTACTCACCTCTCCGCTGACTTTTCCAGGTCTTCAGGGAGTTCCGTCGGAGATCCGGTGACGTCACGGACATCGACGTCACCGGACTCCTCCCCCCTTCCCCAAGTGCCTCTGTCTTCTAACGAAGGAAAGGGGGAGGAGTCCAGTGATTTCGAAGTTCTGATTGAACGTAACGCATCCGGGGGAGGAGCTACGTATGACGTCACCCGCTGCTGCCCTACGGAACTAACATGATTGTCGGCTTTACATGCTGTGTTTTTATCATCTTTATGTGAGTAGTTTGTGTTTGAAACACAAAAATTATATCTAATACATAAGCGATGAGCACTTAGATCTTTTCTTTCTACCCATGACCTGGCGTCCTTGCTGAGATCTAAGGAGACGTGAGAGAAGTTTATGGTCCATGTTAACCCTTTTGATACCCGCTTGCATGACCACCTGTTTGCACAGGGGTCCATGCCATAAGGTGAGAGTGATTAGTTAGACCGGAGGTGGAGGGATTGTCACGCTACTGTGGAAAAAAAATTACTTACGTAAGTGCTGCAGTTTGAATTTAAAACGTATTTGTGTGAACTGTGAAGTTTAGTCATGGATTGTGGAAATTAACTAGTGTCGGGTGATTGTATATAGTGTATACCACATTTACCACTGACTAATGCAGAGTTGCAATGCAAGGAGATCAGCTAAAAGTAGTTGGATCTGTATGTGCATTATAACTAATCGAAATTAGTCGATTAATCAATTAAAAAAAAAATCGATTAATCGAACACGAAAAGTGTAATCAGTAACAGCCCTAATATTTATATACTTAAGTCACTTTACTTGCAATTTTGCACAATATTTATTCTTTTATCTCACGTCTATTATTTAGCATTTATTGTTTGATTGTATTTGGAGCGCAACACCATCCCCTGATATTTCTCATACCTTACTGTGGGCAGTGTTTGGCCCATACGGTAGTTGCCACACCCCTGACCATTATCCATCTAGACTCCATTGTAGCGCAGGAATAAAACATTTCTATACCAGTACGTTGCTGGTCCTTGTTGGCCATATATTGTAATCTTTTTTTTCATGCAGCCTGTCGGCTGAACGAAAAAGAGAGATTGATCGGTGGGTATGCCCACCATTAAAACCTCCCTTCATCCACCCACTTCTAATGATGGGCATACATGCACTGTTTATATATGCCGAAGCATGGGGGCATCCTCCCGCAAAAGGTAGGAGCGAATCGCTCCTCCGCCCCTGCTGCCCCCATGCTTCGGCATATATGCTCTTTTTTTTAACTGTGGTGGTGAAATCACCTCCTACAGCACTGGAGTCATGGCTTCATGTATCATGGGAGCAAACGCTGTTGTTGTCAAGATAAATAAATCCGCCCTGCACCTGAATGGCGTACCTGGAAACAAAAAAATGGTTAACAATAAAACACAGTAAACAGTAAAGCATAAAAAAATTGCATACCTGAAAAGCAAACATGATAAAACATAATAACAATAAAACATTGCAGAATAGAATACAGTAAAAAAGAGCAGAACAATAGAGAGAGAATAGAGAGAGAGAGAACAATAAAACAACAACAATTTTTTTTTTTTAATTTTACATATTTTTTTTTGTTTTTTACTTTTTTTTTTTCACACTTTTTTTTGTAACTGTAATGGTTCTAACATAACTGTTGTAACGGTTCCAGCGGTTTGGGTCTCTCAAAATGCGATGGCATCTTGGGAGACCCTGTGAACGTGTGCCTAGTCTGTGCAATGCTGTACCCTACGCTAATACTCAACTAGTGTATGGTAGCGTTCAAAACATTCACCAATGCAAAGACCAGGATTGTCAGGAGAGGAGGGACAAAAATATCCGTGCTTGCTGCAGACACAACATCTTCTTTGGGGGGCTCGTTGGGTAGGAGTACTCGGAAGGACATAAGGAAAATGCCTCTCATCCAGCCGGCTTACTGCATTTGGTTGGGGAAGGTGAGGTGGAGCACCGTTCTGAAACAGAGGGGCTCTGACAATCTCTTCCTGGAATTTTTTTTTTTTAAATTCCTTTATTTAAGTAATACAAAGTACAACAAAACGGTATAGACAACATTGTCAGAGTACATGTAACAGGTCAGAGAATGCAAAAAACATTACAAAGTAAGAAACATCATGTGGGCTAATCGAACCACTTCCCTGCGTAAGGCACAAAATAGGATCAAATGAAATATCAGGGCAATGTTACTGCCCACCGGGTCGAGTGGGTGGAACAGTCATTGTTATTCCTGACTGCTAATAACTAATACCTTCGTTAGACTATACCAGATGATAGCAAGGTTAGTTTAATGTACGTGCAAGTGAAACATTCTGCAGCCGAGCAATCTCTTCCTGGAATTTAAAGAAGGATCCAGTCTGTATAGCACATGAGCGTTCAGCAAAGCCAATTGAAATAAATTAACAGAAACTTTCTTGTACCAGCGTCTGGCCTTACGGGCAACTAGGTACGGCGCCAACAACTGGTCGTTGAGGTCCACCCCTGTTATATTCGTGGACACAAAGGGGTTTCTCCACAACACCAGTCGCCGTAGTAATTTGGAGCATCGTGTCTGCATGAAGGGAGGTAAGAACGAAAACATTCTTATTATCCCTCCACTTCATAGTGAGCAAGTTATTACACTGCAAGCAGGCTCGCTCCCCCAGCCTAAGACGGGAATCTACAAGCCGCTGGGGAAAGCCCCGGAGATTAGATCGCATGGTGCCACATGCTCCAATCTGATGATCAAACAAGTGACTAAAAAGTGGCACTCGTGTAATAATTGTCCACGTACAAGTGGTAACCCTTTCCTAATAAGGGTGACACCAAGTCCCACACAATCTTGCCAGCGCTCCCTATGTAGTCAGGGCAGTTTGTCGGCTCTACGTGACTATCTTTGCCCTCGTAAACCATAAAACTACATGTATAGCCTGTGGCCCTGTCACAGAGCTTATACATCTTGACCCTATCTGGCACGCTTGCTGGGAAGGTACTGTTTGAATGACAAGCGGCCAGAAAACGTAATCAGGGACTCATCAACACAGACAACTTGATGGGAAGTAAACAAGTCTGCAAAATGTTGGTTGAAGTGGTTTACGAGAGGCCGAATTTTGTAGAGCCGATCGTATCCAGGGTCTCCACGAGGACAACAGAGTTTGTCATTGAAATGCATGAACCGCAAGATCTGCTCGTATCGTGCCCTGTAACTAATACAGCGATCAGAAAAACGATCGCTTAGTGACACTGGTGACGGGAGGTAATCATGGGGTTAAACCTTTATTGGGGGGTGTTAGGGGGTACCCTAGACCTAAAGGCGGCTAACCCTAATTGTTATTGTAGTCACAATGCCCCAATGCAGTAAACGGCAAAAAAGAAAAAAATGCTATTGGTTGTCACTGTGTCAGGGGGTGCAGGGGGGGTGATCAGGGGTGAAATGCATGCCTAGGTGTTCTACTGTATGTGTAGTATTGTGCAACTCACTTTGGATGTCTTCTCTCCACAGGAGCCGGAACGAAAAGGCTCCACGAGGAGAGATAACAACACTTACTCTGCCGCTGTTTACATTACAGTGGCAGAGGAAGCTTTTCATTCGCCGGGAGCGATCGCGAGGGGGTGGCCACGCGGGAGGCAAGTAACATACCGGTACGTTACTTTGCCTGCCCGTGACATTCTGCCGACGTATATCGTCGTGAGGCGGTTGGCAAGTGGTTAATAGGAAAATAATGAAGCTGCTTTACTGGTGATACTGATGGAGTTATTGCAAACAAATTTTCAATTTTTTTTTTTTGGGGGGGGGGGGGGGTGGGCAAGTTACCACAACACCATTATCCAGTAGTTTTTAAGAACAAAGATCAAACTATGTTAGTGTCCCTTGTCAATTTTACATTGTATTTTTTTTTTTTATGTAACTGCCTACTCCCAAACTGTCATTTGAAGTAAAACACATAGCCACAAATTTTTTATTGTACATTGTAAAAAAAGAAACAAAAAAAAATTAGACATGCTATCTGCCAAGAGAACTTAAACAAAAAGTGCATTCTATGCATCCAAAAATATAGAAAATATAACAAATCAAATCATTATTCAACCAAAAAAATAATGTCAAAGCAATAAATCCAAGGCCAATAATAAATAATACATTATCTCCTCCGATTCCACAACATGGCTGGTTGACGAACGGCCATTCAGAAACAAACTGAAAAGCGCAAAATTAAAAGCGCGAATCAACACTCACCAAACTTCTACCAACACGAAATTAGCAGAAGGAGCCCAAAGGGTGGCGCTAAAGAGC
Organism: Lithobates sylvaticus; assembly: GCA_028564925.1. Classification (NCBI taxonomy): domain Eukaryota; kingdom Metazoa; phylum Chordata; class Amphibia; order Anura; family Ranidae; genus Lithobates; species Lithobates sylvaticus. Next base: position 90,760,428 of record CM053038.1, read on the forward strand.
TGAAAAACAACGTAGTACGTCACTACGTTTGTAATTGTTGGCCAACAATTGTGTGTATGCAAGACAAGTTTGGGCCAACGCCCTTTGGGCAAAATTCCACGGTTTTGTTGGCCAACAATCCGATCGTGTGTACAAGGCTTAAGGGAGCCTTTTCCCTTTCTCCCCCCTACTGCAGTGGGTGTTGGCGGCCAGGGTGAGGAGGCAAATTTAAGAGAGGCCCTGTTAATACGAACTACAGTGTATGTTTGAACCTGAAACTTGCTGATGAGAGCCCACCCTTGGGGCTTTATATCTACCTTAAACAGCTGTATTATATATATATACTGGTGTGAACCTAGGATCAAGGCTTTTTGTCCCTCAGGGCCTCAAATATTGATACCCAAATACAAGTGGAGGCATGTAGCCCTTAAAGCAAATATCATATCCGTTTGTCCCCACATTTGACAAGTGAGCCTATTGCAGCCATGCTGGAGCCCCCACTAGGCTTTGGGGGCGAGCGATGTGACCCTAACATTCCATTTACAAATTGTTAACAATCCAGAAGAAGCGACCAGGCTGTGAAACACAGAGCGGAATTCCTGAGGTCTATCGAGGACAAGTGAAACCCCAATGTCTGGAGGATATGTGAATTTTGGTGTATATTCTATTATGTACAAGGTTTCATGACCATTATTATTTTAAATAGACACTCTTCATTCAATTGTTACATTGTATACAAATGATTTTAAAGAGGAAGTAAACCCTGATGGGTTTACTTCCTCTTTGTTTCCCTGCAAAGGCAAAGCATAATGGGCTACTATGCATCGCATAGTAGCCCATTATGTGTCACTTACCTGACACAGGAGCCTGCGATGTCCCCGATTTCCTCGCCGGCTGGAAGAGTCCATCTTCCTTCCGGGGTCGCGGAGTCGTGTGAGCGCGCAGGAGCTGCCAGTCATGGCATGTCGTTTAATGAAAACGTGACCCTTCTAAAGTGCGCATGTGCCGAATACATCGGTGCATGCGCAGAAGGAATCCTCGTACGGGGAATGTCTTTTAAACCATGTAGGTTTAGGAGATATTTACAGCACTGACAGGTAAGCCTTAATCTAGGCTTATCTGTAGGTGAAAGTGTGTTGTAAGGGTTTACAACCACGTTTATGTAGATCATAGATCAATAAATTTGTAATTTTATCAGGGGGGTACCTAGAGCATTTGGCACCTGGGGCAGATCCTATATCTGTCAACTGGCGGAGGCAGGCATTCGGGTAATGGGGCCGCTGTGATTGGCTGTCACATGATCTGAAGGGTACCGATCGCAGGTTTGCATCGGTGCTTTCTGGTGCCCGTCAGCTACCATGCTGGGAGCACGCTCTCAGCATGGCAAGTTGTTTTAACAGGGTCACATACACTGGAGATCAAAATTAGAGCACAACCTACAATTTCCTAAACTTCAAGGTCACTGCTTAGTCCTACTTGAAGTAATCTAAACAGGAGTAAAAGAGCAGTTTTGTATAGCGTTTTGAAGCATAGTTTATGAGTTACATATATTTTGAAACACAGATTAAAAAACTTTAATGAGCTTTGTAAAAAAAACATTGATGAAAATTAGAGAACACTTCAAGATACCTCTGTGATTGGTGTTAATCTAAGAATGTAAAACATTAGATGGTGCAGCTATAAGATCGACAAACAGAGGAAAAGATTACAGCGCACACATACTAAAATGAAATTTAAATCCTGCAAGGCTATTTAAAACACCTGAACATATTCAGCAAATAGGCAAAAAATATGGGGATTTTGGTCACACACTATATGGCCACATTAGTGCTTAAGCCCACTACTGTGTCAAAGTGCCCCATTATCAGTGGTCCTACACTATTCATAGAATAAAAGATCCTGCTTCTCAACCATAAGAGAAATACACTCCTCTATGTGGGAGAACTAAAGGACTTGGCCCCTCAAGTCTCTTTGTCTATTGTAAGGGTCCTGACCAGATCTGTTGAGCTGGAGCACCCCTCTTATTAGTGTCCACTAGAGATGAGCCAAACACCCCCCTGTTCGGTTCGCACCAGAACCTTCGAACGGACCGAAAGTTTGCACAAACTTTAGAACCCTATTAAAGTTTATGGGACTCGAATGTTCGAAATCAAAAGTGCTAATTTTAAAGGCGAATATGCAATATATTGTCCTAAAAAGGTTTGGGGGACCCGACTCTTGCCCCAGGGGACATGGATCAATGCAATTTTTTTTTTAAAACGCCATTTTTTTTTCTGGAGCAGTGATTTTAATGACTATTAAAGCGAAAAAAAAAAAGTGAAATATTCTTTAAATATCGTGCCTGGGGGTTGTCTATAGTATGCATGTGAAGAGGCACGTGTTTCCCGTGTTTAGAACAGTCCCTGCACAAACATTTAACTGAAAAAAAGGCATTTAAAACTGCTTGCGGTTTTAATGTACTGTCTGGTTCCGGCAATATGGATGAAAATCATTAAGAAAAATGGCATGGGTAGCCCCCCCTGCCCATTACCAGCCCCCTTGGGTCTTGTACGGATATTAAGCTGTACCCCGTACCCAAATTAAAAAAAAAAGGAAAGGCGTGGGGCCACCAGCAATACGGGGTAGCTTCAGGTGTATACTGTGCAGGAGGCACACAACACCCACTGTAACTGCGCTAGGTTAACAAGCAAAGCTGACACTGTCCCTGCCTATCCTGCTCTCTCCCTGCACGCCAACACACTACACAAGGCCGTCATGCTGGCAGCCTTATATTGTGGGGCATGTACTAAACCCCCCTGAGCTATAATTGGCCACAGACATCCTGCCTGTGGCCAATTATGGCTCTCCTCGCTGCCGGCGCAGTGATTGGCCAAGCATGCGGGGTCACAGTGCATGCTTGGCCAATCATCAGCCAGCAATGCACTGCGATGGCGCAGTGCATTGTGGGCCATTCGCACCCCACAAATATGTTGAACGGCCCACAAAGTTCTGGATTCGTCGAACCGAGCTCATCCCTAGTGTCCACCTGCGTTTTAGGAGTCCTCCTTTTAGTTCTCCCACATAGAGGAGTGCGTTCCTCCCATGGTTGAGAAGCAGGATCTTTCATTCTATGAATAGTGTAGGGCCTTTCGTAAATAACCCCCAGTGTCTCGCTGTGTAAGAGAATTTGGACTGAAAGCCCCCTCTGCAGTGACCAAACCTCTCATTAGCAGAAAGAATCAAAAGGCTAGCTAGACTATAACCTTTGCTGAGGAGCGTGTTGTGTGGACAGAGGCGAACTGGTCCAAACTTTACTTTAGTGTTGAAAGCAAGTTTAATTTATTTGGGTCCAATGGGAAACATTATGTTCTTTACACACTTTGTGTTCCATCTTTGCCCAGTTTTATGACGAAGTCAGTGAAAGGTGGAGGGTGAAGCGTCTTGGATTGGGGGATGTTTTCTGCAGCAGGAGTTGGGCCTCTTATACAGCTACATGGCAGAGTGAATGCAAATGTTTATCAGAACCTTCTTCAACATGCGGTTCCTTCCCTGCGTCCATCACCCATTCGGCCAGCAATTTTCATGCATGACAATGCCCCCTGTCATACAGCAAAATGGGTAAAGCAGTTCCTTGAAGCTGAAAACCTTGAAATAATGTAATGGCCAGCCCTGAGTCCTGATCTAAACCCAATAGAAAACCTCTGGAAAATCCTTGGCAACAAAAAGTTATGGTCAAGAAGCCCACTACAGTCCCCGAACTGTGGAAGAGGAGTGGAACAAAAAAAAAAAATAAAATCACACTAGTAGGCGAGACTAGTGATGTCCTGTGCAAAGCAGACTTCCTACTAATTGTTGATTATTGCAACCTTCGGATATTTTAGTGGTAATCTTTCTCCGTGCTACAGTCATTACTGTTCTCTAAGTTTTATACTGTGTTTTCTACAAAATAAAATGTTTTGGTTATTTTGAAAAACGCTGTTATATTAGGATGGTATAGCCACAACAAAAATTCCATCAAAGGTTGCGCAATGAAGATTACTTTATTTTCGAAAAAAATCAAGTGCTCATGAATTGTTCTCCAATTTTGATCTCCAGTGTATATGCAAGTCACTCAGCGTTAAGGCCCACCCACCGAGCAGCTGCATATATACGTGTGGCCGGCGTCAAGGGATTAATGATGTACTAATGAACTAATACAGAGCTACAATAATGTGTGCCTTTTTACTGTGCATCAGCCTGGAGTTGAGCTTTAGGCCCCTTTAACATTGGGCAGACTCAGTCAAGCAAGCAGCCTGCTCAGCGGGGGAATCTGTCCGCTGATGCAGAGCGGACATGGACACAGCCAGCTGTTCTCTATGGGGCGGTCGGATGAAAATACCTAGTTAGACTTACCGGTGACGGTATTTCTAAGAGCCTTTCAGGACAACCCTGGAGAGAGCGCAGCTCCACCCACTTTGAGGAAACACTTGCAAATTTTTCTTTAAAACTCCTCCTCTTCCACCATGGCCTCAGTTATTGTTACCTCCGGCATACTGGAAGATAAAGCACAGAGAACACAAACAAACCATGACAGATACTTGTATCATCTTTAAACATAGAAACACAAGGGAGGGAACTAGGCGTTGTCCTGAAAGGCTCTTAGAAATACCGTCACCGGTAAGTCTAACTAGGTATTTTCTCCAGTCGCCTTTCAGGACAACCCTGGAGAGGATAACCGAGAAGCTTACCCTAGGGTGGGACCACTGCCTGCAGTACCTTCCTGCCGAAGGCTTGATCCGCAGCTGACAGCAAGTCCAGTCTGTAGTGCCGAAGGAAAGTTGAGTAACTTGACCACGTGGCCGCCTTGCAGATTTGATCAGGCGTAGCACCGGCCCTCTCGGCCCAAGACACTGCTGTTGCCCTAGTGGAATGGGCAGCAATTCCGGAGGGAGGGGATTCTCCTCTAGCTTTGTATGCCTCCGAAATTGCCTCTCTAAGCCACCTACCTAGAGTACTCTTGGAGGCTTTTTCCCCTTTTCTAGTACCTGAAAAGATTACAAACAGAGCATTCGTCTTCCTGAATTCCCTAGTAACTGCTAGGAAATGGAGAAGACACCTCCTTACATCTAAGGTATGAAAGGCCTCCTCCCCTGTGTTGGTAGGGTTGGAGGAAAAGGTAGGCAACACTATTTGTTGGGTACGATGGAACTCTGAAGATACCTTGGGAAGAAAGGCTGGGTCTATCTGCAGCACTATCCTATCGGGAAAAATCCTTAGGAAAGGCTCTGTAACTGCCAGAGCCTGTAATTCGCTCACTCGTCTAGCCGACGTAATGGCTACTAGGAAAATTGTTTTTAAAACTAAATTTTTTAAACAAGAGTCCTTAAGAGGTTCAAACGGAGCTCCCGTTAAACCCTGAAGGACTATGGATAAATCCCAACTGGGAAAATTCCTGAGGGGAACTGGCCTATTCCGTGCCATTGCCCTGAAAAACCTGGAAATTAAAGCTTCCCTGGAAAGGGTTTTTTCTAAATAAACAGAAAGGGCCGCCACCTGAGTTTTCAGGGTGCTGGCTGCCAAACCTTTCTCCATTCCTTCATGGAGAAATTCCAGTATTGAACTGGTATTTTTCACCTGGAACCCTCTAAGAGTACAATACGAGTTGTACTTCTTCCAGACTTTCAAGTAGATGGCCCTAGTTACTTCTTTCCTGCTTGAGAGTAAAGTCCTTACTAGTCCCTCAGACAAACCCTTAGCTCTTAAGAGATCTTCTTCAGAAACCAGGCGGTTAACTGCAGCCTGCCTGCCTCTGGATGGATCACTGACCCTTGTTTCAGAAGGTCCTGCCTGACTGGTAGCCTCCACGGGGGTTCTGTGGCTAGATTTAGAAGAGCCGAGAACCAGGGTCTTTTTGGCCAGAAGGGCGTGATGAGAATCATGCTGGTCCTCTCTTCCCTGAACTTCCTCAGGACCACCGGTATCAGAGGAAAGGGGGGAAAGGCATAGCACAGACGGTAATGCCAAGGATGGGCTAATGCATCTAGACCTATGGCCTGATCTTCTCGGTGAAGAGAAAAGTATTTTTGGACCTTGTGGTTTTGCTGATTTGCAAACAGGTCCACCTGGGGGAAGCCCCAAGTACTGGCGATCATCAAGAAGACTTCCTGATTTAGGCTCCATTCTGCTTCCACCAGTCTCTTCCTGCTGAGAAGATCTGCCCAGAGATTCAGAGAGCCCTTTAGATGGACTGCTGAGAGGGAGGCCACGCTTTTTTCTGCCCATGCGAATAGATGCCTGGCTAATTCCATGAGACCCCTGCTCCTGGTCCCCCCTTGTTTTAGGACATATGCTACCGTTGTCATATTGTCCGACAAGATCTGTACATGCTGTCCCTCTACTACGTGCTGAAAAGCCCGAAGGGCCAGCGACACAGCCTTGAGTTCTCTCCAATTCGAGGATCTCCGAGACTCTGCCTTGGACCAAGTCCCTTGGACCGTCAGCCCGTCTAGGTGGGCTCCCCAACCCCAGGCACTCGCGACCGTCGTCAGGCGCTTGTCTAGCGGCCAGAACCAGGGAAGGCCCTTTGTGAGATTGGCTGTGTCTCGCCACCACCACAGAGCCCGTTTTACTTTTGAGGTGAGGCTGAACTTCTTTTCTAGTGGAACCCGGTGAGACCAGACCTGCAGGATTTCTGCCTGAAGAGGTCTGGAATGGAACCGGGCCCACTGGACAGCTGGGATAGAGGCTGTAAGGAGACCTAACACCCTCATGGCTGATCGGACTGAAACCACCTGGTTCGTCTGAATTTGTTTTACTGCCGTCAGGATCTTTTCCACCTTTTCTTGCGGAAGAAAAACTTTTTGCAGGGTAGAATTGATGGTGTACCCTAGAAAAACTACTTCCTGGCTTGGAACCAGGTTTGACTTCTCCAGATTGAGAAGCCACCCTAAGTCCCCCAGGTGAGCCTGTGCTATCTGAAGATTCGACAGCACCTGTTCCCTGGAGTCCGCAAAAAACAGGAGATCGTCCAGATATGGGACCACTGAGATTCCCCTCAACCTCAGTGGTTCCAGGGCTTCCGCCATGACCTTGGTGAAGATCCTGGGGGAGGACGACAGCCCGAACGGCAAGGCCCTGAATTGTAGGTGCCAGACTGACGACCCTAGATTCACTGCCAACCTGAGGAACTTCTGGGAGGATTGGGCGATCGGGACATGTAGATAGGCGTCCCTCAGATCCAGGGAGGCCATGAAGCAATTTTTGGATAACAACCTTGTTATTGTATGGATTGTATCCATGCGGAAGTGCTTGTATCGTATCGATTGATTCAGAATTTTTAGATTCAGTATCAATCGATATTTGCCCGAAGGTTTTCTCACTAGGAAGATGTGAGAATAAAACCCATGGCCTTCCTGTTCCTTTGGAACCTGAATGATCACCTCCTGTTGAATCAGATCCTCCAAAAGGCTCCTCATGGCAGAGGCTTTGTCCTGATCCCTCGGAAGGGTTGTGACATAAAATCTGTTTGGGGGAATGTTGGAAAATTCCAGGCTGTATCCCTGTGCCACAATGTTCCTCACGAATTGACTTGAGGAACACTGGCTCCATTGCGGAAGGAAGGCGGACAACCTTCCTCCCACTGGAGCAGAGCAGTCACTTATCCTTAGGGGGTTGACTGGAGGGAGTTTTGAACAAAATTCCTCCTTTACCTCTACCCTTCTGGGGGTTCCAGCGACTTTTGCTGTCTTCCCCACCCTTACGGGACTGTTGAACAGGACGAAAATTCCTTTTTCCTGCCTGTTTTTTCTTTGCAGGAAAGGCCTTCTTTTTGTCTGCCGTTCTGTCCAGCACTGTTTCCAGCTCTGGCCCAAACAGCAGATCCCCTGAAAAGGGCAGACCACACAAACTAACCTTGGAGGCTGTGTCACCTGACCACGTTTTAAGCCAGACAGCTCTCCTGGCGGAATTCACCAGGGCCGCAGATCTGGCTGCCATTTTGATGGACTCCGCAGAGGCATCAGCCATGTATTTCACCGCCCTAAGGATTAGTGGAAAGGATTCCATCAAGTCCTTACGTGGTGTGCCTGCTTCCACGTGGCTCTGCAACTTATCTATCCAACACTCTAAGTTCCTAGCCACTACCGTGGATGCCATAGCTGGTTTGAGGCTGGCAGATGCTGAATCCCATGCCCTCTTTAAAAGAGTATCTGCTCTTTTATCCATGGCATCTTTGAGTACCCCCATGTCCTCAAAGGCCAAGTCTGTCCTACGCGATACCTGTGAAAAGGCTGCGTCCACACGTGGTTTTTTGTTCCACACCTCTGACTCTTTTTCGTCAAAGGGAAAGCGTCTTTTCTGGCTTTTAGAAAGGAAAGGACCCCTCTCTGGGTCCTTCCATTCTTTTTTAACCGTGTCTGTCAACACCTTATGAACAGGAAAAACCCTGGATTTAACCTCATCCAGCCCCTGATACATTCTATCGTGTACAGACAACTGGACTTTTTCCTCCTGGATGTCCAGGGTCGTATAGATAGCCCTCAGGAGGTCATCTACCTCCTCTAAAGACAGCTTGTACCTGGAACCACGGCTGTCATCCTCCTCTTCAACCTCCTCCTCTGAATCTCTGAGGGAAGGGAGAGTACTTGCCCCTTCATCCTCTGAGTCCGCTACCTCCCTCTGCCTGGAGGTGGATGCTCTAGGACTTGCTGGTGGTTGCTGGCTACCGCCCTGACCTGCTGGACTGTGGACCAAAAGTGTCTTGACGGAGCTTAACGAGCTCGCTATCTCTTGCACTGAAGAAAATAGCTCGCCGTATTGCTGAGAGGACTCCTCCTCCACTATCTCCTTGACCTACATAAAGCCTTCTGCCAAGATTCACGCAAAGGGTTCTTGCACACAGGGCATCTCTTTCCTGGAGGGTTTGCTCTCTTTGCTTTCCCTGAAACCGTTTCCTAGGGACAGAAATAAAAGCTTGTTTACTGCTAATCCTAGTGCTATGATAAACCACCACCAGACAGAAAAAGTAACCACCTGTGTGCAGCAACCACCTAACTACAGGACTGAAAGAGGTGACCTCAGACCCTGTAGTGACAGGACCCCCCTTGGGGAGGAATGAAAACAACCAAACAGGAGAAAAACAGCCCATAAGGAGAAGAATCGAAAGCACCATTGTGCCCCTCTTACCTGGGCCTGACCGGTGCTGCAGATCTCTCATCCATCTTGTTGCAGAGAGCGCAGCGGGGCGAATGAATTAAACAGCCGCTTTTTAAGTTTCCCGGGCTCAGCGTCACTACGCACGCCGGAAGCGGAAGCACCAGTCTGTAGACCCGCCCCCTGACCCTTGCGTTCCAGACGACCGGAACCACAGTCGTCCCGCCCGCACAGGAAGCCGCGTCACTGGCCGCCGCGTCATCCGCCCGCCAGGAGACCCAATCCGCAAGCCGTACCGCGCAGCGCGCGAGATTCGAACGGCCCCAGGGGTACAGACGCCTCGACTTCCTGCCGGCCACCGCTCCCGTGAGCTGGAGAAGGTCGGGGACTCCGGAACCCCCCCCCGCTCGTACTAGGGGGGGGCTGGGATGGTCTGCTGCAAAACAGCTCAAGGTAGGCTACCTCCCCTCCCCTGGAGGGAACGCAGCTCTGGTTCCCACAAGTGCTTCCATCCATGGCGGAGGAAACACAATAACTGAGGCCATGGTGGAAGAGGAGGAGTTTTAAAGAAAAATTTGCAAGTGTTTCCTCAAAGTGGGTGGAGCTGCGCTCTCTCCAGGGTTGTCCTGAAAGGCGACTGGAGAAAAAATAAATAAAATAGACTCCCTGTCTGTTTATATCTGACTGACATCCGATCCACCAGACGGATGCCCATCTGTCTGTTTTTGCAGATCGGATGCAGGTGGGTGACACGTCCATTTACATCCACCTCCCCATAAATAATGAGTGGTCTGATCGGGTCTGTCTGAAAAAAAAATGGACAGACCCGATCGATCTGCTCATGTGAAAGGGGGCCTAAAAATTTGTAGATTTAACAGACTTTGTTAGAAGTCATCAACAGATATTACAGTGGCAACCAGACTGTGGGTATGCAAAATAAAACAGGCTTATCGCTACTATGATGCACTTGTGATTCCCAGTTCTTTTTAACCACTTCCCAACCGACCGCCATTATACATCGTACTTTGGACGCTAAATACCGTTATGGCAGCATATGGCTAAAAACTGCAGGCAGTCCTCTTTCAGATAAAAGTGGTCTCTGCAGCAGATTTGCCGCAAGATGACTTTTATTGGGGGCAGGAGAGGGCCCCTCCACCACGTTCCGATCCTCTCCGCTGCTTACCAGAGACAAATTGGTAGCGGCGGAGACGATCGGGTCCTTTCTCCTGAGCGCATGGAGTAGAGTGAGGGAAAGATGGCCCCCCCCCACCATTGGATGACGGAAGCAATGTCAAAACGTCACTTCCGCTTTAAGACCTTTGGGCGGAAGTAAACCCTTTGATTTAAATAATTAAAAAAAAAAATAAATGGCATGCCGGAAATGCTACCTGTCACATTGACTATGCTTTCAACCAAACTGTCAAACCATCCAATGACTGGTGTCATAACTGATCACATGTGCAGCATCATGGCAGTTGAAGATTGAACAGAGGCCAAGATGGCAGCTTCCTTGGCTGAAAACGATAGGAGGGTTTACTTCCACTTAAAAAAAAAAATTCCCCTTTTATTGCATTTAAGTGTAAATGTGAGATCTGAGGTCTTTTTGACCCCAGATCTCATATTAAAAGAGGTCCTGCTTTTTTTTCTATTACAAGGGATGTTAAATTTTTTTTGTAATAGGAAAAAAAAATATATTTTTTTTAAATGGATGGTGTAAAAAATAAAATGATTTAAAGCGCCCCATCCCGCTGTGCTTGCGCGCAGAAACGAACGCATACGCAAGTCGAGCCTGCATATGTAAACGGTATTCAAACCATGCATGCAAGGTATCGCTGCAATCCTTAGAGCAAGAGCAATAATCCTAGCCCAAGATCTGCTCAAACTGGTAACCTGTAGAAATTTTTAAACGGCGCCTATGGAGATTAAGGGTCAAAGTTTGTCGCCATTTCACAAATGGGCGCAATTTTGAAGCATGACATGTTGGGTATCAATTTGCTTGGCATAACATTATCTTTCACAACATAAAAAAAAATTGGGCTATATTTACAGAAAGTATTTTTTTCCCAAAAAATTACGTTTGGAAGACCGCTGCGCAAATACGGTGTGACAAAGTATTGCAAGGACCGCAATTTTATTCTCTAGGTTGTCTGAAAAAAATATATATTTTTGTTTGGGGGTTCTAGCAAGTTTCTAGCAAAAAAAATAAGGATTTAACTAGTAAACAAAGAAATTACGCTTATTTCTCTGGACTGAGACAAGTACACACTTTAGAGGGATAGGATTTGTTCATATTTCATGTCTGAGGTTTACAACCACTTTAAATTGCACAGTCATAGGTGTAAATTCAAACGTGTCTGTCTAGACTGCGATGCAACGGACATAAAGACAAATAGATGGCATATGTGGCCTGGTCCACGTATAATGTTTATTGATGTAAAACAATACAGTTAGTGTTAGATCCAACCACAAACAGCAAAACAGGATAAATGGAAAAATAAATTTGCACAGTCGGCAACATACAATCACACAGATGGTGAAAGTTTCAACTATGACAACTTCTAAATATAAAAAAAAAAAAAAAAGTTCTAAAAAAATAAGCCTTAGTAATTGAACTTTACATGAAAAATACACTTTGAGGATGTTAACAGCTAAGTGCTTCAAATCAAATACCAAGCAAATTAGATGTATTATGCAGTCCTGCTCACAATCCATGTCGATTTAATTTTTGTCAGTCTGAGTTTTAAAGACCGCAAGATGAAAGCAGAACATATATATATTCCACAAGCTTACAAAATGACCATAGATTGTTCTAACTACAAGCAGACTTGATCATGAGCTATCGTGTGCTCCATTTTCTTTTTTCCTGATGTTATTCAAATTCTAGGAGGTTTGATTGGGTACAAAATATACCCTTTTTTTTTTTTTTTTACATATACACTGTTTAGCCCAAGCTTCTCATCTGCTGTGAAATGCTACTTCAGTTAATCTGAATGTACAGCAATAGGAAATCTACAATATTTGACTTGTCTGATGAATACAACATCAATTAAAAAAGGTACCCAAGGTCATTTACTCCATTATGCAGACCATTGCACATGGCTTAGGCCCCTGTGCACGAGAGTCCGGTATTTCTGTGCAGGTAGAAGGCACGGGCGCACCATCCAGCCCTCCTGCAAGTCTACATTCTGGTAATTATCCCTTGGCACATAGTATCCTTTGGTGCACCATCCAACCAGAACAGCTTTAGCCTCTCAACAGGCAACAGAAGGCGGAGCTAGATAGTGTGCCTGTGCCTTCCAGCCTACCCAAAAATGCTGGAATCTCATACACCGGGGCTTGAAGCACAGTCTGCATGAGTGCTTATGGCCAACCTTCATTCATGAATAGAGATGTTTAAAGAGGTTCTCAAGGAACATGTTCTATACATTCCACTTATCAAAAAGGGGTCTGTTCAGTGGTTTCTTCTAGTCACTGGCTCCGCAAAGGGAATGCTTTGTGGTTTCTTTAATCTTCACACCATGTACATCAATCCTTTAAAATCCTTGTTTTTAGGTAGTAAAAATGTATATATAAGGAGCAAGCCCTTAGGTAGTCTAGGAGGTAAGGAGGTGGTAGCTTTAAATAACTGCCAAACTAAATAGACAACTATACCTCCCTTGGGGCCGGTTCACACTGCAGCGATGCAGGAACCCTGGAACCCTGCAAATTCACTGCATCGCATGTCTCCCAGGGGCAGTTCACACTGCCCTATGCCTACTGCTGGGGGTGTCAATTGAAAGTTCATGACACCCCCAAATCAGTTTGCATATCACAGTGCAAACTGCAAATTCGGACAGGAATCAGATCGCATGGGTGTGAACACCCATGCCACCTGATCCGACTGCGAACCAAAAAAAGGGTCCTGTGTGAGTCTGGTCTGAATGCAATGCAAATTTAGCCATACTATCTGTATGGCTGAAATTGCATGGCACAGAGATCACATTCTATTTTCACTGCAGTGCGGAGTGAATCACATCCGATATCGGACATAGCACCAGTGTGAACCGGCCCTTAAAAACAGTTAATCTCAGACAGATACAGTCTCAATCATTTCACAGCACTTTGCTATTCTACACAGTTTAAAGTAAACCTAAGGGCGCACCTTTTTTTTTGCCCCATTTTGGACTGCGAAAGGGAGCGTTAAAACCCCTGTCAGTTTTCTTTGCCAACTGTGTTCCCATTTGGGATGATTGGCTTCACTTCCAGGCCCAAAGACGCAACAGGAAGTGAAAGGAAATCCTGTTAAAACTGAGGTAGTCACCAAGTTCATCAGAACCAATATCTCAACCTCCCGATTGGGGACACAAACCGCAATATAAACTTAAATGTGTTCTAATCCCTCCCCACTATTCAAACCTGGTAAAAAAAAAAAAGTTACCTTCTGTTATACTAATGTGCCAAGCACTGGAAGGAATCTTTGTGAATGGAAAGAATTAAAAGTGGAACGGTATCTTGGTGCCACAATGAATAAACTTCCCTGCACATACATAGGAGTCAAGTCGGCTGAAAACCCAGAAGAAGCCAGGGAGATGTCAGGCGTTGCATCGCTGGAGGAAACGGGGGGTCTTTAAGCGTTTACTTCCATTTTAACTTGTTTCTAAAGAACCTCTTTAAGAGTGCAGGCAAAGAAGCATCTGGGACCCTCAAGGTGGAGATCCACATGGGGCAAACTGGCCCCCTCCATATTCATAAACAAAAAACTGACCACACTGGTTTACACCTCTCATGAAACCAACCCCACCATTTCATTTATAAATCTGCTGTAGTTGACATGCTGCATGAACATCACTAGCTCACAACATATTTAACAATGATATACATCAGGCCTTAAAGTGATTTGAGACAATATGAACTAAAAAAAAAAAAAATCCAAAAACCACAAGAAAGTTTTTAATATACTAAAAAAAAAAAAAAAAAAAAAAAAAAAATGCATAATATATTGCATGAAGAACTGCTGGTATTTTGTGTCTTCTTAAGAAAATATATAATTGTGCGACTGTGACTACAATGCACCACTGGAAAAACATTGTTTCCTGTGCATAAAATAGGATAGAAGAACAAATTGAAGGCATAGTACTGAAAAAAAGCAGAAAAGAAAAAAAAGACGAACATTTCATGGAATCACAAGAAAAAATGCTGTGCAGTATGGACTAATAGATTTGTTGTGAAAATCTACTGTAGGCATAGAAAATTAGAACAGAAGGTGCAAGTTTGACTCTGCGTTTATATAATATATATATTTATTTATATTGGTATGCAGTGCATGTAGTTTTATAGATGGCATTGAAAGATTATTACTGTAAAAACGTGGAGAAGACGGCCAAGGAAAGCAGAGATGGGATGGAAATGGAACTAACTGAAGTAGTGCGGTCATGGGGGACAGGCTTCTAAATTATCAGAGCTAGAAAATATAAATACACTGCTTTGGGTGGAGAAGTGTCCAGAAGTTGAACAGAGAGCAAATCAGTTAGCTTGATCAAGGGCTTTTAATAAATCCTCGCCCTGCAGCAGATTTCTGTTTCCTTGTATGGGGGCGTTCACTTCGCAGTCATAACCGGTTAGCTGTGGAAGCCCAGTGCCGTCCAACGACTGTCCGAGCAATCGACTGGCCATGTCTGGAAGAACAATGCAAAATAGAAGTATTATTGGTAAAACAATTCAGCATTTAACAGCACAGTGCACCATTTTATATCCTCTGCTAGAAACCAGTGCAATAGTAATCGCTATGATAGTAAAGTGGTAGCGCATTCGTAGGAGTGACGTCTCCGCGGCATAGCCAATCAGGCGGCTGAAGATCGCAAACCCAGAAGAAATACCAGGCGAAGATGGAAGCTGCCGGGACAAGGGAGAGCGGGTAGAGTGCAGCATTTGTAAGAGTGTCAATCATAATGTACTAGTATGCAGTGCACACTAGTACATTATGGCTTAAGGCTGCCGGGGAACTCGTTTAAAAAAAAAAAAAAAAAAAAAAAAGTCAAACTTCACTAAAAACTGAAGCACACAGAATCTGGTGCAGCTCCGCATAGTAACCAATCAGCTTCTAGGTTTTATTGTCAAAGCTTAATTGAACAAGCTGATGTTAGAAGCCGATTGGCTACCATGTACAGCTGCACCAGATTCTGTCTGTTGCAGCTTTAGTAAATCCCCCTTAGAGAGTCACTTGTCAAAAAAAATAAATAAAAAAAAAACAGCTTATTTTTTTTCCCCCTTCACTTCAGTTTTAATAAATCTCAAATTGAACAGATCTTAAAGTGGTTGTAAAGGCTGAAGGTTAAAAAAACCTTCATTGTGCAGCCCCCCTCCCCCCAATAGCACCCCCCTATACTTACCCAAGCCTGATCCAGTGATGTGCATTGGTTCCCGCTGCAGTCAGTCAATCACAGCCAGTGAGGAGAGGGTGGGGCCAAGTCTTATTCCCTGTGTGGATAGACAGAGCAGGGCTCAGGAGCAAGCACGCATTGCTTGCTATGGGGGCACTCGGCAAGGGTGGGGGAGGGAGGGAAGCCAAGAGTGGCAGTGGGGGAGAAGAGGAGGATCAGGGGTGTTCGGTGAAAAATCATTGCATAGAGCAGGTAAGTATAACATGTTTGTCCTTTAGTAACCCTTTAAATGCAAGTACCTGTAGACAATAAGAGGATTGTTCTTTGTTCAGGTCCAGTTGGCTTATCCGAGTCCGATACTTTGACACATTTCCATAAGAGAGGAGAGTTTGAGCCTGGATCCACATTGGTTTGAAATATCGTTCCCTAGAAGAAAAATGAATTATACATTTTTATTCAAACTGTAAAATGACAAATAAGTTTAGAATTTATTTCCATTTCACTAAAGACCCCCTAGAATGAATATTTTATTTTCCCAACTGTATGCATGGATAACTGTAAAAGTAGAACTAATTTTTCCCCTGCACCTTCATTTTTCTCTTTCTCCATATTTAAAAATCCGACCAAGCAAACGTAACAGTTGGAACTCATATACTCACAGGGGGTTTACAATTGTGTGCTTTTATCTCTGGGGGGGGGGGGATACATTTTATTTGGGTATAGTGTCGCATGACAGTGCAAATGTCAGTTAATGTAACGCAGTGCCTGGTCATGCAGGGGGGTAAATCTTTAAATATTTTCTCACCCAGAGCGGGCGAAGCTAGACATCCGCAATGCCTAGGAATCTAGAAGCTACCAGGCCATGGATCCTGCAGTATCCTGCTCCACGTTAAGCCAACTTACAGGCAAATAAGGATGGGCTCAGGTGTGTTCACAGCTTCACATGCCTGAGCCCGCCAGGAAGCTTACACTGAACAGCACTAATCACAGGCAGCAGTGTTCATTTTGTCGAATAAAACATTTTAGTCGACTAAAACAATTGAGATGACTAAAATGCCATTTTAGTCAAAAGACTAAAACTAAATTAACACTGGTCGGTAGTGCATGTTCATATCTCAATACCATAAATAACAACATATTAGACTTTTTACTCCAGTAGTATATAACGAGTTTGAAAATTGTAGCGAAATGTTAACTAATGCATTACAATTTACACTCATTAGATTTTAAACTTAACCAAAATGTACTGGAGATTTAGTCTAAATACGACTTAAAAACAGTTGCAGAACACTAAAATGGGACTAAAACTAAAATGCCATTTTAGTCCCAAGACTAAAACTAAAAATTGAAATTTGCTGCCAAAATTAACACTGGCAGGCAGTGAGACATTTCCCGATGCAGCCGCAGATCGGGAATTGTCACGATGCGCAGTGTAAGCTTCCTGGCGGGCTTGGGCATGTGGAGCTGCAAACACGCCTGAGCCCATCCATTATATATATATATATATATAAATAAAAGTAAATCACAACAAAGATCAAGGTTTTTTTTTTTTTTAAATATGACTCAATTTACAAATGTAACCCGCAACTCCCTCCAACCCCTCCATTTAGCAGCAATTAGGAGCATCCTTATCTTTTGGGTACAATCTTTGGCACACAATAGCTCAAAGGCCAAGTTCCCCTTTGGAATATGTTACACCCCATTTAGCTCCTGCCTCCTCCCCAACAGTGGGTGGGGGATTCTATCCTTGTACCCACTGTCAAAATTTAAAAAAAAAAAAAAAAAAAAAAAAAAAAAAAGAGAGCTCAGAGTTCTGTGAATTAATGATTTACAAGTACTGTCATCCACCGCGACCAGCGGTTTGTAGTTCTCGCTGGTGGATTCTTCCTGCAGTTCAGTAACTGCCTGCACGTATTGGAGATACAAAAGAGTGTACTGAGAGTCTGCAGGATCCTGGAATTGCGGGTACAATGTATTACAGGCGCCAGCGTTAAAAATAAATAAATAAATAAAAAGTAAAATGCACTTTTTTTTATCTGCAAAAAGATAAGCATTTCATTTTTATAAAAAAAGGAAAACTTATCGTTTAAAACTGTAGATACAACAGTTTCTAAAATTTCCCCAGTGGGTGGCATTGCAGGTAGAATCTAAAACTTCCTTTCTCTCTCCTAGGATTACAAAAGAATTAGTGGTAGAGAGCTCCGTTCTACTAACAAAGGGGCTAAAAAAAACAAGTAAGGGAATACCAGTTAGATGAAAAAATGAAAGACTTTAATTTTTATTTTACACTTACTAGTCCCACTGCTTGAAACAAAGGGCCATCACTTTCAATTTTGCGTTTTCTCTGGACATTATGTAAAGCAATCATCTTTGGGCTCAATTCATCATCCAGGACCGCAGATCTGCAAACCATGCAAAAAACAGCCACAAATGTATTACAGGTGAATTCAAACAACTGACAGCTGCGCGCTTTATCTCTCTGGCGGGTGTCTGTTCCGGACTGTGGTGGGGGCATCACAAAGCTTCCCTTTTTTTATTATACAAAGTATACAAAAAGTAAACTTCCATCACTGTGCTGTACAGCAGGGAGGAGTGCTGCATTGCTGTAGAGTTCCATGCAGCTCTGTACAGTAGACGCTGCAATAAATTTTAGCATGTCTACATTTTAGCACAGCTCCGGGCTGCATTGCAGTGCAGAAATTAGTTTCTCGTGTGTCCTTGTGGTGACAAGAGTTTTACAATGCAGTAAAACGCCTGTCTTCTCACTATGTCTAAATCCACCCCTGTATCAAAACCTAAAGCATATCGAAACCCCCTTTTTTTTTTTTTAGTGTGGAAGGATAATAACCCATATCAGGTTTTTATTGTCATTTGTGTCGCTATTATAAATATTTGACTGTCTTGATTATCATTGTCCCCAGGACTAAAGAAAGGGAGAATGGAAAATCTGAGTTACCAGAGCAGGAATAATGGTGAAATCTTCCAATTGGCACACCTATTCTGGTGACATCTGATAGTTTCTCACTTCCTGTTTTGTCTACTGGACACCAAGCCCCCTTTCACACTTGTATGACTTCAAAGTTGCGCGATTTCAAGGAATGCCTGTGTACGTGGCATCAAAAATCGGACCAAAGTAGTGCAGGGACTACTTTGAAGTCGGAATGACTTGAAGTCGTACTAATATGAATGGCTGTCATTGGAAATCATAGGGAACGACTTGTCATGCTACTTTGCAGTCCCAAATCGTGGGACAAGTCGTATAAGTGTGAAAGGGGCCTAAGTGAACTAGAAAACATCCCAAGAGGGTGCCGATGGATCCCTACTGTAAGCAAAAATAAAAAAAAAGTTTTGGCTTTGGATAAACTTTAAATTTGCCACAACTGTCACAGTGTATCCTGTAGGCAGTTGAAAGGAACAGCGACGCAAGTAATAAATTACAACGCTGATGGGATTTCTGCGGTTAATTGCAGCAAGTGATGAGCCTGTCACCAAACAGTGTAGTTTACGCCATGTGTGATCCAATGTTCTATGCTCACTGATAAACTATATCACATATGTGATTGTGAGCTATGTTCTAATTTTATGAACATTCTACACCGATAATTAAAAGATGTACCTTTTATTGAGTGGACTTGTTATAGTGGGAGTTCCAGGGCGGGATCTCTCCTTTACAGCTGCTTTGTCTGTTCTCACAGGAGAACTTGTGCGACTTCGGTTTTCATTATATGGGGAAGCGGGGGCACTCAGCACCTCTTTAATGGTTGGTGTCGGCGGGTGCACAATGATGGTTTTCGGATCGCTCATGGCTTCTGTGGTGATTGGTTTTAGATCGGTGGAGGGTGAAGCAGTAGAGGGATGGAACAGATTGGTCATGCTTCCCAGGGACTGCAGAGGAGTGGAATCAGTCTCCATGGAGGAAAGCTGATCAAAGCTTCTTAGCTGGAAGTCATCATCCATTGGGATATATGGAGCCAACATCTCCAGGTCCAAGTCAGTTTCCTGAATTCAGATAAAAAAATATTAAACAGACTGCACAATGACTAACTGGTCAGCACTGTGATAAACACACAGTAAATGTACCTTTGTAGAGAATGGAGCCTTTGCTTCTGTGTCAATGGCAAAAAGTTTCTCTACCAAGTCCATCTTAAACTCCCGGGCAATGTCCATATCCTCTTCAAAACAATATTCTGCAGGAGTGCCAGGCTGCAAAGGGAAGACGTTGGGAAAGACGATAGGCATTACGGATAAGATTTAGCACATTTATAAATGTATACTGCCTTTTTACAGCTTGGTATAGATTTTCCAACCTATAAAGACCAAACATCCAAAAATGCTATTTTGATAGCAACCACATCCTTGGGATATCAATGACGTGCACAACACTAAGAAAGTGGTCTGTGTTAAGAGTCTAATGCCCTGTACACACAGGGATGGAAAATGTGCGATCGGATCATGTTGTCGGAAAATCTGATCGTATGTGGGCTCCATCAGACTTTTTCCGTCGGAATTTGACACACAAAGTTTGAGAGCAGGATCTAAAATTTTCCGACAACAAAATCCGATCGTTTAATTTCCGATCGTGTGTAGACAATTCCGACAGACAAAGTGCCATGCATGGCCAGAATAAATTAAGAGACGAAAGCTATTGGCCCATTTATAGTCCCGACGTACGAGTTTGACATCACCTCGTTCAGAACGATCGGACCCAAAAACCGTTGGAAAAAAAAAAAAAAAAAAATCAGACGGATTTTGGCATCGGAATGTCCAACTGTGTGTACAGGGCATAAATGGATACTTAAGGCATAAGACTGAGCTGCAACAGTGGTATGTGCCAACACACTAAATAAGCTTCTGCTTTAAAGATATAATTCACCTTATGATGAAAAAGGCCCAGGCAGACGAAGGGCAACAGGAAATTACAATGCACCATGCCTTTTTTTTTTTTTTAAATACCATGTAATGTAATTAAGTACACCTGTAGGCCTCTGCAGGCACCCCTGAAGCCTGTCCAATATTGCTTACCTTGCTTGTTCTCAGTGTCACAGAATTCCAGTCCTTGCTCAAAAGTGGCACAGTGGCAGCTCTGGCCCTATCCCAGAAATGCTGACCTTGCATGTGCCAAGCTCTGCTATGTCCCAGAAAACTATTAGGGAGCAGCGTAGGCCAAAAATATGGAAGTATAATGGTCAGGCTTTTGGGGTGCCAGCATAGACCTGCATGCACAATGCATTGTAATATATTGGGCTCCTTGCCTGCATGTGCCATTTTAATCATAAGGCCACAGCTTATGCAAAATATCTTCACTCCTTATACCCAATGTCATAAATCTCATTCTCACCTCTGTTGAGCCCTGGTTGCTGCCGATTTCTGATGGACTAGATGGCTTGGAGAGCTGTGGAATGGTAAAAGCCAGCCCCAGCTGTTCTGGGCTACACTCCATCTTGATCACTACCTCTCTGTTCAGCGCAGGGTCAGCATTGTTACGCAGAGACTTTGGCTTCTCTGGTGCTGGAAGTGGAGACACCAGGATGTTTTCAGGAGGCTTACTGGTTGAGTGTAGCATGACGTCATTATACAATGGGGCATCGTCATACTGTGGCTCTGAATCTACAGTAAAGAAGATGATTACACAGATTTTATCCTGCTCAGGAGATGGGAATAATGCAGACAAATTCCAAATAAAAGCCACCCA
Organism: Lithobates sylvaticus; assembly: GCA_028564925.1. Lineage (NCBI taxonomy): Eukaryota > Metazoa > Chordata > Amphibia > Anura > Ranidae > Lithobates > Lithobates sylvaticus. Next base: position 90,781,566 of record CM053038.1, read on the forward strand.
CCACTAGAGTTGAAGTCCAAGGGTATGATCTCATCTCCAGCATCAGGTGCAAGAACAGTAAGAGACTCAGGCGCCTTCTTTTTTAGTTGCTCATACAAACTGTTGGTGTCGTCGTCGTCCTCATCCAGTTTGGTGAAGAACTTAGGCATCTTTGTTTCAGCAGGTTCTGGAGACTCCAGAGTGGACTCTGTCTGGCCGAGGGACAAGATCAGCCCTTTCTCCACAATGTCACTAAAAAAAAATGTAAATTAAATCATTAGGTCAAGTATAAAAAAAGCAAGCAATGTTTGTCACTACACAAAATATTCTTTTATGAGCAGAGATGAAATTTATTATTATGAACTTGGGGCAAACAGCTCAGACATGCAGAATCTGCATCCACACTAGCAGAAAACACCTGGGGATGTGTTTGAAAATTTGTATTAATCCTGTCTCTAGAGGGCGCTGCCAAAAAAAAAAAAAAAAAGGACACAAAGCAGATAGCATTCCTACTGCCATGAAGCAAGCAATGATTGATGTCAAAGAGGACTTCTGTAGTGCGATTTGTATATCAAAAATATGCCAACCCTTCAATCCTGTCTAGGGGTCTCACCAATTTCACTGTGCTGTAGGAAGAGAGACTCCTTTGTAATGGCCACTTTACAGCAGGAACCTGCCTTATTCACCTAGAGATGGTGGAATGAGATGCAGGACAGTCCTTGCAAGAGCCCGCAGGCAGAACAAACCGGATTAGAGGTTCAGATGAAATCAATGGCCAAGACAAACTCACACTACACATACTACATCTGAATAATGCAAGGAGATCTTTGGGGGTGCTTAGAGCAGGGTTCCAGATTAAAGGAAGGCAGTGTATAGGTGCTGCAACCTTCCCATATAATGTCCAGATTAAGGTGGGAGGTGGTCAGTCCAGGGAATACCGCAAATAGGCTCAAAGGGATGCTTCTGTAGAGCCGACAGTAGGTCTGTCTGGCTTGTCTGAAAATTCCCATGAAGGGTCTCCCAGGATTTGACGAATGCCCAAGCACCAAATCCTTCTGAGCCAATTTGGGTGCCACCAAGATCAGAAGAATGTTCTTTATCTAGATCCTGTGAATCATTGGAGACACAATCTATAGCAGAGGTAAGGCATATATCAGCCAGAAAAAGGAAAGTGACACTTGCATCTCTTCTTTCTTCCTTCTTGTCTATTTGTTTCTGTGTTTAATTAGCGGCTTCTTGTTAGTAAGCCTCATTACTGAAAAGGACCAAATTAAAAAGGAGTATACCCATAAGGAGGATAAGAGGTATTCAAATCTATAAGAGAAAGTTTGCTAGCAGCTATTTAACGGCCGCACGGTATTATCACAGCGGCTCAATATTATATCTTTTGGTTTAAAACTCAGCCTGAATTGATTCAATCTATTCATGCTTTACTCACCTCCACTTGGATTAATTAACTTGTGTAAGGAACAGGATCCTTATAACAGCAATTGTCAGTAATTTTCCAAGTACACATCTGTTCATAATTAACCAATTAAGGACAAACAATGTACATCCAGCAGCCATGTACATCCAGCAGCTCCCAGAATTGATAGATTTATGTCCCAGATATACCTTTAGAGGGGGACCATTTCCCCAAATCCAGAGGCTAAAAAGCCGTCTACGCAAGGAATGTGGACACAACTGAAACGTGTCTTTCAGCCCAAGTTGAAATTCGGTCTACTTGTCGAAGGTCCACGTGGCTCAAGAATGCTGATGGGAAGTCTGCACTTCAACAACTACGTCCCTTTAGGCCATTCCTGTCTCTAAAATGGTTCCCCAATCCAACAGTGTGGTGTCCATTCCAAGAACCATACAGGTTAATGGGAGAAAGAAAAACTATCATGATATGTCCTGGGGGAGCTTGTCCCACAGAGTAAACACAGGCGAGGTGCAGAGGCCTGGAGTGAAATTGGGTGATTACTACTACCTCCAAAGAGGCCACCATAAGGCTCTCATACACAAATGGGCAGCTTGGAGCACAGGATATAGACATGAGCTCAGAGGGTCAACACTCCTTGGCACCTAAGTGATAAGCCAGGTACTATATAGTAGGTTACATAGTAGGTGAAAAAAGACAAGTCCAACCTATGTGTGTGATTATATAACTATCACAGGTAGTAGGCAGGAAAGCCTGTCTATAAGCACATCAACTATTCAGATTGGGTAGAAATCTGCATAGTCATTTTAGTCCTGGAGAGCATGTGCCTAACAAGCACATATGGCAGGGCTCAAAATTTCAAGTCCTGAGCTACTAGCCAGACCTCAAGGGTTACTCGCCACCAGTTGCCGGGCCCCTAAACACGCCCCGCCCCTAAACATGCCCTCATAAATTATCTCATTAAATGATACTTAAATGTTTTATGCATAATTAAGTTATAAAAATAAATATTAACAACAACTTTATCCGTGCCCACCAATGCAGCCTGCCCGTGCCCACCAATGCAGCCCGGTCCCTCCATCCACCATGCAGCCCGTGCCCACCATGGAGGAGAGGAAAAGGAGAGCCACCCCGGATGTTCACAGCGCAGGAACAGTGATAACAGCTTTCATTTAAACACGGGCGGCTCTCTCTCTTCCCCTCCGCGATCTCTGGGAGGCAGTTCTGCTCCAGGCAGTCCTCGCCAGCCCGCAAAATGCAAGCAGGCGAGTGCAAATTTTGAGGGCTGACATATGGGATTAATTTGCTTTCTGTGACCCCTACCCATGGGTGAACTCTAAAGATTAATTCCAAAATCATGGGTGCCATTAAACCCAAAACATGACTGACAGCACCTGAGTGAGTAGCAAGTCTGTGAGGGACAGTTCTAGAGAGCAGTAATGCAGAAAAAGCTACATTTTAACATATTAACACTTTTTTTTTTAAGAAATAAAAACATTTCGGCTTTAATCATCCTACTGCATTCTCCACAATGCAAATCAAAGCGTCCCAGCGAGATACTAGAGACTGGTGGACCATCCAACTTGCTAGTGTCCTAAAATGTAAATATCATTTTTTGGGAAGATTGATCTTTTAAAAGATACACCATATTGGCTTATATGAAAAGAATATGGCGTAATAGACACTTACCTGAGGACATAGTTCACACACACGATACACTGGGGCTGAGAGTTCTTTGTGTTGTATATAACTGTGGCTTGCGTCTCCACCCACACGTAGCCACCTTTCTTTGCCAGCATTCTATACTGTCCTGTTGTCACCTGCCCTTTTGTGAACACTATTTAAAAAAAAAAAAAATATAACATTAAGGCACAGGTCTCTTGTGCAATTTAAAATAAATTCAGCCTAGTATTAGCATCTCAATTACAGGGATTAACTGTGTTCTTCAATATCAAAACCAAATACAAACAGATCAGTGGTTTTCAGTGCTGGTATACAGGTGGTGTTTTCAGTACAGCATAACATCTGGTACCTTTTTATCACCGTTTCAGAGACAGCTAATAAGGTATGCTGCTGCATGGGTTAAGGAAGCATGTGGGTTTAGTTAATGGTTAGGCTTTGATAGGAAAAGAGGTTCCAGTTAAAGCAGAACTAAAAAAGGTAAAAATACTTACCTCTGTTCCAATCGTCCACACCGGCAAAGTCCCTCGCTAGCATTGGCATCTTCTCCCTAGCTTCTTACTGCTGCCAGTCTTCAGACACCTTGATTGGCCAGCGCAGAATGATGTCACTTCCGTGTATGTGCACTAGTGCTGTCAACTTGCCACACAAGCAGTGCGCCGGAATGTATAGTCACAAAGGGTCTGTGATCACACAGGTAAATGTATTGTATTTCAGAAGAGACACTGTAGGTCTCTTCTGCAATACATACCCTGCCTGCTCGCAATTTTTTATTTTGTAACTTAAGTTCCATTTTAAGGTTAGAGCTGTCCAGTGAGAAGGGAGAGGGACATTGCTCTTGTGCACAGAGCAGGGGGGGGGGGGGGCTCCTCTGGCACAGAAGTTTTTTGTGGTTGTAAAGGCTGAAGGCTTTTTACCTTCATGCATTCTATGCATGAGGTAAAAAAAAGAAGCGGAAACAGAAACGCGGGACGCCCAAAAGAAGTACAGAAGCTTTAAAATTGCAGGCGTCCTGCGATTTGCCACTATTTTGTATCGCAGGCGTAATCGCGGCAATTCCGCCTGCGATTCAGAATGCAGAGATGTGAACGGAGCCTAAGGCTACTTTCACACTGGAGCATTGCAGGCTTTGGCGGTAAAACCGCCCAACTAGCGGCCGAAAAAGCAGTTGTAGCGGCGCTTTGCAGGCGGGTTTGCAAGCGCACCGCTCCAGTGTGAAAGCCCTCAGGCTTTCACACTGGACACACAGCAGCGGCTGTTTCAGGGCTCTTTGCAGGTGCTATTTTTAGCGCTGTAGCGCCTGCAAAGCGCCCCAGTGTGAAAGGGGCCTAAGGGGTAGTGCAGGCATTATGTGTTCAATCATCACCATCTCAGTAACCGTTACTAAATTGAATGCAGAGGATTAAAACAGAAAACAGATAGTGTATACTCCTCGCAGCACTTACTATCATGGTGTGCTTTGGTCAGATGGTCAGAGTCCAGGGCGTGATAATAGTCGTACACTGACTGTCCCAGGAGTTCATCTGGCTCATATCCCACTAGCTCTGTAACTCTGGGGAAAAAAAGAAAAAAATAAATTAAAAAAACACACCACAATAAGTCTTGAAGCCTGAACAGAAATGTATATTTAATGAAGAAATCTTTAATCCTAGGAAAATGGGCAGCTGGATGAGTCTCCAGAGCCAGTCAATGCACCTTTAAAAAAATAAAAATAATAATACATACAGCGAGCACCCAGGTTTAAGGCCCATTTACACGGTTGTGTTTTGTTGCATTTGCTGGTATTTAGCGTCCAACTTCCCCAAGTGGTGTCTGTTCTCATTGCTATACTGCAATGCAGTACATTTTGAAAAAAAATACTTTTCTGCATTTTAGTGCTTTGGAATGCCCACAGAGGCCAATGGCAATACATGCAATTGTAACAATTTAAAAAGCCTGGTCATAGGCTGTCCACTCTGTCCAGTCCAAATCATAAAAGAAAATAAACTATTAATGTGCCTCCACACACACGCATTAATTAAAAACGGGGTTGTAAAGGTTTTTAATTTTTTAAATAAAAATAGCAAACTTTATACATAGCTGCTCTGTGCAAGGGTTTTGCACAGATCAGCCCCGATCCTCCTCTTATAGGGTGCTCCGCCGGCGCTCCTGGCTCCTCCCCTTCATCAGGTGCCCCCCACAGAAAGCCGCTTTCCCTGGGGGCACCCATGCAGGCGCACTCCCGAGTCCTGCTGCTGCGTCCGACAGACAGCAAGACTCTGCCACCGCCCACGTCACTGGATTTGATTGACAGGCTCCCGCTGCCATCAATCTGTTCAATGAGATGGGAGCCAGCGGCTGGAGCCAATAGGCTCAGGTAAGAAGTGGGGGGGGGGGGGCTGCAGCAAAGAAGGTTTTTAACCTTAATGCATAGAAGGCATTAAGGCAAAAAGCATCTTTACAATCCCTTTAATATTGAAGAAAATTAACAAAATTCTTGTTGCCCTAAAGGGCTAGTTCACCTTTACCATAAAACTGCCTATGCAGGTAAGGGAGTGCCTGTAGATGCTTTGACTAAAGTTATATAATGCTTTTTCTAAGCTTCCCAGAGACTGCATCATCCTGTCCTGCCTTGTTGCTACAACACTCCTGGTTGTTACTGCTTACCTTCATTAAACCACACATGGGTGGTAACTGCTCTGTTACAGCAGCACTAAGCTCAGAACCAGAGAGAACTACCTGTGATGATGGAGGCAGAAAATAATAGGTGGGAGCATCCTAGCATCCAGAACAGGTGGATACCATTTCTGAGAATTTTTAATTCAGGCTTCAGGAGGTATGCAAATGGCCTACATCTATAGCAAGGGCATTATTCAACTGTAGTCAAAGCTGCACAGTTTGTTTGTATCCACAGATGCCTTACCTGCACAGGCAGTCTTTTGGTAAAGGTTTAAAAAAAAAATAAATAAAAAAAAGTCACTCCCTCCCAGATTAGACTTGCCACCTAATAAATTCTACTATAACATATTAATCATTAACTACCATATGTACACAGAAGCACTGGGCGATGAAAAGGAGGAAGGAAAATTACATTACAGACTTTACTAACTTACCAGGTAGCAATGCTGTAAAATACAAATCAAGCATTTTTTACATTTAAAAGTGTAAGGCTGTGCAGTAACTCCCAGCAACAAGATTTCAGCTTTCAAAGACACGCATATCCCAATGCTACTCTTATCGACCAATAGGTGGCAATCCCGTTTTACAATAAGTGGTTGTAAACCCTTACATAAGCCCAGTGAAGTGACTGGCCTCAGGTGATACGCAGATTAAACAAATCCTCCTACATAAGTTGCATTTGTCTATCTGCAGCCCTTTCGTCTCTACAGCCAAAGTGCTGAATTTTAAAGCTGTTCTAAAAGTTAAAAAAAAATAAAAAAAAAAAAAAAAGAGGGGGGGGGATTAGGAGAGCTGAGGTAACACTGCAGAGCTCTGACAGCTGATTGGATGGAAGGGACACGTCCCGCTCAACACAGCAACAGAGCTGAGGCTGTCAATTAGCTGAAGGTTCCTCCCTCAACACCATTTTTCTATTGGTGTCAGGAAAACTTGTCAGAAGTGATGCATTCTGATAGCAGGAAAATGAGGCAGCAGACAAAAGTGACACTTGGTGCTCTTAAAGCGGGGTTCCACTGCCTAAATCGTTTTTTTTTTTTTTTGCTGCAATGACAAAAGATTAAAGCGGTTGTATACCCATTTAAAAAAAAAAAAAATAATTCTTAACTACCTGCAAGACAAAGTCATAATGAGCTAGTATGACTAGCATACTAGCTCATTATGCATCACTTACCTTAGATCGGGGCCCCCGACGCTGTGTTCTTCTCCCCCTCCGGCCGCATCCATCTCTAAACAGATACCCTTCCGGGTATCGCCGCTCCGGCCAATCACAGCGCCGCTGCGGCGCTGTGATTGGCCAGAGCGGCGAGGACGTCGCTCCGCGCATGCGCGCGGGACACTTCAACTGCGGTGAGCCGCAGTTGTGAATGGGGATTAACCCTGAAAATGCACCGTTGTCTACGGCGCGCATGCGCCGTAGACAACGTTGTAAAAACGTTCTTTTCAAATATCTCCTAAACCGTGCAGGTTTAGGAGATATTTCTTGTACCTACAGGTAAGCCTTAATCTAGGCTTACCTGTAGGTGCAAGTTGAATTTTAGGGTATACAACCACTTTAAGTTATTTAAAATAAAAACTCACTTGTTCCAGTTCTTACATCTTTAAGATGTCAGTTTTCTGTTTAAAAAGAACTTTTAAATCTTTTTTTCGGCAGTTCTCATCTTGCCTGTGGGCATGTGAAGCCCACAGGCATCCTCTTCCAGGATACAGTGCTGCTGATCGACCAGCATGCACTGCGCGTTGCATCTCCGATCTCACGCATGAGCAGTAACTTGAATTCGTAGCGCCGTCAACAGCTCAGGTTGCCATTGCAACAGGCGGCGTCATCGGAAGTCCAGCCCCATTGTGATGGCAACGTAGCTGAAATCACACGATAACTCGCGCCAGGCCGCCGCACTGACTCCTGGGAACAATGACACAAGCTCCCAGAAGCCAGTGCGGCTATCAGGAAATTACGAGTTAGCCGCACTGAACCTGCCCATATCCGCTGACACACCATACAGGAAATAATCTCCAAAACTAAAGTACAGTGAAAAAATAAATAAAAAATAAATAAAAGTGCCGTTTTTACATTAGGACATTGAGTTAATTGGCTTGGGGTAATGTAAGAAAAAACGGGTGGAGCTCCGCTTTAACTGAGTACACACCAATATAAAAGGATATGCTTTGTTCAAATTTCATGACTGAGGTTTACAACCACTAAGGTTTCCAATCTTGCAAAGCTTTTGATATACTCAAAGATAAGATTTGTTAAATACCTTTCATCACAGTAAGAAAACTTCATGTCAAGGCTGTGGCGGCTCAGAAAGGTTTTACTGTCCAATGGAAATTCAATATTTGATGGGTGAGGGATGGGTTCGCAGATCAGCACCATACAGGTCATGGGTGGCTTCTTATATCCACATTGGTTCTGATTGTTGCAGTTGTCATACACACGCATGTGCCCCGTGCAGTGAAGAACCTACAATACAAAATAAATTCAATAGAGTCAAGATTTTGCTGGATGCTCAGCAGGTCATGCAAATATATACACCTTGTGGTTTGCCGTTTATCCAGTTTGTAAGCTATATATTTTATACTGATAAAATGAAACATTGATAAAAATGACAACTTTTAGAAGTTCATATTCTGAGATTTCAGGAGCTCTCTACAACCCCCTAATAAAGCTGGCCCCCAAAAAGTACAGATGTGTGGGCCACGTTACACCTAAAGAAGCTGCTTGCAGGACTTTTTTTGACGCCCTGCCAGCGCAGCCCCTCAGTGTGAAAGCACTCAGGCTTTCACATTGGGATTGCAGTTGCGGCTTCTTTCTGGCGCTTATTTTAACGCTAAGGCCCCTTTCACACTGGGGCGTTTTTCAGGAGCTACAGCGCTAAAAATAGCGCCTGTATAGCTCCTGAAAAAAGCGGGTCCTTTAACTCCAGTGTGAAAGCGCTAGCAGGACGGTAAAAAAAGTCCTGCTAGCAGCATATTTGGAGCGGTGAAGGAGCGGTGTATTCACCGCTCCTACCCATTGAAATCAATGGGACACTGCAGGGATACCGCGGTAATACCCTTTTAATACCCTTTTGGCCGCTAGCGGGGGTTAAAACCCCCCGCTAGCGGCCGAATACCGCGGCTAAAACAGCACTAAATATAGCGCTGCTTTACCGCCGCCATACAGCAGGTCTCTTACCTTCCACGTGGCAGACTTTATATTCACAGTTCTCCCCCGGCTTGTCAGGGTGCACTTCATACGCAGGAAGAAGCTGCGCTCTGTGATTTGCTCTTTACCCTTCTTTGATGGTCCTAAAGTACATATAAAATTGAAACTGATCAATATAAATTTAGAAGATCAGAAGAAAAAATAAAAATAAAAAATGTATACAGCGTTTTCACCATTTAGAAATGCAAAAATGAAAATGAGCAGCCAAGAGCCTATTGACCCGAGTGTTCACCCTCCTCACATCCCCGTGCGGGCAAATACACCTCTTGCATGTGTGTAAGCTATAGTATACCCATGTGAAAGAAGCCAAAAAGAGTGCGGTCACCCACACACTACATCACCAGGAATCGGCTATGAATGGACATCACTGACACAACTTACCTGTGTCTGAGAAATGCATATATTATTCCTGAAAAAAATATTAGAAATTGGGCAGAGGACAAGATGCTTAGGTGTACATGGTTGAACTTTTGTTGCTCCCTGTAGCAGACCTGGATCACAAAACTGGCTTATAATTAGCGGTTTGTGAATCTTCCTTAAAAAAGGAACAGAATGATGGTTGCGGTCACCTTCTGAAAAATGCAGATTGCCTGGCTGTCCCCCTCTTGCTTCAGTATTTGTAGTCCCTGATCCCAAACCATGTATGCAGCGAAGCACTTCCTATTATACCCTGATGTGTCGAGCTGTTCAAGGTCTGCTCTCAAAATAGGAACCAAAAAAGGGGATGATTAAATTAAAACTAGTCTGACCGGGCATTTTCATTCGATTCCCATTAGAACTGCTGACCCATTACTTGAATGCCTCTGACAGTCTTTTATTGACTAACTGGGAATTAGTATATTAGGAGCTGCATTCCATGCATTCTAATAATAAGAACGTCTATCCTGGTGACTCCATCGCTTTAAAACACATTGCAAATAGACCATAGCATAAAGTTGGCTTCATTAGTTTTCTTATTTAGGGTCTTTTTCCACTGTTAACAGGTGATATGGCCAGTAACACCTCCTGTATTAGAATGCCTCCAATCTGGATGAAGGAGCACAGGGGCACCTATAGACAGCAGCATTGTCAGTCTGGGGGAGGGGAGTGCTAGTTATATTAGCAGATATAGATACTCTAAAATTAAATCCAAACTCCAGCTGACACTGCAGTTATAGCAACAGATTTTTTTTATTTTGGGATAGAGCTTTTATATGAATAAAAGCTGATCGTAAGCTCCCCTGTCAGTGGTAAATGGTTTGTCTCACTCTGCTACATTCACAGGAGAGCTTGTTCTGTTGAACAACAGACGTACTGGCCAGATCACCAGGTGAAAACCTAAAAAAGTAAAACGAAAGCAGCCATCACATATAAGAATTGGTAAGCTTCAGTACAAGAAATGTTTGCTGTTGGGTTTAATACAGCTTTAAACTGAACTCCAGGCTTCTGTTACATTTAGAAGATGACGAAGCACACGTGGCGAGTGAAATGCATTGACGTCATGTGGCCCGGTGTCTCCAGCTCATTCATGCGGCTTTTACACCTCCGTATCATCCCGCTTTGGATTACACAGCGCCATCCACTTGTGTCTCTGCCATTGGCACCCATCACTGGCACTGATATCTGCAGCTATTTGGAGCCTCAACTTCGGGGAGTGAAGATACACACACCATCATCCAGGAACAGTATACCTCACAGGAATCTGGAGCTGACTGCATCGCGGGCGACACTGTTCATGGGACGCCGTTCCTGGATGCCTGTTCAGTGATTGTGCATGTACAGCAACGCCGAAATGTCTCCCCACCTGTGGTTCTTTATCTATCTGTCCTTCACATTTGCCGTTTCATGACTGCCTAATCTTTCAGCATCAGGTCTTCTCAGTGCTGGTTTATGCATATCCAACTATCACCACATGATTTGGATTACATCCGCAGTTTGTTACCATTGCCCCTGCTACATCTATTGGCCATCAGTGATGCATTTTGACAGATGATTTTTATTCCTTCCACCATTGCGCAATCAGTGTCCCTCTTTTTGGTATGATCGGATGAATGTCTGTAAGCCCAGGCTGTTTTTAATTGTTGCTCTTGACAACGTTGTCATGAATGCATTTTATATGGTGTGGTGAAGGTTTGACTTTTTTTTTTTTTACTGACATGCATGTTTCTATTAATAAAATTTAGAATTATACTCTGCGGTGCGGTTTCCATTTGGAGCCCCTTCCTGTCTGACCCTGGTTCCCTTACTTGGGTCATCACCATTTTAATATTTACAAGATGCCCTCTGCTGTCCCAATGAAACCAAATTTGCCAAATTTTATCAGAAAAGTTTGCGATATCCGTGAATTTATAGCACTGTGATGTCATAGCGTTACACCCAAAATCGCTCTGCTTCCGAGCGCCAGGACGACGACTTTAGACCTAGCCAGACATCACATCTGCACCGCTATAAAAATCTTAATTTCTCATGATGCTAAGGGAAATGTAAACACAATGGGTGCATGTATGGGCAGAGCTGAGGACTGTGGGAGTGTCTGCAGACGGAGCCGAGGCACGGATGCAGATAAACAGGGTGGATCAGATCAGGATCCACCCACTATAGTGTGTTGGGTGTAATTCTGTCACCACTCACTGTCTAAAGTACTACAGCGGGGAAGTTACAGGACCAGTGGCCAAGGAGATGGAGAGCATAAATGGCCACTGGTCTTATGAAAAGGAATTAAGGGGAAAGAGCAATGTAAACCAGTAAAGAAAGGATAATTATATATTACTACCTGGATAGAAAATCAATAGAAAGAACAAATATTTGCTTAAAAGATATAAATGCACCTTTAGAATGATGCATTCATATTTCTGCCCGGAGTTCTACTTTAAAAGGCATCCAGGCTCCTCCCTCCCTTCTACTTAATTGCTGGCATGGAAAAAAAAAACTGCCTGGAGATGGACAAGAAAATATCAAAAGGTAAGATTACTTGTATTAGTCTATACTTGGATATGTAAATGATCATTTGCACAAGTTCAAAAGGTACATACCATTTCTAAATGTCAGCATCTCCCGCAACTCCTCATGATCACAGGGATGAGTGAAGTCAAACACACTGTGCCCAGTCAGCTCAAACTAAAAAAAATAAAAATAATAATAAAGATATAGACATGAACAAGCTCTAACACCACATTATACCACAGGGGAGTATAAAATGACCCCATCCCTACCTGTGTGAGTCCCATGCACTTGTTGACATTATCAGACAGGTAGATCATATCCCCTTCCTCGGTCAGGACCAAAACAAATCCCTCCAAGGCTTTCAAATAAAAACAATTCAGCTGTTTCTCCATTTCAGACTCTCCATCCATATCACCTAAAGGGCCCAAAGAAATTTAAAAAACACAAACATTTTTAGATGTTTATCATACCGTGTTAAAAAAAAACCTGCAAAAAATTTCAAAGATTGTAACCATTTCTCTCTATATAAAAAATAAAGTATATTATTTAGAATATCAATCAACTATTGGCATATCAGATTATAATAATTCACCTTAATGCATTACAACGTGTTTTAGCAGTTTACCGTATATACTCGAGTATAAGCCGAGTTTTTCAGCACATTTTTTGTGTGCTGAAAGTGCCCCCCTCGGCTTATACTCGAGTCAAGCACTTTTCTGCAGCAAAAAAAAAAACCGACCCGACTTTGGGGCACCATATCTCTGGGACATTTGGTGCTAGAAACCCCAAATTTGGCGTGCCAACCCAGTGGACCTAGCACTACAACATATCCAAGGGGGTTGATATAGATGGGGTTCTTAGAACTAAGTGGCCCCAAGATATGGGGCCCCAAAGTCGGTTCAGAAAATGTCATTCTCTGCTGCAGAAAAGTGCTTGACATTTTCTGACCCGAATTTGGGGCCCCATATCTTGGGGACACTTGGTGCTAGGAACCCCAAATTTGGTATTCAAACCCAGTGGAACTAGCACTATAACAGATGGGGTCCCTAGCACCAAGTGACCCCGAGATACAGGGCCAGAAACTCGGTCAACTGTGTCCATCTGCAGCAATGTCATTTCGGGACCCTTTGGGTCCAGAGACCCCAAAATTTGGCTGCAGCTAGGGGGCATTTAGGAACCATTAACTACCAAGTTTGAAGTTTGGGGGGACCTATGGCTGCAAATGGGCACAGTGAGGCATGCAAATAGGCATTGTTGACCCTCTTTTCCACTTACAGTAACTGCGCATTTCTCACCCTAGGCTTATACTCGAGTCAATAAGTGGTCCCAGTTGTTTGTGGTAAAATTAGGTGCCTCGGCTTATATTAGGGTCGGCCTATACTCAAGTATATACGGTACATAAAACTCAGGTTGAATGGTTGGTAAAACTGGCCATAGATTATGAGATTTTCTTTGCAACCACGGGTTGCAGGTGAGAAAAATAAAATAAATAAAATAGATAGACTTGGGTGCAATCAGCCTTCTCATAGATAGATAAAATCTCAGCCAGTTCAGCAGGGATTGGATCCATCTCTAGTCAGTCCTAAAAGTCCAGGACTTCTGTGCCCTCAAAATAACGCCAGCACTTACAAAAGACTAATGCCGCATACACACGATCGGAATTCTCGTCGGAAACAGCTCTGAAGGTTTTCCCCGACGGAATTTCGCTCAATCTGTCTTGCCTACACACGGTCACACCAAATTCCGACCGTCAAGAACGCGGTTACTTATAAAAACTACAACAAGCCAAGTTCAATGCTTCCGAGCATGCATCGAATTGTTTCCGAGCATGCGTAGGAATTTTGCGCGTCAGAATTGCTACAGACGATCGGAATTTCCGATAGAAACCTTTTCCCGTCGGAAAAATTGAGAACATGCTCTCAATTCTTTGCTGTCGGAAATTCGGCCAGCAAAATTCCGATGGAGCATACACACGGTTGCATTTTCCGATGAAAAGCTCTCATCCGTCTTTTTCTGGCCTGAATTCCGATCGTGTGTACGCGGCATAACAAAAAAAATAAAAATAAAGCTTCCTTATATACATTTTTTATCCATTTATTTGCAAACAAATCATGATTTGGAATAGAACTCTAAAATGTGCTGAATACTCAGGAACCTTCTATAGAGAGAACAGTACTAACTTGCATGGGGATAAAGCAGTTTCTAAATCTGTGTAGATTAAACTTGTAAAAACCTCACTGTCATGGGAGCAGACAGTGGAAAGTCATACAAAGGCAACTTATACATTAAACAATGTGGGTAGACTGAGTGTAGTCATCCTAAAATATGTCTGCCAAGTATTCCTATAAAAGTGCATGCAAGGACACAAAACTCAGGGAGGGTTAGAACCACTGTTGCAGTCTTTGTCCTCCCTGGGAAAAGGCACCAATGAGGCTTGTCCTGGTGACCACGGTTTCCATGCCAGAAAGTGATAACAAGTCCAAAATTTTTGTGTTGTCACAGGAGCAGAATGTGGGGGAAAGTCTTGAAAAAAATATATCTTAAAAAAGGGAACAGCTGTGCTGCAGACAAATAAAGCTTACCAAAAAGTTGGATAAAAATTTGGCCGGTTCAGCCAGGACCAACCAATTTTTGGTCCATGCTTTGCATGCGTTTGCTTTACATTCCCTAAATACATGCACATTTTTATATGTAAAAGATCAAATTCTCTGCATTAAAAAGTAAAAAAAAAAATACAAAAAAAAAGCCTTTTGTGACCGATCCCCCCCTCCCTAAATACTTCCCTGAGCTCGATCCAGTGCTGTGTCCAAGATCAGCAGCTCTTTTCACTCTCTCTTTTCTCACAGGACAGAGAGGCAGCAGCCGGAGCCGTTTGCTGCTTGTCATTTAAATCCTGTGAAGAGGGAGTTGGAGGTGTGGCCGAGCTATGTGCTCTGTGTCTATGGATGCAGGCAGAGCAAGTTTGAGCAGGCACGAGGGCCCCCATAGTAAGTAGCTTCCTACGGGTGCACTCGCCAAAGAGGAGGAGCTGGCAGCACTGGTGGGGGGACCCACAAGAGGAGGCTCAGGTCTGCTCTATGCAAAACCATCGTAACACAGGAGGCAAGTATGACATGTTTATTATTAAAACGAAAAAGGACGAAGCATTTTAGAATCACTTTAACTTCCTCCTTAGAAGCAAAACATGCTCCTTGCTTTATGTATCCAGCATTACACTAATCTCCACTGACCAAGTGCTAAGCACAGAATGGATCAGAAGAACTTGACCTGAGAAGGGAGACTTGCCCCAGTTTCACACATGATTGGCTAATCTTCGTTAGCAACAGGCTTTGACAGATAACTTGTCAACTCCCGTGCTTGCCCAAAGAGTGTAAGCCTGTGTTCCTATGGGTTGCTGAATCTCAGTTATTAAAGTTAAAGCAAACCTGTAACTATGAAAACTTTTGCCTAGCTGCTGCATTATCTGCTGCTGTAGTCCAGAAAAGACCCAGTGCTTTAGGATTTGCAGCAATAACGTATTGTATATATACCCTGGTGCCTTAATGTGATCAAATGTCTAGATAGCACATACCAGATCCACTGGGAAGTTTAGACATCTGATCAGGACAGCACCAGGAGCACTTATTTATGGATGGGTTGGTAGGAAGGTAAATTACTACTCCTGTATTTTTCCAATCTAATGCTTTTTTTTCCTCCTCAAATCAGTTTGTAGCTTGGATTGTTAAATGCTAGATTTCTATATCAACTACTACAAGTTTACAATCAAAATACAAAATGTTTCATTAAAATGTTTACATTTCCTATAAATCCCAGAGGAACTTGAGACAAGGGGAGACTTGCATGCACAAGGCCAAGAACAACTTGACAGTCATGTTATACTTTGATTGCTTTCTTCACCCCCATTCCAGACCAGCTGTCAGGCTGATCCTCTCAATAGAATACGGCCATTTAGAGAGCAGAAAAACGGAAGATAAACCTTCTTCTTTTAATTAGCGGTGATTAAACTGCTCCAGCTGTTCTGAACAGCAGAGGAAATCGAGGGATTGCACCAAATCAGGATTAAGCAGCACGCAAAGTCACAAATACTGACATTTCACTATCAAACCCTGTTATGAAAGAACTATATAGGCTGCCTTAGCTGGCCTCTTTCATAATGCTAGTTGGCAGAGCTGTGTTCCGGCATTAGGGCGGAGACTTCCATCCCGCTCCCAGAACTGTCAAAATCGAGTGCTGCTCAGTCATTCACAGGAAGCTTTGTCTTCTAGGAAGACAAAAGCTTCCACTGATTGGCTGAGGCAGACAAATGATGTCACAAGGCAGAAGTCCCAATCCCGCTGTCAGAACACTGTACTGTATGCATAGAAGTGGACGCACATGTAGCCCCGACACAACGGCATGTCTGCTCAGCACCCTCTCCGCTACATGGCTGCACCTGCCATGCCAGTCCCGCAGATGGGCAATCGAAGCCTGGGATACATGGCAGGGACCCATTACAAGAAGGGATTTGGAAGCAATCCGGCTGCTGCTAAGGAACCAGATTGCTTCCATCTGACAGCCAGAAGTCAGCATGTCAGATATATAATACACACACACTGTGTAAACCCCCCCCCCCCCCCAGATCTGGCAGCAAAAGGGTTGAACTGAACTTTTATCTATGTGTTAAAATGTAGGTTACCCCAACATTTCATATCCCGGATGCGTCTGTTGTACCATGTACTTGTATGAATAAGTATCCCGTTCTCTTTGCATTGCTTTCTTTATGTGAAATACTTGATCTTTCCAGTCCCACTCCTTTCCTATTTTAAACTGACCACGCTAGACATAAGAGCACATCCATATAAAAGAGTGGTCAGTTTTCTTCTTTGCATTCTACTTGGGAGCACAGTCTGCCTGTACTCCAGTGGTCAGACTTGACCCCTAGCACAGCTGTTCACTGTGAAGATTGGTGTGATGTTTCCCTTCTTTCCTGATGCCATGCCGTTATGCATGACCCCCTAAAGAAGAAGGGTCCGAGTTTGGATTGGCTGATCCTCCCCCATCATGGGACCAGAAGTCACGGAAGCCTGCAACAGTGTTTTGCCCAAAACTGCCATTGTGGATTTTTATTATTTTTTTTTATTAAGTGGGAAAAATTAGAACTGTCAAATTCTTACTGCTGGCAGCGATGGCAGGTGACCACAGTGCCTGAAATAGAATGTGCAAAAATCTAAAAATTTTAAAAGTCGTAATCAGAACAGGTGGGTACAACCTTCCAATGGGAACATCTCTTCTTGTGATACGAAGGTTATTTCACTTCACTTTGCACACGGAAAACATCACAGGAGGAGATTTATCCATTCCCTAGGTCAGGGGTAGGCAACCTCGGCCCTCCAGCTGTGGTGAAACTACAAATCCCATCATGTCTCTCCCTCTGGGAGTCATGCCTGTGATTGCCAGGGTCTTGCAATGTCTCATGGGACTTAGTTTCAAAACATCTGGAGGGCCGAGGTTGCCTATCCCTGCTCTAGGTTATCTAAAACGTTTTGGCTTTAGAAACACAACATATCAGTACAAGTCTGCGTGAAACAAAAACAAGGGACCGCTATAGAACAAGCTGCAACAGCTCAGACTGTGTTTAAATATTAGACCATCTCACCTGCATCGAGGAGCCGTCTTATACGCAGGTAGCTAATGGCGAGTCTCATTATGGAGGCTTTATCAAGATGAGAGCTGACATTGTGAGGCAGAGGCAGCTGGTGGGACAGTTCATAGAAGACCTCCGATTCTTTACTTCTTCGACACCTTGCAGCATCCCGAGATTTCTCCTTCCGTCGCTCCGAACTGATCCTGAAAATGATAAGATTAATGTTCTTCATACTTCATTTCACACTATAATCTCACTACACTAACTGCAAATTGACAACATAATTACTGGGTAACATATTAAAGCCCAACTCCAGGTTTTACTAAACTTGAATTCATTTGGACCAAGCTGGTCCAAACAACCTATATACTTCTGGAACACATGCAGTGGCTGGTGCACTATACCTACATCAGCTACATACAGTGTACAGAGCGCTGTGCTCCAGCAGCAGGATGGGGACTTCCCGCCTCACTCCCAGAGTACAAGATTTGAGTCAGGCTGAGCGCTGCAGAGCCATTCACAGGAAGCTTTGTATTTTCTGAATACAAGGCTTCCTCTGATTGACTGAGGCAAAGAGGGAGAGGATGACGTCACAATCTCCACCTCAGCCAGAGATAGCTTTGTAATCATTCAGAAACCACAAAACATCCTGTGAATGGCTGAGCAGCGATTTTGTTCCGGGAGCAGGACAGAAGTCCCCATCCTGCTGCAGTGTACACTGTATATAAAACCGAGGCTACGTACATGCAACACTGATAGCCATGACATGCGTTTAAGGGAATTATTTAAAGTTCTCTTAAACATGGAGATGGGCATTAACCACTTTTCTACCTGTTATAATTGCACATTAGAACTGAAGATTATAAGCTGTTTTGAGGGCTTAACTATTTTCCCAAAGCAAAGGCCCCTAAGAATAAAATGGTGGCAGCTAAAATGTATGTCACATATTAGCACATAGTTATTCAAGAAAAAAAAAAAAAAAAAAAAAGAAAAAACAGTAAATTTTAAGTGCACAAACAATAGATCAGTCAGTTCTCTGGTAAATGAAAAAAATGATGATGCAATAGATATATACCCGACATGTCAGCCTTAAAACTGTGCATGCCTGTGAAACAGCAACAAATTGTTAAACATTTTTTTTTTTGGCATTGCTTTAAAAGCCTTCACTAAGTATTGTGTCAAACGTGAATGATGGTGTGTTGTGGAAGTGACTGGGTGGCTTTACAGGAGCCCAAAATTACTTCCGCCTGAAATTCCATCACCTTCTCCACAAATTTAAACACAGCATAGCAGCCGGGAAGTGTAGAAAACACCAGTCTACAGACGCCATTTAAAAGGAAACAGGTAGATAAGTGGTTAAAGCAGAGTTCCCACTGCTAAATTTTCTTTTTTTGGATGCATATCTTTCTTTGTTTCTAAGGCTCATTTATAGCACTCACATTTGTGTGCTTAATCGACGCTCAATTGCCGATTTTTCTGGGCTCTGGTGCAGCTGAGCGACCAGCATGCACCGCCCGTTCTCGTGCATGCGGAAGTGCCCACCCCTGTTGTGATGGCAAGGAAGCCCTCGGCGCTGCCCACTGACTCCTGGGAAATTATGACAAGCATCTCCCAGGGGCACTAGCAAGCATGGGCGCCGAGGTAAATGACGTCAGGCGCCAGGGAGAGGAAGAGGCAGATTCCAAGGCACCCCTTAGCAACAGACAACAAAACGTGAGTAGATTTTTTTTTCCCCAAATGTTGGTTTTATTAGGTTTAATGCAGCTGAATAATGACACGTTAAATTTTATGGGTGGAACTCCTTTCCTAGAACCAAATGTGTTAAAATGGTGCAACAGTAAGACCACCACAAATGTAGATGTGCTTCACACGACCCTATATGAATATGAATCTGAGAGGCATCCTTGATATTTATATTGACTTCAAAATGTGAACCCAAAACGTACAGAATCCAAGGCCCTGGGGCACAACCTGTAGCTTGTTGGCACTTTGTGCGGTTCTCAGGACCCATTGCAGACAATTTCAAGACAGTAAAAAGGAAAAATATTGTTTAAGACTGGGTTCACATGCAAATTGCATGACAGGAGACTGTGACCAGCTCTCAATGGAGCCAGTTCACACACCTGCAGAGCGGCCGCAGTCCGCACTGGAAAAGGGTCTGGTGAGTCTTTGGCTTTATTATTAGGTCTGAATTCAGGCAAAACATCGGACGCGATTCACCCCGACACAGTACACACTACTATTAAACAATCACAGTCCACCTCTCTCTCCTTTCCCACCTTGTGACTTGTTAGTATCCCTCTGCTATCTTATGTTTCTAACCATCTCCATGTCCTTACCATCTTTGGCCCAGGCCTTTCATTCATATATACATATCTTTATGCTAAATACTTACTGATTCTACTTCATTACTTTAGATGCCTGACAAACATACTTATGTTCACAGCCTATACTCTTTATGGACCAACAAGGTCTCTAGGGATACATAACTCCACCCATGCCATGCCTGCTCTACCTTTGGCCCCTGGCGGGGTCCCATTTGACTCCGCCCCCTGGCGAGGCACCTGCTGCCGCCTTGGAGCCGCACACCTGTAGCCATGGTCAAGCTCAGTGGTGAGTATGGGGACCTAAAACCCCTCCTATCCTGTGCCTTTATAATACTGTGCCATATTGCCAAATATATACTTTTTCATCTTAGGCACATTGTTACACACATCCACCCCTGAAGAGCAAGCTGGATCTTGCAAAACGCTTTGGGTAGTATGATGCCCGTGTGCTATGACTGCTATTACATCTATGTATCAATATTCTTTTATGTATCTTTTTTAAATTGGCAACTGTTGGTGATATCTATGCATGTAAACAATTTTACTTGAATAAACCATATACTGTATTTACTACTGTTTTGTTTACTGACGGAAACGGTACCCACTTAATTTAATGTCCCCGGGCGAATCCTTCGTTTTATCACGCGACACAGAGAACCGAGAACAGATCGCACCGGATCCCCTGCTGTGAGCCGCAGCTAGTGTGAGCCCAGCCTAAAAGAAGGTTTTAAGAGGGCTGTAGGATTTGCAAATGTGGAAGTGTTGACTTGCATAGAAGCCATCTCATTTAATGTCTCCAGCCTATGACTCTCAGCAGAAGCATGTTCCCAGTTTCCAAAAGCTTCTATAGAATGTTTTCAGTATTTGACCATCTCCTGTTGCATGTCTTCAGTCTGACAGCCATTTGTTGTAATACATTCACTGAATATAATATGCAGCACTTTGCCAATGTCTTGGGCCAGACCTGAGGCCCCCGTATAAAGTGAGTTGACCGCCACTGAAAAGTAGAGATAGAGATGATAGAGATAGAGATAGAGATGATAGAGATAGAGATAGAGATGATAGAGATAGAGATAGAGATGATAGAGATAGAGATAGAGATAGAGATGATAGAGATAGAGATAGAGATGATAGAGATAGAGATGATAGAGATAGAGATGATAGAGATAGAGATGATAGAGATAGAGATAGAGATGATAGATAGAGATGATAGAGATAGAGATAGAGATGATAGATAGAGATGATAGAGATAGAGATAGAGATAGAGATAATTTTTTTTTTTTTTACACACACACACACACACACACACACATTTACATGTCTACCCCAGGGCGCCCCGTATCTCAAAGAGCGCTCATACAAGCATGACACTGTCCACATGCTGGTCAATACATTTTACATCATCCGGTTGGCCCACTTCTATGACATGGGGCCAACGGAGAGATGCAGGAGGCAGTGGGGGCAAGCGCTAAAAGAAAATTTGCGCATGAGAGTACTGTGGGATTGTGGAGGGGGAACACTGGTATGAGAAAAGATATGAAAAGGGTATGTGCAGATATCCGGGGCAGGTTGCCTAGTTTCAGACTCCGAATTTAAAGGAAAGATAATTTTTGGCTCATGGAGCATTCACAAATTGATAATTGAACAGGTAGATTTTGCCCTTTGTACACTCCTTGCTTGCTGCCTAGTCTTTGCGCACAATGACCGTACTTTAAAGCCTAGTACACACAATGAGATTAGACTAACTAGAACGATTAATGTACAATCGCTTCGAAAGCGGTATTTGTGTGTGATATTCTGCTCGTGTGTATGGCGCTTAATGCTACTCTTAACTAGGGCTGCAACTAACAATTATTTTCATAATCGATTAGTTGGCCGATTAAATCGGTTAATAACCTTAAAAAAAAAAAAAAAAAAAAAAAAAAGTGTGGTGTATAATTTAGTTAATATGTAAAGTTTAAAAAAAGGCAATCTATTCTTAAATACTGTATCTCTATGCAGTGGTAAATATAAACAACCAACCATTGTTAGGGAGCAAAATATCGAATCCACTCTAAAAATAACAGACAGAAGCGATATACTGTATATACGCTATTAGAGGAGATATACTGTACATACTATTAGAAGAGACATACTGTTTTTTGGCCAATTTGTAGTTGGGCAAATAAAAAAAAAAAACACAAATTGCTGCAAAAACGCATTACATGCTTTTCTGCATCTTCTCCGTTGAAGTATATTGAACCAAAAAAAGCACTGTTTTGCATTAAAAAAAAAAAAAAAAAGTCCCTGACCCTTTCCAAATACGCAGCAGCTGAAAAAAGCATCGATATGAACATGTCCCATAGGAAACCATGTTAAATGAACTGTAGTGTGTTTCTGCAAAAACACATAGATGTAAACCAAAGATGTTTAGTAAACCAAAGACGTAAAGACGTTTAGTAACATAATGGGGTTAAAAAAACTAAAATGAGACCTTTATATTACAAAAAAAAAAAAAAAAGCAGATAATCACTACTGTAGGGGTTCATTTTTTTACTGTAGAACTGTGAAAGTAATATTTACAGTAGCGATTTTCTCTTTTTGTACTATAAAAGGGCTCATTTTAGTTTTTTTTTAACCCCATTATGTTACTGGCCGATTAATCGATTATGAAAATAGTAATCGATTAGTTGTTTCCGCCCTCAATTAACCAATACCAAAAGAGCTCTGTGGAAAGACTGCCATTGACAATGTATTGGCCAAGAGTTTGCTACAAGCATTAAAACCATTACAAGTAAAAAAAAAAAAATTAAAAAAAATTGCACAGAGTGACAAAACACAGAATAACAAAAGTTTTCACTGAACAACAGAACTAGCTTAAACCTTCAGGACACAAAGCAAGCCAATAAAATTAGACAATGGGGTCAAATTACTTAAAAAAAAAAAAAAAAAAAAAAAAAACACAACTAGAAGTCACTACCAATTTAACTTCCAATAAAAAAAAACTTTTTTTTTTTTATTTGAGTGTTCACACAATAAACTACATGAAGGTTCACTTCAATTGTACAGTCACGTGAAAAGAAAAATCGCAGTCTTACATTTTCCAGTCATGCTGAAATAATTAATGATTAACACCATTTATTGTGTGAACATTTTCAAATCCTTTACCAAAATCAGCTTTAGTGGGCGCAATATCAAATCACTTTCCTGAAAAGAAACAGTATTTTCCTTGAAACCCCCGTGTATGTCACTTAGTATCACTTTCCAGTCACTAGAACAAGAATTACTCACAGCCCCCAAAAAATGAAGCCGAATGATGCAAGAGAAGTAAACCATCAGCATGCTGACCCCCCCGCCGCCCCTCCACCCCACGCTCATTGTTTAGACATGAATTGTTCAGCTTCCTGGAATTTCCTCCAAGATGAAGGGGCAATAGATGATACATTGCACTGAAACATGTTTTTAAAAAGCAAGTTCTAACTAGCTGAAGATTGCAAACACACAAAAAAATATACATAGAAGCCAAAGTAATCAGGATAGTAAAAGCAAACTTTAGGGGGCACCATTCCTTGTTCCCCAACCACTGTCAACACATAGGAGCAGAGAAGAGAGGACTGGTGTAACCTAGAAACTGCTCTGGTTAGAGCTTACATGGGACTAAGGATCCTCTCCCACGTAGAAGTACGAGTATTCCCTGAAAATTTAGGGGATCCCTTGGGGACCCCCAGGTCACCAGAACTAGTGTCCCCATTGGAAGAATTTCCCTTCTATTATTTTTTTGCCATTTTCTTTTACTTTCAGTGATAAATGGTAAAACCCCTAAAGTGGGCACAGCAAGAAAAACTGTCAGGGGTTCTAATCCCTCTCCACTCTATCCAAAAAAAAAAAAGTTTTACCTTTAGTTGTACTTTAAAGCGGAGGTCCATCCTAAAAAACATTTATACATTAAAAAATAAAAAAAGTTTTACTTACCAGAAACCACTGTTGCATGTACAAACCCTCTATTAGTACAAAAAGGCAAGAAACCAACTTCAAGATTCTGACTAAAAATGGTACAGAATACCATTGAGACTGAAAAAACTAAATTTCCCGGACATCTCCGATCAGTGTTGGAGATGCCAGGGAGAAAGGGGCACCATATTACACATTTTCTGGTCCTGCCCCAAATTAGAAAATTTTTGGAAGCAGGTCCAGCGCATCCTCCAAAAATTTACGGAATGGGTAATACCAGATGACCCGGCCTTCTACCTCTTCCATGCTTCTAACATACCAGGGAAGATATACAAAAAAATCTATTATTTGCCACCTCCTCGACGTCGCTAAGGCATGCATCCCTCTTAAGTGAAAATCTCCCCAACCCGACAATAGGGATGTGGTTACGCGAAGTAAGGGAAAAATCAGTAGACTGGAAGACTTGGTTCTTTCGGCAAGACACCAACCGGAACGGTACTCCAAGACCTGGTCACTGTGAAGCGTATTCCTTTTCTCGGACGAGGGGAAGACCCTCCCTGACGGCGACTTGAATGACTACAAATTACCCTTTTAATCAATGGCTCATCTGGCTACGATGCACCTACGGTGCTCGCCCTAACACTATCCCGCGTTTGACAAGTTCACACTAGATACGTCACCACACACCTACCTACCCCCCCCTCTCGTCTTTCTATTTGTCTTTTCTTTCCCTCTTGTTTTACAGGAAACCCGGGCTCCCGATATTTATTTAATATATAAAGTTATGAAATCGTTTAGGACTTGTTCGGGACCCCAACTGGAGCAGCATGAATAGATAACCAGCTCTCGTGTTTAGGAACACTAGAGACATCACAGATGGCAGATTAGCAGTTTGTCCTTCAGATGCTATAAAGTGTCTCCAAACATACTTGTGATGCTGCAATATGCAACTGTCTGTATGTATCCAGATGTTTGTATTATGCAACTGACTATGTATCCAGATTCTTGTACCCGACCATGTTCTTGGAATAAATAAAATGATTGTAAAAACAAAAAAGAAACCCCCTGTTGCTGGGCAGTCTTCTTAGTCTGCAGAGCTGTTCCATCACTTCCTCCTCTTTGGCGAGCTTCCCCGTTGTCCGTCGGACCTGTGTGTCCCAGAAGACGACGGGGCCACTCACAAAGCGACGCACATGTGTAGTAGGAAACGGGCAGTGAAGCTGCAAGGCTCCACTGCCGGTTTCCCTCAGTTGCAATGGCGGCGCAGGCACCCGATCCGATCGACGGACAGGCAAGTGCCCTTATTAAAAGTCAGCAGCTACTTTTTTTAAACTGGAACACCGCTTTAAAGCGGCCTTTTTCAACCAGGGCGCCTTCAGCTGTCATCAGGGTGTGCCTTGGCAAAATGGCTATAAAAATGGCCCAAAAATTGTATGCAAGCCAGCAAGTGGATCAAGCCTACCCATTAGTCCCATAAAGCCACAGGTTTTAATTGTACACATTTACAACCTTGAACCTGCACAACTTTGTTTGTCCATCTTCCCCTCCCTGTCAACACTGGGGGACACATTAGCTGAGTGATGGAGAAGAGAAACATTGGCATACTAATCCGTGCCAATGTGCAAAGGTGCATTCGCTTTGGAAGACTAAATCACCTCTAATGTTGGGTGTCCTACACACATGGATGTTGCTGCATTATGTAAAATGATTCGTTTTTTTTTTTTAGTTTTTTTAGAATGGGGTGGGGCGTCGTGAGATTGTGCAAAATTTTAAAGGGTGCCTTGACAAAAAAAAAAAAAAAAAAAAAAAAAGAAGGTTGAGAAACACAGATTTAGAGTTAAACCAAAAAATAGCCTTATTCTCCAAAAATAATCTGAACACATTTACTACTACTATGTCCCTGTAACCCATGTATCATTAGTTTTTACTGTGGTTTTTCTGCCTAATAACATCCTCCCAAACCTCTCCTTTTCCTTCTCACTTCCATTTGTATGGAACCAGCAGTGGATGTTAGTTGTGGTAAATTTCACATCTCTATGCACACTACGAACTCCATAAGCCATCTCAGGAGCAAGCATGAGGGTGGCTACATTCCTACATACAATGAGACCATGAAGAATGCATGTAGCCATCCTGACAGCTGGAAATAAATAAATAAATAAATAAATAAATAGCAGGAATTTGCAGATTACAGAAAAACACAGTAAGAAACAAATTTCATAAAAATTAGATTACAGAGCCATCAAATCGTGGATGTGTATGGATTATGTTTAGAGAATAAGGATTGCATTTAGTGTCACTTTAACACAAAAAAAAAAAAGAAGACGGTATAAAAGAAAAATGTTATCTGGGCATTGTGCAATGCAAAGCCTAAGGCTGCATTCACACCTGAGCGTTTTGTCGCCCTAAGCCGCCCTACGCCTGAAGCTACAAAACGTTCGAGGGGATAAAATACATTATTCTCTATGGAGATGGTTCACATCTCCACTCCATGTCGCCTGAAGCCGAACGCCTGAAGCTCAAACAAGTTCCGGACCCTTTTTTGTCGCGCGAATCGGGCAGATTTGGGCGTTTGTATCCCCATAGAACATAGCAACAAATGATGACAGTGATGATCATTTTTCCTATTGGCTATCAAGAAAAACGCCTGTTACGCCGTATGCAAATGTGCAAAAAACAACGGTATTCGCGCGACAAAACGTCGGTAAAACCGCTGGTAAAAACGCTCGTTCCGCTACGCTCAGGTGTGAATGCAGCCTAAAACGTGGAATCTACCCCCAGCCAGTGTGGAAAATATAGGGTGTAGATCTACAATAGAGCTGGCACACAATGTTCCTGCAAATGGCTTTACACCGCCTCAGGCTGAGCAGGAAGTAGGTCACAGTTTACAGGGCATTTTCTTCGAAAACAACCAGAAGATATCAGCAGAAAGATCAAGATACAGACGGTGACCAAATAAGGTCACATTTCCATATGTTAACTTGCCAAATTTCATAAGAAACTGTATGGGTAAGCAATAGAAAACAAAAAGCAAATAGTCTGTGTGCAAATAAACTATTGTAAATGCAAACTCTCAGATTATCTGTCTTGATACAGTAGAACATTTCCAGCTACAGACTGCAGACTAAAAACTGGCACCGTGCAGTAATACAAATCCTAAACCATACAATTTAATACACATGTACCTGCTTCTGTATTCGATACACTGGCATATTACAAGCTAGTTAAAGTGACATAAAAAAAAAAGAAGAAGCTTTAATAACAAACTTGTTATATACTTACCTGCTCTGTGCAGTGGTTTTGCATAGAGCAGCTCCAATCCTCTTCTTACCGGGTCCCCAACCGACACTCCTGGCTCCTCCCCCTCCAACAGTGCCCCCAGAGAATGCTGCTCTATGCACCTATAAGACACAGTAGTGGCTCAGCCCTGCTTCCCCAGTATCTCCTCATTGGCTGAGATTGACAGCAGTGGGAGCCAATGGGGAGGGAGAGTCCCTGTACAGCCGAGGCTATTGTGAACATCGCTGTATCGGAGGGGACTCAGGTAAGGGCTGGGGGAGATGCACACACAAGGTTTTTTACTTTCACGCTTAGAATGCACATTCAGCCTTTAGAACCACTTTAACCACTTCAGCCCCGGACCAATTGTCAGCTTAAGGACCAGAGGTCTTTTTTCAATTTCGCACTGCACTACTTTAACTGGTAATTGTGCGGTCATGCAATTTTGTAACGAAACGAAATTTGCGTCCTTTTCTTCCCACAAATAGAGCTTTCTTTTGATGGTATTTGATTGCCTCTGTGATTTTTATTTTTTGCGATATAAACGGAAAAAGAGCGAAAATTTTGAAAAAAAAAGAGATTTTCTACTTTTTGTTATAAAAAAAAATCTAATAAACTCAATTTTAGTCAAACATTTGGGCCAAAATGTATTCAGCCACATGTCTTTAGTAAAAAAAATGCCAATAAGCGTATATTTATTGGTTTGCGCAAAAGTTATAGCGTCTACAAACTAGAGTACATTTTCTGGAATTTACACCGCTTTTAATTTATGACTGCCTATTTCATTTCTTGAGGTGCTAAAATGGCAGAGAAGTACAAAACCCCCCCAAATGACCCCATTTTGGAAAGTAGACACCCCAAGCTATTTGCTGAGAGGCATGTTGAGCCCATTGAATATTTTTTTTTTAGTCCCAAGTGATTGAATAAAGACAAAAATAAAAAAGATTTTTTTTTTTTTTTCAAAAAGTTGTCACTAAATGATATATTGCTCACACATGCCATAGTTATATGTGGAATTGCACCCCAAAATACATTTTGCTGCTTCTCCTGAGTATGGGGATACCACATGTGTGGGACTTTTTGGGAGCCTAGCCGCGTACGGGGCCCCGAAACCCAAGCACCGCCTTCAGGATTTCTAAGGGTGCAAATTTTTGATTTCACTCCTCACTACCTATCACAGTTTCGAAGGCCATAAAATGCCAAAATAGCACAAAACCCCCCCAAATGACCCCATTTTGGAAAGTAGACACCCCAAGCTATTTGTTGAGAGGCATGGTGAGTATTTTACAGCTCTCATTTGTTTTTGAAAATGAAGAAAGTAAAGAAAAAAAAATTTTTTTTTTCTTTTTTCAATTTTCAAAACTTTGTGACAAAAAGCGACATCTGCAAAATACTCACAATACCTCTCAGCAAATAGCTTGGGGTGTCTACTTTCCAAAATGGGGTCATTTTGGGGGGTTTTATGCCATCTGGGCATTCCATGGCCTCCGAAACTGTGATTGGCAGTGAGAAGTGAAATAAAAAAATTACTCCCTTAGAAAGCCTGAAGGCGGTGCTTGGTTTTTGGGGTTCCGTACGCAGCTAGGCTCCCAAAAAGTCCCACACATGTGGTATCCCCGTACTCAGGAGAAGCAACAGAATGTATTTTGGGGTGTATTTCCACATATGCCCATGACATGTTTGAGCAATATATCATTTAGTGACAACTTTTTTGTAAAAAAAAATATATATATTTTTTTTTTTCATTATTCAATCTCTTGGGACAAAAAAAAAAAATATTTAATGGGCTCAACATTGCTCTCAGCAAATAGCTTGGGGTGTCTACTTTCCAAAATGGGGTCATTTGGGGGGGTTTGAACTGTCCTGGCATTTTATGCACAACATTTAGAAGCCTATGTCACACGTCACCCACTCTTCTAACCACTTGAAGACAAAGCCCTTTCTGACACTTTTTGTTTACATGAAAACATTTTTTTTTTTTTGCAAGAAAATTACGTTGAACCCCCAAACACTATATATATTGTTAAAGCAAAGGCCCTACAGATTAAAATGGTGGGTGTTGCATTTTTTTTTTCCACACAGTATTTGCGCAGCGATTTTTCAAACGCATTTTTTGTGGAAAAAATACACTTTTTTTTATTTTAATGCACTAAAACACACTATATTGCTCAAATTTTTGATGAAATAAAAAATATGATCTTAGGCCGAGTACATGGATACCAAACACGACATGCTTTAAAATTGCGCACAAACACGCAGTGGCGACAAACTACATACATTTTTAAAAGCCTTTAAAAGCCTTTACATGATACCACATTAGATTCACGGAGGAGGTCTACTGCTAAAATTACTGCCCTCGATCTGACCTTCGCGGTGATACCTCACATGCATGCTGCAATTGCTGTTTACATATGACGCCAGACCAACGCTTGTGTACGCCTTTGCGCAAGAGAAGGGGGGGCAGGGGTGCTTTTTTTTTTTTTTTTTTAGTTTTTTTTTTTATTTATTTAGCTTTTTTATTCTATTTTTAAACTGTTCCTTCCATTTTTTTTCTTTGTTATGATTTTTATTGTTATCTCAGGGAATGTAAATATCCCCTATGATAGCAATAGGCAGTGACAGGTACTCTTTTTTTGAAAAAATTGGGGTCTATTAGACCCTAGATCTTTCCTCTGCCCTCAAAGCATCTGACCACACCAAGATTGGTGTGATAAAATGCTTTCCCAATTTCCCAATGGCGCGGTTTATATCCGGGAGGGGGGACATTCCCTCCTACTGCTTGTAAAAGCAGTCTAGAGGCTAATTACCCGCTAGAATTGCTTTTACATGAAAGCCGATCACTGGCTGAAAAGAATGATACCAAGATGATACCTAAACCTGCAGGCATCATTCTGGTATAACCATTCAAAGTCCAGCAACATACTGGACATATATTGTAATCTTTTTTTTTTTCATGCAGCCTCTTGGCTGAACGAAAAAAAGAGATTGATTGGTGGGTATGCCCACCATTAGAATACCTCCCTTCATCCACCCACTTCTAATGATGGGCATACATGCACCATTTATATATGCCGATGCATGGGGGCATCCTCCCGCAAAAGTTATGCCGTGTACACACGGTCGGAATTTCGACCGTATGTACGTGGCATTAGGAGCCAATCGCTCCTCCGCCCCCCCTGCTGCCCCCATGCTTCGGCACATATGCTCTTTTTTTTAACTGTGGTGGTGAAATCACCTCCTACAGCGTTGGAGTCGCGGCTTTATGTATCGTGGGAGCAAACGCTGTT
Organism: Lithobates sylvaticus; assembly: GCA_028564925.1. Classification (NCBI taxonomy): domain Eukaryota; kingdom Metazoa; phylum Chordata; class Amphibia; order Anura; family Ranidae; genus Lithobates; species Lithobates sylvaticus. The sequence goes on from CM053038.1 coordinate 90,811,873, forward strand.
GCTGTCAAGATAAATAAATCCGCGCTGCAACTGAATGGCGCACCTGAAAACAAAAAAATGCTTAACACTAAAACACAGTAAACAAAATTACATACCTGAAAAGCAAGCATGATAAAACATGATAAAACATAATAAAACATTGCAGAATAGAATGGAGTAAAAAAAGAGCAACAATAGAGAGAGAGAGAGAACAATAAAACGACAACTATTTTTGTTTTTTTTATTTTTTTGAGATTCACAGGTAAAAAAGCTCCTGACTGTTAGCGACTGAATCAAAACGCTACCACAAAAAAAATGTTAGCGATCGCAGGGATCAGGCCTGACTCTGCGAACACTGCAGTTATGTGTGCTTAGTGTTTTGTAAGTGACAGTGATCGATCGATACTGCACTTGGGTGGGCTGGGCTGGGCGGAGGGGGAAAACGCAGGTGCTAGCAGGTATCTGGGCTGATCCCGCTAACAATGCGTTTTTTTGGAACCCTAAACTGCTGGGACGCTAGTATAGATCTGATCAGATCAGATATTGATCTGTTCAGATACTATACCACTAAGGGAGGTGTATGCTTTGCGCGTGGGTGTTTGCGGTACTGGCACTAACCTGGGGCGACGCAGACCTTATTTGACCCTAAAACCTAATTGATATCACCCGCCGGGCGATCAGGGGGTTAAACCGTTATTGGGTAATAAATGGCGGGTGCCCTGACAGTATAAAAAACAAGCTAACTAACCAGCGTCACCCGTAACAGTAATACAAAAAAAAAAACTGGTTACCTAGCGACACTAATGCAGGGATCAGAAAAACGATCGCTTAGTGACACTGGCAAAAGGGGGTGAAAGGGTTAACTAGGGGCAATCAGGGGGTTAAACCTTTATTAGGTAATATATGGGGGTACCTGACGCTATATAAAAACCTGACGGGGAACCTAAATAACGAAATAACTAACTGGCTAACCAGCGTCACCAGTGACATTTTATACGGTGATCACTGGTGAAAGGGTTAACTCTAGGGGCAATCAGGGGGTTAAAACCTTTATTTAGGTTGTAATATGGGGGTACCTGACCTATAAACCTATTTATGAACCTATATAAACATGGCGGTTAACCTAAAAAAAAAATGGTTACCTAGCGACACTAATGCAGCGATCAGAAAAACGATCGCTTAGTGACACTGGCAAAAGGGGGTGAAAGGGTTAACTAGGGGCAATCAGGGGGTTAAACCTTTATTAGGTAATATATGGGGGTACCTGACGCTATATAAAAACCTGACGGGGAACCTAAATAACGAAATAACTAACTGGCTAACCAGCGTCACCAGTGACAGTTATACGGTGATTACTGGTGAAAGGGTTAACTCTAGGGGCAATCAGGGGGTTAAAACCTTTATTTAGGTTGTAATATGGGGGTACCTGACCTATAAAACTATTTATGAACCTATATAAAACATGGCGGTTAAAATAAAAAAAAAAATGGTTACCTAGCGACACAATGCAGCGATCAGAAAAACGATCGCTTAGTGACACTGGCAAAAGGGGGTGAAGGGGTTAACTAGGGGCAATCAGGGGGTTAAACCTTTATTAGGGGGGGGTAGGGGGCTACCTAGGACCTAAAACTAACTGCCCTGACAGTTATTACAGTCACACTGACACTAAATGCAGTGATCAGTAAATAAATGATCACTGCAATTAGTGACACTGTGACTGGGGGGGGAGGGGGTGATCTGGGGGGTGATCAGGGGGTGACAGGGGGGTGTTTTGTGTGCCTAACTGTACTGGTGTCAGTGTAGTGTTGTGCACTAACCTTAACATGTTCGCCGCTCGGCGTCTCCGGTCACATAGACCGGCGCACCGAGCGTGACATCACTTCCGCCTTCCTGTCTATACAATAGACAGGAAGGGGAAGCTTTTCATTCGCCAGGAGCGATCGCGAGGGGGTGGCCAGAAACCACTGGCCGTCCCCTCGTCCCGGATCGCTCCTGAAGCGATGCCGACCGTCCCCGCCGGCGGAGGGGGGTCCGATCGGACCCCCCAACCGCCTAAAGAATGGCACGTACAGGTACGTGGTTCTGCCTGTACGTGCCATTCTGCCGACGTATATCTACATGGGGCGGTCGGCAAGTGGTTAAAGTGTTACTAAACCCAGGACCCTGCATTCACTATATCTGATCTCCCACAGTACACAGAACATGGAAATGCAATTTTAGTAAATATAAACTGCTAAATACCTTTTCTCATCAGCATTATATAACAGAATTGTGACTTCTATCAGTTCCTGGTGAAGCTTGTAGGAGTTTTCATACTGCACTGAGCTGTCCTATGAGGCTACAGGGCTCCTGACCCCCTATTTGGACAGTGCCGATTGGCCCTGTGCTGATCACATGCACCCTCACAAAGGGAAAAAGATAAAAAAAAAAAAAAAACACCTCTCTAGCAATACACACCAAATTGAGCATGTGCAGCTTGGCTCCAAAGGCTTTGTCTTATCTGGACATGTTTTGGAGTCAGGGAAAGGAGGGAAGGATCTGTGCACACAGGATCAAGCAGCTTTTTTTACAGACTGCAGAGGATTAACCCCTTAGGTTCCACCGTGAGTATAACAAGCATGCTTTGCTGCATATACAGACCGAGTTTACTGTTGTGTGTTTAGTAACATATATTCAAATGGCAGTATTCACTTGGGCATGGACAGAAGCTGTTATAGAAAAAACACTGTTCTAGCCTATTTTAAAGCATTTTGCTGTGAAAAACTCTAAAAACTTTAAAAACTTTGTGGTTTCATCATGGCAAGAAGTAAAAAAAAAAAAAAAAAAAAACAGAATAGCATGTTAAAAACACAGCATGCCAGATAATATGGCAATGTTGTGCTATAAATGATTGAAATTTTATCCCCCCTATAGTATTAACCCAGCCGCAAATAAAGTACAGTATTGTAAGAGCACTGCATAAATGGTCAGTGCTATACAGTATACATGCCTGTAATAAAAATAATTCAGCAGCCAGGGAATGGGATCATTAATTCATATTGATCATCTCTGAAATCTGGGGATCGCTTATACATGTACAGTCTTCACGAGATTTCAATTGTACATGCCTAGAAATGTATGTATATATTTTCATACATCTCTATGCATGCACAATCGAAAATCTCAGGAGATTCATTATTACATTTCGGAGATCTGTCTGCAGCCTCTAGTGATGAATTCTTTCCCTTCCTGCGGAAAGGCACAGACTAGGTCACCCCCTGCCCAAACTGATGCCAAAGAAGATTTGGGACTTGAAAATGAGGCAGTGACCTGGTAAAATGAGGCAACTCCCTGCCCCCCGCTTCATGACAAAGAAGATTTGTTAAATTTGGAATGAAAGATCCACTTTAAAACTGCAGAACGCCACACTTTTGAAAGCCTGGAATTTTCAAATACATTAGCAGTTTTATCATATCCAGGAATGTCCCCCAGCATCATAACTTTTCAGCTCCATCCATTCTTCAGCTGCCATTACATGCCCAGACCAGTCTAAACACCACTTTGTTTACATTCAGCTTTCTTGTATCTGCACTGTAACTGCAAACAAGGGCCCAGAACAAGAACATCTTTCGTGTCAGAAGCCATAAATGATCATTTCTGTACAATGCGTCAGTTCTTTTCTTGTTCAAGGGGTCGAATGGAAAAAAACTGACTCAATTCTAACTTCCACACATTCGATCTGGATGCATTGTATTCTGACAGAAGGGAGGCCTCTTCGACTTCAGAATACACTGATCAGTGCTGCAGGCTAGACCGGCTTCTAGGGGTGCAACGAATCAAAAAACTCACGGATCGGATCGATCCTCGGATCAGGAGTCACGGATCGGATCATTTTTCCGATCAGCAAATAATAATTGAATTTGCAAAAACCTGTGAAAATTCCGCCACCATATAGTCCCCACTGTAATATCCACGTCATCTCCCCACTGTAATATTGGCTGGGTATCGCAAAGTATTGGCTGGGTATCGCAGAGTATTGGCTGGGTATCGCAGGGTAAATGCAGAGTATCGCAGGGTAAATGCAGAGTATCGCAGGGTATATGCAGAGTATCACAGGGTATATGCAGGGTATATGCAGAGTATCGCAGGGTAAATGCAGGGTATATGCAGAGTATCGCAGGGTAAATGCAGGGTATATGCAGGGTAAATGCAGGGTATATGCAGGGTAAATGCAGGGTATATGCAGAGTATCGCAGGGTAAATGCAGGGTATATGCAGAGTATCGCAGGGTATATGCAGGGTATGTTTACAAGTGATCGCTCCGTCATTTGACGGAGCGATCACATTGTAAACAGTGGCCGGGTGTACCAAGATGGCCGCCGCTCCGGAGCTAGGCCGAAGCCGCGGCCTTTACTAAGGCCGCCGGGTGTACAAAGATGGCCGCCGACGCTCCGGAGCTAGGCCGAAGCCGCGGCCTTTCCTAAGGCCAAGGCCGCGGAGCGCTCCACGGATCTCGGGGTGTGCCGATCCGAACGGGGTGGCCCGTTCGGATCACGGATCGGCGACGATCCGTTGCACCCCTACGCGGCTTCTGTACAACCATAGTGCTCACACTTGGATTGAAATCCGTCCGTTCCCTGATGAACCAGCTAAATTTCAATCCATCTATAGGCAGCTTAATGGGAATCAAGTGCTCTCACTGGACTTTCTGCAGCAAGAACAGACACGGTAAGTAAAAAAATAAAAAAAATAAACCCCCACACATACACCACTTCATAGGTAGCCAACCTCTTAAAAAAAAAAAAAAAAGGGGGTTGTAAAGTCTCATGGTTTTTCACCTTCAGTTAGATCTGGCTGTAATATCAAATGCGTTTCCTGGAGTATGACTTCAACCAACCATTCAAAAAAGTCAAATGGCCCAATTCCACAAGCAAGTGTCAACACAACTTGCTCATATGTGTAACATGCAACACCCTACTGATAATTGTTCCAGTTGCCATTTCAGGCTTAAAAGAACATCACTTTAAGCGAAGGGAGTCCCTTAAAGCTTTCCCTCACCCTACAGGAAAAACCACATACTTAAATAATAAAGCCAGCTATACATGGATCGGAATTCGGACAGTTTACCAATCGACTTCTGTACAACCGCCTTGTTGGAAAAAAAAAAAAATTTACTCAATCAGTGCATTCTGGTGGCGGGGAAGTCTAGCTCAGCGGGGAGGATTCCTGCACCCACCTTGAGTATGCAAATGGGAAAATGGAGCTCTTTCGTTGGTTCAACCCACTGGTTAAAATGTAAAAAAAAAAAAAAAAAAAAAAAATTAGTAACGTATGGGACTTGGAGCTGGACCAACTGAACTTCAGTGTTTTGGCCTTCATTGCATGACAAAAATCAGATGATATTTAATAGACTGCTGGAAGCGTACACCGCGCAGTCGGTGTAGGAGACGATCCCGCACGCTCCCGATGCTCGCGCTACTCTGCAAGGGGAGTCTAACTAAGGGGCGGGTCGATTATTACACTAAGAAAGGGCAAAGGCAAACTAAAATTAAATCGTTAAGCTCTGAATATAGAGAGCAATAGAAAACGTGTGTTTTTAGAGTGCTATCTGGGTTTTTCCTTTCAATTAGGAGTGTATTTTTTTAACCCCTTTTTTTTTTTTTTTTTAAGCAAACAAAATCAGCTGTGCGGTGTACACTTCACTGGCATGTGTTTAGGTTCGGCAATTTCCCGGAAGATGCCTAGTCGTTCGTACTGCGCAGTACAGAGAGGAACCAATCCGCCAGGGGAACCAACTCGGCAAGACACCGGCGCTAAACAGGAAGCATCGGCTCTGCTTCCTCTAGCTCCTCTGGCTCTGTTCTTTGAGCTGATTCTCAGAGATGGCGGGTCTGGAACCCACGACCTGGGCTTGCCGACCCGCCATCTCAGAGCAAGGACATGGCGTGCCACATCAGAGGGCGCTGCGGGCCACATGTGGTTGGTCACCCCTGACATAGACCATCCTCCACACCACCATTGACGTCATCCCTTGCACACTGCGTTCCAAGCCTCGCTTTCAAAAAAAATAAAATATAAAAAAATATATATATAAAAAAAAAAAAAAAAAACGCTCTACTGCAGGGTAGTCTTCCCGGTCACAATTTCAGACTGACAGCGGCGAGAGCCGACGGTGCGGAGGATGGTCTATGTGGACAGCTTTACCCCAGGTGCTTGCATACTTAGATGTGCCTCTTAATCATCAACCATGAGAGTTACTAAATGTTGTACCTTCATTAAATGTAACCATATTGCTACACTTAGAGGCGCCTCTTTTCTTTTATACTCTGTAGCTCCTGCTGGATTTTGCTTCCAATCCCCTTGTGGAGGCTGCCATTTTTGGATGGACATTTTATGGTTATACAACCTATTACATTGCTATGATCTTTTTATATGGACTATAAACTGAAGGAATTATGAATAAATGGCTGTGAAACGAATCATCCGAGTTTCCATTATTTCTTATGGAGAAATTCCCTTTAATATACAAGTGCTTTGGAATACAAGCATGTTTCCGGAACGAAATATGCTTGCAATCCAAGGTTTTACTGTATATAAGCATGCAAATTCCACCTTGGAGGAGATTTAAAGAACTTAACTTAAATTAAAGATAAAATTTAAAGTGTAACTAACTGTTTGTGTCTTAGAAAGCGCGGAGGTGGATTGGAACACCTGTCAGTTTTTACTGTTGTCTGTGCCCCTGTTAAAATGGTTGTAAACCCTTTACAACCACTTTAACCTACAGGTAAGCCTAGATTAATAAGGCTTACCTGTAGGTGCTTGAAATATCTCCCAGACCTGCACAGTCTAGGAGATATTTGCAAATCGCCGTACGGCGATTTCTTCTGAGCATGCGCTGGAGTTAGAAAGGCAACGCTGTGCCGTTTCTAGCTCGGGTCATGCCGTTAAATTGCGGCTCCCTTTGCCACTGAGCCCGAGTTCGAGGCCCCAGAAGGAAGAGGTTCGTGAAGAATGGATGCTCGCTACTAGCGAGGAAGACAAGGACATCGCAGGCTTCTCCTGCAGGTAGGCGTCACATAATGGGCTTTCTATGCGATGCACAGTAGCCCATTATGCTTTACAGGGAAACAAAGAGGAAGTAACACCCAATAGGGTTTACTTCCTCTTTAAGGAGATTCACCCTCTCTTTATCCTGATTACCAGCATTATTGAAAGTGAAATAAAACCGCATATTTTGGGATTGTCCCCAGAAAAATAATAGGAGGAGAAATCTTCCAAATGGGACACTGACACTAGCCCTGGTGACCTGGGGTTGCCCCATAGGATTCCTTTAAATTTGCAGGGATTTCCTCTTGCGTCATTTGTTTGGCAATGGGACAGAAAGTAAAAGGGATATCTCCAGAATGGGGAAAAAAAATAAAAAATAAATTCCTGTATTTATTTTCTCAAAAAAAAAAAAAAAAAATGTATATTATATATATATATATATATATATATATATATATATATATATATATATATATATATATATATATATATATATATATATATATATATATACATACATACACACACATACACACATACACTTTGCATAGTACTATTTTATTGAATTGCTCTAGTTACCAGGTGAACAATTCTATTCTACAAGTTTTTAGAGCAGAAAACAGTTACCAAGTCGCACATTACCAGTGACGGCTATCATATTGGTGGGACAAGGATAAGAGAAACCAGCAACACAAGGCAGCCCCAGTAATCTAAGTCAGCTGTCTAATGTGCTGATAACAAAACACAAGCAGGTCTGAGCTGCTAATCTGTGAGGACAAAACTACATTTCATAGATGTTAAACTTCTGAAGAAAACCTGATGAAAACCATATGGGCCATCCCAGCTCAGAGGCAAGAATCCTAATATATGCACTTGGCATCTCAGTGTTTCAAATACCGGTATTAGCGGTGTATCAGTTCCAAGGAACTTGTTTTCTCTTCAGTAGAAAGATCTCACTGTAACCATTTTTTGGCTTAGATCACACAGTGTGTTTTGATTACACACCGATACACATACAGAAAGCCGTCAAGAATAAAAGCTACAAGAAATGTAACAAGTGATTAAAGCGGTTCTACACCCATTTCATTTAGTAAATCTCTTTGCCTTCCAAATCAGGCAAATAGTACTAAATTAAATGTTTTTTTTTTTTTTTTTTTTTACTTACCTTGTAATTGAAGACTTCCGGTCTTCTCCCTCTGCGGCGGCGGGCGGGGTCTTGCGTCGATCGTCGTCACGCCGCACTGTCTCCTGGGATCTGGTGTCATTGATCCCAGGAGCCAGTGCGGGCATCTTCCGAAATCTCGCGAGATTTCGGCCACATCTTCCGAAATCTCCCGAGATTTCGGCCGCATCTGCCGAAATCTCGTGAGATCTCGGCAGATGAGCCGTTACTGCGCACGCGCGAGTAACGGCAGTGCATGGTGGGCCATCTAAAGTCCCTGTGGGTGTTTCACATGCCCACAGGCAAGATGGCCCCCAGCACTAAAGAAGAAGACGAGGAACTTCATCGGACGAAAACCGGCGGCGATCGAGATGGAAGATGGAACAGGTGAGTCCCCTAATAAAGGTAAGCACACTTTATATTACATCCTTAAAAAAAAAAATTTTTTTCAGAGTGCAGAACCGCTTTAAGTTGTTCACCAAGATACTGGCCTCAAGACTACAATCCCACATTACACAAATCATTCACTTAGACCAAGTAGGTTTTGTACCGTCTAGAGAGGCTCGAGACAACACCACGAAAGTTCTAAATCTACTCCATCAAGCTACTCTGGCCAATACACCAAGTGTCTTTCTCAGCACGGATGCTGAGAAAGCCTTTGATAGGGTTGACTGGACCTTCATGTTCACCACACTGCAGCACATGGGACTAGGGCAGACCATGATGAATTGGATCTCAGCGATTTATACAACACCATCGGCACGAGTCAGGGCTAATGGGATCCTTTCAGATCCCTTTACAATTACAAACGGAACACGTCAGGGATGCCCACTCTCACCTATCTTATTTGCTTTATCCCTGGAACCTTTCCTGTGTCATATTAGGCGCAATCCAAACATTGAAGGGATCGCGATAAAACAAATCCACTATAAAGTGTCGGCTTATGCGGATGACCTATTGTTTTCACTATCCAATCCAACGGTATCCCTCCCAAATTTGCTACGGGAATTTTCTATATATGGAGCGCTCTCCAATCTTAAAATTAATTTTAGTAAATCAGAAGCAATGAGCCTGAACATACCAAAAGCCCAACTTATGCATCTCCAATCCAGCTTTCAGCTGAAATGGACAAATACAGCCTTAAAATATTTGGGAACATACATCCCTCAATCACTTACGAAACTGTACGAATTAAATTTTCCCCCCCTTCTTAAGAAGGTAAGAATGCTACTGAACGGGTGGCAATCCGGTCTGCACTCGTGGCTGGGGCGCTGCAACATACTTAAAATGTCTGTACTCCCGAAATTTCTATATCTGATGCAAGCCCTGCCCATCCGAATCCCAAGTAACTATTTTAAACAAATTCAAACATTATTTACAGATTTTGTTTGGGCAAAGAAAAGACCTAGACTGGCCAACTCACTGCTTGTCCTCCCCAAGCGCTATGGTGGACTGGCCCTACCAAGCCTTAGAATATACTACCAAGCGACGCATTTGGGGAGATTTCTTGACTGGTGCAGACACCAGGACTCCAAACTCTGGGCCCAGATGGAACAGGCACAGTGTTTAGTTCCCCTACGAGGCATACCATGGTGCTTTAGTGGTTTGCCGCCGGAGATTAAACAACACCCGTTAGTAGGTAACACGGCCCAGATCTGCGCACGTATCATCTCCCAGTCCTCCCTCTCCTCACAGAACTCCCCTATATACCCCATACTAGGAAACCCCCTCTTCACACCGGGTATTAATGACGATCCCTTTCGGTCCATGTTAGGGGCGGGACTACACCAGGCATCACACTTTAGCGACAGGGGGAGGTGGAAAACGATAGCTGAACTTTCTGACCCCACAGGCCCATATAAACTTGACTTTATGAGAGCACTGCAACTGAAACACTTTCTAAACACGATACAGCCCCCGACAGGTAATAACCAACCACTCACATTACTTGAGGAACTGTGTAATGACTCAGGAGTACTACCACACACGCTCTCACTGTCATACTCGCTTATGATTACCCCGCCGGAGGACTTTGTCCCACCGGGCTTACTTAAATGGGAACAAGACCTAGGGCTCCAATTTAGTAACGCGAAGAGGCAGTTAATCCTCAAGTACACGCACAAATCTTCAATATGTGCCAAAACTCAAGAGACGAATTTCAAAATCCTGTCTCGCTGATACAGAACCCCAACCATGCTTCACAAATTCTTCCCAACAACAACAGATAGATGCTGGCGCTGCCAGACAGAGAAAGGAGACATACTGCACATCTTTTGGTCATGCCCCAAACTGAGTCACTTTTGGAAGATAATACACGAGACAATACAAAAAATGACAGAAAGAATTATACCCGCTGACCCGGCAATCTTCCTCCTCCATGCAACTGACACCCCTGACAGGAAATATAAAAATTCGGTGATTCGCCATCTTCTAGACGCAGCAAAGGCATGCATTCCACTCTGTTGGAAATCTGCTCTTCCACCGTCCATTGACCTCTGGCTTCAGAAAGTGGAGGAAATAAGGACGATGGAGGACCTTATTCTAACTGAACAGAAGAGACAGGAGACATACACCAAGACGTGGCAGTTTTGGTCTATGTTCATTTTTTCAGAGGAAGGGCAGGCTCTTAGGAGGTCGGGGGACGTCACTTGAACAAACGGGTTGATAGTCGAGCCCCTTGGAGAATGAGGTATACGACACTACAGAATTGATCTCACTCTCTGACATTACCCTAACAGCGCACCATGGTCGTGGGGTGTACTTCCCCACATGTCCTCCCCACCCCCCCCCTCCAAGAAAAAAAAAGAAATGTAACAAGGATCATTTAGCTGGAGTCATCGACCTACAACAAGAATTCAGATGTAGAAAATTCGAACTCTACATACTTTCTGGTCGATGAATATGAAAATACAGGAACCAGCATTACCAGAATTGGTGGTCAGCAATGGCAGTACCCATGCTTCCTTTAGCACAAGTTTCCCTTAAAGTGGAAGTAAACCCCCCTATCGTTTTCAGCCAAGGAAGCTGCCATCTTTGCCTCTGTTTAATCTTCAACTGCCACAGTGCTGCACATGTGATCCGTTAGGACACCAGCCATTGGATGGTTTGACGGTTTGGTTGAGAGCACAGCCAATGTGCAGTTAGCATTCATGGCATGCCTTTTTTTTTTTTAGACTGTTAAATCGATGGGTTTACTTCCGCTTTAAAGAGACCCTGTCGCCAGATCATTTTCAACAACTCTAACTCTCCAAAACCTAGATTGCTGCTGGAAGCCACCATCTTGGATATCAGAAGCTTCAGCTGTTACTGAAGTAATACTCGATAGAATCCCTCGTCGCTCCTCCCCCAGAAGCTAAATGTTATGAAGTGAGGAGAGAAGCAATGTAGCTGGATCAGCAAGACAAAAATATTAGACACTTCCAGACAAAATTTTTTGGAACGAGGTCTTACAATTAAGATAATTACCAACAAAGAAATCCCGGAGGACCTGTGGACATGTTTGTTCCACGGGACCGAGGGCCCTGTGAGACAGTATAAAGCATCCATAATTCCCATCTTTCTCAACTAAGAAAAAAGTTTAATCCCGAAAAAATGGCAAGAAATAGAGGGCCTCAAAATCTGAGATTGGATATTTCAGGTAAATGCCTTACAAAAACTGGAGAGTTTAGAAGATGAGTATGAGGAATGGGTAGAAGGAATAGAAGGAAAGTATAAATGGGAAGAGTGGAATGAGTTCAAAAAAATCATGGAGATAAGTAACGGAGATTACCAAATAAATCTTTGAAATTATAGAGAGGTGAGGATAATAGAGGAAAAGTGAATGTGAATTATTTACCTTTGAGAGGTCCTAGCAAGGTGGGGAGGAGGGTGGGGAAGGGGAATTGTAAGTACATGTTGAAATGAAAAATTGTATGCTTTCTATTTTTGCATGTTGTACATTTTATAAAAAAAAAAAAAAAAAAAAAAAAAAAAAAAAAAAAAAAAGACACTTCCAGACAAGGAGAGGAATATCACATGCAAGGAGGAAGGGGGCTGTGCAAGGGAATTGACTTTTCCTGAAGAAGTCAACTTTGCTAATACGTTTGGAGAAACATTGCAAGTCAATAAATCAATGTTTAGAAACAATGCAAGTCCTTGTTTGCTTTTTCTGTACTTTTACCTGCAACTTTTTAGGCTGATGACAGGGTCTCTTTAAATTTTGACCAAACATGCCAAAATTTCTCCTTGCAACAAAAGGGTCCTAAAAAAAAAGGAAATTACTGTCACATTGCCCAATTATCTGCTGTTCACTTGGCGCTTATACTGCGTTTAAGACCATCTTCCCTCCCCCACGTGATACGTGGCCTGAATGGGCAAAGTGACAAATTATTATTATTATAATACAGGATTTATATAGCGCTAACAGTTTGCTCAGTGCTTTACAACATGAGGGCAGACATTACACTTACAAATACACACAAATCAATACAGGAGGGATCAGAGGACCCTGCTCGTTATAGTAAATTATATTGAAGACACCGGCAATCATTCAGTACATTGGAAGCAGCATGACAGACTCAATTCATCCTAAATACAGGTGTACCATGAAAATTTCCTTTAAATGAGGCTGTTCACATCACAAGAGGCTGCCTTTTCAGCACAACATACTGAGAAATGTATTTTGGTCTGAACTAAATGCCAAAACATATCAGGGCCTCGTGAACCAGTGACCCCTATGTATGGGAATGATAGGTCAGACCCAAGGTCACTGGGGAACCAAGACAGAACAGATCATATAACACATCCCTTTACAACTAGTGAGGAATCCCTACCATGTTCTGTATCTATACCCATCAATGAAGGGGACTGCGTCCAGCTCACATCACAACAGCCTGACATTTTCAGAAATAAAAGCAATAATGACAGCAGCCAACTAGCAGCATTACCACTGTCACAAGCTAAATGCACACTTTCAAGTTTCCATAGACTTGCACATTAAGGCCCCTTTCACACATGCGGACCGTATGTCCGTTTTTCATCCATCCGATTTTGGATGAAAAACTGACATACATGCATGTCTATGGGGCAGCGGGTGTCAGCGGATGAGCATCCGCTGACACCCGCTATTGTCCACCTCCGCAATTGTCCGGTTCTGCAGACGGAGGAAAATCCTATTTTTTCCTCCGTCTGCAGAGCGGATCGGATCGGATGAACACGGACAGACGGTCCGTGTTCATCCGATCCTCCATAGAGGAGAGCGGAGAACTGACAGGGCGGTCCCTGCACAGTGTGCAGGGACCGCCCTGTCATCAGTCGGCTCAGCGGGGATCAGCTGTGCGATCCCCGCTGAGCAGCGGATCTTCACGGGGCGGATCATTACGGATCCGCCCCATGTGAAAGGACCCTTAGGATATATAAAATATCTAATAGTATTTCACATGCATTCTAAAAAAAAAAAAAAAAAGGTTTTCTTGAAAGGCAGTTGCACACGTTTACTATGTGGTATACAGTAATGTGTAAAATCCAACATGCAACAGCACATGCACAAAGTGTTGGTACATACCTCCAAAAACAAATCAGACATGCAAAGTATGCAAGTACCATTATCAACTTTTCTCCCTGAAGCCTTGGTATGAAGTTCCCACGTTTCACAAGGCAATGTAGACAAGGTCAACAAGGCACTGAAATGCATTGTGGGATAGCATGTGCCCAAAACCACCTAGGGGGGTGATGGTATGGAATCTACCGTTTTACATAGCAATAAGAGTTCCTTCTTACATCAGAGGGCTGGATAAAACCTTTGAACCTTGACAAATTTGGAGATTTGGCAGTACTTTGGAGACTCCGGCCCTGAGAAAACAAAGGCTTTTCCCACTGTCTCTTTAGGGAAAAGATCTTGTATTTGAGGCATGTTTGCCATGCAGTCACACTTCATTCCCACCAATATACAGGAATTAAAGTGGAGTTCCACCCCACTTCCAGGAGACCGAGCCACGGCAAATTACGTCAGCAGCTCAGTCTCCCTCCTCCCTCTCCTTTGCGCATGAGCAGTAGGGACCTGATCCTGAAGTCTTAAGGCTACACTGTCGGATTCCCTTACTCGCAATGGCGCGGGCAGCACCCAACAGCTGATGGAAACATGCGGTGCACCAACATCGCTGAACTCTAGGACAGGTAAGCGTCCTAATGTTAAAAGTCACCAGCTACAGTATATGAAGCTGCTGACTTAATTTTTAAAGGGGTGGGCGGAACTCCGCTTTAAGTGAAGCAAGCCAAAAACAAAGCGGGCCATGCTCTAAACTAGTGGTCTCCAAACTGCGGTCCAGGGGCCAGATACGGCCCTTCGCTTTGGCTTGCTTTTATCTGGCCCGTTAGCCACCCCCCCCCCCCTCTACGGTGGGCATAGCTCCTACCACTGACACCAATGATGGGACACTATTCATCCCACTGACACCAATGATGGGACACTATTCATCCCACTGACACCAATGATGGGACACTATTCATCCCACTGACACCAATGATGGGACATGGTTTGGAGACCCCTGTTTGTAATACACTTCTAAAAACGCTTTAAAAAAAATAAAAATAAATAAAATGCAAAAAGCCAGATAAACAATCAGTAAATCATGGTGTGAATGGAACCTTAAAAAGGTTATAGTGTGTAAATGTAAATAAAAGTACTTTGTGTAAACAGAGCTAGTTTTGAAACTTTTTGATAGCACCTCGCAAGCACAAAAGCAAAACAAAAAGTTTCTCTGTAATGGAGAGGAAAAAAAAAAAAAAAAAACACACTTTCCCTTTAATAGAGCAAACCGATGAGTCACAATGACACACTGGGGTGACTCACTGGGGACACGCGCCAAAACAATTACTACAGACACCTTTAGTGACCTTGAACCTCATTAGATCTGGGCAAAATACAAAGAAAATTGCAGCAGTCAAAACTGACAGATCAAATGACACCTGTGACAAACATCGGGAGACATTTGATTGTAAACTAAGGCTGGCCATACACCATACAACTTTCTTATTCAAATTTTCTTCAGATTTACCTTCAACTATGTAGTGCAAGGGCCTGCCTGATTGCATACAAATTGAAAGTGTTTAGGTTTAACTTTGTATTATATGGTTTTGGTAAATCTAAAAGGAAAGTTGTACAAGAAAATTGTATAATGTATGGCCAGGCTAACAAGCAGGTCTCTTCGATTCCTATTGTATTGTAACTGTAAAGTCGCCATATAAATCCTAGGGTTTCACAGATACCAAGGATTACTTGTACTTGTGAAATTGATCAGATACCTAAACCAATGTGGTGCAATTTGAGCCCATACAAAAAAAAAAAAAAAAAAAGGGGGGGGGCTCAAATCGCAGTTCAAAGAATCACATGCAATTTGAACAGGAATGTGGTGCGCTCCTGTATGAATCCAGGCTGAAGTCACTATGCACATTAATGCGGCACCAATGAGGTGGCACTGATGGGCATGG
This sequence comes from Lithobates sylvaticus, assembly GCA_028564925.1. NCBI lineage: Eukaryota > Metazoa > Chordata > Amphibia > Anura > Ranidae > Lithobates > Lithobates sylvaticus. The sequence continues at coordinate 90,827,507 of CM053038.1, forward strand.
AAAGGCTGCACTGATGGGCACTTATGGGTGGCACTGATAGACGGCACTAATAGATTTAACTGATAGGCATCACTGGCAGGCATTTTACTTTGGCACTGATTGGCATTTCCCTGGTGGTCTAGGGTGGCATACCTGGTGGTTCTGGCAGCATCCTGGTGGTCCTGGGCAGGCATCCGAGGGGGGGGGGGGGGAGCTGCGCGGATAAACAATCAGCACAGACCCCTCTCCCTCCCGCCAGGAGCCCAGCCAATCGGCTCTCCTCTACTCGCTTCTGTCATTTGCGAGTGAGGAAAAGCCGATCAACGGCTCTTTCCGTTTACATCACGATTGGATACAGCTGATCACATGGTAAAGAGCGTCTGTCAGAGACTTTACCTAGATTGCAGTTGCGCTGTGTCAGACTGACACGCCGCAACAGCGATCACCGCGATGGGCGCGCAGCAGCTTGATACCCTGACTGACGTCTGGTCAGGATATCGCAACCACTTTGCCGGTGTCATTTTGTTATATGGTGGGCGGCAAATGGTTGTTTTTTCTTTTGGATAGAGTGGAGAGGGAATAAAATACCCGTCAGTTTTTATTGTCGTCTGTGCCCCATTAGGGAGACTGACTGTATTTGTCCTGTTTACTGTTATCAAAAGTGAAGGTAAAGGGAAATGCAAAAATTTTGGATTGACATCAGAATAGAGAGTGTAAATCATCCAACTAGTTCTGGTGAAACACTGGGATTTTTCTCACTTCCTGTTTTGGCTAAGAGACAGGAAGTGAAGGGAAATCAATTTGGGGTGCCATTAGAGGTAATGGCATCACAAACGTAAACCGTGTTTTGCTGCGATTCTGGAATGGTGGGCAGATTCTCCCACACTTCCGGAATGCCCAGAGTATACACTGCTAGGCGAGCGGGAATGGGGCCGGGGGAGTACACACACTGCTAGGCGAGCGGGAATGGGGCCGGGGGAGTACACACACTGCTAGGCGAGCGGGAATGGGGCCGGGGGAGTACACACACTGCTAGGCGAGCGGGAATGGGGCCGGGGGAGTACACACACTGCTAGGCGAGCGGGAATGGGGCCGGGGGAGTACACACACTGCTAGGCGAGCGGGAATGGGGTCGGGGGAGTACACACACTGCTAGGCGAGCGGGAATGGGGCCGGGGGAGTACACACACTGCTAGGCGAGCGGGAATGGGGTCGGGGGAGTACACACACTGCTAGGCGAGCGGGAATGGGGCCGGGGGAGTACACACACTGCTAGGCGAGCGGGAATGGGGCCAGGGGAGTACACACACTGCTAGGCGAGCGGGAATGGGGCCGGGGGAGTACACACACTGCTAGGCGAGCGGGAATGGGGCCGGGGGAGTACACACACTGCTAGGCGAGCGGGAATGGGGCTGGGGGAGTACACACACTGCTAGGCGAGCGGGAATGGGGCCGGGGGAGTACACACACTGCTAGGCGAGTGGGAATGGGGCCGGGGGAGTACACACTGCTAGGCGAGTGGGAATGGGGCCGGGGGAGTACACACTGCTAGGCGAGTGGGAATGGGGCCGGGGGAGTACACACTGCTAGGCGAGTGGGAATGGGGCCGGGGGAGTACACACTGCTAGGCGAGTGGGAATGGGGCCGGGGGAGTACACACTGCAGTATGCTTGTACTGCTTGCCTCGAGTGCCACAGAAGACCTTCCCCTTATGATATGGAGTAGGGAAGAGAGGGAGGGATTTTGCAGTCCAGTAAATAGAACTGGGCAGAGTTGACAACACTGCTCGAGTTTACATTAGAGGCAGAATATTGTTAGTTCAAACAGCAAGTCTGTACATAGAGCATTTTTAAAGACACAAAAGCTAGGGAACAATGCAAGTAGTGCAGAGATGTCACACCTGAAGTATAAAGTTACATACTGTTACCTTTGTGTCTAGCCCAGGGGTAGGCAACCTTTGCCCTCCAGCTGTGGTGAAACAAATCCCAATATGCCTCTGCCTCTAAGAGTCGTGCCTCCGATGGTCAGGTTCTTGCAATGTCTCAGGGGACTTGTAGTTTCACTACAGCTGGAGGGTCCTGTGTGAGTTTGGTCCGAACGTGATGCAATTTCGCATGAGATTTGCAGTGCGAATCACGTTATCTCACACCGCGCAGCAGTGTGAACCGGCCCTAAAAGAGGAAAGAGTAATTTGAACACTGAGAAGTTTTTTATATTGCATAATATCCTGCCAATCACAAGACTATTTGAAATATAGTTAACAAGCATCTCGGCATAACAAAAAGTTGTGCCTGAAGGGATAACTGGCATCTTGGAAACAAAAAACAAAAAAGGAGAAATCTTCAATTCCTGACCAATGGCACACATGTCCCGTGTTACATTGAGGCTCTCAGTCATAAATATAGGATAGTTGCCTAGCTGACGACACTCTCCCAGATTGTGTTCATATGAAGGCTTCATGAATTGCACCAATAATGATGTGTTGCCTAGGAAACCAGCAATACATTCACCAGTGAAGGGCAAAGCAGAATGTAAAAGGTGATTATGCTTTATTACTCTAAATCTGACAACATACTATACAATCTGATTGTACAATCCCCTTTTAATCCAAGCCATATAATGCCAAGGCTTGCCAAATTTAATAGAAATTGAATGGATTGTTAGAAGATGAGGAATTCCGGGTATGGTTATATTTTTACAGCTTGGACCATTTTATTTTTTTGAACACAGGAGATCAGCTGCTTGGCACAGGTGCCAGTCAGAGAATGCTTTGCATCTTCTGAATGAATACAAAGTAAATGAGGTGAAGAGGCAGGATTATTTGTTAGTAAAACTTTATACAACAGAAGACAAAAAGTCCCCTATGCGATAAACACTTTGTGACAAGTACTCTTTAATTAGATATCAGTGGCTTTTTTTAAGGCCCCTTGCAGACGGGGCCGATTTTGCCAAGCAGATCTGCCTGCTCAGCAAAAGGGATCTTTCCACTGATCCCCATGTAGCAGATAAATGACAGTTATAGCGGAGTGGACACAGACACAGCCCGATCTTCCTATGGGGCAGTCTGATAGAAAAACAGACTGTTTCTACCCAGCTGTGATCCAATCCGCACAGATGGGAGACAGATCCCCAGCCGTCTGTTTTTAGCGGACCGGATCGGAAGCCGGGAGGTGTCAGCAGACACTTCTGCTCCATAGAGAGCCATCTAATCCGCTTGAAAAACTGACAGGTGGACCCGATTGGTCGGTCAGAGTGACAGGGGCCTTAGACTCCTATTGTCTCACCTGCCCTCCATTGAAGCTAATGCCACACAGATGATGCTTTGTTAGCTTCTTCCCTCTCAGCAGCCTCCAGGGAAAGTGACATAAGAAATCGGAAGTGAAGTTATACATGTTGCTTTTGGGTTCTTTGCAGCTAGGAGGAGAGATCGCTGAGCGGATGTTCCCTGGTCTTCCTTCCCCCCACCCAGCAGCATCTGCAGGTGGGACACCAAAGCCGGGAAGCATGGCGGGGGGGGGGGGGGGTGTCAGTTTCCTGGGACACAGAAAGCAATAAATCAGCCGTAAATCAGCCTGACTGACTGCTTTCATAAGAAGGTTGACAATCGTCTTACGCTGCGTTTACGCACTCCCAGCTTCTGTAGCAGCCAGAAGTGTGTGTTAACCCCCCCCCCCCCCCCTGCCACCACCACTTGTATCAACACCAATGTCAAACCACGAGTTAAACGTAAAAATCAAGTTGCAGGACCCATGAGTTTTGCCTGTGCTGTAAAATTAATCACAATACAACGAGTGTGAACAAACTCTTTGTATGTCCAGCCAAAATATCTTTCATATTAGAATTTCTGTGGGGGCAATGAGGAAATCACTTGACTCCCCCATCCAGGCTAAAGAGCATTGATGGCAGAATCTGACGCATTTTGACAGCCCAAACCCGGACCTATGACTTGATGTAGGTGCCCTTCAACAAGAATTTTCTGCCCGAGTGTTGACAAAAGGTCAGGCCAAGTGGAGTGGATTTAGCAAGAATCATCCAAAAAAGAAAAAATAAATAAATAAAATTTCGATCTGTGTATGACAAGCCTAACATAGATCAAAATTCAGCAGGTTCAGCAATGACTGGCCAGACATTAATCCTTGTATGGGCACTGCGGTTGCACACAAGTTAAAATACTGATTGACTTCTGTACAACCGCCCTGTCGGATTTTCCCCACTCGATCAGCGCTGCCAACTATAGCCTGCGTCACTGATCGGTGTATCCTGGCAGCAAGGAAGAACCCATCAGTTTTTATCTCTGCCCTGTTGCAAATTTTCCCTCACATTTTATTTTGCAAATCTAAATCAAGAAAAAAAAAAAAAAAAAAAGAAAGGTTAGGCTTGACATACATATCACTGAGGAATTTCTGGCCCCTCAATATTGCAATGCATAAGGTGAAAAGGATGCTTGTGTTGGAAAAAGGTCTCTTGCTAGTTAGATGCACCTGTGTCAAGGACTGTTATCCTTTAATCTTCAAAATGAGATCAAACTGAAAAGCCACCATCTCAATTAGCATAAAGGTCAGGGCACCATAATGAACATAAACTACTGTAGCAACGCTTCTCAAAAGAACCAGTTCAAAAAAATAGTCCACACAAGGCATGCCAAGTGAAATTCCAAAACAATGCAAGTTTCCCGAAATCTCCCAGCTACTGAGCATGCCGACAAGAGGCTCACGGTCACATAGCATGCTGATCACTGGCTGCCTGCCAACACGGCAACTCCAGTTCAGAGCTCCCCTTTTATAACCCGTCATCTGTTGTTCATTAGTTCACAAAGCTGCAGTCAGAAATCTAGGCTAAGAGGCAAGCTACAAAGTACAGAGCAAGATGCGATTAGAAAAAAAAAAAAAAAAGTTACAACAAGACAGCAGAAACTGCAATGACATTCACCTACTTGGTAACAAAAGGCCTCACACAAAAGTAGAATGAAGTGAAGAACACAAATTTCTCCAAAAATGTAAGAGATAGCACGTTACTGAAAACTCAGAGAAGTCACAGGATTCTGTAACAAGGTGAAAAGAAAACAGAAAGGGAGTAGAAGTCATGCCATTGACAGCATTCACATCACCATGTGCCCACATCAGGGGAAATGCCCTCTACTTTGTTCAGATAACTCCTCCTCTTATATTTGCTCCCAGAATCAGTATACATACACGTAGGGCGGAATAGTTTAATAATAAGCCAGCTTCCTCCCCACCACCCCGCAGTGCAGCAACAAGATCCAAGGGAATACCGAGCACTCCAAAACTCACATGGAGACACCGCAGCACATTGCAGGATCTTCTCAGTGAGATTTGGGCTGCCCAACATTTCACAGGATTGGGTCAGAAACAAGACGACATATGACCGTTGCCTAGGCACTACAAGAAAGAAAGAAAAAAAAAAAAGGGACAGACTCCAGAACTCTGACCCCGACTTTTCCTCCTACAGACCTGAACAAAAACACAGAACAGTAGTTCTGTGGTTCCATTCTTGTTGAAGAATGATACCCGACATATTTTCATTCTTGCAGATTCATGTGAAGCAGCTCTGTGGCTGAACTTGTTCTAATCACAACCTAGAGGCGGGCTAAGGCCCTGATCGTCGCACTACGAAAAGCGTGACCTTGCAATGTCAGAAAACAGAGCAAATATTTTCATTCCGTAATGTGATCTATTGCTGGATCAATCTATACAATTCTTGGAGTTTTCCTGTGATGCCTTCCCTGCAGAGTTACAGCTGCTTAGTCTATTTACTTGCTGGGTTATCTAGTTTTACATCACAATATATGACCTGGACTTATTACAAATTGAAAACAATTCTGGAATTTCTATTTCAAGGGTGTAAGGGGAATGAAGCCGTATTAAAACGCACTTGCAACAATACAGCTGCGTACTGTCCGCAAAACTTATTTTTATTTTCTAAAGTGACTCAAATTCCAAAGATCAACTTTCACATAATACTATAATGTCTTATTATTAATTATTGCTTTAAAAACTACACCTGTTGCCGGTAACCATTTTATAAAGAAAAATTGACCCAACTATACTTAACCACTTGCTTACTGGGCACATTCACCCCCTCCTGGCCAGGCAATTTTCTACGCTGTCACATTTTGAACAACAAGTGCACGGTCATGCAACACTGTATCCAAATAAAATTTAAAAAAAAAAAAAAAAAAAAAAAAAAGGACAGAAAGATGTCTTTTGGTGGTATTTAATCACCACTGGGGTTTTTTTTTTTTTTGCTAAACAAATAAAAAAATAAAATACACAACACACAAAATTTTGAAAAAAATTCTTAGGTTTTCGGTTACAAAATAAGTAATTTTTCTCCTTCACTGATCTGCACCGATGAAGACTCGGAGGCACCGATAATCAGTGCCCTGATTATCTGTGTAGATGTCCCATCAGAATTGCCATTACAGACTCTCCTTTCCTCACGCTGTGACAGCGCATGAGGAAAGTACTGCCGATAACCAGCAAGTCTGTTTACACTGATCAGCTGTTATTGGACACAGCTGATCATGTGGTAAAAGGCGCCGCAGCCATCAACGAGCGCGCCGGGGGGGGGGGGGGGTCACACGAGGGGCGTGGTTCCAGGACGTCGCTCAAGGGTGCCCTCCCAGAACGACAGAGCTGCGCTGTAACCGCCTATCAGCTATAGCGCGGTAAGGAAGTGGTTAAAGCATTTTTGTGCAGCCAATAGTAAAGCTGTGCATGGCAGCCAATCAGCTTCTAGCTTTTATTTGCAAAGCCTACCTGAACAAGCTGAAGATAGAAAATTATTGGTTGCTATGTACAGCCGTTTCAGATTCTCCAGATTCTGCTCCAGTTTTAGTAAATCCCCCATTGAAATTATGAGTTCTGCAGCGTAAGTGGCAATTTGCAATGTGAGTTTATAGACAGCTCAATTTTAACCAAAGATGCATCACTAGAGAAAAGAGAAACAATTATTTACATATATGGTCTATTGAGCAAGACTTTCTGAGAAATATTCTTAAAGTGTAATAACAGTCAAATTCCAGTGCTAAATCTACTCCCTTCCCCATTCTAAGACTATTCTATCTACCCTATAAAAAGAACCTTTTACGACTACCAACAACGGCTGTCCTATAGTAAATCTATGTCACCCCCCAGGCTCTGCAGCCGATGTCGCTGCTTCTCCTGCACACTGAAAGGGGAGTATTGCAGTCTGAGATGCTTGTTTATTCTTTACAGTGGCATCAATCTGTGCAGAGGTGGGCTTTATATACTTTTAGTTCATTGACTATCATCACACTCCTACCACACCACACTCACAGTGACACCATTACTCACTACTGCAGCTTCCTCTGTACCTGCCTGCTCAGAGAATTACAAAGAAACATCACCACACCGAGGAGCTCCTCCCTGCACTTATCAACCTTCCAACAGGGACTCCAGTGTCTAAAATAGCATCATAATGACCTCCATGTGCCATGCAAAACCTCATATACACCATACAGGAGATCATGAGACTAAAACAGAAAGAATTGTTTCATAGCAATTGGCTCGTAGTACTTTAATATACATTGATTAGTAATCAAAAAACACATTTGCAATGATAAAAACTTGAGGGTATATTTTTTTTCTTAAATTCCTAGAGTTCCTCTCAGCTTGTTTACACCAGATGTGTTGTCATTCACTTTGCTGTGATTTCCAGAACAAAATGCTTATGCAAAGAAAAATCTACTGTTCACAGAAAGGTCAGTATGTGTAAATGTGGTGCAAGGAGATCCCTTGGAAGGGAAAAAATAAAAGTCTCTATGCTTGTGCGCGAGAGGTGAGAAATTATATATATATATATATATATATATATATACACACACACACACACACACATACGCCACTTTATTATTAGGTACACCCTGCTAGTACCGAGTTGGACCCGTTTTGCCTTCAGAACTGCCTTAATGCCCCGTACACACGGTCAGATATTATTCTGATGGAAAAAAAAAAAATTTGAGAGCAGGATCCAAAATCTTCCGACAACAAAATCCGATCAGACTTTTTCCGATCGTGTGTAGAGAATTCCGACGCACAAAGTGCCACGCATGCTCAGAAGAAATTTGGAGACAAAAGCTAGTGGCTACTGGCCTCTACGTAGTCCCATCGTACGTTTTATACGTCACCTCGTTCAGAACGATCGGATTTTCCAAGAACTTTGTCCAACCGTGTGTGTGCGCGCAACACAAGTTTCGGACAAAATCCGGCAGAAAAAAATCTGACGGATTTTGTGGTCGGAATGTCTGACTGTGTGTATGGGACATTAATTCTTGGTGGCATAGATTCATTAAGGTGTTGGGAACATTCCTCAGAGATTTTGGTCCATAGTGACATGATAGCATCACGCAGTTCCTGAAGATTTGTCAGCTGCACATCCATGATGCACATCTCCCGCTGCACCACATCCCAAAAGGTGCTCTATTGGATGAGATCTGGTGCCTGGAGGCCATTGGAGTCCAGCGACCTCATTGTCATGTTCAAGAAACCAGTGGTGAGATGATTGGAGCTTTGTGACATGGTGCATTATCCTGCTGGAAGGAGCCATCAGAAGATGGGTACAATGTAGTAATAAAGGGATGGACGTGGTCAGCAACAATACTCAGGTAGGCCGTGGTGTTTAAACAATGCTCAATTGGTACAAAGGGGCCCAAAGTGTGCCAAGAAAATATCCCCCACACCATTACACCACCACCAGCCTGAACCATTGATACAAAGCAGAATGGATCCATGGCTTTCATGCCGTTTACACCAAATTCTGACCATCTGAATGTTGCAGCCGAAATTGAGACTCATCAAACCAGGCAACGTTTTCCCAATCTTCTATTGTCCAATTTCAGTGAACCTGTGTGAATTGTAGCCTCAGTTTCCTGTTCTTAGTCGACAGGAGTGGCACCCGGTGTGGTCTTCTGCTGCTGTAGCCCATCTGCTTTAAGGATCAATGTGTTCTGCATTCAGAGATGGTATTCTGCATACCTTGGTTGTAACGAGTGGTTATTTGAGTTACTGTTGTCTTTCCATCATCTCAAACCAGTCTGTCTATTCTGCTCTGACAAGGCATGTGATTGGTCGATTAGTAATCGGTATTACCAAGCAATTCAACAGGTATACCTAATAAAAGGGGTGTGGGGGTGGGGGTGTGTGTGTGTGTGTGTGTGCGCGCGCATTTTCATGGGCATCTAGTGTGCAGTGCTCAGCATGCAAACTGCAGTATGTGTGTAAGGCTGGATTCACACCTATGCAGTTTTAGGCTACTTTCACACTGAGGCGCTGGGCACACTGGCGAGAAACCGGCGTTTTTTTGTCGTTTTTCGGCCGCTAGCGGGGCAGTTTTAACCCCCGCTAGGGGCCAAAAAAAAGGTTTAAAAAACGGCGCTTTGCAGGCGGGTTTGGAGCGCTGCCCTATTTTCAATGGGAAGGGGTGCTTTAGGAGCGGTAAATAGACCGCTCCTACAGCGCTCCAAAGCTGCGGCTTGCAGGACTTTTTTCAGCATCCTGTAAGCGCACCACTCCAATGTGAAAGCCCTCAGGGCTTTCACATTGGAGTGCACTGAGTGGCTCTTTTAGGGCGCTTTGCAGGCGCCATTTTTAGCACTTTAGCGCCTGCAAAGCGCCTCAGTGTGAAAGGGGCCTTAGTGCATTTTGCAGATTTGCACTACAGTCCATTTACCATTGTTTGCTATGGAACACGTTCGGTAGTACAAATCTGCAAAAAGCACTAAAAACACATAGGTGTGAATCCAGCCTAAAAGGCTTTAGTTAGGTAAACACATGCAAACATCATCCTAGAAGCACTAAACATCATACATATATAAAAGATATATTTATTGAAAGACAATAATGCAAGCATTCCGTGATTAAAGAAAATAAGCCGATTGCAAAATCTTTGCTTCAATGAAAAACAAGGTCAATGTTTTCTCCCTAAGAAGCAATACATCCATGTACAAAAGGGAAGCAGATATTACCACACATGCATACTGCAAAACCAGCTTGTTCTCAATAGCTTAACATTGCACAGATAAACAGATAACACATTTCAGATATTTACAAGAAATAGCACAAGCTAATATTATGGGTTTAGAAAGGTGCAGTTGTCAAATACTGCAATTATTATTATTTTTATTTTTATTTTTATGGTTGAACTGGATTGACTTGTGTCTTTTTTCAGCCTAGCTAACTATGTAACTAGTTAAAAACAAAACAAAAAAATGCAAATAGACAATATTTACCGGAATTTATTTAGAAACAAGAACAATATCTGACGCTCAGTGTTCCCGCACACAGACACTTTTGTTCAATCACAGACTTTCTCCATACAGGCACAAGCCTTGACAACTGATCAGATTCTGCAGCAGCAGTTGAGCTTTTGTATTTATTATCAGCCCCAATCAGAACGAAGACTGCAAGATCCAAGTAAAACAAGGAAACTACATTTTTCTTCTAACGAATGGGTAACACTGAGGACAAATCAGACAGAGTTGTAAAGCTTGTTCGTCCGGCAACCCCCACAAAATGGCGACGTGGAACAGTCACAAGATACAAAACTCTGAAGCAGCTCAGCTACAAAAGTGTAAGTTTCTTCCCCCCCCCCCCCCCCTCGGGCACTTAGAGACACACTGCTATTAGAAGCTTGTACTGACCACAACAAAATACTGGAATACAATCAGTTAGTTCACTTGCAGCACAAAGGAAAGAATATTTACACTCAAGTCACTAAAAGTTTAAAGTCAGCTACTGGAGATACAACACCGAGCCAAACAAAAATCATTAGAAAGCTGATCACTAACAAAAGCAGGTAAAGGCAAAAAAGTAATCTACAACTTCAAATATAAATCTGCCATATAATCAGCATCACCAACTACTCCATCACCCCTAAAGCCCCATACACACGGTCAGATTTTCCGATGGATTCTGTCCTATCGGACTATGTTGTCGGAAATTCCGACCGTGTGTAGGCACCATCGGACATTTTCCATCGGATTGTCCGACGGACAAAGTTGTATCTCCTGCTCTATAAATTTTCCGACAACAAAGTCCGATCACACCAATTCCGATCGTGTGTAGCGAATTCCGACGGACAAAGTGGCACGCATGCTCAGATCACATTACAAGACCAAAGCTATTGGCTACTAGCCTCTACGTAGTCCCGTCGTAGGCAACAAACGTCACCACGTTCAGAATGATCGGATTTTCCGACAACTTTGTCCGACCGTGTGTATGCAACACCAGTGTCGGACTAAATCCGTCGGACCAAATCCGATGGATTTGGTGGTCGGATTTTCCGACCGTGTGTATGGGGCTTAAGGCTGGATTCACACCTATGCATTTAGTGCTTTTTGCAGATTTGCACTACAGAACGTGTTCCATAGGAAACCATGTTAAATGGACTGTAGTGCAAATCTGCAAAATGCACTAAAACTGCATAGATGTGAATCCAGCCTAAAGAAGGAAATGTATACAACAATATCCCACCTCCTAGAATGTATACACTGAACTAGAATTATAATAATTGTTTTGAGCACTAAATTGTATATGCCAGCCAAGTAGAAAAAAAAAATAAAAAAAAATTGTACATAGATATAAATTTGTCCCAATTGCCAGCCTTGAACTTCTTTTCTGCCCTGTAAATTAATACATTTAAGATCAATTACCATCCCCCGCTATAGCAGCATTACATTTGTCCTCCAATCATTGCTCAGCAATCCCACTCTCCACCCTGACAAACTAAAACAGGGGTGTCATTTCCCCCAATATCAGCCCTAAAAATCAATAATTGATGGCTGGTCCTATTCAATACTATGAAACGGGAAATGGGTGTAAATCTTACCCAAGTACAAGCTCTGTAGGCCATTGTCCTGCCCTACAAATCAATACTATTGATCACAGATCCTGTTCAAGGCCAAGAAATAGGAAATCTCCAATAGCCCTGAACTGGCCTTTTCCTGCCCTATATCTATTGTTATTGATGACTGAGCCCACTTAGTACTATGAAGCGATAAAAAGGGCCGCAAATCATTTCTACAATATCGGTCCTGGATGTGTCTTTGCCTGCACTACGATCAATATTAATGACAGATCCCACAGTGTTATGACAACTCTGAATTGGTCCTTAACTGCCCTAAAATATTATTGATCCCACTTAATGTCATCACTAGCAATATAAATCAGGAAGTAGAAGCATCAATATTCCCCACCCCCGGTATCTGCCCTCAACTGGTCTTTGCCCTAAAAATCATTAGTGATCACTGAATCATTCCTTACCTGCCATACTATTATTACTGCCCCCACCCAATAATATGAATCAGGTATGCAACTGGTTCTTGTTTGCCCTACAAAACCAATATTATTGATCACCAATACCACTCCATGTAAAAAATGACTAATATCAGTGCTGAATTGCTCCTTAGAGCAGCCATACACACTACAATCAGAATGTACAACTGCACTAAAACTATGTAATATGAAGGACAGCCCTATACAATCCAATCGCACACACTCTTACATTATGTAGGTGATGGGAGATCTAAGGGGGATTGCAAAACAGTTAAAGCCGACCATACACTGTACAATCAATTTTATTGATCACGGATCCAACGCAATGTTATGCATCAGGATTCAGCTGTGTTGATAATGCCCCCAACACCAGCCCTGGGTTGACCCTTATCTCCACAAATCAATATTATTAATCACTGATCAAACTCAATGCAATAGAAATGGGGAGAGCAAATACTTTATCTGAACTGGTTCTTACAAATCGATATTAATAATCCCACTCCATTCCATGTAACAATATCAGTGCAGAATGGCTCCTTACCTGCAATCATTGATCCCTCTCAATGTCATCCCTAATATGAAGTGCAAGAGTAAATAATTTCCCCCAATATCACCCCTTACAAATCACAGATCAATGACCCCGGCAGAACAATTGGAAAGTTATTTTCCCACAATATCAGAATTGAATTGCTCCTTACTTATCTTGCCCTCAATATTATTGATCCATGATCCCTGCTCCGAATGTGACACCCGGGAGGGGGCCGTGTACCTGCACCAATGTCATATTGGAATCAGCAGTGTATGTGCAGCCGCTGCATCGCAATTGACGATTGGACTGCTGGTACGGAGATGCGGGCATCCCTATGCCAGTAAAACATGGGAACCGATGTAATCGCCTGGTGTGAACGAGGCCCATATGTATTGCGCCAAGTATATTGTCTGCATTCTATAAATACATACATTCCTGCTTCATATTTTCTGGACGGACAATGTGAGGGATCAATGATACTGATCAGGTAAGGGGCAACTCAAGGCTGATATTGGGAAACGTTTACACCCCATCAGTCCTGCAATCAATATTATTCATCACCGATTTCTCTTAATGGTCATCTCTGCCAACAAAAAACTGAAAATTGAGTAAATGATTCTGGTGCAAACCCTGGACTGGGCACTACCTGGCCTGCAATAATTACTGATCATCAATCGATCCCTGACAACAGCAGAACTCTGGGGTATATATGACCAGCGTTTTCTTTACCCTTTTTGAAATCAATATTACTGATCATTGACTGATCCCCGACAACATGAAGCAGAACTTCGGGGTGTAAAGTAATCCCTCTACAGTGTCAGTCCTGGATCTTATCTGACCTGCAACCAGTATTACTGATCATGGATCCCTCTCTAGTTCATCGCTGACCATGCAAAGCAAAACAATCTGCTTCATACGATCAGGGAGGACATTGGGAGAGATCAGTGATCAATAATATTGATTTGTAAGGCTGATATTGGGGGGGGGGGGATTATTTACACTCTTATCGGCAGCTTTATCATTTCAGGGATAACATTGAGAGTGATGGATAATACTGATTGCAGGTGAGGAGCAAATCAATGACAATATTGGGGGGACATGGGGTACAACCTTATCAGTCAACTCAATCAATATGATTGATTGCTGATCCCTTCCAAGGCCATCCCTGACCATACAAAGCAGAACATATTGATTGATTATCGATTAGTAAGAATAGCGGATATTGGGGGAAATTTACACTCCTAGTTCATATTTTCAGGGATGACATTGAAATAGAGCAATAGTATGGATTGCCTTACACCCCTATCGGTCCTGCAATTAATATTATTGATCGCTGATCCCTCTCAGTGGCATCCCTGATAACAAGAAGCAAAACGTATATGTTCTGCTTCATATGGGATTGGTGATCAATAATAAGTTGTGTAAGACAGGCTGATAATGGGGGAAATTATTTACACTCCTATTTGCTGCTTCATATTTTCAGGGGTGATATTGAAAGTGATCAATAATATTGACAGCAAGTCAGATGAGGAGCATTTCAAGGCAGATACTGGGGGGCAGTATTTACACCCCAATCAGTCCTGAAAGTAGAATTATTGATCACTGATCCCCCTCAATGTTAGAGATAGATAAATATTTATAGGATTTACATTTCTATTTTCTGGTTCATATTTTCAGGGATGACATTGAAATAGATCAATAATATGGATTGCAGGACAGCAGAGGAACAATTTGATGAGGATATTGGGGGGGTGCATTATTTACACCCCCATCGGTCCTGCAATATTATTGATCACTTATCCCCCACTTATCCCCCTCAATGTCATCCCTAGAAAGGAGAAAATTGGGGTGTAAATGAATCCCCCCCCCCCCCCCCCCCCAAGTGTCAGTCATGGGCAATACCAGGCCTGCAAATCAATATTATTGATCACCGATCCCCCTCAATGACAATAAGAAAAACCCCTGTAATAAATAATTAAATCAATAATAGATCACTGTCTGGGGGCCCTTCCCTGGTCTGCAATCAATATTAATGATCATTCTCTATGCCATTAATGACAAGGAGGAGGGAAAAGGTGAATCCCTGTAATAAATCAATATATTGGGTCTTCCCTTCCTTGACAATCAGTGACCATGATCGTATCCAATGTCATGAAGCCTGTCTGTATAGGTGATCACTGATCAGCCCTGTCTGTATAGGTGACCAGGTCTGTCTGTATAGGCGATCAGTGATCAGGCCAGTCTGTATAGGTGATCAGGCCAGTCTGTATAGGTGATCAGGCCAGTCTGTATAGGTGATCAGGCCAGTCTGTATAGGTGATCAGTGATCAGGTCTGTCTGTATAGGTGATCAGCCCTGTCTGTATAGGTGATCAGCCCTGTCTGTATAGGTGATCAGCCCTGTCTGTATAGGTGATCAGTGATCAGGCCAGTCTGTATAGGTGATCAGTGATCAGGTCTGTCTGTATAGGTGATCAGCCCTGTCTGTATAGGTGATCAGTGATCAGGTCTGTCTGTATAGGTGATCAGTGATCAGGCCTGTCTGTTTAGGTGATCAGGTCTGTATGTCCTGGTCTCATATTATTGATATCTCCCCGAGCTGCTCAGTGGCGCCCCCTAGAGCTTTGCCCAGGCGGAGGGGGTGTGATTGGCCGGCAGGTCACACACACTGGGGGGGATCCGCTCACCTTTTCTTATCGGTGACCGCTGTTCCCTCCATGCCAGCCGGGGCAAGGAGGTCTCCGAAGTTCCGTCAAGCGCGGTGCAGGTGCTGGTCGCTCAGACACTGAGGCCTGCTGGAGGTTATAATCCCACTCCGGTAATAAAAGCCCGACAAAGCCGGCGGTATCTCTCCTTCTCGGCCCGGGGGTAGGTTACTAAGAGCTATTAGGTGACAGGCCGCGGTGGTCGGTGACGCAATACGTAGCCGGTACGCCGCTCTTCTCGGCCGCCGCCGCTATCACAAGGGTTTTTTTTTCTCCTCTCCTTCTACGCAAACAAAACGCCAGGCCTTCGGCTGCGTCACCGGGTGGGCGTGACCGGCAGAGCCAGCTGCTGACGTGAATGTCAGGAGCCAATCGGTGAGCATGCAAGCCGAGCCCCTGTTTTTTAGCCACGCCCCCGTCTTGGAGTCAGCTGATCTCGGAAGGGGGGTGTGCCCCGGGGAGGGGAAGAAGGGGGCGAGGCGACATGCTTAACCCTGTAGATACTGGACGTGAGTGGCAGAGACAGAAAGTGAGCCCTCCAGAACAGATAGAGGGTGCATGACCTGTGAAGGATCCAGGACAGATAGAGGGTGCATGACCTGTGAGGGATCCAGAACAGATAGAGGGTGCATGACCTGTGAAGGATCCAGGACAGATAGAGGGGTGCATGACCTGTGAAGGATCCAGGACAGATAGAGGGGTGCATGACCTGTGAGGGATCCAGGACAGATAGAGGGGTGCATGACCTGTGAGGGATCCAGGACAGATAGAGGGGTGCATGACCTGTGAGGGATCCAGGACAGATAGAGGGGTGCATGACCTGTGAAGGATCCAGGACAGATAGAGGGGTGCATGACCTGTGAGGGATCCAGGACAGATAGAGGGGTGCATGACCTGTGAGGGATCCAGGACAGATAGAGGGGTGCATGACCTGTGGGGGATCCAGGACAGATAGAGGGGTGCATGACCTGTGAGGGATCCAGGACAGATAGAGGGTGCATGACCTGTGAAGGATCCAGGACAGATAGAGGGGTGCATGACCTGTGAGGGATCCAGGACAGATAGAGGGGTGCATGACCTGTGGGGGATCCAGGACAGATAGAGGGTGCATGACCTGTGGGGGATCCAGGACAGATAGAGGGTGCATGACCTGTGAAGGATCCAGGACAGATAGAGGGGTGCATGACCTGTGAGGGATCCAGGACAGATAGAGGGGTGCATGACCTGTGAGGGATCCAGGACAGATAGAGGGGTGCATGACCTGTGAAGGATCCAGGCCAGATAGAGGGGTGCATGACCTGTGAAGGATCCAGGACAGATAGAGGGGTGCATGACCTGTGAGGGATCCAGAACAGATAGAGGGTGCATGACCTGTGAAGGATCCAGGACAGATAGAGGGGTGCATGACCTGTGAAGGATCCAGGACAGATAGAGGGGTGCATGACCTGTGAGGGATCCAGGACAGATAGAGGGGTGCATGACCTGTGAAGGATCCAGGACAGATAGAGGGGTGCATGACCTGTGAAGGATCCAGGACAGATAGAGGGGTGCATGACCTGTGAGGGATCCAGGACAGATAGAGGGGTGCATGACCTGTGAGGGATCCAGGACAGATAGAGGGGTGCATGACCTGTGGGGGATCCAGGACAGATAGAGGGTGCATGACCTGTGAGGGATCCAGGACAGATAGAGGGTGCATGACCTGTGAAGGATCCAGGACAGATAGAGGGGTGCATGACCTGTGGGGGATCCAGGACAGATAGAGGGTGCATGACCTGTGGGGGATCCAGGACAGATAGAGGGTGCATGACCTGTGAAGGATCCAGGACAGATAGAGGGGTGCATGACCTGTGAGGGATCCAGGACAGATAGAGGGGTGCATGACCTGTGAAGGATCCAGGCCAGATAGAGGGGTGCATGACCTGTGAAGGATCCAGGACAGATAGAGGGGTGCATGACCTGTGAGGGATCCAGGACAGATAGAGGGGTGCATGACCTGTGAAGGATCCAGGACAGATAGAGGGGTGCATGACCTGTGAAGGATCCAGGACAGATAGAGGGGTGCGTGACCTGTGAAGGATCCAGGACAGATAGAGGGGTGCATGACCTGTGAAGGATCCAGGACAGATAGAGGGGTGCGTGACCTGTGAAAGATCCAGGACTGATAGAGGGGTGCATGACCTGTGTCATGGGATATAGGTACTCTTTACCATATTTACTGGAGTTGCCCCCTGATAGTGCCCTTCTGGCATTCAACGCAGCACTTGTTGTCCCGCCTATTTGAGGTGCCAGCTCCTTTGACGCCAAATTTGTTGCTGCTGGGTGTATCACCGCTACGTGCCTGTTGCTACTACACTTGCTGTACTCATGCTTCAGTATTACTTGGAGCCTACTTTGTTCTGTTCTTGTACTATTCTCTGCTGAGATGACAAATAAAAACGGTGAAAAATTTGAAAAAAAGGTTAGTTTATTAACTGTAAGGGAATAGGTATTTGCGGAGCGGTTTTAACGAACCTCAACACAACACTCTGAAAAGCATTTTTAAAGGAGTTGTAAATGCAGAAGGTTTTTCATTATAATACATTCTATGCATTAAGATAAAAAAAACCTGTGTGTAGCAGCCTCCCCAGCACCCCCTAATACTTACCTGATCCCCATCTCCCCATCCCCATCTCTCCAGCGATGCCCACAAGTGTCTTAGCCACCCGGGGCTCTCCTCCTTATTGGCTGAGACACAGCAGCAGTGCTATTGGCTACCCCGGCTGTCAGCCACTCAGGGGAGAGAGGGGGTGGGGCCGGGTAAGGGCTCTGTGTCGGAATTTACACAGGGAGCTGTGACTCGGCTTGTGTGCCCCCATAGCTTGCTGTAGGGGCACTCGACAGGAGGGAGGGGCTTGGAGCAGCGAAGAGGGACCCGAGAAGAGGAAGATCTGGCTGCTCTGTGCAAATCCACTGCAACAGAGGAGTTAAGTATGACATGTTTTTCATTTTAGTTTTTTTAAACATACTTTACACATTCACTTTAACTCTTGTAAAACACCAGTATAACGCTCCTACTAAAGCTCGTTAACGCAAGTCTAACGCCCATACTAACACTATAGGAGCATTTGTTAAGTGTTAAAAATGTAGTCTAGTGTGAACAGGCCCTTTAAGTTTATTGAGGTGATATGTTCACTCAGGTGGGTTCACACTAGGATTGTCACGAGGGCCACGTACCTGATGTGAGACCAAAGTAGTGGGGAGGCCTCTCTTGCACCTCGGGTCCTTGTAGCCTCTGGAGATGGAGACAGAGACTTGGTGGACACTGAGTGGCAGGGGTGCCAGGGGTGCGGAGCACCGTGCAAGCCTTAGACCAAGATCCGACCCGAGGTCCAGTCCAGTTGGGCAACAAAGCATAAAAGGGTTAATCAGAAGAAGATCCAAGCCGGGGTTGGTTCCAATCTGGCAGTTGAGTACAAATTTGAGATCAATGGCAAGCAGCAATCAAGAGTAGTCAAATAGGTTTTCAGGTCATAACAGGTTCAGACATATCGCACAGGAACGGGGGGACTGAAGATAATCCAGCAATTTGGCAGTGTCTGGGCTGGGCTTATATGGGGAAGTTTGAGGTCACTTCCTGTGCGCCTCCTGGGCATTTTCCCGCCTTTTTCTATCAGGTTGATGTCACTTCCTGTGCGCCTCCTGGGCTTTTTCCTGCCCTTTTCCATCAAGTCTTCTGTGCAGGTGCGGGTTGGCGCACTGAGGCGTCTTTGGTGCATGCTCAGTTGGCACGGATTTCCTCTTGCGGCAACATGCCATTGGTGCATGCGTAGTAAGCCCTGGACTCTTACAAGGATCCAAACATGTTTTGGCCCTGGCCAAGCTAATCCCTGCTGCCAATAAAACACTTCCTTGCTAGAGTGACAACGTTAACTAACCCTACTATATCTATGGAGGAGAAACATTGAAAGAGTGTTAGGACTACTGCAGAACACCTCAACCTCTCCTAACTCAAGAACATGGGGGGAGGCGGTCTGTATTCAACAAAGAGAACATACAGCAGTGTTCATTTTTATATCAAATTTTCGATTCAGTGTTAGTAATAGTCTTTTGACTAAAATGCCATTTTAGTTTTAGTCGTATTTAAGTAGACTAAAATCTCCAGTACATTTTAGTCGATGAATGGGTTGAGTTAAATTGTAATGCATTATTTAATTATTTCCCTAGAATTTCCAAACTCATTATATACTCCTGGAGTAAAATTTGAATAACATGTACTGGGGATGGGGATTGTTCCAGAACTTTCAGGCAGCAGCAGGCAGACAGAGGGAGCCTGCATCTCTCAGCCAATACAGCTTGTCAGGGGGCTGGGGCATTACCAGATAGGCGGAGCTCCAAGGAAAGTGGAAGTTCAGTTGGGTAAACCTTCTTTCCTCACATTTTTTTTTCCGTTTTCATTTGTTGATGAAAATTGAAATAGATTTTTGTTTAGTTTTCGTCACTGAAAACATTGCTGGCTGCCTATCTTTTCTATGAACTGGTTTTCTGACTGTGACAGTAGTGGACTATACGTGGGCAATGTTTGTCAGCATGGGCGTCAGAGGAGCGTGTGATGGGTACAATACAGGAGCACAGGTGGGATTTGGGAGTTTTCACCCCATGGCAAGAAGTGCCTGATCAAGGTCATTCATGGAAGGATCAACGGGTTCATTTTCACTTTTGAACTTTTTGTACTGTGTCTATATATACTCACCGGCCACTTTATTCTGTACACCTGTTCAATTGCTTGGTAACACAAATTACTAATCAGCCAATCACATGGCAGTAGCTCAATGCATTTGGGCATCTAGGAGTGGTGAAGATGACTTGTTGAAGTTCAAACCGAGCTTTAGAATGGGGAAGAAAGGGGTTGTGACTTTGAATGTGGCCATCTCTAGGCTTAACAGAGAATGGTCCAAAAAAAGAGAAAATATCCAGTGAGCGGAAGTTGAGTGGAGGACAATGCCTTGTTGATGTCAGAGGTCAGAGGAGAATGGGCAGACTGGTTGGAGATGATAGAAAGACAACAGTAACCCAAATAACCACTCGTTACAACCAAGGTATGCAGAATACCATCTCTGAATGCACAATACATCAAACCTTGAAGAAAGTGGGCTACAGCAGCAGAAGACCACACCGGGTGCCACTCCTGTTAGCTAAGAACAGGAAACTGAGGCTACAATTCACACAGGATCACCAAAATAGGATAATAGAATATTGGGAAAATGTTTCTGGTCTGATTAGTCTCGATTTTAGCTGCAAAATTCAGATGGTCGGGTCAGAATTTGGGGTAAACAACATGAAAGCATGGATCCATCCTGCCTTGTATCAACGGTTCAGGCTGGTGGTGTAATGGTGTGGGGGATATTTTCTTGGCACACTTTGGGTGCCTTAGTGCCAATTGAGCATTGTTTAAACACCACGGTCTACCTGAGTATTATTGCTGACCATCTCCATCCCTTTATGACTACAGTGTACCCATCCTCTGATGACTACTTCCAGCAGGATAATGCACCATGTCACAAAGCTCAAATCATCTCACCACTGGTTTCTTGAACATGACAATGAGGTCACTGCACTCCAATGGCCTCCAGGCACCAGATCTCAATCCAATAGAACACCTATGGGATGTGGTGGAGATTCGCATCATGGATGTGCAAGTGACAAATCTGCAGCAACTGCGTGATGCTATAATGTCAATATGAACCAAAATCTCTAAAGGAATGTTTCCAACACCTTGCTAAATCTATACCAAGAAGAATTAAGGCAGTTCTGAAGGCAGAAGGGGTTCCAACCTAGAACTAGCAAGGTGTACCTAATAAAGTGGCTGGTGAGTGTACTGTACATATGTAAAAGTGAGAAACCTACATTTTTGAAGAAGCAACATCATATTGGTCCGATGGTAATTGATCTGCTAGGAGCAGAGCCACTTGGCTTGCCCCAAGATTTAGTAAGTTGCTGAACATCACTGGACCCTAAAAAAGCTGTCTACCTAAAACCAAGCTAATATTGTAAGCAGAGATATGCTTATTAAGCTGATTCACCAGGCATACATAAAGTTCTACCTTCTTTATATGCACGTATCCTCCTCTGGCTTACATTTCAATCAGTTGCTAACAGACGTATTGTAAAATAGGTAAGTAGTGGCAATGTCTCTACCTGGTGTCTGCAGTCCCCACACACTTTCTTGTTCTTGTACAGACTCTGTGGAAGATAAGGAGCTGAGGGACCATGTAAACATTTTGCAATGCTCCCCTCAGGATGATTGTATTTATCATAATGTCATTTGTTGGGGTAGCAAAGTTAAAGAATTCCTAAAAAGGAAAAGCTCATTAAGAATGTATTAAGTAAATTAACAAACTGGCTGTTGCTATAATACTAAGGTGACCAGATTTTTAAAATTAAATCCGGGGACATATTTTTTTTTATTACTAGTAATGGCAGCAATCGGCGACTCTTTGCCCATCTCCACCACCGCCGCCCGCCTCACAGCCTGTCAAGTCTTACTCTCCGGGCCTCAGGGAAGGCAAGGAGATAAACAGGCAGGCGGCTGGCCGGGACTTGAGCCAAGGCAGAAGAAAATGCGAGCGGAGCTGAATGAGCATGTGCCCGAAACTGAAGAAATAGTCCCTCCGCTCCGACCAGAATATGATCATCAGAAAGGGGCACAGATAATGGAAAAAAATAAACCCCCATAAGCTAGTAGGAACGGCAGAGGAGGGAAGTTGCAATTCAGATTTTTTTTTTTTATTCTGCACAGGCTCAAATTCTAATCCGGGGACAAAACCGGGGACAGACTTAGTCCAAGGACAGTATCCTCAATCCGGGGACTTCCCCGGAAACCGGGGATATCTGGTCACCCTAATAATACTCACCTTCAATCCAGAGATTTTCTGTGTAGTATTTTTTTTTTCTGCCACTAGATAGCTTCAGTTTTCTGGCTAGCATCATTCAAGACACATCCCCAGAGCCCAGATCATTCTGGATTGCCACAGCCTGTGAATATACAGTGAAAGGATAAGCAGTACAGTGATGGGCCTATCTCTCTGCCACTCTGCTTTACCTTCCAATATGCATGCCTCTTGTAAGCTTATGAACTGACTGTCCTACAACTTCCTCCCTTCCTCTCACTCTCCACCCCTGCTGTTCAGGGAATGCAAGAGGCTGATATCAGGTACAATTCAGGTACACTGCCTTTATTTTTTTTATAATACAGTCAATGGTGTATTACTGATTGCAGAGCTGTATTTATGTGTCTTTTATATCTGCCTAGAGTTCAGCTTTAAGGACAGGCAGCGCAAAGCATCAAAATTTACTGCATTACTTATTTTGTCTCATTCCTCTGGCCAACTGTAGACATTTGTGTCTAAAATAAGCAAATTAATTATAGGAGGAAGTGTGCACATGTTGAGATGAGTCAGTAGACTCACAACAGTCGAAAAACATTGAAAATTCTCTGTTCTCTTCTTTGTACAGTTAAAAAGTAGGCCCTAAGGTAGACAGTAGCAGAGTCTGAAGGTATGTCAGGGACATCTTCTGCTGGGGTATTCAGCATTCGGAGCCAACCTAGACCACCAGGCTCAGTTATAACTAAAATATCACTTTGGGATGGTTTTATAAATAGGGACAATTGGGATTTATATAACCACTAATAGTTGCCTGTCCATACTGAGGAGGCACTATGCCCTGTTGTCTGTATTGGCTCATATACTGTAGATGTATGAAAAATGCAGACATGTTACCAGCTTTTGTGGTTTCAGCTCCATAGCTCTCCCCATTGTCACTCTCCCATTGGGAGGAACCATAAAAAACATTGATTAAATGAACCACAAATCCAGTATCAAACCCTGCGATCTACAATAGCTTTGAAGTGGTACAGTACAGTGCAAATCAATAGCTTTGCCAACCATTTGTATTGGGCACAAGGTACATCTCTCCAATACAGTGGAACCTTGGTTTACTAGTAACGCGATTAACGAGCGTTTTGAAAGACGAGCAACTTTTTTTATAAAATCCTGACTCGGTTTGCGAGTGTTGTCTCGCAAAACAAGCAGAATTCAAGCCAATGGGGTGTGCAGTACTGCATTTGGCCAGAGGTGCGGGGGAGCCAGTGACACTCGGAACGGTTTGGAGCCGTTTGGAAATACTCAGAAATACTCAGAAATACAGCTCTAATACAATAAAATACAAGAGGATTAAGAGGGCCCTGCTCAGAAGAGCTTACAATCTAATAGGGTGGGGGAGGTCATACAAAAGGTTGTAACTGTGGGGAATGAGCTGATGGAAGTGGTAAAAGATTAGTTTGAGACGTGATAGGCTTCCCTGAAGAGATGAGTTCAGGGATCGCCTGAAGGTAGCTAGAGTAGGGGATAGCTTTCCGAGCTAATTGCCAGCAACCCCTGATGGGTCTCCTGCAATTAATCACTAATCGCTTAATTTGCAAGTGTGAATGGGGCCTATAAAAGAGCAAATCTTCACTTTTGGCTTCAGGTCCACTTTTAGGCCCTTTCACACAAGCGGCAGTCTCTATCATCCTCTAAAAAGGATCTGTTGTGAACCACTTTTCAGAGGGAGGTAGCACAGCAGCTTCCAGGTGTTCAGGAGGTGATCCTGCCACCTCCCAAATGGCTGCTTTTTTTCCAATCCCAAGGGGGGTTTTATTTCGTCTCGCGCTTCTATTGACCTCAATGGGTGAGTTTCATAGGTGGTGCCACCTGTCAAATTCAGCATGATAAGCCACAAAGCAAAGTATCAGGGCCGCTGCATGTGTACAACCCCTTCTATCTGCTGTGGTGTTTATTTACATGGGCAGTCAAGGAGCAGTAAAAAACATGGATCAACCACCTGTTTTACTGCCCCTTTTCCACCCGTGTGAAAGGGGCCTTAACTCATCTGTTATTGGGCTTCATTATGCTTGTTTAGTTTCTTCTGCTTCATTTCACACTTCCAGGTACAGTTATTTGTTGTCAGATTTCTCTGATCCTTTTACAGTTTGAGGCCATGGGTGCTCAGGTCAGTACCCGTCAGCAAATTCAAGTGGTGTGAAAGTTTAATGATGCATCCTCTTTGCTGTTGTCAATATTTGCAGTGCTAATGAGATCCATAATGAGAGCTTGTTAGCATCCCTCGAATTCCACTCAGTGGGCTTTGTAGTAAGACTCGTTTCCAACAGAGGAGTAGAATGCCACCAAATAAAGTGGTAGATACTATCCAGTTCTGTGACATAAAATGTTTTTTATCATGACTGCCTAAAATTAAGTCCTAGTTACAGCCATCATCTTCTTCCCCAGTTTTGTACACAGTGGGGAAGAGTTAGGACTTCAGCCAGGTTTTAAAGGGAACCTCTCCCTGGGAGTAAATGAAAATAACAGCAACTTCTGATAGACAACCTCCTATGCCGTGTACACACGGTCGTAATTCTCGTCGGAAAAAGCTCTGATGGTTTTCCCGTCGGAATTCCAACGGAATATCGCTCAAACTGTTTTGCCTACACACGGTCACACCAAATTCTGACGGTCAATAACACCGCGACATACAACACGTTCGACGGCACTATAAAAGGGAAGTTTAATGCTTCTGAGCATGCGTCAAATTGTTTCCGAGCAAGCGTTGGAATTTTGCATGTCGGAATTGCATACACACGATCGGAAAATCCGATAGAAAGACTTCTTCTGCAATGCACTGAAGCAAACCTGAGGTCACCATCCATTTTTTACACTACAGTGCATAGGATTTAATGTAATTTCAATAAAGTAAAAAAAAAAAAAAAAATCTAAATAGTGCCTTGAATTGTAAAAACAAAAGGCACTGCCTTCCACCTCTGGCACACAACCAGCACTAGTCTGCATTTTAAAATGGAACGTGGCATGCAGCTACTGTTAACGGACCCTTCTGGCCCATTTGCATTATTACATTGAGTTTTTTTTTTTTTTTTATGTAATCTTTATTTTAAATTTTACAAATACAAAGACAGAATAACAGAACAACAGAACATGTCTGTATCCACATGTGAGCAAGGTATACAGTGCTACAAGTTACAACATGTGACAATCTCTACCCCATTTACTAAAGACAAATAGACGGTGCACTTTGCAAAGTTGCTCCAGAGCTTAGTAAATGAGCAGAAGCTCTGATGACTTCCAACATCCAATCATGTACAAGCAAAAATGCTGTTTTCTTTATTTCCCTTGCGTGTGATTGTATATTCTTTGCAAAGTTAAGCTTTACTCATTTACTAAGCTCTGAGCAATTGCCCTTGCAAAGTGTAGCTACACTTTGCAAAGTGCACCGTCTATTTGCCTTTAGTAAATCAACCCATAGTGAATCAAACTCTGGGTTAGGGAGGCATGTTCAAACGGAAAATTAAGGGAAGGATCGGATTATGCAAATTGTCATACCTCAATAAAAGACCAATGAGAAGCAGGGCAAGTCGTAGGCTGTAGCTACGTATATAAAGAAAATAAATAAAGCAATAGAGCAAACAAAATATAAGAGCGTAAAGCTGGCCATGCACCTAAAGATTATCTGCAGATTTTCTATGGTTAGATGAAAAAAGTGCAACAGATTTCTCCATGTTCACTAAACTGTGTGGATGGAGGAATCTCCCACTTTTTCCATCTAACCATAGAAAATCTGCAGATAATCTATAGGTGTATGGCCAGTTTAAGATAACACCAAATAAGGGAAAAAAGGGGGGCGGGCATTGGATGCATGGCAAACCAGGAGGTCAAAACTCAGCAACCCCAAACAAGTGGTAGGCTGGAAAAAAAATACAAACAGGAACCTGCAATGTCAAGGTCAAAGTTTCTGGTAAGGAGGTCAACATTATTGATGCGCCTGGACAAGTCATTGAAAGTGTGGGTCTGCCAAGGCAAGCAGGGCCATATCTAGGCTAGAGGAGACCAGAAGCAACACAGATACTTGACCAGTGTTGGTCATTTTACTTTAAAAAAGTAATTAGTTAAGTTACAAATTACTTCTCCCAAAAAAGGAAATGCGTTAGTAACTCAGTTACTACATTGGAAAAGTAATTAGTTACTCAGCAAAGTAACTGTGACTTTTTTTTAAATATTCTTAGGGGTGGGTCTAGTATTACTGAAAGCAAGGGGCGCGTTCCCCCCTGCACGTCTATTTCTCCTCTGTACCCCCCTGCACATCTGTTCCCCCCCCAACACATATATCTGTTTCCCCTCTGTACCCCACTACACGTCTGCCCCCCCCACACACATATATCTGTTCCCCCTCTGTACATCTGTCCCCCCCAAACTCACGAATAAGATCGTTGCCCGGATCAGAGTCACGGATCGGATCATTTTTCGGATCAGCAAATAATAATTGAATTTGCAAAAACCTGTGAAAATTCCACCACCATATAGCCCCCACTGTAATATCCACGTCATCTCCCCCACTATAATATTGGCTGAGTATGGCTGGGTATGGCTGAGCATGGCTGGGTATCGGTGAGTATGGCTGGGTATTACCGAGTATTGCAGAGTATGGCTGGGTATTACCGAGTATTGCAGAGTATGGCTTGGTATTACCGAGTATGGCTGGGTATGGCAGAGTATTGCAGAGTATTGGCAGGGTGTTGCAGAGTATTGGCAGGGTGTTGCAGAGTATTGACAGGGTATTGCAGAGTATTGGCAGGGTATTGCAGAGTATTGGCATTGTGTTGCAGGGTATTCTTCCAGTACCTTAATGTCCACAATGTTTAAGGGTATAAATCCTATTAGACATGCAACACATGAATATAATAAAAGTATTCAAAAAAGGTCATGTAATCAAGTTCCTAAAATGAAAGCATTTGCTCAAAAGACAAAATTAGAAGTCCTCTAGCAGCAAAGGAGATGAAGATGGTACTCCACACATCCAGACATGATTCAGAAGTGCACCTCGGTGACTTGCATGTATAATGGTGAAACAAAGTGCCCGACACCCTAGATCACTAAATGCTTATCAGACAGCAAAGCAAGTAAAGCTTTACTATGAACCAATCGGCATATGTTATGAGTGTCCTTGGCTTCTCTGTCTCCCAATCCACAGCATCCACCGCTTAAGGTTGTGGGACATTAGACTTCCACTTGCTGCACAACATAGGAGAAATCAAAGATCACCAGGTACAGTGTCGCCTACTCACACCTGATTTAACCACTTCCATACCGCAAGAATGCTGACACTTCTCTCCGCAAGTACAAGAACTACTCCAAAGGACTATCACGACCCCCGAAAGGACCATTCCAGCAAAGTATTTAGTATGTCATCTTGACGCCGGTTTGTTTACAAGTGATCGCTCTGTCATTTGACGGAGCAATCACATTGTAAACGGCCGACGGGTGCACCAAGATGGCCGCCACTCCAGAGCTAGGCCGAAGCCGCGGCTGACGGGTGCACCAATATGGCCAGAGCTAGGCCGAAGTCGCGGCCTTTCCTAAGGCCGAGGCCGCGGATCGCGGCGGGTAATTGCGGTAACGCCGCCCCAAGTAATGGGAACGGCGTTACCGCGAGGGGTGGAGTAATAAGTTAGATTACTCGTTACCCTCTAAAGTAACACCGTTTACTTTAATTCCGTTAGTTACATCACTGTATGCTACAGGAGACAGTCAGAGACTGCAGACATGATACAGGAAATGGTCAGAGACTGCAGAAATGGTACAGGAGATGGTCAGAGACTGCAGACATACTACAGGAGATGGTCAGAGACTGCAGACATACTACAGGAGACAGTCAGACTGCAGACATGGTACAGGAGATGGTCAGAGACTGCAGACACACTACAGGAGATGGTCAGAGACTGGAGAAATGGTACAGGAGATGGTCAGAGACTTCAGACATACTACAGGAGATGGTCAGAGACTGCAAACATGGTACAGGAGATGGTCAGAGGCTGCAGACATGATACAGGAGAGGGTCAGAGACTGCAGAAATAGTACAGGAGGTGGTCAGAGACTGCAGACATACTATAGAAGATGATCAGACATGAGAGAGAGACTCGTTTTCTGCTTCCCTACCCAGAGAACAATAAATGCTGGGCCCAAGAGCTGACAATCCAGGGAGACTGGGGCTGCAGCTGAGCCGGCACAGAAGAAAGGGTCACCTCTACAAAGTAAGACCATGCTTGAGGTCCAATCAGTGGCTTTGCCTAGGCAGAGATGATGTCCTCAGTCTCCTCCCCCTCAGGAATCAGATTGCATCATTGTAACAAATCATAACATCAGAGGCTGCAGCAGGGGGCTGATCTGTGTCAAACATTTGTGAATACAAACAAGACCAGTACAGGCACCAGGACTTACATTATTGGGTTATTAACATTATAGTCCAGGTGACCCTGGATGATGCCTGAACACAGATGGTGCCGTCCATCTGGAGAGGACAGAGGATGTAGGCGATGTCAGAGGGTGCGCTGTGATCTCGGTGGGAGGGAAGAGATACACTGACATCTCCAGGAACATCCATCAACTCCGGACACTCGGCTACATACACAGATCCAAGATTAGAGCCGCATTACCCGCCACAATGTCTGATATCTGTAAATGTGCCGATACCCCTCCCCTCCCCCCACCTTCTCTATAGAAGATCGTAACTATCATCTATGGAGGTCCAGGACCCCCCTTATTAGACGGATTAAGAGGAAAGATATGATTGGACGATCATCTATAACACCTGGATTGGATATACAGTAATAAGATGGAGGGGGAGGGGAGATATGATCGTTATGGTGTATTGGTTATGATTCTCCATAAACAGCACCAGATCCATCATCCATTAAGAGGAGGAGACTCCATTACACTAAGCCCTCCCCCTCCCTGGGGAGACACCTCCCCTCCCTCCAGTCATGAATGGCCGGGGGGGGTTGTGTTTAGGGTGGGCGGGGACAGGGAGGGGTGATGTGAATACACTATTGTCTGTGGGCGGTGTTTAGGGATGGGCGGGTCATAGCGCCCGCCCCCTCCCCTCACGATGACCGGTTCCTATGGCCGAGGATTGGAAGGAGTGGGCGGAGCCTGATGGTGGTAAACAGAGACTAGTTCCCAAACAGGTCCACTCCGTATGGTCACGTGACTCCCTTTCCCACATCTTACACAGACTGAGAATAACGGTCAATCATTTAAAAAAAAAAAAACGGTCGCTCTAAAAGTAGCATGCCCATATATGGGAGCACCATGGCGATATAGGAGGGAAGATATGATTGGACAATCTTTTTAAAAAAACAAAAACAAAACGGTCGCTCTAAAAATAGCAGATATGACATCATCTATCGTCATAGCGCCGGGTTAGCTGATAAAAGTCAGTGCAAAGCTGATGTCTGGGGGTCTCGATCCGCCTTCGGGGGTCTTCCGGGGTCTCTTCTGTTCTTGCTGCTGTCGTTGCTTTCTGCACCGCCACTGCCGCCTTCTTCTTCCTCTTCTTCTTCTTCTTCCGATGTTGACTCGTCGCTCTCTCTGGCCGGAATGGCAGAGCCGCGCTGTGCTGGGACTTATATAGGGACAAGGGGGCAGGGTCACATGCTCATGTCACATGGTGACCCCGCCCCCCCTATGATGTCGCAGTCCCGGAGGACGACAGCGGCAAGAACAGAAGAGACCCCAGAAGACCCCGAAGGCGGATTGAGACCCCCAGACGACGGCGGCGACGACGAAGAAGGTAGCTGGGCTCCTCTGCTCAGTAAAAGAGCTAGGTAAAATAGCGGAGGAGTCCGGCGAGAAGACCCCCAAGACGGAAGAAGACCCCCGGAGCAGTGCAATAAAATATTTTTAAAAAATTGTGTGTTTTTTTTTTATTTACACTTTACACCTTAGGTGAATGGGTAGGGGTACCCCATACTCATTCACATAGGGTGGGGGGCCGGGATCTGGGGGCTCGCTTATTAAAGGGGGCTCCTGGATTCCGATAAGCCCCCCGCCCGCAGACCCCGACAACCAAAGGCCAGGGTTGTCGGGAAGAGGCCCTTGTCCTCATCAACATGGGGACAAGGTGCTTTGGGGTGGGGGGGCCGCACGGCCCCCCTTTCCCCAGGGCACCCCCCATGTTGAGGGCACGCGGCCTGGTACGGCTCAGGAGGGGGGGCGCTCGCTCGTCCCCACCCCTTTCCTGGCCGGCCGGGCTGCGTGTTCGGATAAGGGTCTGAGATGGATTTGGGGGGGACCCCCACGCTGTTTTTTCGGCGTGGGGATTCCCTTTAAATCCATACCAGGTGACGGGGCTAGTGCGGCGGCATTCACTGCCTTCGCTAGCCCCGTCTACCTGCAGTTACGTTCTAAATGAACGGACTGCTCCGTGTGTGGGCAAGTCCGTTCATTTTCAAAAGTCCCGCAGACTTTTTTCCCGCGGATTGTCCGCCGGAGAAGTCCGGGCGTGTGTGGGCAAGTCACACGCTCGGAAAGTCCAGCGAAGCCCCGCTGGAAAGTCCGGCGGTTTGTCCGCCAGACTAGGTCCGGCGGACAAAGTCCGATCGTGTGTACGGGGCATTACTGTTATCTCACATATATATTATTCTGATTATAGCCAAATTTACCACCCTAACTCCTCCCACAGCTTTTACGCTACATATACCGAATATATACCAAAAGGCGTGGATTGTTCCCAATTGGTGTGCTATTACTTTGTGAAACGTTTCGCCGAACGAAATATCGTAATTTTTGCGGAAAAATTTGCCCCATAGGAATGAATGGCGAAATGTTCAAAACTAGAGTGGGAGGTGACAAAAGCTGACAGCCCCCATGATCAGCCAAAACATTATGACCCCCCCAATGATCAGCCAAAACATTATGACCCCCCCCAATGATCAGCCAAAACATTATGACCCCCCCATGATCAGCCAAAACATTATGACCCCCCCCCCCCATGATCAGCCAAAACATTATGACCCCCCATGATCAGCCAAAACATTATGACCCCCCATGATCAGCCAAAACCAGATTTCCGGTTGCGAAACACCCCCCTTCTCGGCGCATCGTTACTATGGAGGGAGTGCGGGGTGTAGCAAGATGGCGGCGACGGAATGTCACTTCCGTTAAACAATTCTGATGGGTACATTGTTCTGTTCTTTTGTCAGAACAGGAACGTTGTGCAATACCCCAGTCTACCACATTGTGGGGGGTGGGGGCGCTGTGATACAATATACCAGGGGCTATTTAAAACATGAGAGCGGTTTGTCTAACGGTCGCTGGACCCGGTTTCCATGGTTACCAAAGCTTCTTATACACAGTGATGGCCAGTGGGGGGAGAGCACAGACCCACCATGTACTGATTTATAATAGCGGAATATGATGGGGCAGTTTTGATGCTATTTAGCATTCCCACGCATTTTCTCCAGGAAATGCATTTTCTAGTTATTATTATTCTTATTATAGCCAAATTTACCACCCTAACTCCTTAACTCCTCCCACAGCTTTTACACTACATAGACAGTAATATACCGAAACGTGCGGATTGTTCCCGATTGGTGTGTCACTTCCGTTTTGCATTCTGACGGATCGCCTAAGCAGACGGGACACCAGAATTGTGTCAATATGTGCCCATATTCCGTCAGATTAGGTGACGGTCCATCGCCGCCATCTTGCTACACCCCACACTCGTCCATAGTACAGATACAGGGAGAAGGGGGTAAGTGGACATCTTGTTACACCCACGGAGTTTTGCATTTTACACTTATTTTTTTACAGTAAAATGAATTTATATAGTGAAATACAGGACTCGGAACTCCATCTGTTTAGATGTTGAATTTTAAAAGCAGCGGCAAGCCTGCTGATCCCACAGGTTTGTTAATCTGACAGAACACCGCTGCTTTTACAATTCAACATCTAAACATT
Organism: Lithobates sylvaticus; assembly: GCA_028564925.1. Lineage (NCBI taxonomy): Eukaryota > Metazoa > Chordata > Amphibia > Anura > Ranidae > Lithobates > Lithobates sylvaticus. The sequence goes on from CM053038.1 coordinate 90,859,859, forward strand.
TACACAGATTTCTAAGTCCTGTATTTCACTATATAAACTCAGTTTACTGTTAAAAAAAAGTGTAAAATGCAAAACTTTGGTTGGTGTAACAAGATGTCTGCTTGCCCCTTCTCAGTGTACTCTTATGCCCCGTACACACGGTCGGAAAATCCGACCACAAAATCCATCGGATTTTTTCCGACGGATTTTGTCCGACACTGGTGTTGCATACACACGGTCGGACAAAGTTGTTGGAAAATCCGATCATTCTGAACGTGGTGACGTTTGTTGCCTAGGACGGGACTACGTAAAGGCTAGTAGCCAATAGCTTTGGTCTTGTAATGTGATCTGAGCATGCGTGGCACTTTGTCCGTCGGAATTCGCTACACACGATCAGAAAAGGATAGGACTTTGTTGTCGGAAAATTTGAGAGCAGGAGATAAAACTTTGTCCGTCGGAAAATCCCATGGAAAAAGTCAGATGGAGCCTACACATGGTCGGAACTTCCGACAACATTGTCCGATAGGACATTTTCCATCGGAAAATCCGACCGTGTGTACGGGGCATTACTGTGGAAGAGTGCAGGGTGTACCAAGATGGTGGTGACAAAACGTTACTTCCGTTACACATTCTGACGGCTTGCCAAATCCGACAGAACAGCCTGTCGCGTCACATATGTCGACCCATCACATTTGGCTACCCGCTGGACTGCCCATGCGCGACGACGCCATATGCGTTCCAAAACTGTTGTAAGACACCACTTTGCCACAGGGTCCCTCGCGGGCTCGCTTCGCTCTGTATAATTATAATTTCCACTTGGATGGTGGGGCAAGCGCAGATCGCCACAGTGTTGGAACGCAAAAAGTGCCCGCGCATGTGCAGAACAGAAGGGTGCTCCAGCTGAGTTGCCGAGTAGCTGGAGTGACGTCCCATAGCACATGCGCATGCCATAGAAGCCTTTTATCGACGGCAATACTATTTCTCGGCCAGAATTGAATTCTATGCAAACAACCAGAGTGCAGGGTTCAGGAGTATGTTACATTCAGACTGCAGGGTTCAGGAGTATCTTAAACACACAGAGTGCAGGGTTCAGGAGTATGTTACATTCAGACTGCAGGGTTCAGGAGTGCGTTCCACACAGAGTGCGGGGTTTCAGAGTACGTTACACACAGAGTGCAGGGTTCAGGATTGTATTACACGCAGAGTGCGGGGTTCCGGAGTGCGTTACACACAGAGTGCGGGGTTCTGGAGTGCGTTACACACAGAGTGCGGGGTTCTGGAGTGCGTTACACACAGAGTGCGGGGTTCTGGAGTGCGTTACACACAGAGTGCGGGGTTCTGGAGTGCATTACACACAGAGTGCGGGGTTCTGGAGTGCGTTACACACAGAGTGCGGGGTTCAGGAGTGCGTTCCACACAGAGTGCAGGGTTCAGGAGTGTATTACACACAGAGTGCCGGGTTCAGGAGTGTATTACACACAGAGTGCGGGGTTCAGGAATGTATTACACACAGAGTGCGGGGTTCAGGAGTGTATTACACACAGAGTGCGGGGTTCAGGAGTGCGTTCCACACAGAGTGCAGGGTTCAGGAGTGTATTACACACAGATTGCAGGGTTCAGGAGTGCGTTCCACACAGAGTGCGGGGTTCAGGAGTGTATTACACACAGAGTGCATGGTTCAGGAGTGCGTTCCACACAGAGTGCAGTGTTCCAGAGTGCGTTACACACATTGTGCAGGGGTTCATGAGAAAATGCTTTCAAAACATTTAATAATATAATAATAAAGCAGAACTCCGAGCAAGACAGTTTCAAATAGAATAGGAAAGGTTTAGCACCTCAGTTTGGTTACTGATGTCAGCGACTTCACTGGAGGGATTCTGCTCACTTTCTCTCTTGCTGAGATGATAGGAAGTGAGGAGGAACTATCCCAGTCAGGACATAAAAAAAATTAACATTGAAAGATTTGAACCCTCTCCCCACTCCATCCAAATCTAAAGAAAAACATTTTGAGCAGCGCTCTAATTTAAAATTTGTACTTAACTTTACTGTCTTTATTTTTCTTTATAGATTCAAATATCAGCACAGGAGGAGAAAGGAACAGTGGAAGGAACAGCAGAAGAAAGATTTGGAGGATAAAAGGAAAGCAGCGGCAGCAATACGAGAGGGGAGACAAAAGATGAAGAGAGAGATAGAGAAGGATAAAGAAGAAAAGCAGAAAATAAGAGAGGAGATGACCCAGGAGAAGATAAATCGAAAGAGAGAGAAAATACTGAAGGAGAAAGAAGAGAAAGAGAGGAGAATGAAAGACAAGATGAATGTAGAGGAGATGGAAAAGAAACTGGCGAGTGAAAGAGAGGCACGCAGGGACAGACAGTCGAAAGCAACAGAGATGTACTGGAAGAAAGAAGACCAGTTACGGAGCACGTTTATAGAGAGGGAAGAGGAAAGAAAAATGGAACAGAAGATACACTTCAAAAGTTATGGGTATAGCAAGCAAAAAAAGACTAACACACCAGTTAGGAAAACGTGCAAAACAGGATCACAGACAAAATACAGAAGACGAATGGGGCCCTTGAAGTAGAGCGGTTACTTGAAGAAATTGAGAAACAGCGGGCCCTTGAAGAACCGCATGCCCTTGAAAAACAGCGGGCCCTTGAAGAAATTGAAAAACAGCGGGCCCTTGAAGAAATTGAAGAACAGCGGGCCCTTGAAGAACAGCAGGCCCTTGAAGAACAGCTGGCCCTTGAAGAAAGCAGGCCCTTGAAGAAATTGAAAAACAGCGGGCCCTTGAAGAACAGCAGGCCCTTGAAGAACAGCGGGCCCTTGAAGAACAGCGGGCCCTTCAAGAACAGCGGGCCCTTGAAGAACAGTGGGCCCTTGAAGAACAGTGGGCCCTTGAAGAAATTGAGAAACAGCGGGCCCTTGAAGAACAGCAGGCCCTTAAAAAACAGCGGGCCCTTGAAGAAATTGAAAAACAGCGGGCCCTTGAAGAAATTGAAGAACAGCGGGCCCTTGAAGAACAGCAGGCCCTTAAAGAACAGCTGGCCCTTGAAGAACAGCAGGCCCTTGAAGAAACTGAAAAACAGCGGGCCCTTGAAGAACAGCAGGCACTTGAAGAACAGCAGGCCCTTGAAGAACAGTGGGCCCTTGAAGAACAGTGGGCCCTTGAAGAAATTGAAAAACAGCGGGCCCTTAAAGAACAGCAGGCCCTTGAACAGTGGGCTCTTGAAGAAAATGAAAAACAGCGGGCCCTTGAACTACGGGCCCTTCAACAGTGGTTCCTTGAAAGATGGCAGGCCCATAAAAAACAGCAGGCCCTTGAAATTGAGCGGGCCCTTCAACAGTGGGCCCTTGAAAGACAGCAGGCCCTTGAAAAACAGCAGGCCATTAAAGAACAGCAAGTTCTTGAAAATAAGCGGGCCCTTGAACAGCGGGCCCTTGAAAGACAGCAAGCCCTTGAAGAACAGTGGGAGCAGGCCCTTAAAGAACAGTGGGAGCGGGCCATTGAAAAACGGCAGGCTCTTGCAAAACAGTTGGCTCTTGAAGATAAGTCGGTCCTTGAACAGCGGGCTCTTGAAAAACAGCAGGCCCTTGAAGAAAAGCAGGCCCTTGGAGAACAGTGGGAGCGAGCCTTTGATAAACGGCAGGCCCTTGAAGAAAAACGGGCTCATGAAGATCGGCGGGCTCTTAAAGAACGGAAGGCTCTTATAGAACGGCAGGCTCTTGAAAAACGTCAGGCTCTTGGAAAATGGCAGGCTCTTGGGAAACGGCAGGCTTTTGAAGAACGGCAGGCCCATGAACAACAGTGGGCTCTTGAAATACAGCAGGCCCTTAAAATACAGCGGGCAATTGAAGAACAGTGGGCCCTTGAAATACAGCGGGCCCTTGAAGAACTGTGGGCCCTTGAAGAACAGCGGGCCCTTGAAGAACAGCGGGCCCTTGGAGAACAGCTGGCCCTTGAAATACAGCAAGCTCTTGAAAAACTGCGGGCTCTTGTACAATAGCGGGACCTTGAAATACAGTGGGCCCTTAAAGAACTGCCTTCTCTTGTAGAACAGCGGGCCCCTGAAGAACAGCGGGCTCTTGAAGAACAGCAGGCTCTAGAAAAACGGCAGACCCATGTTGAACAGCAAAACCTTGAAATACAGCTTGCCCTTAAAGAACTGCGGGCTCTTGTAGAACAGCGGGCCCTTGAAGAACCGCAGGCTCTTGAAAAACGGCAGACCCATCAAGAACAGCAAAACCTTGAAATACAGCAGGCCCTTGAAGAACTGCGGGCTTTTGTAGAACAGCGTGCCCTTGAAGAACAGCGGTCTCTTGAGGAACAGCAGGCTCTTGAAAAACGGCAGGCTCTTGAAAAACGGCAGACCCATGAAGAACAGTGCGACCTGGAAATACAGCGAGGCCTTAAAGAACTGCGGGCTCTTGTAGAACAGCGGGCCCTTGAAGAACCGCAGGCTCTTGAAAAACGGCAGGATCTTGAAAAACAGCAACAGTGGGCAAATGAAGAACAGCAGGACCTTGAAAAACTGCGGGCTCTTGTAGAACAGTGGGCCCTTGAAAAACAGCGGGCGAAAGCCACACATGGCTTAGGGCTTAACATCAAGAAGACCACTGTGGATATCCCCATAGTAAGTATCCTGTTATATGGCTTGGTTACTTATAGTTAATTAGGTTGAAGAAAGTCACATGTCTATAAAGTACATTCACCTGAGGGAAGAGTGTCAATAAAAAAACACACTAGACAGGTTCTTAAAGTAATTTATTAGGCAGCTCCGGGGGTCTTTTACCGACTTCGGGGGTCTCTTCCGACGACTCCGCTCTCTACTGCCTGTTCTTCCGGTCTCTGGTTCTTCTCCTGCTCTCCGGTTCTTCTGCTGGGCTCCTCCGCTATCTTATGCCGCTCTTTTACTAGCGTTGGCCCGGTCTTGCCCATCCTCTTCTTCCCTGTTCTCTTCTTCCGATGTTGACACGACGCTCTCTCCCGCTGTAATGCTGTGTGCGAGGTGCGCAACGACTTATATAGGCACGGAACGTGGTCAACGGGTGAGGTCACCCAGTGACCCCGCCCCTTATGACGTCCCAGCATGCCCCGGAACTGTGGCGTCATAAGGAGCGGGGTCCCTGGGCGACATCACCCCCCGTGACCACACCCCATGCCTATATAAGTCGCTGCGCACGAGAGGCGACATTGCGGCTTCTTTATCACGCTCGCTGTAGTAGGAAAATGTGTTTTCCTATTGCAGCCAGCGTGAGATGTACAGTACCCTGTCGCTGAGAACCAGCGCGATGGTATCGAGCTGGAAACACATTCTCGCGGGCAGGTACTGTCATTTCTTTTCCTGTAAAGTCGCTTGAATATAGATGGAGATCCGACTTGGAGGCGACTTCCATTGAATTCTATGGGTACAAGTCGCCTAGAAGTCGGTATGAAGTAGTACAGGAACCTTTTTTGAAGTCGGAGCGACTGCAGTAGTGTACATTAAGACGGATCCATTCACTTACATTGATTTTTTTCATGTAGCGCGACTTGAGGCGACTTGGGGCGACTTGAAGTCGGATCCAAAGTTGCCCCTGTGTGACTCTCAACCTACAGATCTTTTATAAATGTTCCTTTCCTGGAGAATTGAGGATTAGCAGTGATAGCAAAATCTGGTGCTGACACTTATTCCAGGGGGATGAATAGTGATTAGGACATGGACCCTCTGGGCCCCATTTACTTATGTCCCAAGCACAAACTTCAATGTGCAATGTATAGATAGTATAGATGAGCCCCTAAGTCCCAGGGGGCCTTTTTGCAGGTGTAGGATTTGCACAAATGGTAGGTCTACCCCTGAATTATTTACCCCCTCCTGTATTTGGGACCTTCAGATCTTTACTTTTGAATTACTTTCTGATTAGCAAATCTTTGTAAACATGCTTTGAACAATCGAATATTAAAGCAGAACACCAAGCAAGACAGTTCATGGATTTAGGATGGAATGGGGGTAGTGGGTTAGAACCTCAGTTGGATTTTTATTGCTGTCTGCAATCCTGATGGGAGGATTCCGCTTACTTCTTCTCCTCCTGGGATGATATGAAGTAAAAGAAAACTTTCCCAGTCAGGACACAGAGAACAGTAAAAACTTTTGAAAAGTTTGCACTCTTTCCCCACTCCATCCAAATCTAAAAGCTAGAGTAGAGCTCCACTTTAGAATCTGTCCTTTTACTTACCTGTTTTATTTATTTTTTTCTTAGACACAGGAAGAACGGCCGACTGAGGGAAAGAAGGAAGAAAATGAAGAAATTACAGAGGACGAGGTGCGGCCAAGTAACCGAGACAAGAAATGGAAAAAATGGCTGAAATTAGATAAGATGTTGGCAAAGAAGGGCAAGAAAGCAAGAAGAGAAGAAGAAAAGCCGGAAGAAGAAGAAAAGATGGAAGAAGAAGAGAATGGGGAAGAGTCAAGGGAACCATCTATCTGCGAAACCAGATTATTCTGGTTCCCCCAGAAGGAAAAAAGAAAAAGGGCAATCTGAATCTTGGAGTGTCACGGAACAATAAAAGTCCTTATTCTTTGTCTACAAAGATACCGCCAACTGGCCCTTGCTGCGGATTTGTGTGCAATAGAATTAACAAATGTTGTGCTGCGAGCTGCTTCTACATTTGCCCTTTCTGTGGTAAATATCTTTGGAAAAAGCTAAAGCGGGCATGCTGGAGTCTGATGAAAAAGGTAAGTACTCTATAATACTATACTACTTAGGTAGTTATATAGCCACTATAAGAGCCGCTAATGTATATATATGTTTGGGGTTTCAAGTGATATGCCGGGATGATGCCTGCAGCTGCACGTAGCAGGCCGACCTCCTGATAAAAATTGGCATTTTTGGGGAAACACATCGATCATAAATGACATAAAGTCCTAAACTGAGAAGTATTGCAGAAGTGACAGGATATGATGTAGCTGAAAGGTGATACTCCTGTGTTATATCCACTAATAAATCCTTTTTCTTTACTACAGTATGCCTTTAGCTGCATCTTGAAATGCTTCTATATGAAAAAGCCAGAAGAATCAGATGAATCAGAAGAATCAGATGAATCAGAAAAATCAGATGAATCAGAAAAATCTGATGAATCAGAAGAATCAGATGAATCAGATCAGGGAGAGAGGGGGCAGGGAACTAGAGAGGGGGCAGGGAACTAGAGAGGGGCAGGGAAAGAGAGAAGGGGCAGGGAGAGAGAGAAGGGGCAGGGAGAGAGAGAGAGGGGTCAGGGAGAGGGAGGGGGATAGAGAAGGGGCAGGGAGAGAGAGAGGGGACAGGGATAGAGAGGGGGCAGGGGGATAGAGGGGACAGGGGGATAGAGAGGGGCAGGGGGATAGAGAGGGGCAGGGAGAGACAGAGGGGGCAGGGGGATAGAGAGGGGCAGGGGGAGAGAGAAGGGGCAAGGAGAGAGGGGGCAGGGAGAGAGAGAGAGGGGACAGGGGGATAGAGAGGGGGCAGGGGGGATAGAGGGGGGCAGGGGGATAGAGAAGGGGCAGGGAGAGAGAGAGGGGGCAGGGGGATAGAGAAGGGGCAGGGAGAGAGAGAAGGGGCAGGGAGGGAGAGAAGGGGCAGGGAGAGAGGGGGCAGGGAAATAGAGAGGGGTAGGGAGATAGAGAAGGGGCAGGGAGAGAGAGGGGCAGGGAGAGAGGGGCAGGGAGAGAGAGAGAAGTGGCAGGGAGATAGAGAAGGGGCAGGGAGGGAGAGAAGGGGCAGGGATAGAGGGGGCAGGGAAATAGAGAGGGGTAGGGAGAGAGGGGGGGCAGGGAGAGAGAGAAGTGGCAGGGAGAGAGGGGGCAGGGGGATAGAGAAGGGGCAGGGAGAGAGGGGGCAGGGAACTAGAGAGGGGCAGGGAGAGAGAGGGGGGCAGGGAGAGAGAGAAGGGGCAGGGAGAGAGAGAGGGCAGGGAGAGAGAGAAGGGGCAGGGAGAGAGGGGACAGGGGGATAGAGAAGGGGCAGAGAGAGAGGGGGCAGGGAACTAGAGAGGGGCAGGGAGAGAGAGAGGGGCAGGGAGAGAGAGAAGGGGCAGGGAGAGAGAGAGAGAGGGGGGCAGGGAGAGAGAGAAGGGGCAGGGAGAGAGGGGGCAGGGGGATAGAGAAGGGGCAGGGAGAGAGGGGGCAGGGGGATAGAGAAGGGGCAGGGGGATGGAGAGGGGCAGGGAGAGAGAGGAGGGGCAGGGAGAGAGAGAAGGGACAGGGAGAGAGGGGGCAGGGAGAGAGAGAAGGGGCAGGGAGAGAGAAAGGGTCAGGGAGAGAGGAGGGCAGGGAGAGAGAGAAGGGGCGGGTCGAGAGAGGGGGAAGTGAGCAGTAAAGTCCGGAGAGAGGTGACAGTGGCAGAGAGGAGAACGCCAGGGGGAGGTGTGGTTTGTGCTGTGCTTTCCCCTTCCTTCTTTCTTTCCTTCCATCTTTCCTTTCTTTTTATTTCTCTCTTTTTTTCTCCCTTTTTTTCTCCTTTCTTTCCTTCTTATTTTCTTTCCATTCTTTTTCTCTTTCTCTTTCTTTCTTTTCTTCCTTTATTCCTTCCTTCTTTTCATCCTTTCTTTCTTTCTATTCTCTTTATTTCTTTCCTTCCTTCCATCTTTCTTTCCTTCCATCTTTCTTTCCTTCCATCTTTCGTTCTTTCTTTTTCTCTTTATTTCTTTCTTTCCTTCTTTCTTTCCTTCCATCTTTTATTTTTTTCTCTTTCTCTCATTCCTTCCTTCCTTCATTCCTTTTTCTTTTCTCTTTCTTTCCTTCCATCTTTCTTTCTCTTTCCTTCCTTCTTTCTTCATCCCCCTTTCTTTCTCTCTCTTTATTTCTTTCTTTCCTTTCTTTCCTTCATTCCTTCCTTATTTCCATTCTTTATTTTCTTTCTCTTTCCTTTCCATCTTTCTTTCCATCTTTCTTTTCATCCATAGTTGTCGTTTTATTGTTCTCTCTCTCTCTATTCTCACTCTATTGTTGCTCTTTTTTACTGTATTCTATTTTGCAATGTTTTATTATGTTTTATCATGCTTGCTTTTCAGGTATGTAATTTTGTTATACTTTACTGTTTACTGTGTTTTATTGTTAACCATTTTTTTGTTTTCAGGTGCGCCATTCAGCTGCAGCGCGGATTTATTTATCTTGACAGCAACAGCGTTTGCTCCCACGATACATAAAGCCGTGACTCCAGTGCTGTCGGAGGTGATTTCACCACCACAGTTAAAAAAAAGAGCATATATGCCGAAGCATGGGGGCAGCAGGAGCGGAGGAGCGATTGGCTCCTAATGCCACGTACATACGGTCGAAATTCCGACGGAGGCTTGCCCGTGGAAAAGTCCAACCATGTGTACGTGGCATAACTTTTTTGCGGGAGGATGCCCCCATGCTTCGGCATATATATATATTTTAGGCACTGGTTGCGTTAAAAATTTTTTTTATTTTTTACTATGTTGTTTTTTGGTATTTGCTTTGCAGGTATGGTATGGTAAGGTCTTACTGTTATACTGTAATGTTACTTTGTTTTAATGTTAACCATAATTTGCTTAGCAGGTACGCCATTCAGTTGCAGCGCGGATTTATTTATCTTGACAGCAACAGCGTTTGCTCCCACGATACATAAAGCCGCGACTCCAACGCTGTAGGAGGTGATTTCACCACCACAGTTAAAAAAAAAGAGCATATATGCCGAAGCATGGGGGCATCAGGGGCGGAGGAGCGATTGGCTCCTAATGCCACGTACATACGGTCGAAATTCCGACGGAGGCTTGCCCGTGGAAAAGTCTGACCATGTGTACGTGGCATAACTTTTTTGCGGGAGGATGCCCCCATGCTTCGGCATATATATATTTTAGGCACCGGTTGCGTTAAAAAAATGTTTTATTTTTTACTATGTTTTTTTTTTTTGGTATTTGCTTTGCAGGTATGGTATGGTAAGGTCTTACTGTTATACTGTAATGTTACTTTGTTTTAATGTTAACCATAATTTGCTTAGCAGGTACGCCATTCAGTTGCAGCGCGGATTTATTTATCTTGACAGCAACAGCCTTTGCTCCCACGATACATAAAGCCGCGACTCCAACGCTGTAGGAGGTGATTTCACCACCACAGTTAAAAAAAAGAGCATATATGCTGAAGCATGGGGGCAGCAGGGGCGGAGGAGCGATTGGCTCCTAATGCCACGTACATACGGTCGAAATTCCGACCGAGGCTTGCCCGTGGAAAAGTCTGACCGTGTGTACGCGGCATAACTTTTGCGGGAGGATGCCCCCATGCTTCGGCATATATAAATGGTGCATGTATGTGCTATTTAGGCATTTTATGGCCTTCAAAACTGTGATAGGTAGAGAGGAGTGAAATCAAAAATTTGCACCCTTAGAAATCCTGAAGGCGGTGATTGGTTTCGGGGTGCCGTACACGGCTAGGCTGCCAAAAAGTCCCACACATGTGGTATCCCCGTACTCAGGAGAAGCAGGAAAATGTATTTTGGGGTGCAATTCCACATATAACCATGGCATGTGTGAGCAATATATCATTTAGTGACAACTTTTTGAAATTTTTTTTTTTTTGTCTTTATTCAATCACTTGGGACCAGTGTTGGTCATCTTACTTTAAAAAAGTAATTCGTTAAGTTACAAATTACTTCTCCCAAAAAGTAATTGCGTTAGTAACCAAGGGGCGCATTTATTATTATTGTTATATATCGTGTAACCAAGGGGCTGCTCTATTATTACGCTAACCAAGGGGCAGATCTGTTATAGAGTGTAAGCAAGTGGCGGGTCTATTATTATTATATCGTGTAAGGGGCGGATGGCTACAGAAGAGGGCGAATGTTAGATTAATGGGCAGAGCTCGATATATAACAATAATAATAAATGCGCCCCTTGGTTACAGTAATACTAGACCCGCCCCTTACTTACACGATAGACGCCCCTTGCAGAGTAGCACGAGCATCAGGAGCATGCGGCCTCGCCTCGTACAATTACATGTTAACTGCACCTGCACGGTGTAGAGTTCACTCAGAGCTGTTTAGGTTCGGCAATTCGTAATTAGGTCGTTCGTACTGCGCAAGCCCTGCGCCTGCGCAGTAAAGGGGGTCCTTATCCGGCGGGGGAACTTTTTCGGCAGGACACCGGAATTACACTACTGCCATCTAGTGGCGGTAGATGTAATTGGGGTAACTAAGCCAAAGTAATGGGAACTGAGTTACCATGAGGGGAAAAGTAATCAGTTAGATTACTAGTTACCCTCTAAAGTAACTGCGTTAGGTAACTCAGTTTATTTTAACTCAGTTACTTACATCACTGTACTTGACATCTCCATGAGGCCCATATGGAGTTGAACCGATCCAGGGTGCCCTTCCATTTAGCAATCCACTCCTCAGCTTCCATGATCTCAGTCAGCTTCTCAGTCCAGTCCCCACAACTTGGGACCCTCAGGCTTCCAATAGATAGGTATGAGACACTTAGCAGCATTAAGGAGATGAGGGTTGAATATTTTTTGTCCTCCTTGCTCCTCCATGTCCTCAATGTCTTCTCCCGTCCTTTCCTATGATTGGACGCCTGATGGGAGTCCAATCACAGCGCCTGTTGTTTCAGCAAATCAGGTGACAGACCCGAGCACCTGATTGGCAGAGCGGCGGTTCAGTGTTAGGAAAGCGAATATTAATTTGCTTTTCTAACACAGCTGGGTGAAATGCGAGTGCCAAGCATGGCACTCACTGTTTACCTTTTTTGACGCCTATTAGAGCCTATGGCTCTAATCAGGTGCTTTAAAAACACTCCCCACCCCTGTAATTCAGGCGCCCAAAGAGGGGCCGGTCACTGGAATAGGGGGTGGCAGCAGCAGCCACAAGTTAAAGAAAAATCCCAAATTTTGAATTTTGGGTTGTCCCCAGAAAAGTAAAAGGAGAGAAATCTTCCTATGGGGACACTATTTCTGGTGACCTTTCCCTTTATTCACAGGGATTTCCTCCCACTTTCTGATTTGGCTATGGGACAGAAAGTAAAGGGAAATCTCCTAAATGAAACACAGATCGGAAAAAAAAAATAATAATAAAAAAAAATCTTACAGGGGTTTTAATCCTTCATTACTCTAACCTAAAATAAAAAAAAAAAAAAGTTTTGTCTAAACTACAATTTATAAAATTTTTATTTTTGGGTTTTATTTCACTTTAAAGCTGTGATAGAATGTGTTACTGAAGAATGCAATAAGCAAGATTTTTAGAAAAGAATTGAAGAAACCGAAGACAAAAAATAAATGTAAGCATCATAAATGTTTTCTGTATGTTTGTGGAAGACCAAAACCTGTGGTCAGATGAATCAGATTTCTGCAAATTTGGGTTCTTGCAACAGTATTACCAATTAACAGGAACTGGATGAGATTGTAAAGGAGCTAGGTCATGTCCTGGCATCCGAAAGTGGATTGAGAAAGTGCAAAATTTCCAGCTGACTTATGTAAGACAGGGAGAACCCGGACATTTGAAGCATGAATGGTGATATTTACGTCAATGTAATTAATGCCAGAAGTAATATGGTAAGTAAGGCAGAAATTACAGTTAGCGTAGGGCTACACGGGTGAACAAGTCTCTTTGCTACTGAGAGATTTAACTGCCTATCTCTTTAATATCACGTTGATTTTAGTGATGACTGACTGTGGTTAACCACTTCAACTCCGGGAGGTTTTACCCCCTTCCTGACCAGGCCATTTTTTGCGATACAGCACTGCATTACTTTAACTGATAATTTAACTGATAATTTTGCGGTCAAATAAAATTGATGTCATTTTTTTCCCACAGATAGAGCTTTCTTTTGGTGGTATTTGATCACCTCTGCGGTTTTTATTTTTTGCGACAATTTTGAAAAAAATATAATAATTTTTTATATTCTGCTATAAAACATTCTCAATAAAAAAATGTAAAAAAATCGAATTTCTTCATCAATTTAGGCCAATATGTATTCTGCTACATAATTTAATAATAATATAATAAGCTTATATTGATTGGTTTGCGCAACAGTTATAGCGTCTACAAACTAAGGGATATTTTTATGGACTTTTAATTTTTTTGATTGTTTTTACTAGTAATCAGCTATTTTTAGCGGGACTGCGATATTGCGGCAGACAAATCGGACACTAAGTGACACTTTTTGGGGATCAGTAACACCAATACTGTACAGTGATCAGTGCTAAAATGCACTGTCACTGTATAAATGACACTGGTAGGGAAGGGGTTAACATCAGAGCGATCAAGGGGTTAAGGGCTGGTTCACACCACAGAAACGTGCTCCGGATGTGTTTCTGCATGCGTGTTTGTAATGCGTTTTTGATGCGTTCCAGTGTGTTTTTGGTGCATTTTTTATGTGTTTCGGATGCATTCAGGTGCTTTTTTTATTTTTTCCTGTTTTTTTTTCACTGGACTAGGGTCCAGTGAGTTTTTGATGCGTTTTACTGCGTTCCAGTACAGTCCACTGCAGGAAAAATGCAGCATGCTCTACTTTTTTTTCTGGAACTCAAAAGCCCTGGAACTGACTGCACTGGTGTGAACTATGCCGTTGAAAACCATATAACCTAGTTTCCATGCGTTTTTGATGCAGAACAAAAACGCACTGGACTGCATGTGGTGTGAACTGGCCCTAAATGTTCTCCTAGGGAGTCCAATCACAGTGGGAGTGGGGCTCTGGCAACGTGCGCCCCAGATCACATGCACAAAATCATGTACAGGTACGTGATTTTGCGCAGCCAGGCCGCCCTGCCACAGTATATATGCGGTGGGCAGTCCGGAAGTGGTTGAAGCGTAACTCTGGGAAATGTGAAAAGTATTCCTTACAGTGGGCTGTGCTAAGCCGTCTTTAATATTGATTGGACCCTGGGCAAAACTTTTCTTGCCCCCCCCCCCCCCCATGCAGTTTTGCTCTCCACCTACTCTGAGACATACAATAAATAGCAGCTATACTCAAAATCAGTTTACTGAATCAGATCAGGCAGCTATTGCGATTGTTTGCCAGAGGTATCATTACCACTCACTGACTGGTTGCTAGAGGTTACAGAACACATTACAGCTCACTGGTTAGTTGCTAGAGGTTACAGCACATGATTTCTGCTTGTCGATTGGTTGCTAGAGATTACTGCGGATATGACCTCGGGCACATGATATACATATGAAGGCCGTCGCTATTTACATATGAATGCCGCCACTATTTACATATGAATGCCGGTAATTTACATGTAAACACAGGGTCTGCAGTCATCTGTACACAACAATAGGGCAGAGCTGGGCAGCATTAGTAGCAGCACTTCACACCGAGATATTGGGACACAGCACAGGACTAAAACCTCAAGGGGCGAAGGAATTTAAACCAGGATAGTTGGCAAGTATGAGGCAGCTGCTTTGGTCCCTACAACAATGACAGGGCCCAGGGCAGCTGCCCCTTTTGCTCTACCTTAAAAACGGCCCTGGGGCTGTACCCACAATGCAAGACTTACCTGCTCATTTAATCAAGGGGAAAGGAGAAGTGCTTTAACCCCCCCCCACCCCCGACAGATGGCTCCTGCAGACTCTCTCTTGGTGCCATCACGTCCAATGCAGGGCTATTGACCCTACATTGGTATTGATAATGTCAGGACCTTAGGTTGGTAGAATAGATGAGAGAAGACGCTGCGGGGACTTGTCTATCAGTGTGTAGGAACAGCTCTTCTTTAACAAGCCCCCTAGGCCTACACAGGAAGTTAACCCTTGCAGTGTTGGCACCGTCCCACTGAAAAGGGATAATTTTTAGGTTTCCTGGAGTTGGATTTCACATTTTTTAGAAAAAATTGATTTTATCACCCCTATAGCCCCTAGCTTTAAAGATGATGGAAACCCTAAGGGCTTGTTCACACTTGACTACATTTCTAACACTTCACAAACACTCCTATAGCATTAGTATGAGAGTTAAACTCACGTTAATGAGCTTTAGTATGGGCGTTAGACTGACGTACAAGCGTTAATGACGAGTTAAAAATGCTCCCCAAATGCCTATGTGCAGTCTTGAAGCGTTTGATGAGCGTTAAGGCGCGCTAAAACTGCTACACAAATGCCTATTTTCAAATGGGAAGTGATATTACAGGAAATAAACGAATTTTACCGCTCCCCAACCATGCCACAAATGCCTGCCAGAGCATTTGCGAAGCATTACCATAGACTTGAATAGGAGGCATTGAAAGGCTTCAAACGTCTCCTGACTCAATATGAGGCTTCAATTTTGAAGCGCTGCGAATGATTATGCCCCGTACACACGATCAGATTTTCTGACAACAAAACCGTGGATTTTTTTCCGAAGGATGTTGGCTCAAACTTGTCTTGCATACACACGGTCACACAAATGTTGGCCCAAAATTCCGAACGTGGGAACGCGGTGACGTACAACACGTACGACGAGCTGAGAAAAAGGAAGTTCAATAACCAGTGCGGCTCCTTCTGCTTGATTCCGAGCATTTGTGAACTTTTGTGTGACGGACTTGTGTACAAGTTTTTTTGTCAGAAAATTTGATAACCTGCTAGCCAACATTTGTGTGCGGAAATTCCAACAGCAAATGTTCGATGGAGCATACACACGATCGGACTTTCCGTCAACAAACTCACATCGAACATTTCCAGTCGGAAAATCCAACCGTGTATACACGGCATTAGTGTTATGATAATGTGAACAGCACTGTGTGATGTCCATTGTATCATTTGCATAGGCGTTTGAGGGGTGTATTTAATGCCCCTCAATGCCTGCTTTTAATGCCAGTGTGAACTTAGCCTAACTGAAATACATTTAATTTGCCCAAGAACTTTGTATCATTATCAACTGCCTTTCTTTATCCAATTTATCCAATCCATGCTGCTGCTGATCTTCTGCAGTATCTTTTCAGCCATTTCCAGACATGCACACCAGCGATGGCTGCTTGGCATCTCTCTGGACACGTCTGTGAAATGTGTGTTGTAGTCCCCATTAGAAACCTGTGGGAAAAAGTGAGAAGGCAGGAATGAAACTGGGAGACAGGGACATGGCGTTATCACCTTACACCAGGAGGAATCTGAACAAGAATTATCTTGGCAGGATCACCAGGTATTATTTTAATGAAAACTGTAAATTTAAAAATATTGAAAATTACATTTGAAATTACAAAAATGCGTTTAAGCTTATAGAAGATTTAGAGGTTGGTTTAAACTATATTTTAAAGTTTAAAATTATTCATTTATTTTAAAATATTATATGATGCACTTTTTGGAATAAAAGAATCCATTAATGTTTCTTAGACTTAGGTTTAATTTACATAGGTGCATATCTGTGGATAGTTTGCTGCATTTAGAGGAGGTTAAGGGGTTGATTTACTTAAAGTGGAAGTAAATCCACTGTCATCCTTTCTATCCTGCCATAGGGGTTATCTAGAAGGATATACATGCCTCTTGCATGTATCTTTACCTGTCAAATGTCTCCCCTCTGTCTGTTATGAGACCCGAAAAACTGCAGATTCTGTGGGTGGGTCTGTTGTCTGGAGCTCAGTGGGTGAAGTCGTGATGTCAGTAGACTCCCCGCCCACCTCTACACTCCCCTTGTCAATATGCATTTTCTCCTGTGTATTTCTTACACTGAACTTCTGCTATGATCTCTAACATCCAGTGAAAAGTGGAAAGTCCCCACATGACTTCAGCATGCCAAATCATGCTGAGGTGTGGAACAGCCGATCCTTGCAGAGCTTCTGAAGAAAGGAGTGGGGGTGGGAATTAAATAATAATGCATGTCTTAGGGCTCTTTCACATGGACGGTCCGTATGTCCGTTTTTCATCCATCCGTTTTCGGATGAAAAACGGACATACATGCATCCGCTGACACCCGATCGCGTCCGTGCCCGCTATGGTCCGTTTCCCTATTTTTCCATCCGTCTGCAGAGCGGATCGGATGACGACGGACTCTACGGTCCGTCGTCACCCAATCCCCCATAGGGGAGAGCGGTGCTGTGACAGGTCCATCCCTGCACAGTGTGCAGAGACGGACCTGTCATCTTCCTGCTCAGCGGAGATCGCTCTGGCAATCCCCGCTGAGCAGGCGGATATCCACAGGGCAGATCTGCACTGATCCGCCCCGTATGAAAGAGCCCTTAGGCTAGTGCACGAGATATGTAAATCATCTGTAAATCACAGCAAAGGGGGAAGAACGGACAACGTTTTGTCAGTTTTATTTCACTGAAAAAAGAATTGAGGATTGCTCAGAGCTGGATAAACTCTTTGTGGCAAGACTGGGCACAGATGATCTGAAATCCCATACTCTATATTGTGCCAGACAAAAAAAAAAAAAAAACATTTCGGGGTTTACATCCACTTTAAGGCAAATAGACTGTGCACTCTGCAAGTGCAGTTGCTCCAGAGCTTAGTAAATAAGGTAAAGCTTCACTTTGCAAAGAGTACCCAATCGCATGCAAGGAAAATTAAAATAAAATTAATTTTTGCTTGCACATGATTAGATGATGGAAGTCAGCAGAGCTTTTGCTCATTTACTAAGCTCTGGAGCAACTGCAAAGTGCATAGTCTATTTGCATTTAGTAAAACAACCACTAAATGTCTCATCTGGGTGCAGCACTCTTTGCTATGGCTGCATACAAACTTGCCAATTAGCTATGGACAGTTTGTGTGTGGCCAGACCTCTGCAGAAATGCTAACCCTGGATGCACACAGCTGCGCCCAGTAATGGCCAGAGGCTGTATTTTCTGATGAGCGGTTATATACAAACAGAAGCAGCACTGGCCATTGATTTGTAGAGTGCAGATCAGACAGCCGCCACTGACAGCCGCTGCTGATCGCACATAGTGTGTGCAGGCAGCGTCTACAACCAGGTAATGGCCCCTGGTTGCTGTTATTTTGTCATGTGAATGTAGCCTTAGGCAAGCCATAGATGATTTACCCCCCCCCCCCCTCAATGGGTGGAAGGATTAAAAAAAAAAAAAATTGCTAGATTCCCCCCTCAACACAGGCAGTGTTGATAGGGGAATACCTCCCGCAGTGCTATTATGTTCTGGCTGCAGGGAGCCTTCCCGGCCAGCAGAACACAATGATTACTGCTACCAGTTATAGCCGCAGGCAGTAATCATATATAAAAAATTTGACAGGCTGGTTGCACCCATGGATCGTCTTGGGTACAACCAGTCTGCCCATAGATGGATCGAATCTTGGGCGGTCCCTGCTGAACTATGGACAGCTTTAGTCTGTTTCAGAAATGAAATGCCTCTGAATTTTGCTGCTGTGACTTCCTGGCCCCCGACTAATTATCAGACACAATGCAATTTCTTGCAACAGTCCACCTTTTCCATCCTTGAATAGAAGCTTGCCTTTAGCAATGGGCAACTGATTTGTAGTTTTCAGTATAGAGGCCATTGCAGTTTGCACAAAATAATATGTGTACGCACTGACTTTATGTAGGCTTGATGACTTTAACCTTGACCAAAGTTCCTCTTTACAGGTGCTAATACAATAACTTATTATTGTGCAAAACCAACCATAGCCTGCTTATGTGCTGACTGTAAGGTAGAACTGTAGAACCCCAGCAAGAACTTTACCATATTTAAAGTGATAGTAAACGATCACCTTGTAAAACAACCCATTCAGTTTAAAATAGAAATGAAAGGCAAAACATTTTTGTATAATTAAAAAAATACGTTATAAATACCCTTTCCCCCTTTTTTTATAAGTGATCACATTCCCTCTGTTCTCAGCTGCATAAGAGCTGGGGGGATGAGAAGCAGCAGCACACTGAGCTTCCCAGGGAATGGCTGTGCAGCGGCTGTGCAGCGGCTGTGCAGCGGGGGCGTGTCAGGACAAGTCTGATCATTGGAGGAGAGCATACTGAGTCCCGAGCACAGCTAGAGAACTGACCATGGTGTGTTCTCCTGCTCAGTGTGGTCAGTTTTTAAGAGGAAAGCAGAGGGGCTGTCAGGAACACCAGGGATTTCACATAAAGGAAGCGAAACAAAGATCACTGGATACTTTATCATACAAGTACATGGTACAGCAGGAACATATCAGGAATATTACGTTTTGGGGTAACAAATGCTTTAAGTTTCATATAGAATGGGGAATGGTTAGGTCCTCACTCTCAGGTTTGAATGCTACCCGTGTCACCACTGGGGACATTCACTCTCATTTCCTATCTTGGTGACTATTCTTCCCAATTTTCAGAAAAAGCCAAAAGGAACACATTGGGGTTGATTTTCTAAAGGCAAATAGTCTATTCACTTTGTAAGGGAAAAGCACTTTGCAAGGGAATTTTCCCCAAGAGCTTAGGGATTGACGTGAATCTCTACTTACTTCCATCATCCAATCATGTGCAAGCAGAATACAGTTTATTTTTTTTTTTCTTGCATGTGATTGGGTATTCTTTGCAAAGCAAATATTTCACCTCATTCACTAAACTATATAAACTCTATAAATTCCCTGGCAAAGTGAAATTTCCAATGCAAAGTGAACAGACTATTTGCATTCAGTAAATCTACCCCATTACTCGTTTTACAAAAGCACACCAAGAAAAGCAGGTGTGGCCCCATCTTAGAGAAACAATGTGAAACGAGTATGGTGACATTGCAGAACTGTTTTCACATTTAATGGAATAAAGTCCTTGTGGAGCTTAACATACCGTCCAATTTACTGAGACGACAAAGGGGATCTTTGGATCCATATCTCAAGGATGCAGACCTCAAGGAATTAATATGATAATAAAAATGATTGGAAAATGATTGAAATTTACACAATCATTTTAATTCTGCTACCTTTTCTTTTACTGTTTTTTCAAAATAACAAATGAAATCATTTACAGGAGGTATAAATGACTTTAGACACTTTTTGTAGTAAAATAGTACTATTTTAGGCCTCATTCACACGAGCGATTAGGACTGGTCTGCGAACACCAGTACCAAAAATCAGCAGATTCTTGCAGGTGAAATCCCATGTTTAGCTGCGGACACTCTCCCAGAGTTAGTAAATGACAAACTGACAGCAGCCATGGCTGTTTGCGGGTAAATGCACATGCAACTGCAATTAATGACGAATGATCACCATTGGACGCAGAAAGATGGGTGCAGGCTCAGACATCCATCCCTAACTGGAGGTAACTGCTGCGTGTGTGGATACATGCGGACAGCAGCAGCTCCTTTCAGCCCGCCATTAGTTAGTGCAGGATGAGAGGCCGCTCTTCATATACATCTGTCATTCCAGCCGGAAGAATCTGCAGAAATTGTAGCTGAATCTGTTGTTTGTCCCTAATCGCCTGTGTGAAAGGGGCCTTGGCTGGCCATACATTATACAATTTTAATATTCAATTTCCTTTCAATTTATCTTCAACTATGTAGTACAAGGGCCTGCCTGATTGCATACAAATTGAAAGTGTTTGACCTCATATTATATGGTTTTGATAAATCTAAAGGAACATTGTGCAAGAAAATTGTATAATGTTTGGCCAGCCTTATAGATGTCTACACATCATACCAAAATGAGGGACAACTTTGGAGGAAAGAGGGACAAAGGGATTTAGTTCCAAATGTGGGACAGTCTCTCCAAATTGGGGGGCATGCTACTGCAACAACTCATTGCAAGTGCACATTTAAAGATGTGTAGCCAGGAGCTGGCTAGGATTGCCTCCTGCACTGTCAGGGGGACACTCTGCAGCACTTGCTAGGGCACAGTTGTTTACTCTAGGGTTCAGCCTGGAACCTATGTTGTCATGTCCTGAAGGCAGAGTGGAGCAAATGTTCTTGGGACATGTAGTCTGAAGAGCCAGGTTTACAGAGATCGGACTGCCATGGACTATGTCTATGGAGGGAAAATGGAATGCTTGGAAAGGTAATAAAAATCCTGTGCGGGGGGCAGGATCGCTCTCTTCGAATCACAGCCTGGATCTGCAAGCAGTGACTTGGACTATAGGTTGTGCTGCGGCCGGGTTGCGGCTTGTGTTACAGAGAGAGAGTCATCACAATCGGGTGCATCTGCTGCCAGCAACATCTGAGGGCAGCCTTGAGGCCACCCTCATCGCATCCACTCCTGATCCAGCTGGATGGTAGCACAGTGCGACACGGGATTGAGCGTTGTCCCTTGAGCCAGACTTTGCAGACGCCATTCTGCGATTCCCTTTACGCCACTCTACAAAACAGAAGGTCACTGGGATTGATAAGTGGGCACTTGCCTATCCTCTTAACACCAAAGGACACTGCATGCAGACACCAATGCCTCATTCACTCCATCACACCCTGTAAGGGGACTCTTGCTACACTTTATTTCACACTGAGAGAATCTAGTGTTGATCTACCTGCCAGGACACATCGTGCCCATCTTAAAGGACTAGATGAAGACTCAAGCTTTTCTCTTCAAGAACTACAGAATACCCCCCACCCAAAGGGATCAGAACATTTGGTGCCTACCTAGGCCCACACAGCAACCAAGGACTCTACTTATTAGAGAATAGGGATAAGGAGTGTTTGTCTAAGGTGAATTTGGAGTTTATACATTACTGGGACTGTGGTGTCAGGAGATTAAAGGGAGAGATCTGACAGAAGTCTAGTCATTCCTCTACCCTTTTTGGGCTGTAGCCATAGACCCTATTCAGGGTTAAATTCTGCTGGTTATATGTTCTTAAAGTGTTCTAATTGTCCATTTTCCTAATTGGCTTTGCCATCAAGCTTATCTCCTGCATGTTACAAACTCTCTGCTGTTGAATTAATTTGCCATTAATCTGCCAGTAAACAAATCTACATCACAAACACTTCTGGGTGTTCCTGGTGCCTGCAACATGCTTTTTGGTTCCTTCTGCCACCCATTTGTCTGTGGTGATGTGGGGCTCAGTGGAAGCATTGAGCACAGCAGGGGACATAGGAGGTTGACACTCCTGGAGGTGTCAGTTTCTGAAGAAGCTTCACCCTGTGACTTCTCTACAGTGAAGTGGGGTATGGTGGTCCATGCAGCAGGAGAGATTAGCATTTACTTTCTCCGTTGTGGGTACTTCCTTTGTTTACAAGATTATTTAAGTGACAGACGCTTTTACTCCTATTCACATTTATTATTTGCGTTAACAAAAGCGTATTAACGTGAACTGTTTTTCACATTAATGTGTATTGTGTTAAAGGACAAGTATGGCCAAAGCTCTTTTATCCCTTCTTCTCCTGTGGGTCACAGGACTGCACTTTCTGTAGTTCTGTGACCCAGATTCAGCCAACATCAAGCTAAAGTCTGCTTCTGTCTGACATCACTCAGCCGGTCCAGGCTCTGCAGGGATCCCAAGAATAAGCTCAAGATCCACATAAATGCCTAACCAGCGGCTGGATCAGCCTTTCAATGTGCAGCTGAGATCCTGAGCCAGCCACTCCCCTCCCCTCCCTCCTCCACAGCCTGACACTCCAGTGAGTGCTGGAGGGGCAAAGCACAGAGCCAGTAACCGACAATCACAGGCTCTCTATTCACTGAAGACCAAGTCTTGGTCTTAGAGGTGGCAGGGGACAGATGCAGCATCGGACCATTGCCGCATTCACATAGGTGTGTTTGATTGATTTTTTTGAAAGCCCTCACTTCTGTTTTAGGGCAGCCCAGCTGACGGCACATCAAAACGCAGACAAAAAAATGAATGTTGTGGTGCACATTAATAGTGGCCAACATATTTAAAATAAGGCACCACAAAACTATGCACCGTGGTACAGGCCTTGTGGTAAAGCACAATAAAATGCCCTCAACAAAAATTCTAATCAATTATCTGAAATGAAAGATGTCAAAAAACTATTTTTGGAGCTTCCATTGCCAACTTCTTTCTAAATTGTCAACCTCAGTCTAGGGCCTAATGCATACTGGGCATACATACCTATTTCTTCCTGGTGTATGAGACTCCAACATTTGGGGGTGGGCAGAAGGCACAATCGCAACATCTAGCCCCGTTGCTAACAGCCTGTTAAACTCTATCAGAATCTGAAAGCGGCTGGGCTAGGTTGAATGGTCCACCAAGTGGTGGTAACGCATAGGGCAGTACACGCCCAGAATTGAAATGCCCAGAACTCAAGCAGTCTGTGTTCCAAGCATTTGTCTCTGGACACATACTCTCCTAAATGTTATTAGGACTTGGTGCATTGTTCAGCTGCAGAAGCTTTCAGCCTCTTATTGAGTTTAACAGGTTGCTGGTATCGGGGCTGGATGTTGCCTTCTGCCCACATCCAAACACTGGGGTCTCATGCACCCGAGCTAAACACCCAGTGAGCTTGAGGCCTTACAACTACTTTGTTCTTTAAGGACCTGCAACAAATATGTAGCCAGTGGGTGGAAAACCACCTGTCCTGCACACTTATTTTTGGGACAATGGCTTACTGGCAAATTAAGGATCAGGATAACAGCCTGGAAACATGCACATTTACAAACAAATCAGTATTAGCAGCTTCCACGTCTATTTCCCAACGGTTCATAGGCTAAATGGCCTACACAGGTAATTTTGGAGAGAAGGCTCTAAGCATCTATAAATTTACTTCCACTGGTAAGTTTCCGGCTGTTTCCATAGAAACCATTCTCAGAAGTTAAGGAAGTAGAGGGGAGCATTGCTATTTCTGCAGCGACAGTTAGCAGTGTTCTATAGGAAATCACACCCATCAGCAATAACAGCTGTCACTTAATCCATGTACATTAAGTTAAGTTTTTTTAAGTCCCTGATTTATAAGCTGGACTGAATTCACTGTTAGATTTCAATCCCACGTGGAAAATGAGGTTTAATATTCATAAATGTAAAATGATGCAATTGGGGCTAAAAAAAATGCATGAATCATACATTCAGGAGAAGTGCAATTGGCTGAATTAGTGATAGAGAAGGATTTTCTGGCAGCTCAAAGACTTAAAGGCTAACTCCACCTTTTGCAAAAAACAAATCTCCCCATATTTGTAGCAAAAAAGTGCATTTTCTTTTGTCTTTCTGTCCGCGGATCTATGCCAGGTTCCTAGAGACACTTCCCCAGCTCATTTTACCTGTAATGTTTTAAATTGGTGTCAAGGTTTCCATTTTGCAGCAGAGAAAACTCACTAATAAGAAGATCACCGGTCATCGGATTGTGACAGATCATGACACCGAGCTCTTCATCTTTTTTTTTCCCCACACGCACCTATTCAGTTCAATAGTACAGCAAAATGGACACCACTGTGCTCTATAGATGTGAACTATTTTCTACTTTTTATTTTTAAAGCAGCCATGGTCATGCCTTGTACACTTGATAGGATTTTCCAACAACAAAACCGTGGATTTTTTTCCGAAGGACATTGGCTCAAACTTGTCTTGCCTACACATAGTCACACAAATGTTGTCGGAAATTCCAAACGTCAAGAACGAGGTGACGTACAACACGTACGACGAGCCGAGAAAAATGAAGTTCAATAGCCAGTGTGGCTCTTCTGCATAATTCCGAGCATGCGTGGACTTTTGTGCGTCGGACTTATGTACACGCGCTCGGAATTTCCGACAACAAGTTTTGTTGTCGTAAAAATTTGAGAACCTGCTCTCAAACATTTGTTGGCAAAAATTACGACAACAAATGTTCTATGGAGCATACACAAGGTCGGACTTTCCAACAACAAGCTCACATCCAACATTTGTTGTCGGAAAATCCTATCGTGTGTACAGGGCATAAGTCTTTACCACTGCTTTATAGATTGTCCACTCTACGTTTTCAATCAAAGTTTAGCACACATAGTACATGAACTCATAAAATCATTTAATTTTAAAAGATTAATATAGAAGTGAAATTAGGGCAAGATTTCCTTTTGTTAGAGGAAGACAAAAAGATGTAAAATCCAGGATCACCTATTCTGTCTGAATGTCTGGATGAGTATAGAAATATTAATTTTATGCATTGTATGTATCACAGTTGCTCAGACAATGGGGGTTGGTCTGGAACATTACCACCTGGGGTCACATTGTGTGCTACACAGGTGCAGTCTTAAAGTTAAAAAATCCGGACACTCGAGGCTCTAGGTGTTGAGAGCCAAGTAATTGTGTTTATAGTATGAACACCGAGTGTCAGAAACCATGAAATCAGGCCGAGACATAAGTACATTTAAATCACACTTGTTTATTAATAAAAGTAAAAAGAACAAACGTAGTCAAAACATAGCCAAAGTTCAGTAACCGGAATGAGTAGTCAGCCAAGCCAGAAGTCAGGGATCAATGTAGTGGAATTGCAAGCAGGATCTGTAGCCTGAAGGGATGTCAGCAAAGCAAGTCTTGAACAGGATCTCAGGAGATAGTTTCTGTGATGTTGACCAAGGCGAAGGCAGAGATCATCTGGACTGGACGGCTTAAGGCCCCTTTCACATGGGCGGTCCGTTCAGGTCCGCCTGTCAGTTTTTTTGGCGGACCTGAACGGACCCTCCATAGACCTCTATGGAAGGACGGATGTCAGCGGTGACATGTCCGCTGACATCCGACCCGCTCCGATCCAAAAAATTGTGACGGAGGAAAAAGCTATTTTTCCATCCGTCTGCGGATCAGATCGGGTGACGACGGACTCTACGGTCCATCGTCATCTAATCCCCCATAGGGGAGAGCGGCGCTCTGACAGGTCCGTCCCTGCACAGAGTGCAGAGACAGACCTGTCATCTTCCTGCACAGCGGGGGATCGACAGAGCGATCCCCCGGTGTGCAGAGCGGGCTCCGTACACGGACACGTCCGTGTGAAAGAGCCCTTAGTAGGCAGGACTGACGAGCAGGATATCATCAACAGCTGTGTAACTGTGGAGAGATAGGAGCTGGCAATTAGCCAACAGCTGAGCGGCCAGCTCAGAGAAGGAAGGTCTGAGCCCAGCCCTGACACTGAGGCCCTGTCTATGGCTCCACTGCAGAGGTTGTATAAAAAGGATTGAGGAAGTAAAACTTGCTCAAAGAAAAAAAGGACTTTATGGGCACAAAATGAGGAAGAACGGATATATATATATATATATATATACTTATCAAAGAGTTATAGAACAGTCCATAGTCAGTTCCATGAATTTCTCCAAGCTTGTTAGTAAACGCGTTTCGCATTCAATTTCTTCCTCAGGACAGAAATGGGTAGGTGCTGATTGGCCCTGAACATCAGGTAGTGGGCGTCACCACATAAGACAGACTAATGGGTTATAAACATTCCTTCAAAGTCTGTCAGCATTTGCAATCCCAAACTAGGGCCCTCCAGATTCGGCGGAATCCGCCCTCTCTGGTAAACAGGACAGTAATATTTTCTAATCAGAGTATAATGGTGAAGATAAATTAAAGCTCAAGGTAACGACTGAGGTATAAATGACTTGAACATATCGGTTCAGATTTAAGTATCATAGATGAAATCAGCCTTCAAAAGAGCTACAGAGGCAAAAAAAGGTCCCTTTCACCCATACTCTAGCTATAGCTTGCTAAGTACCAGATGTAGCTGAAAACAGCCTTGTAGAGGTTGTATGTTCTTCAAAGGAGTTCTGTGGGTTAACTCAGGAAAAGAGAGCACCATCTGAACCTAAAAGACCGTGCGAGTTGGGAAACCTAGACAGGCAAATGTCTGAAAAAGATTGAAAGTGATAATTAGGAAAGGAATATATCTGTGGATATATTAAAAACTCTGTATATAGCCTTTTACATATTCCAATATCAGTTCATCACCCGGACTTGCATCATGTACTGTGACAAGCGTTTCAGAACTTTCTGGTAAGACACTGAGTAATAGTGCTTCAACATGAAAATCTTTTATTTCTTCTCCTATACCTCTCAGGCGTTCAACCATTTCCAAGGTGTGCCTTATGTAATCCTGCATATCCTGGCCTTTCATCAGATTGGTTTGGTATAGCTTTCTAATCAAATACAGTTTATTGCTGAGATTAGCTCTTTCATGCACCTTTTGTAATCCTTCCCATCTGTTTAGCAGTTTCACACTTACATATACACTATATTGTCAAAAGTATTGGGACACCTGCCTTTACACGCTCATGAACTTTAATGGCATCCCAGACTTAGTCTGTAGGGTTCAATATTAAGTTGGCCCACCCTCTGCAGCTATACAAGCTTCAACTCTTCTGGGAAGGCTGTCCACAAGGTTTAGTGTGTCTATGGGCATGTTTGACCATTCTTCCAGAAGCACATTTGTGAGGTCAGGCACTGATGTGGATGAGGAGGCCTGGCTAGCTGTCTCTGCGCTAATTCATCCTAAAGGTGTTCTATCGGGTTGAGGTCAGGACTCTGTGCAGGCCAGTCAATTTCCTCCACCCCAAACTTGCTTATCCATGTCTATATGGACCTTGCTTTGTGCACTGGTGCGGAGTCATGTCAGGAGCATGAAATTGTTCAAAATAATTTGGTATGCTGACGCCTTAAGAGTTCCCTTCACTGGAACTAAGGAGCCAAGTTCAACCACTTAAAAACAACCCCACACCATAATCCCCCCTCCACCAAATGATTTGGATCAGTGCACTAAGGTCCATAAAGACATGGATGAGCGAGTTGGGGGTGGAGGAACTTGACTGGCCTGCACAGAGTCCTGACCTCAACCCAATAGAACACCTTTGGGATGAATTCGAGCAGAGATTGTGAGGCAGGCCTTCTCGTCAAACATCAGTGCCTGACCTCACAAATGCGATTCTGGAAGAATGATCAAACATTCCCATAGACACACTCCTAAACCTTGTGGACAGCCTTCCCAGAAGAGCTGAAGCTGTTATAGCTGCAATGGGTGGGCCAACTCAGTATTGAACCCTACGGACTAAGACTAGGATGCCATTAAAGCTCATGTGCATGTAAAGGAGGGCGTCCCAATACTTTTGTGTATATATATATAGTGTATTATTTGATCATCTTCTATGCTCCGAGCGATTGTGCTCTGAGATTTTTGGTCTTTTTCTATGCACTTATCTGAAGGGTGTTCTGGCCTGACTTCATTTATAGATTTGCACGTACCTTCTCTTATTAGCAGCATTTTCATCTTGAATTTGAAGACTGGTAGTTCTGGTTTGTCAGATTTGCAAATGAAAGCGTTGTTGCAGCTGTGTTACTGGCCATTTTCTTTTATTCTGTTGTACTCTTTTTTTTCTGTTGCTGTATCTTGCACTTATCTGCTGTAGCTGGCTGTGACTGGGTTCTCAGCTTTTCTCTGGGTGGGTGTATAAGCTGTTAGAAAATCTGTATATAGCCCTTAACATATTCCAATGTCAGTTCATCATCTCGACGGTGCACTTTCTGTTCTGCAGGGCTTTATACAGAATTTCTAACAGGATGTTTATGTACCCACTATGAAGGCAGATTTTTCAGCAGTGTTCTCATTAAATGACACCAGGGAGGTAAATGTAATAGATGTTCCTTCTCAAACATTAAAGAGGAAGTAAACCTTCCTCCAAAAAAAAAAAAAAAATACGAAACCTGCAAGGCAAAGGCATAATGAGCTAGTATGCATAGCATACTAGCTCATTATGAATAACTTACCGGAGAACGAAGCCCCCGAAGCGGTCCTCATCCACGACCTTCTCCGCCGCCATCAAGCCCGGAGTGACTTCCTCTCGGCATGCACAGTGCGATGCCTCTTTTTTTCTAAATATCTCCTAAACCATGTAGGTTTAGGAGATATTTATTGGACCTACAGGTGAGCCTTAATGTAGGCTTACCTGTAGGCCAAAGTGGTTTGTAAGGGTTTACAACCACTTTAATGCTTTTATTTTTCTGAAGATTTAATTTTTAACCTTTTGCCGACCGCCCACTGTCATATGACGGTGGCAAGAAACATCTGTTGTTCCGGGCCGCCGTTATATAACGGCAATTCCTTTGCGGCCACTAGGGTGCGCATGCGCGCCCGCCACGTCGCTGGGGACCCGATGCACGGGCCCGGTGGCCGCGATGTCCGTGGATCTGTGTGTAAACACACAGATCCACGTGCTGTCAGAGGAGAGGAGTGTCCCCTGTACATAGGGACACCGATCGGTCCCCTCCCCCAGTCATTCCCCTCCCCCCCAGTTAGAATCACTCCCATAGGGAACATATTAACAGCTTGATCACCCCCTAGTGTTAACCCCTTCCCTGCCAGTCACATTTATACAGTAATCAATGCATTTTTATAGCACGGATCACTGTATAAATGTGAATGGTCCCAAAAATGTCTCAAAAGTGTCCGATATGTCCGACGCAATACCGCAGTCACGATAAAAATCGCAGATCGTCGCCATTACTAGTAAAAAAAAAATAATAATAAAAATGCTATAAATCTATCCTCTATTTTGTAGACGCTATAACTTTTGCGCAAACCAATCAATATACGCTTATTGCAATTTTTTTTTACCAAAAATATGTAGAAGAATACGTATCGGCCTAAACTGAGGAAAACATTTGTTTTAAAAGAAAAAAAAAATTGGATATTTATTATAGCAAAAAGTAAAAAAGTTTTTTCAAACTTGTCCCTCTTCTATAGTGCAAGAAATAAAAACCGCAGAGGTGATCAAATACCACCAAAATAAAGCTCTATTTGTGGTGAAAAAATTATAACAATTTTATTTGGGTACATCGTTGCATGACCGCGCAATTGTCATTCAAAATGCGACAGCGCTGAAAGCTGAAAAATGGCTTGGTCAGGAAGGGGGTGTTTGTGCCTGGTAGGCAAGTGATTAATCTAAGGCCGGCCATACACGGTTCGAATTTCGAAAGAATTTTCTTTCGAAAATCGTATCTAAGAATTTTCGTATGAATTTCTCACCATTAGTGGGCTGCAGTAACAGCCGATTTTCGTTTGGAATCAAATTTGAGGAATCAGACATGTTGGAAATTTTTTGAAAAACGACCAATTTTCTAATCAATGATGGGATAATCGTGCGAGAAATGTAATAAGAAAAGAAAATTTACGGAGAGAAAAGAAGATTCCCAGAAAAGAAAATTCTTTTCTGTAGCAACATGAGGTGAAATTGAAGGCTTGGTCGGCCGAATTTCGAAAATCAATGGTGGCACCATCGGATCACAAAAAAAAAAAAAACTTTCTGATTTTGAAAAGAAAATTAGTTCAAAATTCGACCATGTATGGCTGCATTAGTGTTTGTGAATGAAATTATGTCCAGGTACAATTTTTTGTTTTAGGATAAACCTTCAAAACCTGGGATTGTTCATAAAGACCAGGGACAGTAGTGATGAACCATCTTTCTAGGATGACTTTAAAACTCTCTTGGAGGTAACTCTGAAAATGTCCTTGGATTGTCCCAATCCTCACCCCATCACCAAGGTCAACCCAGCAGTCCTGCTATGAATCCTCATTTACACTGATCCCAAAAAAGATATGAGCACCAGTCTAAATTATTATTGAGTTCAGGTGTCTCTAGTGGATGGTACTGTTGATAGTACATCATAGAATGACATTTTAGACAACTGTGCAACCTTATGGATGTTTGGAGAAGGCCTCTTTCTGTTCAAGCATGACTGGGCATAAAGCAGCTCCATAAAGACATGGTCAGATTTTAGTTTGAGTAGTGTGGAGGAACTCAAGTAGCCTGCACAGAACCCTGTCCTCAGCCCTACTGAGTACCTTCAAAGGTCCATCAGACATACTTATGGAAAGCCTTCTCAGAGAAGTAGAGGTTGTTTTAGCCACAAGGAAGAGGGGCAAGGGCAACTATGTATTAGTGCACATGGTTTTGGAATGTGATGTCTAACAAGCTCATATAAGTTTGATAGTCAAACGATAAGAAACTTTAAGCTATATAGCATAGTTAAAATGCAACTTCACCCTAATGCCACGTACACACGAGCTGATTTCCCGTCTGAAAAATCTTGGATGTTTTTTCCGACGGAATTCCGCTCAAGCTTGGCTTGCATACACAGGGTCACACAAGTTTGCTGAACTTTCGACCGCCAAGAACGCGGTGACGTACAACAACCACCCTGCTCCAAAGCACCCACCCCCCCATGTTGAGGGCATGCGGCCTGGTAGTGCTCGTCCCCACCCCCTTTTCCGACCTGCCGGACTGTGCTCGGATAAGGGTCTGGTATGGATTTTGGGGGGACCTCGCACACAGTTTTTTTTGGCGTGGGGGGTTCCCCTTAAAATCCATACCAGACTGAAGGGACTGGTATGCTCTTGCAGGGGAACCCATGTAGTTTTTTCTTTTAAATTTGGCGTAGAGTTCCCCTTCAAGATCATCAGAGCACAAGTCGCATTGCCAAAATCGGATCAGTTAAGACGGCGATCCGACTTTGATCCGAATTCAGTGATATTCAATGGGCTGAAGTAGGATCACAGACGGACCAAAGTAGTGCAGGGACTACTTTGAAGTCGCATGACTTGAAGTCGTACTAATATGAATGGTTGTCATTGGAAATCATGGGAAACGACTGGTCAAGCGACTTTGCAGTCGTAGGACAAGTCGTACAAGTGTGAAAGGGGCCTAAATGTATTTTTAAACATAACTTTAGCCATAACCATTTTCAGTTTTGGATAAACTTGGGAGGAAAAATATTTCTGCAATGTTTTAATTACCATTCTTGACCCCAAATAAGAGATGGAACATTGCTTCCTGCCCCTGTGGCACCAGGACAAGAAATGAAAGACTAAGGCCTATGTAAGAGGCTGAAACACGTCAATAATTACAGGTATTGATTCCCCTTTGAGACATCGTGGTGCCTGATTTTGTTCTCTTTGATTGGACGTTTGAATGCCTGTGTACTGGGGCTATCAAAATAATTTAATATGAGCACAAGTCTCTATCTCATCCTGTTTATTATTAAGTTTTTTTTTTTTTGGGGGTAGCAGCATGATTTCTGGAGATGTAAGAAATTGAAGAAACCTACGATGCCACACTACCCTGAGTTGGGGAACTCAAAGCCCATCTACATGGCTCCTTCTCATCCACCTACTATCCAGGAAAGACTAAAACACCCCCTTCCCTCTTCTAGGTCTACAAAGCACTATATCACATCATTGCACGCATGCCAATATACTCGCTCTAGATTGAGGAAATCCACCAATCAGAGAGGGCAACACAGGGAACTTCTTAGGAAGATAATAATATCCCCTTAAGGACTCTCTTAAAATTATACTAAACACACACTGTTTAATGTACATTATCCCTTCACTTTCTGTATGTGGATGATGCACTGTAATTATTTTATTATTAAAAAAAAATCGAAGTACCCTTTTCCTAATGATATACAGCGCTGGTGACCCAGCTCTCTCCCAGCCTGTCTGCAGGGAAACAGTGGCAGGAGGAATGTCTAGTCCTCTGCAGCTGGTGTTCATAAAAAAAGAGCCTTTGAGATACAGAGAAAAATAAATAATTAATATCAATGAATTGTTTTAAATTGTCATGCAATTATATATTTGAAATCAAATCTTTATTATTTATTGCAATAACATGGTGTAGGTGGATTTCTGCCAGTCAAGTCTGTGTCTTAAAATAACATGGAGGTGAAGCCACCATCAACCAAGATGTAATATTCCACTCCCATTGTGTTTAGCTTGTTAGTGTGCATGGAGAGGGAGGGAGTGGGCTGTCATTTACCACTGTGTATACGCCCACATGTGTGACTCTATAGTCACATGGGCTACTCAGATTTGATAGGGAGGAAATGCTCAGAGTAGAAATACAGCTGCCAACACCGCTCTGCATAATCCCCAGCTGCAGTGGGGACATGGACAGGAGGGGGAGACAGAACAGCAGGATCAACCAGGTTTTTTGCAGAATACAGAAAATTAATCTCATAGTGACTAAGTGATTATGAACAGCATGTAATACACCATTTATTGATAGTTTTTTTTGATGTGGGTTTAATGACATTTTTAGGCCCCTTTCACACTGAGGCGTTTTTCAGGCGCTACAGCGCTAAAAACAGCGCCTGTATAGCGCCTGAAAAAAGCGGCTCCTTTCACTCCAGTGTGAAAGCCCGAGGGCTAGCAGTACGGTAAAAAAAAGTTCTGCTAGTAGCATCTTTGGAGCGGTGAAGGAGCGGTGTATTCACCGCTCCTATACCGTTCCTACCCATTGAAATCAGTGGGGCAGTGCGGCTATACCGCCGGCAAAGTGCCACTGCAGCGGCGCTTTGAGGGCGGTTTTAACCCTTTTTCCGCCGCTAGCGGGGGATAAAACCGACCCGCTAGCGGGCGAATAGTGCCGCTAAAACTACGGTAAAGCAGCGATAAATATAGCGCTGCTTTACCGCCGACGCCCCCACCGCCCCAGTGTGAAAGAGGTCTAAGGGTCCATTGATGGACATCTGGCCTTGCTTGTTGTTCATGCAAAAATGTATTGCGGCCTACTAGTCTTAAATGTAGTGGCTGTATTATTTTTCTATATTTTCACCTGGTGATCCAGCCATTAACACACTTTCGGTGTTAGGGTGTAAAGGTGAAAATAAAAGGGAAAAATTTAAAAAAATTATTAAAAAAAGAAAAACAAATGCAGCCACAGCATCTAAGAATTAATAAGCTCCAATATGCCAAATGTTTGCTTTGGGTTTTAATAACGCTTTCATTGTCAAAACAAGATTTGTCTGGTGTAGCCATGGACTTGAGAAATCCTCTCATGACACTTTAAAAAGAATTACAACATCATTTCCCACAATTCCTTGTAATATCAAAAGAAAATCACAAGGAAGGGTGTATCTGCTAACTCGTGACATGATTGTTGCAACAACTGACTGCAACAAAAGATGCATGAAAATAGCAAAGTTTATATTATAAAAGTGCACTCCAGTCCAACAGGACATACTGGGGTTGATTTACTAAAACTGGAGAGTGCAAA
The DNA here is from genome assembly GCA_028564925.1 of Lithobates sylvaticus. Lineage (NCBI taxonomy): Eukaryota > Metazoa > Chordata > Amphibia > Anura > Ranidae > Lithobates > Lithobates sylvaticus. Next base: position 90,893,558 of record CM053038.1, read on the forward strand.
ATCTGGTGCAGCTCTACATAGAAAGTAAATCAACCCCACAATGTATACGAATAATAAAAATCCAATTCATCTAACATACAGCAAGACAAAATGTTATCAGCAAACAGACTGAAAACAAATCAGATTTTATTAGGTACAAATCAAAAATTGGATTTTAGTCCAAAATATCTAAAGAAGTCCAAATGGGATGGTCCGTATAAATATGGGAAATGAGTGGAACACTTTTCTTATGGAGTGGCCCAAGGAATGCGGCTGTGAAGCGGTAGGTATGGTACGAATAAACAGGTGCCTGTGGGTACATCAACGTTCACTGGTAAAATAGAAGTTGGGTACTCTTACCGGATAGGTTGGACACACATGTCATACGACAGTGGGTCAATAGGGCTTGATAACCTGATGAGGCCAGGTCAGGCCTATAGGAGAGTGGTCGGATGGGTCCTGTTCGGTCCTATTCTATCCGGCTCCGAATCCCAAGGGGCGGATTCCAAATGGTGATTCCTGGTGTCACCGCATTTTTAAATTTTTAAATGCGGTGAAGTCTATGAAAAAAATATATTCATTTTTTCAAAAAATTTCTTTTTTCATAGATATTGAGTAAAAAAAAAAATTAAAAAATGGCAACACCATAAAATCTGTCATTAAGGGCCGTGTGGCTAGATCCAAAGAGAGGCTTGAATAGCATAAACCATTTTTTTGCTCACTTCCTGTCCCACCCCCCCCCCCCATTAGGGGCGGATCTAAGCTCCACTAGTCTATTTATTTGTTAGCAATGTGAGGGGTCACAGCATGCCCCTGTCGAAGACCCTGAGGTCGAAACTAGTCGGGCCAGCATACTCTGTACCCCACATTGCTTTTATACTACCATCCATTTTACTTTTGTGATCACTTTTTTAATTCTTGTGTCATATATTATTATATCTGACCACCCCAATAAACCAACTGGTTTGTTTTGATCTGCACCATCCGGAGCCTCTTTTTTATCTTTTTATTCCATACTCACATCACGAGCCCCCCACTTTCGCTGCTTCCTTGGATACACCCCGGGTCGGAGCACCCACCTATTCGGAGTCTACAAGCGGTGACACCAGGATTCACCATTTGGAATCCGCCCCTTGGGATTCGGAGCCGGATAGAATAGGACCGAACAGGACCCATCCGACCACTCTCCTATAGGCCTGACCTGGCCTCATCAGGTTATCAAGCCCTATTGACCCACTGTCGTATGACATGTGTGTCCAACCTATCCGGTAAGAGTACCCAACTTCTATTTTACCAGTGAACGTTGATGTACCCACAGGCACCTGTTTATTCGTACCATACCTACCGCTTCACAGCCGCATTCCTTGGGCCACTCCATAAGAAAAGTGTTCCACTCATTTCCCATATTTATACGGACCATCCCATTTGGACTTCTTTAGATATTTTGGACTAAAATCCATCTTATTTGAGCCTGATCTTGGACTCTATACTTTAAAGTTCACATTTTTTACTTCATTTTATATTTATTTATTGTGCATTGTCACTTATTTTATATGTGTAATTGTATTCACACACTTATACTCCACCATTCAGCGCTACACTATTTTTCCGTCACATTTTGCTCACTTTGTTTGTATGAGTGTCGGCTGCTTTATTTCCACTATATCATTGTGATACTCCTCTTTTAGCGCAGTGTTTTCCCCCCTTTTTACAAATCAAAAATTGCTTGCCTGTTTAAGGGCGGTTTCACACTGCACACTTTTGTTAAAGCGCAGCTAAACCGCAATTTTGCACGTGTTATCTGTGCTTTCCCATATAATTCTATGAGGTTCTGCAGTTTTGATGTTTGAGACAGCGCACCAAAATTCCTGCATGCTTCATCTTTGGTGCGCTGTTTGAAACCACACTGAATTAGCAGAATATCATAGAAGTCCATGGAACAGTGCAGCTAACCTGCACAAAACCCACTTTGTATTGCATTTTACAGAAAATTGCAGCACTGCAGATTTAAAAGGAAAGGTGATTTTTAATAAAGTTCAATTACAATATGACGTGTAGCAATTGTATATTTTAGATATATTTTAACTTGCTATTTTTTTTCTCATTAAAGTGGAGTTGTCCTTTAGAAAGTAGGGGTCATCTCTATAGTTGGGGATTGTGTGTGCACATCACAGGCGGATTGGGGCCCTAGACAAAGTCACATCTCCTTGCCACGTTAACCCTTTGATAATGAGGCAGAGAAGCTGTTGCATTTGCATTGTTTGTATTAGCATGGGCCCAGCAGATACCAACTGCCTACAAGTACATCCTCCTTTGTAAACTGACAGGTAGATGCACAGCGGTAACCATCACCAGTAGCACGATTCCCCTGGTTTTTCTGAAGTTCTATGAAGGTGTAGCTGGGCCCCCTAAACATCCCCCAGGTGCCCTAGGCCAGCCTTTTTCAACCAGGTTGCCCAGGCACCCTGGGGTGCCTTGAGGTTTCTTCAGGTGTGCCTTGGCAAAATGCCTAAAAATTGCCCCAAAATTGTATGCAAGGCAGTGGGTGGATGAAAACTGCCTTTTAGTTACACAAAGCTGCAGGTTTTCATTGTGCACCATTACAACCTTCTAGCTGCCAACCTGCTAATGACCAAGGACATCATCAGTTGATAAGGAGGATGTCAGTTGCCTGCATAGCATCCTTGTTTGACCCTCCCTTGCCTCTCTGCATCAGCTTTGGGGTCTCATTAGCTAAGTGATGGAGAAAACCTGAGGGAGAAGAGAAACATTGGAATACTAGTCAGTACCAGTTTGCAAAAGTGCTTTGGAAGAATAAATCACCTATAACGTGGGGTGTCCTATGTGTATTGATGATGCATTATGTAAAACGATTGCAATAGTTTTTACATTTTAGATTTTACATTGAGAGTGTCCATAATTTTAAAGGGTGCCTTGACTTAAAAAAGGTTGAGTAATGCCCCGTACACACGGTCGGAAATTCCAACGGAAAATGTCCTATCTAACCATGTTGTCAGAAAATCCGACCGTGTGTGGGCTCCATCGGACTTTTTCCGGCGGAAAAAATTTGAGATCCTGCTCTCAAATCTTCCGACAACAAAATCTGATTGGACTTTTTCCGATCGTGTGCAGAGAATTCCGACGGACAAAGTGCCACGCATGCTCAGATAACATTAGGAGACCAAACCTATTGGCTACTAGCCTCTACGTAGTTCCGTCGCACGCAACGAACGTCACCACGTTCAGAATGATCGGATTTTCCGACAACTTTGTCCGACCGTGTGTATGCAACACCAAAATTGGACAAAATCAGTCGGAAAAAGTCTGACAGATTTTGTGGTCGGAATTTAAGATGTTTTATCACATAAGATTTTTGAAATTGAGCAAGGGCCAAACAGAACAAAACTAAGTGTGTTTGTTTGTACAATGTTAAACTACAATAATAGCGACCCTACAATAAAAAACAATAGTGTCATCTCACATTATGTATATTGAAACCTGAAAACAAAGATGAGTGACAGCAAAAAATGTGTCTTCCCTTATTTTTTTTACTTTTTTGTAATTATGTTAAACCCAGGCATGTTTAAATGTACTTTCCTGTTGACACACTACTTCTGCTGGAAGTCTGTTCCAAGCATTAACTACTATTGGTAAACACATTGATCAATTAAGTGTTGACAGCCCTATAGTCTGCAACTAAACCTGGCCATACATTAGTAGATTTTCATTCAAAAATTTTTAAGTTAACAACACTGGTTTGATTTTGTAATTGATAGTTGGGTCAAACAAATGTTCATTTTTGACCGCAATGATGAGAAAATTTGAAGGAGCAGGATGGAAATGTTTTCTGGAATGAACGAATTTCTAACAGTGTATGTGATTTTCATTTGATAAAGTCCATTCATTTTAAAATCGAATGATAAAAGAAAATAACATTTTGAAACACTTTAGAAAAACATTAGTCAAGTCACCAAATGTACTGAGAATTTTTTGTACACATTTTCGTAATGTCGGCCAAAAAGTTGGTGACATGTAGTATCGGAGTCAATGAAGAAGGCAAAATTCAGGTGGCTTTTTGATTGTTGGATGGTTCTTTTTTATTTTGTTGAAAAAGTAGAATATAAAGTTACATACACAAATATAGAATGTTAAACTACCATAATAGTGACCCTCCAATAATAAGCAGTGGTGTCAGCTCACATTATGTATGTTGAAACCTAAAAAACAAAGATGAGTGACAGCAAAAAAATGACCAAGTGGACCATTGTGTCTTCCCTTATTTTTAAATGTTTTTTTTTATTTTGTTTCACCTAGGCATGTTTAAATGTACTTTTCTGTTGACTCACTACCTCTGTTGGAAGTCTGTTCCAAGCATTAACTTGAACAAAACAAAACATTAACAAAAGGGAAGCTAAACATTATAGGCTAAACATTATAGAAACGAGGCTCATTGGACAAAACAAAGTAGGTTAGAACCAAGAAATGACCCCCTGTGTGTCATTCAACTGTGAAGATAAGCCAGGGAACAGATGAGTATAGCTGGGGCTGTTTTTTTATATACATTTTTAGCCACTTCTGAGTGATCTTTTACTTATAATTTTGTTTAAAATAAAATATAAAATAGTATTTTTACAGCGCTTATATGATTTAACGTTTAATAAATTTAAAGGTAAAAGGTAGCCACAGTATTATCATACCAGGCACTTTCTAGGCACTTTCTAGGTAAAGTGAAACTAAACTCTGGTTAAAAAAAATATTCTCTTTAACCCTGATTCCAGGTCACCTGATCACTGTGATAGCCTCTGATTGGCTATTATAGTGATCAGTCACTATGAACCCTGCCCCTGTGTTTTTTCTTTTCTTGCAGAGAGAAAACAACTGTGTAAAAAAAATTATAAAAATAAAAAAAAACATAGATTAAGATTTGATTTAGGTCAGTGCCAGGGTCGGGGTCAAAGTTCAAGGTCAAAGTTTGTAGTCAAAGGTCAGGTTCAAAGGTCAGGGTCAGTATTTTTTTTTGGGCAGGACTTTTTTTTTAAATTAGTATCAGTGTCAGTTAGTATCAGTGTGTTTTAGGTAGGAAAAAAAAATAAAAAAAGCAAAATGCCCACTATTGATTCTGACAACAACTAGCATACACATATTATATGTTGTATCACTGCGATCGTCAGGAGCAGGAGAATTTATTTTGGGGTGTTCTTTGGTGGAAGGTTATGGTAGTAGCAAGAAATATACAGCTACATTTAAAACATTTTTTTTAATTTATTTTTACTATTTTGGATCAGTTTTACTTTGATAAAAAAAAAAAAAAAAAAATCTGTAGATATCCATTACTATTTACCACCAACTGAAAGCCCAAATTGTCCTAAAAAAAACAAGGTACACTCCACCTGGATGCAAAAAGTAGTTGTGATGTAAGTACCAATCAAAGTTGCAAAATTGTGCTTAGGCATTAGGATTTGTTTTACCCTTAGGTGCGAAAGGGTTAAAGTGACAAAAAACTAAAAATATTCTATTTAAGTATGTATTCTTAACTCAAAAAAAGTCTTTTATTGCTCTCAGCCTCCTCCAAACTTCTTTTTTTTTTTGCTGCTGTGATGTGACTTCCTGTTAGAGGGTGGCTATGTTTGCTCTACATGGTCCCACTGTATGTAGGAATGTAGCCACCCCTCTTGCTTGTTTCCAAGATGACTAGGACTAGGGACTATAAGATTTGTAGTGCCCATAGAGCAGTGCACATGACCTCAACTAAAATAGATCACAGGGCCATTAGGTAGTGGATGTGTATGAATTATTTTTGGAGAATAAGAGTATTGCTTGGTGCCACTTTGCCCCAAGAAATAAAATAAATTATAAAATGATAACACCAGAGGTCTGTTCTCCCAATCCACTAGTGGTAAAGGGTAAACTTTTGCTGTCATAATTTATTATGACTTTTTTTGGCCCAAGCTGGAATTGGGCTTTAGACAAGAATGTTTTTGATGTACTGTAATGATAAACCTATAAATCAAGGAGTGACATTGGTGAACAGTCTTTTTGTAAAACGATGACAGTATATCATCTCAATAAGCTTCTTACAGCTTGAAAACACTTTGCTAATAGAATGCAATTTCACATCCCAATATTTCTCATTACTAATTTATGCATAAAACCTGTGCATTGTGTGTTTTAATTTGATGTGTAATTGAACACATTTTATTAGGCGTCATCTGGCAGCGTGCCACACGCCAGCCCTTTCAATTCCTATTTAATTTCTACAGTAAAGTTTTTATATGCTGGAATCAGACATGTGAGTTTAATCCAGGGTGCTGTGGCCAAGTAAGTATTTTTGTGGCAAAAGATTTCATCAGAGGAAATATAAATGCCAATAATGAGTTACAAAACAGTAACCGTTGCTCTGAAATAAAAACGTCCTTACCTTTAATGGCAATGACTGTGTTACTCAGAGCTGCTTTGTTCTCTACCAATAATCTTATATATAGCAAAGGCCAATCTATCTAGGAAAATAATAATGTTCTTTTTAGCACTCAGCCCAACCACATTGTCCGATGGCAAGCAAAGGCTTGTAAAAGAGAATGTAGCCTTGCGTAGCCAAAAATATAGGTTCTCTTGAACATATACACATAGAAAAGGTGTGCTACTGAATAAATAATTAAATAAGTAACTAAAAAACAAATAAATGGGAACAATGCAAAAGTACAAAATGGATTATATATAAAGTGCAATGCCAACTGAATGATTTGACAAGTGCTGAAAATCAAATATATGTGACCAATCCAAAAGTCCAATGTAAATTGCAAGTGAAAGCAATCAAAAAAACGGCGATTTACTCTGATGCAAAACAAGGCGAGGCATCTGTGTTTCTGCGTATACGATTTGTTTCTATTATGTGAGTACCTTTTTTTTTTTTTTTTTATAAATATATGCCTGTTTTCACACTATATGCGGCCTCGGTTTTCTTCCTCCAATGTGGTTGATACTAATGGCCTGGCTGGGTTTGTCAACTTGGAGTTGCTCAGCTTGATTGTTGGATGAGGACCACCACAGGGTATCTAGAGGCACCTGTTAAGGCACATGCTTGATTGATCTCTGTCACCGGAGATCCAAAGCATTCAGTAAGAGGCTCATTTGTGGTAGAGGGTACAAGATTGTTTGGAGTGGTTCCTACACCATCATTCATGTTGCTGTGGATGAACCCAGGAACTTACACATTTTATTAATATTTGGGGGATGAACTTTTATTTATTTTCTTAATTAATATTTTTTTGATTGCTTGCACTTGCAATTTATATTGGAATTTTGGATTGGTTACATATAGTTGATTTTCAACACTTTTGCAGTGCCCTTTATATACACTATATTGCCAAAAGTAATGGGACGCCTGCCTTTACACGCACATGAACTTTACTGGCATCCCTGTCTTAGTCCGTAGGGTTCAATATTGAGTTGGCCCACCCTTTACAGCTATAACAGCTTCACAAGGTTTAGGAGTGTGTCTAGGGGAATGTTTGCCCATTCTTCCAGAAGCGCATTTGTGAGGTCAGGCATGTTGAACAAGAAGGCCTGGCTCACAGACTCCGCTCTAATTCATCCCAAAGGTATTCTATTGGGGGGAGGTTAGGATTCGGTGCAGGCCAGTCAAGTTCCTCCAAACTCGCTCATCCACACTATATTGCCAAAAATATTGGGCCACCCCTCCAAATCATTTGATGGAGGGGAAATTATGGTATAGGGTTGTTTTTCAGGAGTGGGGCTTGGCCCCTTATTTCCAGTGAAGGAAACTCTTAAGGCGTCAGCATACCAAGACATTTTGGATAATTTCATGCTCCCAACTTTGTGGGGACAGTTTGGGGATGGCCCCTTCCTGTTCCAACATGACTGCGTACCAGTGCACAAAGCAAAGTCCATAAAGCTAGATGAGCGTGTTTGGGCTGGAGGCACACTCCTAAACCTTGTGGACAGCCTTTCCAGAAGAATTGAAGCTGTTATAACTGCAAAGGGTGGGCCAACTCGGTATTGAACCCTACACTAAGACTAAGACTGGGATGAAGTTCATGTACGTGTAAATGCAGGCGTCCCAAAACATTTGATAATATAGTGTATAATCCATTTTGTTCTTTTGGATTTTTCCCATTCATTTTGGAGATAGCATGGAGTCATGTTTATAAGCAGAATTACTTTACTTCTATATATCACAATTTATACATTCGGCTTCACCTGTAATCCTGCTGCCTTGACACTGGTCCAAAAATGCCTTCTAGAAAATATAGCCCTACTTGTTATTTGATATACAGAGTTTTGCTATTCTTTTCAGCAGCCCTTCTACTTTTCCAGTACTTTTGCTGCAATAAACCACAATTGGTATTCTGCCAATTATTGGTTGTGTGGATGATAGGTTCACTTTAAATAACAGTAAGAGAATGGCACAGAAATGGCAAGTAAGTAGACTGTTGGCCACCAAATATGTACTGTGACGTGCTGCAGTAACGAAGGAATATATCATCAATTCTTCACAGGGATTATGTTAAGAGCACTGATGACGTGCATGTCTGGAGCTTTATAAACCCGCAGAAAGACTGCAATATAAAATAATGTCCATGAAATTTCTAAATCATCGTAGGTTATGGAGGCATAGCCCATTTCGCTTTGTGATCACATAATGAGTGAGACTTACAGCTAAACTCAAGTAGGCAGCTAAATATACAATTGGATTACATGCTGTATATTTGAATTGTCTTATCTACCAAAGATTTGAAATACTGTTTAGCCAGCATTTCTTGTGAGTCAATCTTGTGAGCCTGGGACCCCTGCCAAACATCGCAGACAAGTCAGTGACCTTACTATTCTCCAATGCACTTAAAAGAAAATCATGTGTATTACTGTTATGTACAGTGGGTATAGAAAACAATCACCCCCTTTAAAACAATTACATTTTGTTGTCCTGAAACCTGTAATCAAGACACAGTTTTAGTTTTATCTAGCTGTATTTACTCAACTTATAACTTCCAAGTGAAAGATATAACACCAACATGTCAGAAGAAAAATTCAAAAATATAATCACTGAGTTGGAAAAGGGATCACCCACCACCCCCCAAGGCACTGTCAAAAGATGCCCAAGATAAAGTTGTGGACAGGCACAAGTCAGGAGAAAAATCCAAAAGCTTTATCAATGCCTAAAAGCACATTGAAGCCTATTATGAAGAAGTGGGAGGTATTTGGTACAACACAGACCCTCCATGGATCAGGACATTGCTCCAAACTGTAAGAAAGAGCCAGGACAAGGACAGAACTCAGCCAGGATGGCTGAGCTGAGGTTTGGATTTACTTCAAGAACAGAAATTTTGAAGTTATTATCCAGCGCAGAGAATGGATTGCATTTTGCAAAACTCATGTACTTGGCAAAAGACTAGCAAAACGTGTAAAACTGGCTGTCAGATGTAAGTGATCCTCTGATGTTATCAACCACGCATTCCCACCGCAACACCTGGCACCATTCCAGCGTTTATGTTTACCTAGCCCTTGTAGCTTGGCACATAATTAAATGGCTTTGCACGCTTTTACAAATAAAACTACAGTTAGATATAAGTGCAACGATAAGAAAGCTGTCGCACATTAACTTTAAATGGGTTTTGTTTTCTTTTTTTGCAGTATTACCTCCTGAATCCATATCTAGATGTAAGTGCTAGAAACATACCGGTAGGATCAAAAGTTTAATGGTAGCAGGCTTGGAAAATTTGATCATTTTAGGGCTTTTATGTTTAGGAATTATCTCTAGGCCTGTGTAATAGCTTGACTTTTCCTAAGCCAGTAATTTTGTTGAATGTAGTGCCAGCAGGGTTGCCAACCGCCAGTAAACTTACTGACAGTTTGTAAAAATCTGTGTTTTATTTTACAACTGCCAGTAAATATCAGGGGCTGATAATTTCATGCTGTGTTGACTTTTTAAGTGTAAATCAAGCAAATTACCTTGTTATAGGTATTGTCAGTGTTTCCATATCATTTTTATTCTGTTTAAATATTCACTGTGTTAGTTTTCAAAAGGAGTTCTGTAATTTGTCAGTAAAAAATGTGCTCTGTCAGTAATTTTCCCATGTTTTGTCAGTAAAAAATGCTGCGGGAGGTTGGCAACTCTGAGTGCCAGTTTGCAAACCTTATCAGGCCACTAGGCTTAGGAAACCTTGGCTATGGGCACAAATTTAGGATGCTATTCCTAGAAAACCAGGGCTTTTTTTTGTCAATTGAACTGAACTGAATACATGACAAAGGAGTACTATGGGCCCAGCAGCAGAGGGCCCAAAAACTAGAAATGGTAGAGGAGGGAGTGAGAAAGATGGTTTCTTCCCTGTGTAATGCGTCAAATGTATTTTCTCCAATGATCTCTTCTCACTGCTGCGTACAGTATTTTGTGTAATAACAATGTGTTCTGTTAAAGCACATCTAAACACAAAAACAAAAAATGTAATATATTGCAGCTCACCCGTCCTTAGATGTGATGGCAGCACTAGTTTTCTTTTTTCAGGCTAAGAACATTTTCGGCAAGTGCAGAAAATACCTGTTGATCCTGCCAGAAATGCAGTGTCTTTGTCATTTCCTGTGAGCTGGAAAGAAGGTGCCAAGAACTTTAAGTTTAATGTGAAGACCTCTAGTCCCATCAATCCACTACACAATAGAGATAAGCAAAGGCAGGCATGTTCGAAGTCCAGCCTTGGTGACAGCCATTGCTGCCTCCATAGATACAGTGTAGAAAAAATCATAGACATGATGGAATGGGTAATGTGTTATTCAAAACATCACCAGGTGAAAATAATGGGTAAACAGCAGTGGTGGCTGCTCCATTAATCGCTTAAGGACCGCCTCCTGTACATTTACGTCAGCAGAATGGCACGGCTGGGCACAAGCACGTACCTGTACGTCCTCCTTTAAGTGCCCAGCCGTGGGTCGCGTGGTACAACCAGCATGTCTTATTTTCGGCATGCAATTGTTGCCAGTGGCTATAACTGCTAGCAAGATCACTGTGTTTTCCTGGCGGGGATAGCTCCCCGTACCCCCCTGCTGGGAGAACACAATAGCTCCATGGAAGGGACAGTCAGTGTTGATGGGGGGGAATGTTGCAGGAAAGAAGATCGTGCCATCTATAGCATGCTTTAGAGTTTGGATACAACGGATACAGAACTACAATAGGCCACACTTATTTCATATTTTTCAAGTATCTTTTAGGTTTCTCAGTCTTTAATTCTACTATAACACTTGTCTGGTGACTGGTCTGGCACACTCAGGAGGACAATCACCATACCCAGCTGATCTGGTACACTACAGCTTGGCAGCACTTAGACTATGCTCCTGCAAGGCCCGCTCATGCACAGCTGCCCAACTCCTATACAGTTTTATTCACTCAGTACATGTGTCTCTCTATGACAATCACTTCTGTGCCCTTTTTAAATTACCTTTGTGTTGAGACTTCCTGACCCACCCTTATGTTGACCGGAGTTGTCCTTCCTCTTAAATTCCACTGAGCCCCTGGCATTGCTCACTCCATAATTCTTAGACTGTTCTCTATTTTAAGATCTTAAAGCTTCCATTTTTTACTTCCCGGACTACTGCAGAGGGAATCTTTTCATTTTCTTTAATTTGCTTAAAGCGGTTCTGCACTCTGTATATATTTTTTTTTTTTTGGGGGGGTATACAAAGGATGCTTACCTTTATTGGGGGACTCACCTGTTCCATCTTCCATCTCGATCGCCGCCGGTTTTCGTCCGATGAAGTTCCTCATCTTCTTCTTTTGTGCTGGGGGCCATCTTGCCTGTGGGCATGTGAAACCCCACAGGCACTTTAGATGGCCCAGCATGCACCGCCGTTACTCGAGCGTGCGCAGTAACGTCACATCTGCCGACATCTCACGAGATTTCGGAAGATGTGTCCGAAATCTCACAAGATTTCGGAAGATGTGGCCGAAATCTCGCGAGATTTCGGAAGATGTCCGCACTGACTCCTGGGAACAATGACACCAGATCCCAGGAGACAGTGCGGCCTGACGACGATCGACGCAGAGACCCCGCCCGCCGGCGAAGAGAGAGAAGACCGGAAGTCATCAATTACAAGGTAAGTAAAAAAAAAAAAAAACATTTCATTTAGTACTCTTTGCCTGATTTGGAAGGCAAAGAGATTTACTAAATGAAATGGGTGCAGAACCACTTTAAAGAGTGTCATCTGAAGTTAGATTTTATTTGTTAGTCAAGTCTATTTACATTTTTTAGATACTAGAATCTATTGCATCTAATGCCGCATACACACGAGCGGAGCTTCCGTCAGAAAAATCTTGGATGGTTTTTCCGACGGAATTCCGCTCAAGCTTGGCTTACATACACACGGTCACACAAAAGTTTGCTGAACTTTCGACAGTCAAGAACGCAGTGACGTACAACACTAGGACGAGCTGAGAAAATTAAGTTCAATGCTTCCGAGCATGCGTCAAACTGTTTGAGCATGCGTAGGAATTTTGCGCGTCGAAATTGCTACAGACGATCGGAATTTCCGATCAGAACTTTTTCCGACCGAAAAATTGAGAACATGCTCTCAATATTTTGCTCGCTTGAATTCGGCCAGCTAAAGTCCGATGGAGCATACACACATTCAGAATTTCAGACCAAAAGCTCTCATCGGCCTTTTGCTGGTCGAATTTCCGATCGTGTGTACGCGGCATTACACTACCCTTTCCCCAGATTGACAATGCTGCTGGTCCAAGGGTGTCTCTGTTGCGCATCCATCCAGAGTGGGAGATACCCTAAAACAGGAAGTGTGTTGCTGGCTGGTTTACCAGGTGAAAATAAAGGCGAACAGCCTAAAAACTGAGAACGAATGCAGATACTACATTTAGGGATTGGTAAATTGCAACATGTTACATTTTTGTTAACACTGCTTTATTTTCATGGAGGTTCTCCATAAATAGTTTTACATTGGAATAGTATGCAAGCTATACTACCTCTACCTAGCTGAATTACTTATGTCAAGGAATATTTGTCCAACTGCGCTTCCTTAACCGCTTCCCGACCGCCTCACGCCGATGTACGTCGGCAGAATGGCACGGCTAGGCAAAACCACGTACAGGTACGTAGCCCTTTAAAAGCCTAGCCGTGGGTCGCGTGCGCTCGCGACCCGGTCGGGAGCTCCGTGACCACGGCCGCGGGACCAGCGGACCCGATCGCCGCTGGTGTCCCGCGATCGGGTCACAGAGCTGAAGAACGGGGAGAGGTCTGTGTAAACAAACCTCTCCCCGCGCTTCCTTTTCTGCCTGTCATTGATCGGCTGTTCCCTGTCATCAGGAAAGCCGATCAATGACGTCAGACGTCAGCCCCGCCCCCGAATGTAAAAAAAAAAAACACACGTCACACACCATAACCCCTCCCCGCCCCCTAGTGGTTAACTGTTTCACTGCCAGTGTCATTTATACAGGAATCAATGCATTTAACCGCTTCCCGACCGCCTAACGCCGATATACATCGGCAAAATGGCACGGGCAGGCAAAATCATGTACCTGTACGTGATCGTGCATGTGCCTGCCTGTGGGTCGCGCGCGCTCCGCCAGCGGCGCGCTCGCGACCCGGTCGGGAGCTCCGTGACCATGGCCGCGGGACCAGCGGACCCGATCGCCGCTGGTATCCCGCGATCGGGTTACGGAGCTGAAGAACGGGGAGAGGTTTGTGTAAACAAACCTCTCCCCGCGCTTCCTACACTGACTGTCAGTGATCGGCTGTTCCCTGTCATCGGGAAAGCCGATCAATGACGTCAGACGTACAGCCACGCCCCCCTACAGTAAAAAAAAAAACACAACACGTCACACTGACTCCTCCCCGCCCCCTAGTGGTTAACTCCTTCACTGCCACTGTCATTTACATAGGAATCAGTGCTATTTAAATAGCACTGATTTCTGTATAAATGACAAATGTCCCAAAAATGTGTCAAAAATGTCCGATGTGTCCGCCATAATGTCGCAGTCACAATAAAAATCGCTGATCGCCGCCATTACTAATAAAAAAAAAAATATTAATAAAAATGCTATAAAAACTATCCCCTATTTTGTAAACGCTATAACTTTTGCGCAAACTAATCAATAATCGCTAATTGCGATTTTTTTTTACCAAAAATATGTAGAAGAATACGTATCGGCCTAAACTGAGGAAAAAAATAGTTTTGTTATATATTTTTTGGGCATAGTTATTATAGCAAAAAGTAAAAAATATTGCATTTTTTTCAAAATTGTCGCTCTATTTTTGTTTATAGCGCAAAAAATAAAAACTGCAGGGGCGATCAAATACCACCAAAAGAAAGCTCTATTTGTGGGAAAAAAAGGACGCCAATTTTGTTTGGCAGCCACGTCGCACGACCGCGCAATTGTCAGTTAAAGTGGCGCAGTGCCAAATCGCCTTTGTCTGCCAATTGGTCCGGGGCTGAAGTGGTTAATAAAACCTAGTTTGAAAGAAATTACCTATATGTCATGTTTTCCCTTGACATTTGTCAGTCAATGAACAGGGCCTAGCGTGCTGTAGAGGGCTACTAAGGGGAAGCCCTGACACCTACTCACAAAGCTGCTCTGTAATGTGGAAATACTTTGTAGAATAGAACTAAAAAGTCAGTTTGCGTAGGAGGAAAATATGTTAATAATATAGTACAGCACTTACAATATCATGTACATATAAAGCAAGTCCTGTACAGGGCATTCCTGCACAGGTTTAAATAAATCAATAATTAATATACACAAACTTTCCCACTATACTCCAACTGGGCACTAACATATTTTTCTTATTTATTTTATTATTTATTACAGGTATAGCTCCGTCAGTTTACGCAGCGCGTTACACATACTGTATATTATACATTTCACATCAGTCCTTGCCCTCAAGGAGCTTACAATCTAAGGTCCCTAACTCACATTCATACATAAAAGGGCCAATTTAGACAGGATCCATCCAATTAACTTACCAGCATGTCTTTGTAGGGTGGAAGGAAAACGGAGTACCCGGAGGAAACTCCAGGCAGGTAGTGTCGTGCTTACTACGCTTGTCCATCACCTGAAAATAGTAGTGTATTTGCCTAATGAGGTTACATTATATTCATCATATTCGTAATAACTCTTATTAGAAATTTTTCTTAGACAGTTATTGCCACTTTCCCAAGGTTCTTGTCTGGAAATAACTCCTACGGCGAGACGTCTCACACTATATGCAGAACATATATTTGTTTTTTTAGCATTCTGGTTCTCACCACATAAAGAGACCTCATGCTGCTGCAGATAGAAGAAAAGGGTTTGTTAACCCATCTATATAAAACTATGCCAGCACCTCTATTAGAGGCTGGCATAAAGATAACAAACTATGTCAGTAGTTTTAAAAAAAACGAGTGTTCTAAATACCTAATTCGAGCTGTCTTCAGGCCGGTCACATCACTTGTGGATGCTTTACAGATTCGATGGATTGCTTCTGCGAGAAAGGCCAAGATCTCCCTCTGACATCAACCGGGGAGATCACGTGGCCGCTCGTCTTCTCTGCAGAAGCCGTGTATCGGAGCTGTAAAGTGGCCACCAGTCACGTGACCGGCCTGAAGGCAGCTTAAATTAGGTATTTAGAACACTCATTTTGAAAACTACTGACAGTGTGCTAATAGCGAGGCTAGCAGTGAAAATGTTTGGATTTTATTTTACAAGAATAGCGGTGGGGGGTGGGGCCGGGCTGGAGACAGACACAGAGGGGGGTGACAGGCAGGAAGGAGGGGGTGAGGGGGGAGAGAGGAAAGCAGAGGGGACAGATACGTATGATGCAGGGACGCAATCAGACCACGGTGATCAGGGCGGAGCAGCCCCGATTTTCGTGGTCTGTTTAGAGAGGAAATACAGGAAGTGGCAAGTTCACGGATTTCTTTTTACAGTTTAGAGTGGGGCAGATTACACGGCACAAGCACTGTGCTGTGTAATCTGCTTTAAGGGACCAGGATTTGCATAGTTATTTTTTGGGTTAACAATTTAAGCAGTGTAATAACTGGGTATACAGTTGGCCATTTCATCTTTAACCACTTGAGCTCCAAAAGATTTTACCCCCTTACACCTTACTTCACTTTACCCCCATAATCAGCGGATCCCACCATCTCCTTCGCATGCTACGCAGACTTATCCCCTTCATCCCGGAAAAGGAAAAAGCGGTAGTAGTAGGAACGATCATCAATTTGCGTCTCGACTACGCAAACTCCCTGTACATAGGATTACCGGATTACCAGATTGCGCGCCTTCAAATTGTCCAAAACACAGCAGCAAGATTAGTCACCGGAAAGAAACCCTGGGAATCCATCTCCCCATCCCTAAGGATCCTCCATTGGCTCAAGGTAAAAGATAGGATCACATTCAAGACCCTCTGCCTCACCCACAAATGTACACAAGGAAATGCGCCTCAATACCTTTGTGAGAAAATAGAAAAATACATACCAAATCGCAGCCTTCGATCAACAAACCAAAATCGCCTTCTCATCCCCAAAGCTCGATACAAATCGAAGGGAGAACGAAGATTCGCAGTACAGGGACCCCAGCTATGGAATGCTCTACCGAACAACATCCGCATGGAAGAAAACCATCAGGCCTTCAGGAAAAAACTCAAGACCCACCTCTTCTAAACATGGCATCCCAACCAGAGCAGACAAGCGCCTTGAGGCGATTCAGTTCGCAGTTGTAGCGCTATACAAATCATTCATTCATTCATTCATGACCAGGGCATTTTTTGCTATTCAGCGCTGCACTACTTTAATTGACGATTGCGTGGGCATGCAACACTGTATGCAAATTTAATTTATATCTATTTTTATCACACAAATAGAGCTTTTTTTTTATTTTTTATTATATAAACCAATATATATATATATATATATATATATATATATATATATATTTTACTTCCTGCTACCAAACATATCCAATAGAAAAAAATTCTTCATGAATTTAGGACAAAATGTATTCTGCTACATGTCTTTGGCAAAAAAAAATCCCAATAAGTGTATATTGAAAGTTAGAGCATCTAGAAATGATGATATACTATATATACTGGAATTTCTATTTTTTTCATACTAGTAATGGCGGTGTTCAGTAACTTATAGTGGGACTGCGATAGTGCGGAAAGACAATGTGATACTGGGTGGGAACTGACACTGACATTACCAGTGACACTAACACAGTGATCTGTACTGTACTAATGACACTGGCTGGGAAGGGGTTGACATCTAGGGGCAATCAAGGGGTTTACTGAGTGCCTACCAATGTGTAATGTGTGTCATACGTGCTGCTTTTACTAATCAATGTGGCTGATTTTTTCCCCCTGCATGCGCATTGAAGTACGCGCTAAAATACTTATATCTATGTATTAATTTGTCTAGTCCCTATAATGTTATTAGTCTGTTAAACCTATGAGCGCATGCTACTGTTAATATCACAATAATACGAGGTTAGCTATGAAGCCAAACACACGGCTAGGAATAATCAAATATTATTTATTTCCCAATAATCAAGAACGCTAACATAAAGTATTAAAAGATATTACAATATCACAAAGCTTACAATCAAATCATATAATATAAGAATATCAAAGATACTTATCACAGGGCCCTCCTTGTAGTCTCGAAAGATGGCCGCCAGACCATGAGGTGACTAGAGACATCCTCTCAAGACCCCATTCCCAGCAAAACAGGAAGAGGAGCTCTCTGCGAATTCCTTTTACCAAGCTCACTCATTCAAACTCCCACACCCACTCAAAGTCACCCCCCCTTTGCCTTTCAGGTATCCATAGCGACCTTATAGTAACCGTCTAATTACACATGTCACAGCAGGTGGGCTACAAAGCTTTTGGTGTGTCTTCCAGCCTGGCTACATTCCAATCCAGGGAATGCCTTCTGTCCTCAAAGATATTGGGAATGTGATATTACATGAGTTCATATTGAATCCAACATATGCCGCTTTGCGACTGAAAATCGCATAAAAACCCTTCTTCAGACACGGTTCCTATTGAACAGTCCATAACTGTTTTGTCCCTGACATGCGTTTCCAAACCAGTATCCATAGAACAGTCCTTTAAACGTCTTAACGTGTTGTATTTTTACAACGTGTCCCTGACATGCGTTTCCAAACCAGTATCCATAGAACAGTCCTTTAAATGTCTTAACGTGTTGTATTTTTACAACGTGTGCAGAAACAGCTCCTATGGAACAGTCCATTGTGGTCTTACCATGTTATGCTTCCCAACACGTGCCGCTTTGCCACTGAGTAACACATCCTTCTTCAGCGACAGCTTCCATGTCACCAGTATGTATCTTTGGTATCTTCTCCTTTCCGGTATCTTCAGGACGGATGCAGTACAGGCAAGGGGTGTCCATTCATTCACCATTCACCAGTATACATTCAGAGCAACATATCAAACAGCTCTCAAACACTGATCTATTATCTAGATAAGTCTTGAGGAGGGCCTTATTCACCCATATTATTAACCTACAATACGCATAGGTCACATTATACCATAATATAAATCAACTTCTTATCACACCATATACATATATCTGTATCCCATCCCTTTATGCACCCCGCTCCCAATCCTATAACCCTTTACTGTACATATGGGTCGGGATTAGGCAGGCTTGCTCACAGCGGTATTGCAGGGCTCTGACTTGGCAGCAAGGTCTCTAATTTGAACACAGAGACCCTACCGTCAATTCGTCCCTCAACTTGCATAGACAAATGGGAGGTCCTTCTATATAAATACCGAGTCTAATATCACACATATAAATCTGCAAAAATGATTAAACAAAAAAAGAACACACTTCCATCCCTGTGCCTGGATTTCAGAGACCATGCCCAGGGTATACCATGCACCTCTACCTATGGTTAGGTTCAAGGAACCTTCCAGTTTTATGACTAGCGTTACATCGGTATTCTTTAGGACAAAGAAATAAACTCGTCTATGTCCCAAACGACACCCAGGTGCTTCCTCCCCAGCAATGATCCCTGAAATAACTTCCCAACATTTTTATGTTCACCACCATGATGTATTGACCCGGCATACAAAGGACATCATGGTCAGGCTTCCGACCGAGGGAAGTATCAACCTGCTTCCATCTCCTCTGATCACATGTGGGTGATTTAGCCTCAAATGCGACAAGATAGAATCCCCAATCAGTAAGCCCATTGATGCCACCAAATATACAGACCAAGTCCGCACTTCTGTATATGGGATCATACAGCCCAACACCTTTCACCATCCAAACTGGTACAGCCCATCCAGGCATTCGACCACCATTTTGGATTAGTGTAAGCGACGTGTTGTGGCAGAGTCTTACTGAGCGGTGATGTTAACTCATCAGGCCACTGCCCTTTAAACAGAGATTGCCCAATCAGCTTGATGCTGGTTGACACTTCCGCCCGTCACTGCGTGTACGCTAGAGCCCATAACCGATTTCTATCCTGTACCCTCACACCCTCCACCAACCTCTCAATATGGTTCACCAAATCTGGAGCTAATTTACCCTGGGTATTTTGTGAATGTTATTAAGGATGCCACCAATCTCTCTGAGTGACAAAGTCCCGCTCAAGCTATGGCTGAGAGTTTGTTCCTCAGGATACCGATGTCTACTCCATTACCAACACCCATCCCAGCTCCTATTCCCCCAATATAGTGCTGAATACATGCCTCCTCTTGTGGTTACTCCTCAGAGATAAGCATCCTGCATGCACCTTATTCCGTGTCCGCACATCTCTGGGAGTAAGTCACTGGTACGATGACAGCACTTGATTCAGCGTATACTCAGCAAATATAGGGTAATAAAACCACTGTGAGATGTCGCAGCACCATGTGGTGAAGGCATATTGTACTCTGGTAGTCAGCGTTTGCTCCCTTTATCTATCGGAGCATGCTCCTGTGTGTATACACTGGCATTCCCTGTGCAGGGTTTCAACTTCTCAGGTGAGACCTCAACCAGGCGCATCTCCCCCAGACAAGGAAATGTTCACCCCATTGATGTGTCACCTGACACCCTCTAGTCCGGCCAACAGACACCTTATTATGTATAAGTGCTCGCCTCCTGGGTACCTGCACCATATAAACTCCGTTACGTCAATACATGTCATACATTACACAACTTTCCTTATTTCAACTCCTCCCTCCAACAAAAAAAAACATATATATTTTACATTTCCATGTTCTGATGGATTGGATGTGTTATATTCCTTTCCCAACCTCCAACCCATTGTACGTATATTAATAACACGTTTGCATTCATCAGGAGAGAGTCCAGCAAAAAAAAATGTTTCAAGTCTTATTGATAGGCACAGTCTTTCAGATTCAGCACCAGATCGTCCATAGGAAAAGAAAAGTGTTAAAGTGAATCTTTTTGTTTGTCCCGTCTCTCCTGATATTTAGTGGAATAAATTTGGGGCGTGGTATGGCACAGACAAACTGCCAACCAGATGATCATCTGTCATCCATTTTTCCAGAACCTTTCCAATCTCGCTCCACCAGGATTCTGGAATTGAAAAACAAGAGCAGAATCAAATTCTTATCCATAATATCTGCTTGCTTATTATATTTACTCCTATTTCCTATTTACTTAGTATTCCTGGCTTCTGCAACTTGATCAAACTATCAAAACAACCCTGACCTCTTTAGGCAGACTCCACTCTAAAATGAATCCGCATGGTATGATCAAAAATTAAAAAAACGAACGTCACTGTTGTTTCTCAAAAATTCTCAATTTAAAAACGCAAAAGAAAAACAACCAATGCATTTATCTTTATCTTACGATCTATGCACTAACTTTACCTTACGATCTATGCACTTATTCCCCTTTCAGGTGTATAAAGCCTAAACCTTTTGGAGCTTTTTACACCTGAACAAAACAACAATAAAATAGCTGACTAAGCCAATACCCAAAAACAAAAAAATATGTTTTTTTTTTTTTTTTTTTCCAAAAAAACAAAAATTTAAAAAAGAATAAACATTAAAAGTCTGGCCATTATCACCCAAGAACAACATGACAAGACAACCACCATACAACAATGACAAACACTCAACTTTTAAAGACATCCATGGATTTTCTCCTGAGAAGAGTACACGTTTCTTTTTTTTATCTGAAAGACAATAAGTTAATGGGAAAAACAACACAAACAAAACAAACAAAACATTTGTAACTTCATCACAACATTTGCTACCTCATTTGTAACTCTTTAGTTTTGTCAGATTATTGTTTAAATATTTTCATTGTTTGCAAACAATTACTAATTAATGAGCTCATGGTACCATGTGATAATCGATTATGCATTTACAATAACCTAACCCTCGTGTTGGTCTCACTTTGACGGACCTGCAAACAAAACACAAATGTTTAGTATTCAAACCTGTTCTCTCCCTGGTTTCTGGAAAAGGAACACAAAGACAATGATTAAACACGATTATCATGACAATTGACTTTAAGTGCCCCAAGTCTCTTCTCATTAATTGTACTGCTAGGGGAACACCGAGTTGTAGTATAAACAACTAACCTAAAAAAATAAAAATTACAACCATTAAAACTAAAACAGAAATTAATAAAAAAAAAAAAAAATTGAAAAATGAAAAATTGAAAGAAAAAAAAAAATAAATAAAAAAAACAAAATATGAAAAAAAAATAATTCATAAAGAAAAAAAAAAATAATAAAGAAATAAAAACATTAAAAATTAACAATTAAAAATAAAAAAAAATGGAAAAAATAAAAAAATTAATAATAAAGAAAATTAAAAAACCTAATAAAAATTCATTAAATTAATAAACATTAAACCTTATAAAAAAAAAATTACAAAAATACTTAAAACCTTATTCATAGGAAGGAAGCTTTGATCAGAGTATTTTTAACATACTTGCAGCTGACTAAGTGCTGCCAGCATTGCTTCCCCCAGTGCTATGTTTGAATAACCATTCGGCTACTTCCATTTTGATTTTATGCAACTGTCCTACATATTGCTTTTCGGTTTGTAGACTCCGTAATTGGGTCTTAACGGGGAATTGGGTTTGCTTACTATTGGCTCCATGCTTTGGATTGCTACCCCACCTGGCCGAATAACATTCATAATGCCTTGGGGTAGTCTTCCGGTATGATCTTTTTTTGATATCGTTATTCGCCCAACAATACTTTGCGATGTGACCTCCCCTTTTACACAAACAACATTTTAGCTCTGGCTTCCCTGCATAGGCCCTTTTTTCAACATCTTGTGCTGGAAATTCACATTGCTGGATAATATTACTGTGATTGGAATTAACAGACTTTACACTTCCATCGTCTGATGAGTCATCAGAAGTTTCTATTTCAATTCCTGAATCTATTTCAAGCGCAGATACCACGCTTGTATTTACGTCTCCAACATCGATTCCCATCATCCGCCTTCCTGTATTTCTGCTTAATACGGATACACCTGCCTTTGACCCATATTCGCTATCACTGGACTCTTGACAAAAATCTCGCAGGATATTGACAAAATTTTGGTAGGACCTAGCATTCCTCAGAGCCATTCTAGTGGGATAGCTTACATAACACTTATTGGCCATCGAGTATATGAAACTTGCATCATCCTCCAATAAGTCAGGACAGTTGAAGACTCTCGTATACAATGCAAGATACTCACTGCAGAACAATATTGGGTCAACTCCTCTCCTAAATTTCATTCGTTGCAAATCACTCATACCATTATCACGACTGTCCACAAGGCGCTGCAATTCTTTCCTCCGCCCCTCTGCATCTGCTGAATTATCCTTAACCTGTGCCGATAACTGGCCTATCAAAGGTCCTGGTAGCCATGCTTTTAGAAGAGAGCATGCATCCTCATTACTCAACTGGAATTTACGGATTAGAGCCTCAAACTTATTGGACAGCGTCACTGGCGACTCCAGGGCATTAAATTCACCCAGAATCTGGCATAACGTGAGTCTCTCTTGGATTGTAATCACACTGTCATTCTGCTTTGACGCTATAGGCGCAATAGTAGACTGTGTTTCCTCACGGCTCTTTTCCTCACTGACTGTGCAGATATCGGCCAATTGGCATGTTGCTTTGTGCTCATTGAGCGATATTATACACTGTTCTTTAATAAGAAGTTGGGAGTGTGCATTTGCTACTTTCCTTTCTAAAGACATAACCAATTCTTCCATCTCTGATAACTTTATTCGCAATGACTCTACAAGTTTATTCTTCATGACGCAGTCCATGCTGCACCTCTGAAGCTGTTCTCGTAGGTCACCATTTTTTTCTGACAACTCGCCGGCTTTTGCCTGCAATTTGTCAATCTCACTACTGGAGGCTGTTGCAAGCCTTAGAAGTTTTCCACTGATTCCATCTAAATCTTCGCCGAGATGTCTCCTTTCTGCTTCCCACTTCTCCCCCATGTGCTCAGATATAACTTTAATTCTGAGCAACACTGCAATCTCATTAGCCAATTTTTCCTTTTTCGCTTTCTTTTTTAGCTGTTTACCCAGTAATCTGCTATTCTGTTGCTGACACTGAGACACTAGTACATTACACTGGCTTTTAAGAGGTTCATCTGCACATGAATGATAACTGGCAGAGGCGTACTTCTTAACATATGTATACACAAGTTCCATTCTCACAAGCACACAATCCACACTTCTATTTGTACTAACGTTCCAACACTGCACTGAGTACTAAACCAAACCCAATTATCGTTAGCTCTTACAACTCACGGGAAACAAATAAAAATAAAAAAAAATAATCGCTCCCATAGCATTCCAGATTCTTCATTCATTATCACTTTTACTTGATATCATTCTAAATAATACAACTTTTGCCTATCCATTGAAAAGACTAACCACATTTACTGTGGCATTATCAGCTGATGTTTGTTAACGAAACTTTCAATGACTTCCATTGATATGCTAATTAGCCTACCCACATTGAAGTTGCTCAACCAGTTGCTTACACAATGCAATACAGATAGACAACCAACAGAAAAAAAAAACAGATACACATCCGTTTAAACACAAATTTGTTACTTGTAGTTTTACAACAAGACACAAGGCACATTCTAAGACACAATGCCTTCCTGTTAGGGTAAAAATCCTGTTAGGCCTTCCTGCCACATGGGTAAAAATGCAAAAAAATAAAAACGTAAAAAAAACTTGAAAATAACAATCTATTTCTCCCACTTTTCGTCAAAGATGCATGGTAATTCCTGTCAATCTTTAACCAAGGGTGATCAGCCCTCTTGACCAGCTACAAGTATTCTAACACTTTGCATTAGCAATACAACATTTAACATATATATACATATATATATCTCGGATAATAAAAAAAAAAAAAAGGTCTCACCAGATTTGTCGCGCGTCCGCTATCCGATGAAATATTTCACAAAATTTTTATGATCATCCAAGCGTGGTTTCAGAATTCGCGAGCCAGCGCCAATCTTGTCCACACGAGAGACGATTTTCAGTTCTGGGTGTCTTTGATTACCAGGACTCAAAACAAAAATACATTAGTTTGTGGATTCTGTGTAAAAATACATTCTACACGCCTTGTGGGGTGCCAAATGAAGTACGCGCTAAAATACTTATATCTATGTATTAATTTGTCTAGTCCCTATAATGTTATTAGTCTGTTAAACCTATGAGCGCATGCTACTGTTAATATCACAATAATACGAGGTTAGCTATGAAGCCAAACACACGGCTAGGAATAATCAAATATTATTTATTTCCCAATAATCAAGAACGCTAACATAAAGTATTAAAAGACATTACAATATCACAAAGCTTACAATCAAATCATATAATATAAGAATATCAAAGATACTTATCACAGGGCCCTCCTTGTAGTCTCGAAAGATGGCCGCCAGACCATGAGGTGACTAGAGACATCCTCTCAAGACCCCATTCCCAGCAAAACAGGAAGAGGAGCTCTCTGCGAATTCCTTTTACCAAGCTCACTCATTCAAACTCCCACACCCACTCAAAGTCACCCCCCCTTTGCCTTTCAGGTATCCATAGCGACCTTATAGTAACCGTCTAATTACACATGTCACAGCAGGTGGGCTACAAAGCTTTTGGTGTGTCTTCCAGCCTGGCTACATTCCAATCCAGGGAATGCCTTCTGTCCTCAAAGATATTGGGAATGTGATATTACATGAGTTCATATTGAATCCAACACGCATCATATGAATGAAGACACAGCACCACCCATCTAGCCACATACTGCTCCCCCAACTTAGCCAAAGTTTGAGAAAAAGGCAACAACCTCTAATTGGTGGCATGGTAGATGTTTCTAAAGACATTTTTCTGAGACATATATTTCAAATTGGCAAGTAGGGATGGGCCGAACACCCCCGGTTCGGTTCGCACTAGTACACCTCGAACAGGCAAAAAGTTCTAGCGAACATGCGAACCCTATTAAAATCTATGGGAAACTAACATGAAAAATCTAAAGTCCTCCTTTTAAAGGTTTATATGCAAGTTATTGCCATAAAAAATTGTATGGGAACCGAGTACTGCCCTCGGAAACATGTATCAATGCAAAAAAAAAAAAAGTTTTTAAAACTATCGTTTTTTCAGCAGTGATTTTAATAATGCTTAAAGTGAAACAATAAAAATGTAATATTCCTTTAAATATCGGGCCTGGGGGGGTCCCCTTAGTATGCCTGTAAAGTGGCGCTTATGTGTAGAACATGCCACAGCAATAATTACATTTCTAAAGGAAAAAATCTAATTTAAACTTGCTTGCGGCTGTAATGTATTGCCGACTCCCGGCAATATAGATGAAAAATAAATGAAAAAAAAAAACAGTGTGGGGTGTCCCCCCCCCCCCCAAAATCCATACCAGACCCTTATCTGAGCATGCAGCCTGGCAGGTCAGGATAGGGGGGACGAGCGAGCACCACCCTGAACTATACCAGGCCACATGCCCTCAACATGGGGAGGGTGCTTTGGGGTGCCCCCAAAGCACCTTGTCCCCATGTTGATGGGGACAAGGGCCTCTTCCCGACAACCCTGGCCAGTGGTTATCGGGGTCTGCAGGCAGGGGGCTTATCGGAATCTGGAAGCCCCCTTTAACAAAGGGGGCCCCCAGATCCCTTCCCCCATATGTGAATGGGTATCGGGTACATTGTACCCATTCACCCAAAAAAAATGCAAAAATTAAAGACCACAAGAGACAGCTTTTGACATTTCCTATTAAGCCTCCCGCCCGCAAACCCCAACAACCACCGGCTAGGGTGCTTTGGGGGCATGCGGCCTGGTACAATTCAGGAGGCGCTCATTTTTTAAATTTTGCCGTGGAGTTCCCCTTAAAATCTATGCCAGACCCAAAGGGCCTGGTATGGATTTTGGGGGGGCCCCACGCCGATTTTGTTCTTAATTCTGTCATAGGCTTCCCCTTAACCACTTCAATACACTGTATTTTATACTCTGCACTATATACCCTGCGCTGTATTATATATACTACAATGACTGCATTATATACTCTCCACTGTATTATATATACTACACTGACTGCACTGTACACTAACTACCTGCCTAATCTCTATTAATTCACTATATACGGCCACCGTGTAAGCAGCAGCCTTATATAGTGTGGGGCGTGATCGGCCAAAGCATACAGGTCAGGTGCATGCTTTGGCCAATCAGCAGCCATCAATGCACTGCGATCCCGCAGTGCATTATGGGGCGCTCCGCGGCGGGCAAACTTGCCGCGAGTGCCCCATATGTTCGTTTGGTCTACGACCAAACGAACAGCTGATGTTGGAACCCATCCACATTGGCAAGGTAACCATGGGTGACATGTGGAAACTGTCTGGTGATGCGCTAGTCATATCTCTGTAGAAGGAAAATGATAAAGTGCAGTGCTATTAACTTTAAACGGCATCCCAGCATACCAAGGCAGTGTGCCATGACACGTGTTGTTTAAAACATTGTTTAAATAACATATATTAGCCACTTAAGGACCGCCTCGCGACCCGGTCCTGAGCTCCGTGACCTTGGCCGGGGGACCCGCGGACCCAATCGCCGCTGGTGTCCCGTGATCGGGTCACAGAGCTGAAGAACGGGGAGAGGTAAGTGTAAACAAACCTCTCCCCCGTGCTTCCTAGTGAGGCTGTCACTGATCGTCTGTTCCCTGTCATAGGGAAAGACGATCAGTGATGTCACACGCCAAGCCCCCCTACAGTAAAAAAAAAAACATATAGGGCACACTTAATCCCTACACTGCCCCCTAGTGGTTAATCCCTTCACTGCCAGTGTCATTTACACAGGAATCAGTGCATTTAAATAGCAATGATTGCTGTATAAATGACAATGGTCACAAAAATGTGTGAAAAACTTCCGATGTGTCCGCCATAATGTCGCAGTCACAATAAAAATCGCTGATCGCCGCCATTACTAGTAAAAAAAAATTATTATTAATAAAAATGCTATAAAACTATCCCCTATTTTGTAAACGCTATAACTTTTGCACTAACCAATCAATAATCGCTTATTGCGATTTTTTTTTTTTACCAAAAAAGAATATGTATCAGCCTAAACTGAGTAAAAAAAAATGTTTTTATATATTTTTTGGGGATATTTATTATAGCAAAAAGTTAATATTGCATTTTATTAAAAATTGTCGCTCTATTTTTGTTTATAGCGCAAAAAATTAAAACCGCAGAGGTGATCAAATACCACCAAAAGAAAGTTCCATTTGTGGGAAAAAAAGGACGCCAATTTTGTATGGGAGCCACGTCGCGCGACCGCGCAATTGTCAGTTAAAGCAACACAGTGCCGAATCGCAAAAAGGGGCCTGGTCCTTTAGCTGCAAATTGGTCCGGGGCTTAAGTGGTTAAGCATTGTTTAAAAAAAAAAAAAACAGACTTTCCAGTTTGCTAAGGGGTAATTATATAGTGAATAGGAAATAGTGAACATAATGACTGGTTGTTGAACAATTGGGCTCCCTCTGAGAAGAACATTGGGAGATCCATATGGACTTTCAGCTACTCCAAGTGGTGCCAGTTTCACTCTTTTCACACCTTAATTTACTAATGAAGAGTTCAGTATCTGTTGCAGAGCAAAACCCTCCTCACTTAATGAATAGGATTAATAGGTAGTGTTTTCTTTGTTTTGCCAATTAAATCCACAGGGTGCCTTTAATCCTAATTTATAAGAGAAAAGCAAAAATAGTCTACACTGGATTTACCATTTTTAGGCTTAAAGGACAAACAAAAAACAAACCTCTGAGTAAAAGGCTTTGAGGAAAGCCATAGTCAACTCATGTGCCACATACAAGTTTAGTGACTTGGTAAGTTGACATGGTTTTGATGCTCACAGTGGCCTGTAAGTAAGGCCCCTTTCACACTGGGGCGGGAGCCGCGGTGACGGTAAAGCAGCGCTATATTTAGCGCTGCTTTACCGTCGTTTTAGCCGCGGTATTCGGCCGCTCGCGGGGCGTTTTTACCCCCGCGAGTGGCCGAAAAAGGGTTAAAGTCCCCCGCAAAACGCCGCTGTATCGGCGCTTTGCGGCGGTATTGCGGCGGTATTACCGTGATATCCCATTGAAAGCAATGGGTAGGAGCGGTATAGGAGTGGTGAATACACCGCTCCTATACCGATCCAAAGATGCTGCTAGCAGGACTTTTTTTACCGTCCTGCTAGCGCACCGCTCCAGTGTGAAAGCCCGAATGGGGCAGTTTTTTTCAGGCGGTGTACAGGCGCCCCAGTGTGAAAGAGGCCTAAAGGAATGGTGCTCATAGACCTATAGCGGTTCTTGCATGGGAATGCAAGGATCACTTATCTTTTGGGCTCTTCTCCCATGTTAAATGCAGAGTTAAATATACTTGAAAAAAAGTATCAAACATTAAGAGAAAAATTAAACATACATTGACCTTTCAGCAAATTCCGGAAAGCTGAGCACTCTGCCCTGTACACACGGTCGGACATTCCGGCGGAAAATGTGCGATCGGATCGTGTTGTCGGAAAATCCGATCCTGTGTGGGCTCCATCTGACTTTTTCCGTCGGAATTTCCGACACACAAAGTTTGAGAGCTGGACCTAAAATTTTTAGTTTAAATTCCGATCGTGTGTAGACAATTCCGACAAAGTGCCACGCATGCTCAGAATAAATTAATAGACGAAAGCTATTGGCTACTGGCTCGTTTATAGTCCCAACGTACGTGTTTGACGTCACCTTGTTCAGAACGATCGGAAATTCCGACAACTTTGTGCGACCGTGTGTATGCAAGACAAGTTTGGCCCAAAATCCCTCGGAAAAGAAATCCAACGGATTTTGTCGTCGGAATGTCCGACCATGTGTACAGGGCATTCCAAGTCAATGGAGAAGACACTTCAGCAGTCTGCTGTTTATTTTTGCTGTCCATGCACATATAACCTCTCTGTTTGTTCTATCTACCATCATTGGAGCACACAGTGATAGGAAATTGAAAATTTTACAGTGATTGCAAAAAAAAAAAAGGGACATGAGTATGCTTAGGTACCCCAAAAAAGTGCCTTTTTGTACAGCTAATTCCCATCATTCTGTGGGATTTTTTTTTCTCACACCTGTTGTGTTTCTGAAATAGGAAGTGAAGGGAAATCTCCCCACTGGAACACACATGGCAATAATAAACAATAAACTCCAATTGGTCCCATTTGGTGGCAGTACTGCTTGCTGAACGCCACCTGTTCTATATTAATATTATTATTTTTATTATTATTATTATTATTATTTATTATACAGGATTTATATAGCGTCAACAGCTTGCTTTACAACACAAGGGCGGACAGTACAGTGACAATACAATTCAATACAGGAGGAATCAGAGGGCCCTGCTCTTTAGAACTTACAATCTAAAAGGGAGGGTCAAGTGATACAAAAGGTAATAACTGTGGGGGATGAGCTGATGGAGAAACTGGAAATAGCTTGAAAACAAGAAAAATTCCTCTGAGTGGGACTTTTAAGGGACATTGAACATCTAGACAGGTCACAAAGAAGTACAAAAATATAAATTTTAATAGATCAAAGTTAAAAATGGAAATAGTTGTTAGGTGAGGGCAGGATATGCCTCCCTGAAGGGAAGGGTTTTTAGGGAACGCCTAAAAGTGCACAGAGTAGGAGCTAATGAGACAGATTGGGGTAGGGAGTTCCATAGGATAGGAGAGGCTCAGGAAAAATCCTGGAGGTGAGCATGGGAGGAGGTGACAAGGGAACTAGAGAACAATTAGGTTGGTATTTTGAGTCTAGGTAAGTGATGTATCTGGGGGCAGAGTTGTGGAGGGCTTTGTATGTTATTCTTAGTATTTTGAATTTAGTTTGTTGGGGGTGTGGCAGCCAGCGTTGGTCATCGTACTTTAAAAAAGTAATTAGTTAAGTTACAAATTACTTCTCCCAAAAAGTAATTGCGTTAGTAACTCAGTTACTACATTGGAAAAGTAATTAGTTACGCAGCAAAGTAACTGACTTTTTTTAAAAAAATATTCTATACGTGTAACTAAGGGGCGGGTCTAGTATTACTGTAACCAAGGGGCGCATTTATTATTATTGTTATAGATCGTGTAACCAAGGGGCTGCTCTATTATTACTCTAACCAAGGGGCAGATCTGTTATAGCGTGTAAGCAAGGGGCGGGTCTATTATTATTATATCGTGTAAGGGGCGGATGGCTACAGAAGAGGGCGAATGTTAAATTAATGGGCAGAGCTCGATATATAACAATAATAATAAATGCGCCCCTTGGTTACAGTAATACTAGACCCGCCCCTTACTTACACGATAGATGCCCCTTGCAGAGTAGCATGAGCATCAGGAGCGTGCGGCATCGCCTCGTACAATTACATGTTAACTGCGCCTGCGTGGTGTAGAGTTCACTCAGAGCTGTTTAGGTTCGGCAATTTTCAGAAGCTCCGTAGTCCTTCGTACTGCACAAGCCCTGCGCCTGCGCAGTACAGGGGGTCCTTATCCGGCGGGGGAACTTTTTCGGCAGGACACCAGAATTACACTACTGCCATCTAGTGACGGTAGATGTAATTGGGGTAACTAAGTCAAAGTAATGGGAACTGAGTTACCATGAGGGGAAAAGTAATCAGTTAGATTACTCGTTACCCTCTAAAGTAACTGCGTTAGGTAACTCAGTTTATTTTAACTCAGTTACTTACATCACTGGTGGCAGCCAATGAAGGGTTAGGCAGAGACGGGTAGCAGACACTTAACGATTGGTAAGGTGGAAGAATCTGGCAGCAGCATTCATGATAGACTGAAGGGGGGACAGCCAATGTAAAGGTAATCCAATGAGGAGGGAGTGGCAGTAGTGGCTCACCACAACTGTGGCAGTGTGTACTAACATTGCGGCTGGCCACATTAACTTGCAGGCGGTCCAGGGGCGGTAAATCAGGTACTCAACTGCCTATTTTTACCATGCCCTGGCTGTCAATGTAAATGAGGCTTAAGGATGTCAGCCCCAAAGTTCGCTCAGGCATAAACTAGATAGCAATCTCATTTCTCATGTTATATGGGGGACAGTATGTATATAGGTATAGAAGTACCTATAATAAACAAAGTAAAATAAATAAATCTGAACTCTCTAGCTACGTTAGTATGTTTCTGATTTAAACAAATTGCTGAACAATTCTGATGCAACTGTCAATGACCAGTTGTGGCTTTGTAAGTGGACAGAGTGGGGGCGGTGGAGACAAACAGACTGAATTAATGTTGTGTTTGATGTGGGAGATCCTATCTTACTGGAAGTGATAATGGAAATGGTGAAGAGGTCACAGAAGGAAGTTGTGGTTTAAAGGTAACAGAAGTAATAGTGCTTTTATTAAGATGACGCATTGTGTGTATTTTATTTTTTTGCTTCCTTCTTATCTCATGCAGTCTATAAAAAGTGATAGTAAACTCTATGGGTATATTTACCTACAGGCAGGCCAGGACTGGGACAAAAAATAGGCTCAGGCATTTTAGACTGACCAGCCAACTTTTCCAGGGACGGGGGGGGGGGGGGGGGGGGGGGGGGGGGGGGGGGGGGGGGGGGGGGGAGGTGTCGGTAGACATTCGCGGGGGTGGCACTGTAATGTGCAGGGACACTGTGATATAAAGGGGACTGCACTGTAAAGTGTCCCTGTCCTATTGTGGCCATACAATGCTAGTACTGTCTGCCTCCTATTGTGCCCACACTGCCCAGTGACACTGACCTGCTCTCTCTGGTGGTCCTGGACAGCATGGCGCTCTCTTTCTGGTGGTGCGGTACAGCGCGGCTCTCTCTGGTGGTGCGGGTACAGCGTTGGCTCTCTCTGGTGGTGCGGGTACAGCGTGGCGCTCTCTGGTGGTGCGGGTACAGCGTGGATCTCGTGGCTCTCTGGTGGTGTGGGTAAAGCGTGGCTCTCTGGTGGTGCGGGTACAGCGTGGATCTCGTGGCTCTCTGGTGGTGTGGGTAAAGCGTGGCTCTCTGGTGGTGTGGGTACAGCGTTGCTCTTATGGCTCTCTGGATAGTGCGGGTATAGTGTGGCGCTCTCTCTCTGGTGGTGCGATTACAGCGTGGCTCTCTCTGGTGGTGCGGGTACAGTGTGGCTCTCATGGCTCTCTGGTGGTGCGGGTACAGCGTGGCTCTCTGGTGGTGCGGGTACAGCATGGCTCTCTGGTGGTGCGGGTACAGTGTGGCACTCTCTCTCTGTGGTGGTGCGGGTACAGTGTGGTGCGCTCTCTCTCTCTCTGGTGGTTCGGGTACAGCGTGGCTCTCTCTGGTGGTGCAGGTACAGCGTGGCTCTCTGGTGGTGCGGGAACAGTGTGGCTCTCATGGCTCTCTGGTGGTGCGGGTACAGCGTGGCTCTCTGGTGGTGCGGGTAGAGCATGGCTCTCTGGTGGTGCGGGTACAGTGTGGCACTCTCTCTCTGTGGTGGTGCGGGTACAGTGTGGTGCGCTCTCTCTCTCTCTCTCTCTCTGGTGGTTCGGGTACAGCGTGGCTCTCTCTGGTGGTGCAGGTACAGCGTGGCTCTCATGGCTCTCTGGTGGTGCGGGAACAGTGTGGCTCTCATGGCTCTCTGGTGGTGCTCATGGCTCTCTCTCTCTGGTGGTGTGGGTACAGCGTGGCTATATCTGGTTGTGCTGGGGCTATTAGTTCCCCAGCACAGTCCTTTCTTTTTCCATGTCTCCTGTAGTGCCTGCTTGTTTCCAGGTTTTCTCTCCCCCCCCCCCCCCCACCCAGCAGAGTGCATGCTGGGGACTGTAGCCATCTCCCTGCTGATATCAATTGGGCCTCTTATCTCTGGGACTACATTTCCCATGATGCCCCACTATTTTTTTCTGATTGGCCCTCTGCTGTGGCCAATTGGGAGAGAAGAACAAGCAGGAAGCTTTCTTCTCTCCCATACTGCAGACAAGAACGACATGAGAGAGGGGGGGGGGGGTATCCTTACCCTACTGTGCGGAGGGACGCCTATGGCTGGAGGAGGAGGAGCAGTAGTCCGTAGGGGCCGAGAGCGGAACTGTCAGCGCGGCACTGAGGCTGAGCTGTGTGTGAGAGACACACAGCTCAGCCCATGCAGCCGCTAGTTCCGCCTGAGAAGGCTGAGGCACGGGCGCATAGCGGTAGGCGAGCGGCGGCCGCGGCCTGTGTTAACCCTGTCCAGACCGCAGTCACCGCTTGCCACCCGCTGTGCGGCCTGATCGTCAACAGGCCGTGAAGCGGGCGGCCCACGGGCAAATGCCCTGTCTGCCCTATGAACAGTCCGGGCCGGCCTACAGGTAAGAGTATAACAAAGTTTACCTGCAGGTAAAATAAATATCTCCTAAACCTGCACCGTTTAGGAGATATTCTAGTGAGCTGCAGCCAGTCACTGCGCTCTGTTCTTGCACCCCAATTGTTCTCCTGGGTTTTTATTATGGATGCACCGATACCGAGTATTTTCCCGAATACTCATACTAGTGAAAATGCATCTGATACCGAAACCGATACTTTGCGGTGTGATTGGCGCCCATACAAAATGCAAAGAATCACATGCGATTTTAACAGGAATGCAGTGTGATTCTTGTCTGAATTACACACGATTTCCCCCAGTCCTCCTGTGTGTGTGAACCCAGTAAGGAAAGCAAAGCGCCATGTAGTGTAGCCATAGGCATAGCTCCCAACTGTCCCTGATTTCGAGGGACTGTCCCTGATTTGGAGCAATGTCCCGCTGTCCCTCTTTTCTTCTCATTTGTCCCTCATTTTGGTCTGATCTATATAGTTGTATATAAAATGTACTTTTTATCTTTCAAAAAGTGTTTCCCAGGGCTAAACCTTTCATCCAAAATGTAAATTGCTGCATTTGTAAATTTCAAAAGCCAATATAAAGGAATAGCGTAGTGGTAAAAAAAAAGTCCTTGTTTAACTTATATTTTTTTAGGTTAATTCTCATTTAACCACTTGCTTACTGGGCACTTAAACCCCCCTCCTATCCAGACCAATTTTCAGCTTTCATCGCTGTCGCATTTTGAATGACAATTGCGCGGTCATACAACACGGTACCCAAATTACATTTTTTATCATTTCCCCCCCCCAAAAAAGAGCTTTATTTTGGTGGTATTTGATCACCCCTGCGATTTTTCTTTTTTGTTAAAAAGACCCGAATTTAAAAAAATAAAAATGTTTTTTTTTTTTAATTTTGTTATAAAAATTTTAAATGGGTAATTTTTGTCCGTCATTGATGTACGCTGATGAGGCGGCAGTGACGGGCAACGATAGGTGGCAGTGATGGGCACTGATGGGTGGCAGTGATGGGCACTGATGGGTTACAGTGATAGGCAGCACTTTTAGGTGGCACTGATTGGCAGCACTTGTGGGCATTGATAGGCGGCACTTGTGGGCATTGATAGGTGGCACTTGTGGGCATTGACAGGTGGCACTTATGGGCATTGACAGGTGGCAGTTATGAGCATTGACAGGTGGCACTTGTGGGCATTACATGAGGCATAATTGCCTCTGACTTTTCGGGACCGATGTCTCTTTAAAATGAGCTGGTGATCGGCTTTTTTTTTCTCCTCCGCTGTAAGCATTAGGAGAAAAAAAAAACGATCACCAAGGTTTTGTTTTCATCATGTGATCAGCTGTCATTGGCTGGGACCCGCCCCTTTCTCGGATCGCTGATCACCTGAGTCTCAGAGACTCGGTGATCACAGCGCGCAGGGAGCGTGCACAGGGGAGGCCGTTATATGACGGCCTCCCGGGAATTGACATCCGCACTGTGGCCGTCATTCGGCTATAGCGCGGATGTAAAGTGGTTAAGAGGGCGTGGCAGGGGGCGTGTCCTATGCCTACATGCTTTTGCTAGTAGGTGTCCCTCATTCCCATCTCAAAAAGTTGGGAGGTATGCATAGGCAGTTTATTAAAGACGAACATAATTTGTAATAAAAACATCTTTGCCATTCTGAAGCTTCCCTCCACCCACTTTGCATATTATTTTATATATACTGTGATTCTGTACTTGCCAAATATGCTGCAGAAATCTCCCTCCACTGAGTCTGGCTGCAACCATTTTAACTGTGGGCAGCTGAAGCTACTGCCTCTTCACTTCCTGGATTTTCACAGATACACAGAGGCACACCTTCAGCTCGGCAGCCCTGCAGCACTCATTGGCCCTCTTATGACTCACCCCCCCTCACTTCCTGGCAAATTCTCACGAGAGTGAAAGGGAGAGAGCTGAACATGTCATAAGCCTGGGCTAATGACCAGACAAACATGAAGTGGGCTGTATAAGGTAATTACTGGCAGAAAAAGAAAATATTTTACTATCCAAAGTTAAAACAACAAGAGCAGAAGATTTAATAGATGGAAAATTTAAAAAATGACTGAAGTTTTCGCTTTATCTAGTCAAATTCATTTCTGCAGTGTCCCCGTCCCACCGATGATAGCAAACCACGGCCACTGGACGTGCTCACAGGGCTGGAAGAGATGTCCAGCGGTCCGCCTCCAAGCTGATATCACTGACTTCTGCCCTATACCCTCAGGAGTCCTGGAACTTCTCCTCCAGCCCTGTGAGCACATCCAGCGGACGCAGTTTGCTATGATTGGCGGGACGGGGACGCTGCAGATATGGATTTGACTAGATATTTACTTTGTGAGTTGTTATAACATTTTAATAAACTGCCTAAACTGCTGCACTACACGGCGCTTCACTTTCTTTACTGGGTTCACACACACAGGAGCGGTGGGGGAAATCACATGCGATTCGGACGATTTGCAACCATTCATTCTGTATGTATTTTCCAGCACCACAAAGTATCGGTACTCGCACTTGCCGATAAAAAGCGGCATCGGTGCATCCCTAGTTTTTACCTTGTCACATGCATTTATATTGGAGAATATAAGCAGCCATGCCAAGGCTCATTGCGCAGACATGTTCATCAACAGGAAGCCTGTCCTAAGCCGTGACATGCAGCAGCTGTGGAATGCATGCATGTAAACATCTCAGTACTTATAATACACAGTGGGGTTCATTTAATAAAGGTCATGAGGCTGTTCACTTTGTAAGAGAATGTGCACTTAGCAATTTTCCTGCTGACTCCCATCATCCAATCAGATGCAGGCAAAAATACAGTTTTTTTTTTTTTTTAATTTACGTTGCACATGACTGGTTATCATATGCAAATGGGTTTTTAACAAGCGAAGGGAAAAATCTTTACAGTGTGCAAATTCCCCCTGAAATGTAAACAGCAAATCTGCCTTTGGTAAAAAAAAAAAACCCTTGTGTGTTGGCAAAATGAATATCCTCCAGTAAGGTTTTGATCTTTTTTAACCCCTTTAAAGATGAAAACAAATTATCATTTATGATGGTAATCGTATTATTCACACTTCAGACATCTCTAAATATTTATGTTGCTAAGAGCAAGCAAGATGTGATTTTAAAAAGAAAATTTTAATAGCACAATTTCCAGCTAGCTGGAAAAAAAAAT
Source organism: Lithobates sylvaticus (assembly GCA_028564925.1). Lineage (NCBI taxonomy): Eukaryota > Metazoa > Chordata > Amphibia > Anura > Ranidae > Lithobates > Lithobates sylvaticus. The sequence continues at coordinate 90,930,473 of CM053038.1, forward strand.
ACACTGTTTTAAGAATTTGCGAGTTTTTAGTTGCATGGCATTTGCAAAAGCCATACTGCCTTGTCAAGGCCCCACTGTAATATAAAGCAGTATTAAACCTAAATGCAAAAATGTATTATATTGCAGCTTACAGGTTCTTAGATGTGATGATTGTATAAGTTTCCTTTTTCAGGCTTTTTTTTTTTTTTTATCTGGTGATCCAGCAAGCAAGTCTGTTTTTCAAAAGCTCTCCAGCAGAATGTATCAGTTTACATGAATTAAACAAACCAATTAACACTAGCTGAGTGATTAACCACTTCAGCCCCGGAAGGATTTACCCCCTTCCTGACCAGAGCATTTTTTGCGATTCGGCACTGCGTCGATTTAACTGACAATTGCGCGGTCGTGCGACAATGTACCCAAACAAAATTGACGTCCTTTTTTTCCCACAAATAGAGCTTTCTTTTGGTGGTATTTGATCGCCTCTGTGTTTTTTTGTTTTTTGCGCTATAAACAAAAGCATAGCAACAATTTTTAAAATGATTTTTAACTTTTTGCTATAATAAATATCCCTCAAAAATATATATGAAAAAAAAAGTTTTTTCCTCAGTTTAGGCTGATAAGTATTCTTCTACATATTTTTTGTAAAAAAAAAAAAAATTGCAATAAGCGTATATTGATTGGTTTGCACAAAAGTTATAGTGTCTACAAAGTAGGGGATAGATTTATACAATTTTTATTATTTTTTTTTTTTTTTTACTAGTAATGGCCGCGATCTGCGATTTTTATCATGACTGCGACATTATGGCGGACACATCAGACAATTTTGACACATTTTTGGGACCATTGGCATTAATACAGTGATCAATGCTATACAAATGCATTGTGTGATTTCAAATGAATAAAATAGTAGTGCTAATCTTCACAACTCAGTGAATAAACCTAAACAGTCACCCTGTGAAACAAGTGATCAAAAAGAATGTCCATAAATTCAAAATTAAGTCTGTGAGTACTTAAATATATTAAATAATTAAAAAATCCAAGTGTTTATGATCCAAAAGTGAACAAATAATCTTGAAAGTTAACAAATGCATTGATTACTGTAAAAATGTCACTGGCAGTGAATGGGTTAACACTAGAGGGTGATCTAGGTGTTAACTGTGTTCCCTGGGAGGTGATTCTAACTGAAGGGGAGGGGACTGACTAGAGGAAGTGACGGATCGTGGTTGCTAGCTAATAGGAACACACGATCTGTCACTCCTGTCAGAACAGGGAAGTGTGTGTTTACACACATTCATCCCTGTTCTGTGTCTCCGCCTCGTGATCGCTCATGGTCGGCCACGAGCATCGGCATGCTCGCTGTGCAGCGCGCACCTGCGACCCCGTGAGCCGACGTATAGCTACGGCGGCTCGCACAGGGGAGCCAACCTGCCACAGTTTAACTGCGGCGGCTGGTCTGGAAGTGGTTAAAATGATCAGCTTCTTCTTATTTGTTCATGTAGAACCATTATCCAAAAAGGAAAAAAACTGTTTGCTGTAACTGATTCTAAAGTGTGAGCTGGAGTTTGGCTTCAATTTCTTAGTGTATCTAAATCTGCTAATACATTTAACACCTCCCCCCCAGCCTGACAATGCTGCTGTCTGCTGTGCCTTTTTGGGGTTCTGCACTTCCAGGACCCACTTTAAGGCTGGGTTTACATATTTGCAACTGCGGGTTGCAGTCTGGTGTCCTATGCGTTTCCTTTCACTGGTTCAGGTGTGATTCCTGTGCAAATTTTTCCCTGAATTTGCACCTGAACTGGACCCAAAAAAGCACAGGACCCTTTTCAAAGCCTCGTCGCAGCCGCCCCGGACATGTGTGAACCGGCTCCATTGAGAGCCGGTCACACTCACATGTTATGCGAATTGGATGCGGTTAAAAACGCATCCAATTCGCATATATGTGTGAACCCGCCTTACTCTTTTGAAAAGCAGGAGTTAACAATTTGAGTTTTAATGAACTAAACTTAGAACGTGTCTTAGCTAGCTATAAACCATAGTAAATAGATTAGAGTTCGGGCTATAGACACAATGCACTGAGTGTAAAATTATCTTTTCTTTTCCTTCTTCCGCCCAAAACATACATATGCGTTGAACATGTTATCTTAGGTGCACACATGCCACATGCCCTTCTCCTACGTGTCATGTTTGGTTGTATACAAATGCACCTTACGTCACAGACCCAGCTTGTTTGGTGCTATTCAGCAAATTTTTTTTTTTTTTCTTAAAAAATCTAAATAATTGAAGGATTTAAAGCCTCTCCTGTATTTCTGCTGCCCCAAAAAATGTATTAGAGGTTCCCAGCTTTGTTTATTTTCATCTCAAATCTAAGATTAACCCCTTCTTCACGCCTAAGGGGGAAACAAATCTAAATGCCTAAAGCACACGTTTGACACGTGTTAGTAAAACTGTGTAATATCGTCACAACTACTTTGTGCATCCAGGTGGAATATACTTTGTTTTTTGTTAGGAAAAATTGGGCTTTCTTTTGGTGGTAAAAGGTAATAGATATGTTATGTTTTTATTTATTATAAAAGGAAAACTGGCCCAAAAAAGTAAGGAAAAAATAAAAATTTTTGAAAATTAAATTGTATTTTTCTTGCTATTATCATAATTTACTACCAAAGAACAACCCAAAATAAGTTCTCCTGCTCCTGACGATTGCAGTGATATCACATATGTGTATGTTGGTTGTTTGACCTGTAAAAACTGTAAAAGCCTTAAAAACAATAGTGCACATTTTGCATTTTTTTTATCCTGCCTAAAACACACTGACACTCATACTAATAATAAAAAAAAAGAAGGCACTGATGAGGCTGCACTGATAGGAGGCACTGGTGGGCACTGATGGGCACTGAGAGGTGGCACTGATAGGCCGCACTGACATGTGACACTGATGAGGAGGCACTGATTTGCAGCACTGATGAGCACTGATTGGCAGCACTGGTGGGCACTCATTGGCAGCACTGGTGGGCACTGGAAGGACTGCACTGATAATCAGGATAATCAAAGCCGATGTCCCTTTAACACAAGCCGATTATCGGCTCTCTTCTTCTCGCCTCACGCTGTCAATGATAACCGGCTTGTGTTTACATTCTGTGATCAGCTGTCATTAGACACAGCTGTGATTGGCCCTTTACCCCGATCTGTGAGTCCGAAAGGTCACGGGAGGATGTCCATGAACGCCCCTCCCGACAAACAAAGCCCGCACTGTAGCCATCTTTCGGCTATAGCGCGGGCAGGAAGTAGTTAATAAATACCTTTGTGGGTGGGTGCAGAGTGGTGCGTGTAGTCAGAGTATAACAGTTCACAACAAGCTCAGCGGGAAGGTAGCCTGACTGGGAACACTCACGGATGAACAGGTTATTGCAAAGCAAGGGGGTGGAACACCGCCTAGCTTGTCCATGCCCAAGCAAGGAGTTTTCCAGGAAAAGAGGCAGATCTCTAGGCTTTCCCAACTATAGGCATTCCGCACTTACCTGAGATCGAAGCCCCAGCAGCCGTCCTCGTACCCCGCTCCGGTGGCCGACATCGCTCCCAGAGTTACTTCCGGGTATCGCGGGCTCCGGCACTGTGATTAGCCAGAGCCGCGATGACGTCACTCCCGCACATGCGCATGGGAGCCACAGTATAACTGGAGCAACGGCACGTACTGCCATTGCTTCAGTGAGCATGTGCAAATGACGTTGGCACATGCAAATACAGGGGATATCTCCTAAACCGTGCAGGTTTAGGAGATATCTGATGTAGCTACAGGTAAGCCTAATTATAGGTGTAGCGGGGTTCTACCCCTTTTTCTGGTAGAGACTACATCTCCCATGATTCCCCAGGCCCCCGGGCTGCTGACTTCCGCCCGGGAGGCTGCTGGGGGAGATGATAAAAGGGAAGAGCGGAGACCGCCTCTTCCTCTTGGGACATTTCCTCTTCAGAGGCCTGACAGGACTGGCCTGCCTCTGCTGACAGAGCGTGTGACGCGGAGACTGCAGCCAGCAGAGACACCTGTGCGGACCGGAGCTGAAGGCCTGAAGCCTGGGCCTTGCAGCCGATGGAGTGAGACTCCCACCCCTCACTTTCCACAGCAGCGGAGCGGAGACTTCCCCTTACTGTCGGTCGGACGGAGCTGATGACCGGAGTTCAGGGCTGTGACTGAGGAGACCGGACGCCGCCATTGAAGAGACCAGAGCCGCCATTAGAGGGACCGGATCGGAGGACGGTACCCCAAGGATTGGTGAGAGAGCCTGTAGGCTCAATCCTGCATTGACACACAAGTTTTATGCCTATTGAACTGCCTAGGCGCAATTTACCTCAGAGCAGCAATGTTACTTTTTGTGGATTACAAATGACACCATTTAAAGCTACATGTGCACCACCTCTACAGATTTATTGCCGGTGAAGAACACTGTACTAGTACAAGGACTGAGCTCTATTACTAGGGATCAGGCCTGGTCCGTTAGGTAGGCGCAGATAGATTTATTGCACCTCAGGGGTGCATAGCAGACGGTCGCCACGCTTGGCGCTCCGTTTCCCCATTGTTAGATTCATATACCTGTGTACATGTTTAAAGTGCATATTGCAGGGACCTGCTAAAGTATTGTGAGATATATGTTCAAATGCATGTTGCTATTCTTTTTTCCTTACTGCCAAAGTAAAGCCAGTTATTCTTATTTCAGCAGTCTGCTTGTGAGTTCATACCAATTACACTTAGAGTATAAGCTAAGTTTTATGTGCATAGGGACGTACCCCTTTACTAACTGTGCCAGAGTGGGTAGAGCCAAATTGCCGGGGGTTGGTGGAGCTGTACTCAGGGACCCAAAACAAACCAGCGGCTCTCTTAACTGGGGGTAGCGCTACATAGGCTTACCTGTAGCAAAAAGTGGTTGTAAAAGGTTTACAACCACTTTAAAAAGACTCTGCCTGACCCAAGATGGCCACCAGAGTCACAGGGGCTGTTAGCTTCCAACCAGATCGCTGCCCCAGTGACCCAGGCCAGGAAACCCCAAAGGAATCAGGTTCCTCTGGACTTCTTCTCCCTCTGCTCTGCCACTGCAGTTGAGTGCCAACTGTAGTGGAGAAATTAAACAGCACCTGCCTACAACTTGGACATGTTTTTTTTATATTTTATATATTTATATTTTATATATTTTATATTTTATATATAAGCTGTCAAATGTAAAAAATGTTAAGAAAAATTTTTTTTTTGTTGTTTTACACATCACAGTTTTTAATTTAATTTTTTTTTCTGTATTGTTCTGTGATATCTGCAGCCTCTGGGCTTCAACTATAATGTGCATCTCTCTGTGTGATGCACAGTGACAGCTACAGCCAGAAGCTTTGGTTGTAAACAAAGCCATGTGATCACTAGGATTAGCTACCTTTGGTTTCTGATATTGGCATCTGATCCTGCTTGTGGTGGACTGTGATGGTAAATTATTGTCCCTTATCCTGGCAGTGGTTTAAATACTCTCAAAAAGTTTAGCGCTTATGAGACACACGAACCAGTGAGTGTATTGATTTTATATTTCTGTTTCAATATTTTTTATTGAAATTTCAAGAATCGTAGCAAGCCATGATTTTCCCACAAAGGATTGATTTTATATTTCAATAATTGTTTTTAAAAAAGATTCTCACTATTTGAGTTCTTTATCTATTTGACATGGGCTGGAGCTGAAGACAAGAGTGTAGAAAAGTAATTCTGGATCCTGATTCAGATAAGAGCTATTAGAACTTTTTACAGCCAAAAGGTCAATTTTCTTTATTAAGTGATCTATTTATGTTGGGATTTGTCTACTCATAGCAAGGTGGTGGCTGGAACAGCGTAGTTTTTTATTTCCTGAACACATTATATTGGATTGTACAACTTTTTGAAGAATACTAACTACAGAGACTTTAGTTACATCATGGGGATTTTTATTTGACGACGGTTCTTCAAAGAAGACAATATAGGTATTGTTATATTATTTAGTCACGTATTATTTTGTTTTTTGATTATGTGGTGTAAAGTTATATTTTAACAAGGTGTGTACTACATCCTTTACATATACAGTAAAACCTTGGATTGAGAGTAACTTGGTTTGAGAGCGTTTTGCAAGACAAGCAAAATGTTTAATACATTTTGACTTGATATTAAAGGGATGTCTTGATATACAAGTAGCGTCATGTCACAACTGAGTATAAAACAGAACAGAGGCGCCTCTAAGTGTAGCAATATGGTTACATTTAATGAAGAACATTTATCAAGTCACATGCTTGATGATTAAAAAAGGCACATCTAAGTATGCAGGCATCCGGGGTAAAGCTGTCCACATAGACCATTCTCCTCACCGCCCTCCTCATCGTCCCTTCCACGCTGCGCTCCATGAGCGCTTCAAGCCTCGCTTTCACATCGCTCTACTGCAGGGTAGTCTTCCCGGTCACGATTGCAGACTGACAACGGTGAGAGACGGTGGTGAGGATGACGGTCTATGTGGACAGCTTTACCCCGGGTGCCTGCATACTTAGATGTGCCTGTTTTAATAATCAACCATGAGAGCTGCTAAATGTTGCACCTTCATTAAATATAACCATATTGCTACACTTAGAGGCGCCTCTCTTCTCTTTTATACTCTGTAGCTCCTGCTGGATTTTGCTTCTAATCCCCTTGTGGAGGCTGACATTTGTGGATGGACATTTTTCGGTTACACAACCTATCACATTGCCAGGGCTGATCCTAGGGTAACAGATGCCCGGGTGCGGAAATATTTCTGGCGCCCCCACGTGGGCGTGGTCATCTTACTAACTCCCCCCACTTAACAAATGTTTCTATGGCTACGACTCAAACCCAGAGATGCTCCCCTAAGAAGTCTTCATTACCCTGGGATCCTCCCATGATCTTTTAACAATAAAGAAAATGAGTACACTAATGGGACCTGGAGGGGGGTCTCTCTAATGCACACAGAGGGGGCTTCTGTTAGAGACTCTGTTAGAAAGAGCCCCCAGACATACTACAAGAGATGATCAGAGACTGCACACATAGTACAAGGAAGGTCAGACACTGCAGACATAGTACAGGAGAAGGTCAGAGACTGCAGACATAGTACAAGAGATGGTCAGACTGCAGACATAGTACAGGAGAAGGTCAGAGACTGCAGACATAGTACAGGAGAAGGTCAGAGACTGCAGACATAGTACAGGAGATGGTCAGAGACTGCAGACATAGTACAGGAGATGGTCAGAGACTGCAGACATAGTACAGGAGATGGTCAGAGACTGCAGACATAGTACAGGAGATGGTCAGAGACTGCAGACATAGTACAGGAGATGGTCAGAGACTGCAGACATAGTACAGGAGATGGTCAGAGACTGCAGTTCCTAAGGATGGAAGTAGATAATGGCCGAACAGACCCGGCAATACAGCAACATCAGTTCTTCTGATCAGGAGTCAGCTCACTCTGGGTTGCCCGTGGCGACTCCGCTGGGTAGTGCTCAGATCTCTATTCTGGCAATGACTCCCTTCCTTTCTTCACCAGGGATGACGCCAGTCTGTGCGGCTTTCCCTCTGGTGGCACAGGGCAGCGGGGTTCTCTTTCTGATGATGTCCCCTCAGCACTTCCTCTCCCTGGAGTCCTGGGTGTACTTTACCGGCATCCTGGAGCTCTGTCTCCCCCCCTCTTATTCAGCTTAGCATGCTGTGTGGGTTGCAGTTTCCGGGTCACAATGGGGCCGCCAGTCCACGGCACTACATGTCCCACAATCCTCTTCTCTGCTCCTTTTTATTGTATTTCTTCCCTGGCCAATATGAAGAAGGGAGAAGAAACATAGCGGGCAGCTGACCTGGCAAGTACAGCAGTGCGAGGAGGAGAGGGAGGGTGGGGTCTAAGAGCCCGCAGCTGCTCTCTCTCCACTCAGACACGGGCGATCCGTTCTCCGGCTGCTTCGCTCTCCTCCTCTGACAGGAGGAGGGAGGGGGATGGGCAGTAAACACAGAGAGCCCTCTTCCCGGTGGCACAGTCTCTTCTGTCCTGGTCCACTCCTGCATACCTCCCCAGGGATATTCTGGGGAGAGCATGCGCAGCTTACATCAAAGTGCCCAACAGAGCCCCCCCACAGCAGGTGTCCCCCATCAGAGCCCCAATCCACAGCAGGTGTCCCCCATCAGAGCCCCCCACAGCAGGTGTCCCCCCATTAGAGTCTGTCCCCATCAGAGCCCCTCCCCCCACAGAAGGTGTTCCCCATCAGAGCCACCCCCCACAGCAGGTGTTCCCCATCAGAGCCCCCCCAGCAGGTGTCCCCATCAGAGCCCCCCCCCCCACAGCAGGTGTCCCTCATCAGAGCCCCCCACAGCAGGTGTCCCCATCAGAGCCCCCCCACAGAAGGTGTTCCCCATCAGAGCCCCCCCGCCACAGCAGGTGTCCCCCATCAGAGCCCCCCCCCACAGCAAGTGTCCCCCATCAGAGCCCCCCCCCCACATCAAGTGTCCCCCATCAGAGCCCCCCCCCACAGCAAGTGTCCCCCATCAGAGCCCCCCCCACATCAAGTGTCCCCCATCAGAGCCCCCCCCCACAGCAAGTGTCCCCCATCAGAGCTCCCCCACAGCAGGTGTCCCCCATCAGAGCCCCCCCACAGCAGGTGTCCCCCATCAGAGCCCCCCCACAGCAGGTGTCCCCCATCAGAGCCCCCCCACAGCAGGTGTCCCCCATCAGAGCCCCCCACAGCAGGTGTCCCCATCAGAGCCCCCCACAGCAGGTGTCCCCATCAGAGCCCCCCCCCACAGCAGATGTCCCCCATCAGAGCCCCCCCCACAGCAGGTGTCCCCCACCAGAGCCCCCCCACAGAAGGTGTCCCCCATCAGAGCCCCCCCACAGCAAGTGTCCCCCATCAGAGCCCCCCCCCCCACAGCAGGTGTCCCCCATCAGAGCCCCCCACAGCAGCAGGTGTCCCCATCAGAGCCCCCCCACAGCAGGTGTTCCCCCATTAGAGCCCCCCCCACAGCAGGTGTCCCCCATCAGAGCCCCCCCCACAGCAGGTGTCCCCCATCAGAGCCCCCCCACAGCAGGTGTCCCCCATCAGAGCCCCCCCACAGCAGGTGTCCCCCATCAGAGCCCCCCCACAGCAGATGTCCCCCATCAGAGCCCCCCACAGCAGGTGTCCCCCATCACAGCCCCCCCCCCACAGCAGGTGTCCCCCATCAGAGCCCCCCCCCACAGCAGGTGTCCCCCATCAGAGCCCCCCCACAGCAGGTGTCCTACATCAGGTGTCCCCATAGATCAGTACCTGTCCAATAGATCCCGGTAGCTCGGGCGCGCTTGGAGCAGAAGCACCGTGCACATTGCAGAGGGGTGTGGTATGTCTGGTTACTAGGAGGGCGGCACTGGAACAGCATTTCTGGGAGTGCACTGGGGATGATTGGCAGCAGCTCCGGCCAACCCAGAAGAGAAGAGCCGACACACGCAGAGGCAGCGGGGCAGACAGGAGACTGCTCAACGCGCACCGGATTAGTGGAGTCTAGTACCAAAACGTGTTCCGGTACTAGGCTCCACAGAGGTACTCAGCAAGTATTCCGGGGACAGCGGGAGCGGTATGCGCTCTTGTCAGTTGCTGGCGGGATGGGGAACCTCAGCACCCACTACATGCGCTTCACCTCCGCCTCTGGACACAGATGAGGAGGAGGGGGTGGAGCAGCACTCTGGAGCTTCGGCGCCCCCACCTCTGCGGCGCCTGGGTGCGGAGCACCCCACGCACCCTGCCTAGGATCGGCCCTGCACATTGCTATAATCTTTTTATATGGACTATAAACTGAAGGACTTCTGATAAATGGTTGTGGAACAAATCATCTGAGTTTCCATTTTTTCTTATGGGGAAATTCACTTTGATATACAAGTGCTTTGGATTACAAGCATGTTTCGGAATGAATTATGCTCGCAATCCAAGTTTTTACTGTACAGATTTTTATTTTACAGTGTTTGTGGACACTTGTGGACACTTGGGTAGTGAAAATGTCTTTGACTTCCTCGGAATGGCTCAGGTGGAGAGACAGGTGGATGATTTCATAACCTCCACCTCACAAGAGGAAGTCTTGTATTCATTTATAAAATACAAAGCCTCCTGTGAATGGCTGAGTAGCCCTTAACCTGACTCGATTTTGTTCCTGAAACCGGAAGTCCCCGTACTACTGCCAGAATACAGAGCTACGTATACACTACATGTAGCGGATGTTGCATACAGTTTATATAGCACTCCCAGCCAGCGCATGTATAAGCAGCGGCGGCCGTCCATGCGCCCGGCCCCTAATTTACATGCAGGTGATTAGAGCCTGAGACTCTAATTGGCTTCACAAAATTGTGGGCTTGGGCCCAGAGCACTGCGCCCGGAGCACACCCAGTTGTGTGACAATAGCAAATCAATATACGCTATTGTTTTCCTGATTCTCCTCCTGGCCAAACCTGGCTTAGGAAGCGGGTCCTGAGACCTGATTGGCTGAGAGGAGGGAGGAGACACTGTGAAGGCAGCACCGCCGTGGAGCCGAGGAAGGGGGAGACACAGGGAGAAGCCGCCGCCCAGATGAAGCACCCAGGTTTGCAACATCTGGGTTGCATACTGTGCATAACATATCCCTAAATGCTGCACTCTGTACATAGCGCACTCCTGAACCCTGCATTATGTACGTAGCGCACTCTTGAACTCTGCACTCTGTACATAACACACCCCTGAAGCCTGCACTCTGTACATAGTGTAATCCCGAACTTTGCACTCTGTATCTAGCAAAATTCTGAACTCTGCACTCTGTACATAACATACTCCTAAACCCTGCAATCTCTGCATAGCGCACCTCTGAACTCTGTACAGAACACACCCCTGAACCCTGCCCTCTTTACATAATGCACCCCTGAACTCTGCACCCTGTACATAGCGCACTCCTGAACTCTGCACTCTGTACATAGCGCACTCCTGAACTCTGTACATAGCGCACTCCTGAACTCTGCACTCTGTTCATAGGCCACCCCAGATGCAACTGGCCTTTTGAGGGAAACCATGCTGATGCGGCCCGCAATGAAACTGAGTTTGACAATCCTGCTTTAATATATCAGTGCTATATTCCTACAGATGTTGGATTTGCCTTCTACTACTTTCGCTTAATGCTGAAGTCTAGTGTATCGGGGACACTATAAGGAGCCAGAACACCTGTTTTTGGAATCCATGTGCAATTCACGGATCTGTTCCTCGATTTGAATGCTGCCACTTGTTCCCTATTTCCTACCTGCACAATTATCATGCTTCTTGCTTTGTTCTTCCTGAATAACTTGATTTGTACACTATTTTTTTCTGTAAAGTTTATGAGGTGTTCTCCTTTCTTTAACTAAAGAGTGTTAAAAAAAAAAAAAAAAAAAGAGGCGCTAACCATTATGTGATGAATTTAAATAAATTATGCATAATTCCTGTGAAGTAAAAGCCGCTTGTTCCTGTAACATTTTTTTTTTCATTATATCCTTCTGTTGTAAAAGATCATAATCTTGAAAAAACACCATAACTAGACAATACGTCTGCAATTACTTTGATTCAGCCCTATGAATGAGATAAAAACTTGTGTTTCCTTAACATCAAGGTCCCAATAAACCTAGATATCTGGAAAGCAAGCAAAAGGTTTGGTTACAATAAAATGTTTAATTCTTTTTATGAAATCTCCAGATTTAAAATTCTAACATTTCCTTTTAGTTTTGAATAGAGTGGGGAAAAGGTTGCAGTCTCTGCTGCCATTATATTGCTGTATCTGTAAGGGATTTACTCCCACAATGTCTGACTATATTACTTTTAAAGTTGATTCGCTCTTAAAGCGGAGTTCCACCCTAAAGTGGAACTTCCGCTCATCAGAACCCTCCCCCCCTCCGGTGTCACATTTGGCACCTTTCAGGGGGAGGGGGGTGCAGATACCTGTCTAAGACAGGTATTTGCACCCACTTCCGGGCATAGACTCCCATGGGAGTCTATGCCTCTTCCTGTCCCGCTGCGCTGTCTGCTGGGACACACACGGGTCCCCGAGACAGCTCAGAGCATTCTCATTGCGCTACGCTACTCGCGCATGCGCAGTAGGGAACCGGGAAGTGAAGCTGCAACGCTTCACTTCCTGATTCCCTCAACGAGAATGGCGGCGGCAGCAGCTGAGAACCGATCGATTTCTCGGCTTCGGCTGCCGACATCGCTGGACCCTGGAAGAGGTAAATGTCCATTTATTAAAAGTCCGCAGCTGCAGTATCTGTAGCTGCTGGCTTTTTAATATTTTTTTTTTTTTTGGTGCAATCCCTCTTTAACTAGTACAGCTTGGTCTAAGCTGCCCTCTGTTATATGTAGGACCAATCTTATCAAAATGGTGTGGATGCCACAACTATTGTATATTACATACATATATAATGCCCCCATCTGGATATACCAAAGGGTATTTCGAAAAACCAGATACCTATTTGTGGATCTAATTTGTAAGAAGAAAGCCTAGGATCAGATTGTCAGACTGTCAATTAGTTTAGCAGATTGCCGGTAGGAAGCATTATCTCTACAAGATCCCATCCAAAGGATATTCTTATCTCAAGTATCTCCAGACCCCCTAGTCTGGTGCCCCCTGGACACTTCCAAACTAAGCAGCAGTATCCCGACTTTTTATTGATTCACAAAATCTGGAAACAATCAGGTAAATCCTCAATCGTTTTAATTCCTTCCACAATTCCCAAAATGGTGGCCCCTCCAGGTACTATCAATAGGGGTGTGACCAGCTCTTGTATCACGTCTGCAGTACCACCATCTTTTGTATCACTACACTCTTAGTGGCAGTGAGCTCTAAAGTACATCTGCGATGTGGAGAGAGATGGAGGCAGGACGTAGGTGACATAGACTAGGACCAGTGGATGGCAGCACTGGAAGGAATACTTTCCGTATCTCTCCATCTCAGAAACTGACACAGCTATTTAACCTACATAGGGTATACTATACCACTCAAAAACTGTTGGCTCAGGTGCACCGAAATTATTTTAATCCATAGAGTGAGGGGGAAAAAAAAGATCCCCTGCTGATTTTGTACATTTGCCCACTGACAAAGAAATGATTAGTCTATAATTTTAATGGTAGGTTTATTTTAACAGTGAGAGACCTAATAAAACAACAAAAATATCCAGAAAAACGCATTTCAAAAAAGTTATAAATTGATTTGCATTTTAATGAGTGAAAAGTATCTGACCCCTTTGCAGAATATGACTTAGTACTTAATGGCAAAACCCTTGTTGGCAATCACAGATGTCAGACGTTTCTTGTAGTTGGCCACCAGGTTTGCACACATCTCAGAAGGGATTTTGTCCCACTCCTCTTTGCAGATCCTCTCCAAGTCATTAAGGTTTCAAGGCTGAGGTTTGCTAACTCGAACCTTCAGCTCCCTCCACATATGTTCTATGGGATTAAGGTCTGGAGACTGGCTAGGCCACTCCAGGACCCTAATGTGCTTCTTCTTGAGCCACTGCTTTGTTGCCTTGGCTGTGTGTCATTGTCATGCTGGAATACCCATCCACGACCCATTTTCATTGCCCTTCGCTGAGGGAAGGAGGTTCTCACCCAAGATTTGACGGTACATGGCCCCCTCCATCGCCCCTTTGATACGGTGACGTTGTCCTGTCCCCTTAGCATAAAAACATCCCCAAAACAAAGAGCTCGATTTTGGTCTCATCTGACCACAACACTTTCACCCAGGCCTCCTCTGAATTATTCAGATGTTCATTAGCTAATTTCAGATGGGGCAGTACATGTGCTTTCTTGAGCAGGGGGACCTTGTGGGCGCTGTAGGATTTCAGTCCTTCACGGCGTAGTTACCAGTTGTTCTCTTGGTGACTATGGTCCCAGCTGCCTTGAGATCATTGACAAGATTCTTCCGTGTAGTTCTGGGCTGATTCCTCACTGATCTGATGAACAATGTAACTCCACAAGGTGAGATCTTGCATGGAGCCCCAGACCAAAGGAAGATTGACAGTTATTTTGTGTTTCTTCCATTTGCGAATAATCGCACCAACTGTTGTCACCCTTTCACCAAGCTGCTTGGCGATGGTCTTGTAGCCCATTCCAGCCTTGTGTAGGTCTACAATCTTGTCCCTGACATCCTTGGACAGATCTTTGGTCTTGGCCATGGTGGAGAGATTGGAATCTGATTGATTGCTTCTGTGGACAGGTGTCTTTTATACAGGTAACAAGCTGAGATTAGGAGCACTCCCTGTAAGAGAATGCTCCTAATCTCAGCTCGTTACCTGTATAGAAGACACCTGGGAGCCAGAAATTTTGCTGATTGATTGTGGATCAAATAATTCCTATTTTTACTCAATAAAATGCAAATCAATTTAAAACTTTTTTGAAATGCATTTTTCTGGATGTTTTTTTTTTTTGTTATTCTGTCTCTCACTGTTAAAATAAACCTACCATTAAAATTATAGACTGATCATTTCTTTGTCAGTGGGCAAGTGTACAAAATCAGCAGGGGATCAAATACTTTTTTCCCTCACTGTGTACTCTTGTGATGTCCCAATTTTTTTAGATACTGATCAGCTATATTTCAAACTGTTTAAGACCTGTACTCTACTCCATTGTCATTTGATCCTAAAATAGCTATTATGCCTGAAGATGTCATTTCACAGTCATCCAAATTACTTATGGTGCATTTGTTCTCCCTTACTCACAATCTCATAGCACAGAGATGGCTGTCTCCTGGTCCTCCCACCTGCCTACAATGATCAAAGAAATGTAAAAAAATGCCCCTCATTAGCCTGTTCCTCCGTTCCCTCTCCAAACTTATTCAGCTGACCTGTATTATAATTTTTTACACTTATTTTTGGTTTGTGTCCCTTGCTGTGCACATGTCTCTGCACTTAAAGCTGAAATACAGGAATTTAGCCACTTTGTAAAAAAGTGCAGGTGCATGGCATCTCCTGAACTATCCCTAATATTTATATTTGACAGGTTTATTGCTCTTCCGGGAATTACACTCCAGACACTCAAGGAGGAGAGAGGCACACAGAGCAGTTATGCCCACCATTCCCCTCTGCTGCCCATTCAGAGAAGCCTTTGTATTTTTTCACATAATACAAAAGCTGCTGTGATTGGGGAGAAGGAGGGGAGCGGGCAGGCATATCATCCAGTACTAAAATTAATGCTATGTACATTGTAAGCTCTTAGCTCTGTTATTGTAAATTGTACTACTTGGGTGTAGTTCAGATGTCTGTGAACACCATTGTTTTGCATAAGGAACGACACGTGTTGCTGATATTTTGTAAGATTTATTTTAACATTATTTTGTATGCTCTGTAAACTATGTTAAATACTCAATAAATACTTGATTCAAAAAAAGTATATGGCTTACAATTATTCAGTTTTGGTGTTTCTGGTGAAGGGTACTGTTAATGCTAAACATACAAATACAGTTTTAGACAGTTGGCACTTCCAACTTTATGGCAACATTTTACACAAATCCAGGTCCAGAAAGATATGGTTGAATGAGTTTGGTATGGTGGAACTCGATCGGCCTGCACAGAGCCCCGACCTCAACTCCAATATACACCTTTAGGATGAATTGAAATGCTGAATGGTAACCAGGTCTACAAATTGCAAATTATCCTTCGGTTGAATAGGCCCATTTTGAACATATATACTTGATAACGTGGAATGCCATGCCAAACAGCTAAATACACAGTTAAAATAAATATTATGTGAAATATTTGTTCAGTAACTCCTATGATTCATACTGCCTTTCTGAATTGCATAGTCTGGATACTGATGAAATTATTCGGAATAGCAACATTTTAACTTCATAGTCCATCTGCCGATTGGACCATGAAAGAACATCTTCACACTACTAAGGTTCTTTAAGTGATTTCTTCTTCCTGTAAGCTCCCAATACCTGAAAATGTTTTAGATTGATGGGAATGTGCAGTGCTCACAGTACAGAACCCTCCACCAGTCTGATTTCTGCTGTGGGTAGGACTATAGGAACATAATAAGAAAAATAAAAGTTGAACTCAAAGCAGAAAACATTTTATTCAAATATATTCTTCAAAATTCACAAAGGATTAAAGGATATAAACCTTTTTTATGTGCACCAAATGCCTTTACCAACCTTTACCAACCTGACGTCATCTATGGGCTGCACAAGGTCCATTCTTTAAAGCAGTGGTGGTCAAATTTCTTGATATGGTTGGCATCAAGTAAAGTCCTCAACATTACAAAAGGGGCACATGGAAAATTTAGCGAATATGTTGGTGTCAGAGACAGCAGGCACACAACATATATAGCCAAAGACTAATAGTATAATACAGGAGATGGTCAGAGACTGTAGCCATAATGCCGGAGATGGTCAGATACTGCAAGCGATGGTCAGAGACTGCAGACATGACACAAGAGCTGGTCAGAGGCTGCAAACATGATCCTAGAGCTGGTCAGAGACTGCAAACATGATACAAGAGATGGCAGGACTGCAGACATGATTCAAGAGCTGGTCAGAGACTGCAAACATGATACAAGGGATGGCAGGACTGCAGACATCATTCAAGAGCTGGTCAGAGACTGCAAACATGATACAAGGGATGGCAGGACTGCAGACATGATTCAAGCGCTGGTAAGAGACTGCAAACATGATACAAAAGATGGCAGGACTGCAGACATGATGCAAGAGCTGGTCAGGGCTGCTGCAGGAGACTGTCAGAGACTGTGAACATGCTATAGGAGTTGTTGGACACTGGAGACATGATTTAGGAGACAGTCATTGACTGGAGACAAATTAAATAAGACTGCTAGAAATCACTGCTATACCATGGCTTCTCTAGAGCCTCTTCCATCCTCCCTAAGGGCCGCACAAAAAGTGCCAAAGGGCCACATGCAGCCCCCGGGGCACAAGTTGGGTACTAGGGCATTCAAGGCCACCTGCAGAAAACTATAGGAGGGGGTGGATACAAGAGTTGTTTCATGTTGGAATACTGCAAAGGCCTAGAAGAAATACACAAAGCATGTCAAGTTTCAAGTAATAATACACATGCCTTCTTAAAGGTAGACAGTATTGGACTAGTCCAGATTTGAACTTTAATTTATTTCTTTTTAATGGCTGTCATTGGAAAAAATGTTTTTTGCCTGGAGCTTACTTTGCCCTAAAATGGTACTATGTCTCCTTCAAATACTTGAAGGAGACATAGTAAACTGTCTGGCGTGCTTAACAATGAATATAAGGTAGGGGCCTATAAATTATTTTTATAGGCATGCTTTTGTGAGGCAACAGAACATGACACTGCTACTAGTAGGATATTCAGGAAACCATACATATTTTTTTTTGACAAACAAAACATCAGAAAGAAGACAGGTGCACATATTTTTGATGGGAACGGTTAACTTAAAATCCTTATGCCGTGTACACACGAGCGGATTTTCCGCTCAAGCTTGGCTTGCATACACACGGTCACACAAAAGTTCTCTGAACGCAGTGATGTACAACACTACGACAAGCCGAGAAAATTAAGTTCAATGCTTCCGAGCATGCGTCGAATTGTTTCAGAGCATGCGTAGGAATTTTGCAATCAAAACTTTTTCCGACCGAAAAATTGAGAACCTGCTCTCAATCTTTTGCTGGCAGGAATTCGGCCAGCAAAAGTCTGATGGAGCATACACCAGGTCGCATTTTCCGACCAAAAGCTCTCATCTGTCTTTTGCTGGCTGAATTTCTGATCGCGTGTACGCGGCATTAGTCTCTCTGTTTGTGAAAAAGCCTTGGTATGAACTTATACTTATTTTTTAGTTTTTTTTTTTTTTTTTTGTGCTATTTCTCATTTGGGAAGATTTCCCCTTTACTTCTTGTCCAGAAGACAATAGGATATGGGGACCAATCTCTTAAAAGTGCCTCTTAGACTCTTTCTGTTTCATTGACACCTATAACAAGGTTTGTCACCAGAAAAAACGTAGAAGTCTGTGAAAGTGCTATCCTATTCCACCATTTCCAAAAAAACGGCTTTTGAATAGACAGAATGTGGTGTGTTAATATAATAGACAACGGAAAAAAATATCATATAAACATTTTTTTCCAAACAACTCACTGCAATGCAATTCCACTATACAAAGTGTTTAGGTGCCATTTATAATAATGTATTCTTGCGCCATACAATATGCCAACCAGCCCAGTCCTCCCCTGATAGGACTGGGGGGGGGGGGAGGAAGGGGGATGTAGGGAATGATGATGATTAAAAAATAAATTAAAAAAATGATAATTAAAAAAAAAGCCGTAAAGGGCATTACAAACTAAATAAAAAAGAATCATACATCCCTGTAATGCATGTACATTTTCCCACGTTTTATCAATTTAAACACACTGCAAGCACACAAAATTACTGTTTATGTGCCATAATTATAGTGTTTTTATACAGCACCTTCCTCTTTTTACAAGACGGCACATTTTTGTGCCCTGAATTCCAAAGCATGTGGTGTCAGCCCTGCCTACTTCAGTTCTGATACAATACAAAGAACACAGCCCTCTCCTTATCTCCTCCCCTCCTCATCTCCTTGTGCATAGACAGAAAGCACAGAATGTTTTCAGCTTACCAGATTTATAGCACAATCAACAGGCATTTTTAACACTTATCAGCAGGCATGTACTGGCCATCGGGACTGCCGGGAGATTGCTAGTGGGCCGATGGCACAGAGGGCCAGTCAGGTGCAGTCCTCTCTGACAGTGAGTGATCGTGATTTCACTCCTGTCAGGAGAAGCAGCTTCCGTCATATGCATTAGGCGTTATGCTCCCTCCAGCCTGCAGGGGGAGATAGACAGCCAGCCGACTTATCTTCCTCTCTCCCCTATCACTTGTTATCACATGACTGGAGAGAGGAAGAAGAGAAGCTGCCTTCAGAACTGTGAGTAAATGTGGGAGGAGGACCCTCTGTAAGGGGGCTGGTAAAGGGACACTGATGTAAGGGGCTGGTGATGGGACTCTGAAGTAAGGGGGCTGCTGATGGGACTCTGAAGTAAGGGGGCTGCTGATGGGACTCTGATGTAAGGGGGCTCCTGTTCGGACACTGATGAATGGGGGCTGGTGATGGGACACTGATGTAAGGGGCTGGTGATCGGACTATGATGAAAGGGGGCTGCTGATGGGACTCTGATGAAAGGGGGCTGCTGATGGGACTCTGATGAAAGGGGGCTGCTTTTGGGACTCTGATGTAAGGGGGCCGGTCTGGATGAAGTCCAGGGCCAAATTTCTGTCCCAGTCCAGCCCTGCTTATCAGACAGATTAAAAAAAAGCTAGAGTTAGTTACCTGCTAACTCCATTTCCATTAATCTTCCAGGACAGCACATGAGAAAGTGTCTCCACTCACCTAAAACAGGAAACACATCATCCACAATCAAATAAAAAGAGCACATTCACCCAGAGTCCTCAGTAGTAAGGAAGAACCAAAGGCAACTAATGGAATAACATAATACCATATTAACCCAATACAACACAGAATATAGGGCGGGGGTCCATGCTATCCTGAAAGATTAATGGAAATGGTAACTAACTCTAGCTTTCCCATTTCATCTTCCAGAACAGCACATGAGAGGACCTATTAGAGTGGGCTACTGTTTCCAGGAACAACAGTGCCTTGCAAAAGTATCTATCCCCTTGGCTTTTGACCTATTTTGTTACATTACAGCCTTTAGTTCAATGTTTTTTTTAATCCAAATTATATGTGATGGATCAGAACACAATAGTCTAAGTTGGTGAAGTAAAATTAGAAAAATATATACATAAAACTATTTTTCAGAAATAAAAAACTGATAATTGGCATGTCCGTATGTAATCACCCCCTTTGTTATGAAGCCCATAAAAAGCTCTGGTGTAACCAATTACCTTCAGAAGTCACATAATTAGTGAAATGATGTCCACCTGTGTGCAATCTAAGTGTCACATGATTTGTCATTACATATACACACCTTTTTGAAATGCCCCAGAGGCTGCAACACCTAAGCAAGAGGCACCACTAACCAAACACTGCCATTGTCAGGACAATTTACAAGTGAGCGCTGCGCGTCGATTGCCTGTGCGCATGCGCGGCGGAACGGCACTCCGGCGCATGCGCACTCGCGGCTCAGCGCTCCGACGTACGCACATGCGCACTGGCGCACGCCTGAGCGTCCCTGGGCGTCAGAGCATCACGTGACCACTCACACCGCCCTTTTAAGGAAGTGCCTGAGATCAGTCCAGCGCTGGCTTGTCTTCAGCTTCCTGCCAAAGCTCCGTTCCTGCTTCCTGTATCCTGTTTGCCTGATTACCTGATTTGACCCGGATTTGCCTTTTGACCTTGCTGCCTTCTCTTGCCCTTGACCTTTGGACTGTATACTGGACTTACCGCTTGCTTGCCTCTGGCCCCTTGAACCTCTGCTTGTGACCCGGATTTGTTTGCTGTCTCCTGCCCTGAATATCTGCCTGTGACCCGGACCTGCCTGTCTTCAGTCCTGTACCTGCACCTGTGTTCTGGAACCTCCCAGTGCCTTCCTGACCCCAGCACCTGGCTCCCTCTTCAGTCCTCATCCTCTGGTTGGGTAGCCTGTGCCTCTTTGTGCCATTCACCCCCTGTCTCACCTCCAGGGGGCAGACTGCGCTCAGTTGCAAGGGTGAACCACTCTCGGCATTTCGGCCTCGGTAAGTACGCACCTGACAGCCATGAAGACCAAGGAACTCTCCAAACAAGTAAGGGACAATGTTGTTAAGAAGTACACGTCAGGGTTAGGTTATAAAAAAATATCCAAATCTTTGATGATCCCTAGGAGCACCATCAAATCTATCATAACCAAATGGAAAGAACATGGCACAACAGCAAACCTGCCAAGAGACGGCCGCACACCAAAACTCACGGACTGGGTAAGGGCATTAATCAGAGAGGCAGCACAGAGATCTAAAGTAACCCTGGAGGAGCTGCAGAGTTCCACAGCAGAGACTGGAGTATCTGTACATAGGACGACAATAAGCCGTACGCTCCATAGAGTTGGGCTTTATGGCAAAGTGGCCAGAAGAAAGCCATTACTTTCAGCAAAAAACAAAATGGCACGTTTTGAGTTTGCGAAAAGGCATGTGGGAGACTCCCAAAATGTATGGAGGAAGGTGCTCTGGTCTAATGAGACCAAAATTGAACTTTTTGGCCATCAAAGAAAACGTTATGTCTGGCGCAAACCCAACACATCACATCACCCAATGAACACCATCCCATGTTTTTCAGCAGTTGGGACTGGGAAACCGGTCAGAGTTGAGGGAAAGATGGATGGTGCTAAATACAGGGGGATATTCTTGAGCAAAACCTGTACCACTCTGTGTGTGATTTGAGGCTAGGACGGAGGTTCACCTTCCAGCAGGACAATGACGAAATCCCACTATGCGTTTATCCCAGACTGGTTACTTTATAATAGATCTGAGGTTCTGAATTACTAGGCTTCCTCCCTGGTGTATGTGGATAATGGCAGAAAATTGTGTTCAGACAAGAAAAAGGGGTGCTCTGGGGGGGGGGGGGGGGGGGGGGGCTGCTGCAACACAGAAGGTTTTTAGCCCTAATGCATAGACTGCATTAAGGTGAAAAATTGTGAGGGTTTACAACTCCTTTAAGAAACCAAAAGGGGGCCAAATAAGAAGCTCATTGGTAAGGTTTACATACACTTTAACCAGTTCGAGACCGCCCACCACACATCTACTGTGTGTCTACTTATGTACCTGTAAGTTGTGGCTTCTTCTGGGTCTGGGGTGCCTGCGCGTGCCGCCGACAACCCACTCCTGCTGTGATTGGACACAGCTGGAGCCAATCAGTGCGTCCGGCGAACGCGATGTCCACTGGGATCCACTGATCGTTGACAGGAGAGGCAGAATGACAGTCTGCCGATGTAAACAAGTTAGACTGCCATTCTATCAAAGAGAAACATGGAGATCTTGTGTTTCTGCTAAGCAGGGACACAGATCTCTCGCTCTCCCTGCAGTTAAGCCATTCCCCACACAGTTAGAAAGCACTCCCTAGGACCTCACTGATCCCCCCAATGTTAACCCCTTTCCTGCCAGTGTCATTAGAGTGCATTTTTTTAGCACCGATCGCAGTATTGTTGTCACTGGTCCCCAGAAAGTGTCACTTAGTGTCCGATTTGTCCGCTGCAATGTTGTAGTTCCGCTAAAAATTGCTAATCGCCACCAATACTAGTAAAAATTAAAATATCCCATAGTTTGCAGACACAGGAAGGATTCCCTCAGCAACACAAATGGGTGCTGCCATCAGAATACAATGTCCCGAGAGGTGGAACTCCTCCATTCACATTCTTTAGTTCATTTTTATCTTTTTGGAGGTAGCCAGCTTATAACCCAAAGAGCAAGGTCCATAAAGACATGTATGAGTGAGTTTGGGGTGGAGGAACTTGACTGGCCTGCACAGAGTCCTGACCTCAACCCGATAGAACATCTTTGGGATGAATCGGAGCTGAGACTGCGAGCCAGGCTTTCTTGTCCAACATCAGTGCCTGACCTCACAAATGCGCTTTTGGAAGAATGGTCAAACATTCCCATAGACACACTCCTAAACCTTGTGGACAGCCTTCCCAGAAGAGTTGAAGCCATTATAGCTGCAAAGGGTAGGCCAACTCAATACTGAACTCTACAGGTGAAGACTGGAAGGCCATTAAAGTTCATGTGTTTGTAATTACAGGTGTCCCAATACTTTTATAGTATATAGTTTATAGTGTATCTGATGCTAGTTCCACTTTAAGCCTTGTGTTGCTCTGATATCCTCCTGGAACTGACTGATCCGGGAGATTCTATGGCCGAAACCTGGGATGTTCTACATAGGTCCTCTCTGAATGGATTTCCCTCTCTACCCTCTTGGGCAGGGATCTCCATCTACAGCCCTCCAGCTTTTGCGGAACAAGACATCCCATGAGGAATTGTAAAACTCTGACATTCACAGACATGACTAGGCATGATAGGAAATGTAGTTCCTGAACAACTGGAGGGCCATAGTTTGGAGACCCCTGCTCTTGGGTATTAAACCCTAAAACAAAAAAATATTATATTGCAACTTTCCTCAGAAGCGGTGTCTGCATTCGTTTTCTTTTCTTAAGGTTTTTTCTATGACATCTAGAAAATGTTGGATTTTCTCACCACTTGTTATAGTGACCTTTACACACCACTTTTACCTACAGGTAAGCCTATAATAAGGTGTACCTGTAGGTACTGTGAATATCTCCTAAACGTGCACTGTTTAGGAGATATTCACTCTATCAGCATGTGCCAATATTATGGGCACATGCACACTAAAGAAACGGCACGCTCATGCAGTTTCTTCAGCTGCTGTGCCATTACCGGTGGCTCCTGCGCGCATCTGTGACGTCATTGAGGCTCCAGCCAATCACATCGCTGGGGCACAGAAATAACTCTGGGAGACATGTCGCCAGTCACTTCTGTGTGCCAGGACAGCTGCGGGGGCTTTGATCTAACGTATTTCATAATGAGCTAGTATGCTATGCATACTAACTCATGCCTATGTCTTGCAGGTTTTATTTTCTCTACTCCTTGGGTTTACAACCACTTTAAGTTGGTTAGTTTATTATCATATTTGGAAAAAGCAGCGCACTTGCCTTGAGGTGTGTCAGGATGTGGCATTGCCAAGATGCTTGACAGACAAACGCGTGACGCAATGTAGATCTTGTGGGTAAATAACCTTCGCAAGCCTCCTAATTTCTTCTAATGTCTCTTGCAATATTTGTGTTGTGGGAAGCTGACTGTCAAGTTCAGAATAGAGAAGTTGGAAGAGTTCTGCAGGCAGACAGTTGTCATTCTAAGCTCTGTATGTGAATGTTGCAAGAATTAAGATTTATGAAATAGGTAGAAGGCCACAGACTGCTGTAATAAAAAGCCAAGTTGAACTAGAAAGACATAATATCAGTAGTGCCCAATGTTATCATTGAAGAAAAGGAAATAATTTTTAAGTTGCTCATGCAAACTAATCAGTAAAGTCAACTGTGTATTGTCTTTCTATATACAGGCATACCCCACTTTTAAGTACGCAATGGGGTTTATTTGCTAAAGCTGAAAAGTGCAAAATCAGGCTCACTTCTGCGTAGAAACCAATGAGCTTCTAACCTCGGCTTGTTCAATTAAGCTTTGGTAATAAATCCTAGAAGCTCATTGGTTTCTATGCAGAAGTGAGCCTGATTTTGCACTTCCCAGCTTTAGTAAATAAACCCCATTGTGTACTTAAAAGTGGGGTATGCCTGGTACATTAATAATGTACTGTATGCTGGTTAAAATAGCACTTGGCAAATTCATTTGGATACAATAAGGGGAATTAACAAAGAGTAGTGCTAGCAGAATCTTGCACTAATCTAAACATAAAAAAATGGCACCAATGCTGCTCCAAATTAACAAAAAGGGCGCAAG
Organism: Lithobates sylvaticus; assembly: GCA_028564925.1. NCBI lineage: Eukaryota > Metazoa > Chordata > Amphibia > Anura > Ranidae > Lithobates > Lithobates sylvaticus. Next base: position 90,954,901 of record CM053038.1, read on the forward strand.
CCCCTTTGTTAATTTGGAGCAATCACTTATCTGTAGCTAGCACTTTCTTCCAGAGTTGTAGGCTGACAGAATCATACCTTCCCAGCAGGACCTACACTGATACTGGCCCCTTGTGCTGTATCCGTATCTCTGGCAACCTCCTTTGGAATTCCTCTTCCATGGCGGCTAGTATCTGTACCTATCCTCTCCTGCTATCCAGACCTTGGATCCTGGTGGTGGTTTGGATGTCTTCACAGCCAGGAAGCATGATCCCACCACTGCCAATCAATTGTGATGGGCCCTGTACTCAAGATGAGTCTGCCCGCCGTAAATGCTTCCTCTGTCTGGTACCACACGATCCAAGATCCCTCAGAGCATCCTGTCATTAGCCGTAACTCAATGTTGGGTGAAAACAACAAACTCTTTATTCAAAACACATGTAACAACAGACAACTCAGGGACAATCCCCCCCTCCCTTGGATTCAGGGCGGGGTAAATGTCAGGTCACCTGAGAACAGGTGACAGATGCACTCCGTAGGAGTCAGAAGTGCACCGCTAAGATAGTGGACCCTAGGACTGACTGCTGCAGACAGTACCCAGGGAGGTTCAGGAAGCAGGTTTACTGGATCACTAACACAGATCCCAGTGGGAGCTAGAGCATAGATTCCCCAGGGTGCGGAGTCTAAGAGCCAACAGGTGTTCACCGGAGCCTCTAGTGGTGAGGATGGACTGCGCTGCAGTCTGGCTTTAGGTCGCGGTCCCCAGGGTCTCACAGCTCACACTAACGGTAGACTACAGGAGAAGGAAGCAGCAGGCTGGAACAACAAGGATAGTAAAGGGATAAGGCAGAGGTCAGGGCAACTAGCAGACAGGAACAAAAGACTATACGCCAAAGGTTCAGGGTCACAGGCAAACAGGGATAGTCAGGGACACACCAAAAGGTCAGGGTCACGAGCAGACAGGAATAGTTGGGAACACGCCAAGGTCGGTAACAGAGACAAATGAAAAGCACACGGCAAGCAGGAAACAGGAAGCCAAACACACAATGAATACACAATGGTTGATCAGCACCGCTGGCTTGCAGTGCACAGGTTAATATAGGGTTCCCTGATAGGGCCTGGGGTGGAGCCATGCTTAGAGGAGAGGTTATAAAAACAGCCAGGTGAGAGTGGCTGGCCTCTTCGTCTGAACACATGAGGAGAGGTAAGCTGACTGAGAAAGATTACTGCATAACCATGACAGTAAACTGTTCAATCAGCAACAAGGAACACAGAGGCATTGAAACATTTGAACAATAGAACACCTTATCAGCAGGGAGAGCTGTTAGAGGGACCCTCCCCTCTCTGCCCTGCCCACGGTTTACATGGCAGGAACACCAATACAAACATCCATCCCATAATAAACTTCTTCTAAGGCAGACAGACACAACAGAACAATGGGACACAGCCACACCCCAAACGATCCCAGCAAAGAGTCCAACAGCCTGAGACAACACACAATATATACAACATTCCAGTGTGACTGAATAGCACTGATCAGACTGGGATCACCCTGTGCCCCTAGTGGACATAGGGTTACTTACACATAGGAGGGGTCGGGGAAGCTGGACAAGGAGTTTCCAGAGATCTCCAAGGTAAGCAGGGTTCCACAAGCCCTCCCCCCAAAGTGACTCCCGATAGGCAGCACAGAGAACAGAGAGCTGGAGCTGCATGCTCTGATCTCTCTGCTGTCCCTTTTCCTTGCCCAGCTCAGAGCAGAAGGGAGGAGGGTTGTTAACCCTGCATGCTTGTGTAGTGTAATCACTGCACCAGCAGAAAGGGGGGTGTGAGTTGTCTGACAGTTCACAAAATACAAGGTCATGCCCAGTGGGAATCTGTAATCTGTCCCCTCTGGTAATAAGGTGCAGACCTGTGGCTAGTTTTTATTTCATTCTGAAATGGAAATTGGTGCAGGTGGTGCAGATAGATGGGACACAGGTCCACCTGCTTAATTGTGGTGCACACGACTCCTAACAGTCTCCTGTGCCAATACAATGGCAAATAAAGCTTAAAGTGATTCTAAAGCCTCAAGGTTTTTTACCCTAATGCATTGTATGCTTTAAAGTAAAAAACCTTCTCTGCTGCAGGATCCCCCCAGCCCCCCCTATTCTTACCTGAACCTGACCCGATCCAGTGATGTGCATGAGAGCAGAGGCTCTTGCCACTGTCTCCCGCTCCTGTCAATCAACACCAGTGATGGGGGGCAGGCCAAGACCTGCTGTCTGTGTCAATGGACGCAGCAGTAAGACTCGGGAGCGAGCACACACAATTGCCCCCATGGGAAGCATGGAATTTTTGTTAATTTGCTTGCGTCTATCGAGCAAGGTTACTTGGTGGTATAAGCAAGGAAGCTGAGACACCCGCAGTGTGTAAATGTGCTTTTACTATACAAAAAGGCTGTACATACAAAACTATTACAATATTAGGAATGCAAATCAAGACTGAAAGATATCTATAACAAGCAAAATGCCTAGCAAATAAACAGCCTATGGTCTGTAACAGTAGAAATACACTTAAAAGTTACTTATCTCTGGTTAGACACCTTCTTCTTCAAATATTACTGTCAGAATAGGGTTTTCTCCAGCCGAATCTGCCATGTTCCTGCGCGCATGCTTGGCGGATTGGTGCACCGGCGCACGCACGCGTTTGGCCCGATGAAGCGGTGCTCGCATGATGCTCTGGCGGGGCTATTGAAAACGGCTCTGGCGTCCAAACGGGTTCCTGGTTTGTCATCTGTGCCTGTTCCCTGTTTGCCGTATCTGATTACCCAATGTGACCCGGACTGTTTCTCACTACGCTGCTGTTCTCCTGGATCTGACCCTCGGCCTGCTTGACGGACTTTGCCCTGCCTGCTACAAGTGTTTGACCCTCTGCCTGTTTAACAGACTTTGCCTTGCCTGCTACAAGTGTTTGAGCCTCGGCCTGTTTAACGGACTTGCCTTGCCTGCTACAAGTATTTGGCCCCGGCCTGCTTCACGGACTTGCTTACCTCCTCTAGTACCAGATCCCTTGTCTGTGACCCGGGTTGCCTGCTACACTCGGCATGAGATCCTAAGCCAGTTTCTGAACCCCTGCAAACCTTGGTCCAGCTCTGCAATCTTCTGGAACTCTAATACCTGCTGATGGCCTGTGCTCCTTCATGCCACCCATTCCCTGTACCACCTTCAGGGGGCAGGGTGCACGTAGTTGCAAGGGTGAACCACTCTCTGCATCTCAGCCTCGCTAAGTACTCGCTTGACAATGACAGATTCTTCCTCCTGCTCTGGTGTTAATCCATGATGAGTGGCTCCTGGTCTATACCCGACAATCCTTTTTATATGTCCCAGTTTGTTGACAATTGTTACAAACTTGTTTTCCATAACAACCGACTAACAGTCATTCTTTCAGTTTAAGAGACCCTCTCTTACCTGTTTACTGTAGTTAAAGAGACAATAGCCTATTCAAACTGTCAATTGAATACAACAATGGTATCTACGTTCCCATTGTATCCAACAGCATTTGTTCGAGAAGTTCTGTGTCTATATGCTATTTCAGTCTTATAAAAAAAAAAATACAAACACAACACATTCCGCCCTTGATTTTTTTCTCTCTCAGACAACACACAAAACATTTCTTCATTACTAAACTCATTGTAAACATTAATTTACCTTGAATGCAACCTCTCCCATATTTCTGTCATTGAGAAGGCGTTTCAGTCTTTGGCTAAAAGTTTATTAAAAAGTCCATTCTGAAGTTCTTTAGAAACAAGTCCAGGCTTGTAATACATCAAAGGCCTTGCTCTCCACAGCTCTTGCGGTCTTCTGTCATTCTGTCCATCATGTAACCACTTTTCTCTGGTCTTCCTATGGATCAAATCGGAGACAGACTGTGGAGTGGAAAACAAAGCGGATTATCTGTTCCTTCTAATAATACATAAACGGTAGACCCCGGCCCTTCAGGTACAATTTCTCCTTTAACTAGCTTCTTGCCTGGATCTCTGACCAACACTTTGCCACCTGCCTGTATCCAATTCTGACCCTCCCAAAGAACATCAATAGGGAGGAAAGGAAATATACTGATATTTCCCAGAAGGTCACTGCTGTTTATTTTGGAAGGTTTGATGTTATGTAGCCTCACTTTCCACTCTTGCTGAGTATTATCCACTAACCAGTCAGAGTCCCAGCCACTGTCTTGAGGCTCATCTGCCAATGTAAATATAACTTCAAACCTTCCTGACAGATTCCCTCTCCTTTCTAGATAGGCTTCAGCTTCAGATATGTCACTCTTGGTTTCTATGTCATGGGAAGCAGTGACATGGTATCTGTTAAGCCCTGTTCTTTCAGGAACCTTACATAATTACTGAACTCTGCTCTCCAGCTGTGGAATCTGTGCCTCAGCCCCTACCACCCTCTCATATGGTGTGCTTTTGGCTATTGGCCTAGAATTTAACAACATGACACAACATGCCTGTGTGAGGACCCAATCCCAACCCCTTAGTGTATGTGTGGGTGTAAGTTTGCGTATCTGGTCCTTCAATAGCCCGTTGTATCTTCCAATCAAACCAGCTGACTGTGGATGGTATGGGATGTGGCACAACCAGTACACTCTTTGGCCCACTGCTGTACTGTTGATCCGGTGAAGCGTGAGCCATTATAACTTTGGACTTGTTTGGGACAACCATAAGCAACAACAAGCTTCTGGAGCAGTTGAAGTATTGCGGCTTAATCTGTAGGTTTGCAAGGATGAACAAGCATAAGTCCTGAATAGTCCACTGCAGTGCAACAATATCTCAGTCCATTGTTTCCCCTGGGCAGGGGAACGATGAAGTCAATCTGCCATAACTCTGCAGGCCTCTCACCCCTCTTAATCGACCCGTGGAGTACTTTTGCAATGGCCATTGTCGCACTTCTCCACACACTGTACAGTTCCCTATTACAGTCTTTAGTATGTCCATGGCTATAGGCAATCCTCTCTGCTGTGCCCATTCATAGGTTGCTTTCTGCCCCAAATGTCCAGATTGCTTGTGGGCCAGTTGGCCAAGTTCATCAAGACAGGATCAATTGGCACAACTGCCTTCACTTTGGCGATTTCATCTGCAACTCTGTTATAGTTCTCAAAGTCTGGGACTAAGGGCACATGTGCATTAACATGCCCCACTTTTATGGTGCGGGAGTGAGCTTCCTTCCAGATGTAGTCCCAGACTTCCTTGCATCCCCACACCACCTTTCCATGAATCATCCATTAATTGGACTTCCACGTGGGCATCCAAGTTGTCAGTCCTTTAAAAACTACCCAGCTGTCAGTGTCAGTGTCAGTGTGATAGTGACATGGGAAGAAAGATCCTCCTGAAGAGTCAGCTACAGCTTTCAACTATGCATACTGACTGGACCCTCCAATTCTGTCTCCTGCAGGACTGTGTCTGTACTTGGGTTGTAGGCTGCTGCTGTCCATTTACGCCCAGACGAGGTGACTGGCTGAACCATCAGTGAACCACGCAGACTCCTTCATGTCTTCTGACAGGGATTCAAAGGGTGAAACCTCTTGAATGGGTGGTGACTGCAGAACAGGAATTTCTTCTCCTGGCTGGGTGCTGGTAAAAGTAACAAGCCCTGCCAACTGTTTTCAAATGTCTCTAACATCCCCAGCGGCAATACCCCCTCTTTCTTAAAGGTACCACTTCCATTTCATCAGTGTCTGGTTCTGAACTACAGCTGCCCTAGTGGTCAGTCCATTATCTCTCACCCATACTGCTATTGGCAATGCAGCATGGATGGTGACTGTCCTTTCCTGAAATTATCTCTACATGTTGAAGTGCTGTGTAGGCCCCAAACAGGTACTTTTCTAAGGACATATATCTCTTCTGTGCCCCGGTCAGTTGTTTGGACCAAAATCCAATGGATATTGCTCTCAGTCCTTTCTTTTCATTTGGCTGCCACAGACTCCAAGATATGGTACCATGCTACTCCACTACATCCAGCTGAAATGGTACTCCTGGTCTCACGGATCCCAATCCCTGATGCTGCAAAATGGTTTCTTTAGCAGCAAGCTGCTCTGAACCCCATGAGAACTCAGTCTTTTTCCTAGTAACATTGTATATAGGCCTCAGAATCAGTCCAAGATGTGGGATGAACGATCTCCAGAATCCCACAACTTCAATGAACTTCTGTGCTGCCTTTTTTGGTCATAGGGGGCGACAGCGCCTGGATAGTTTGCACAACTGTCTCTGGAATTTTCCTCCGTGGCCCAGTCCACATCATTCCTAGGAATTTCACCTCTGTGGCAGGTCCTTGGACTTTATCTCTGTTGATAGCCCACCCTCTGTTCTCTAAGTGCTGTATCAGCAGGTGCAGTGCTTCAGTTACATTTTCTTTTGTCCCAGAGATCATGATGTCATCAATGTAGTGACACAAAGTGACTTTCAAATTCAGGGTACTTAAATCTTGGAAACAACAGTAAGTAAACGATTGTCTCTTCAAAGTGAGAAGAAATCCTCTTTTAGACAGTTGTTACTGTAAGGCCCCTTTCACACTAGCTGACTCGGCTGTGGATCCGCCTTCTCAGCGGGAGGATCTCTCTCCGCTGATCACTGCTGAGCAGACGGATGACAGGTCAGTGTATACTCTGCTGATGCAGAGTGGACACAGAAACAGCCCACTGTCCTCTATGGGCAGTCGGATGTAAACGGATCGCTTGTCTGTTTACATCCAACTGTCATCCGATAATCCACCAGACAGATGGGGAACGGATCCCTCATTCATCTGTTTTCAGTGGATAGGATCAAAGGTTGGCAGATGTAAACAGACACATCTCCATCTACATTCGCTGCACGATAGAGGGCAATGGATGGTCCAATCGGGTCCTCCTAAAAAAACTGACAGGAGGACCCGATAAGTCCTTCCGTGTGAAAGGGACCTTATAGGTGTCCACATTGGGAGATTTACCCTCTATTCCAGTTCCTGTGACAACTGTAACATTTTAGATTTCTTAAAGGGGTTGTAAACCCTCATGGCTTTTCACCTTAAAGCGGAGTTCCCACTAAAAAAAAAAAAATTTAAGTCAGCAGCTACAAATACTGCAGCTGCTGACTTTAAAATAATCGGACACTTACCTGTCCCAGGGTCCAGCGATGCGGGGGATCAAAGCCCCACTCGTCTCCCCCTTTGCTCGGCGGCGCCGGCATTTTGATTGCAGCCGGGCGCCCAGTGCGCATGCGCGAGCCACGCCGTGTGCCATGATTGCTTAGAGGGAGGGGGGAGAGCTGATCTCCCTTCCTGCGCTGAGGGAAGTGATGGCAGGAGCCCAGGCACTGAAGGAGGCAGATTACGAGGGACCCCATAGAAACAGGCATTAAAGAGATGAGTAAAAAATAAATTTTGTCCAAATGTTTTTTTATTTTTATTTTCATGCACATTAATGATTTTTTATTTTTTTTTGGGTGGAACTCCACTTTAATGCATTCTATGCATTAAGGTGAAAAACCTTCTGTGGTGCTGCAGTCCCCCGAGCCCCTGTTTTACTTACCTTACCCCAATCTTTCTCTGGCCGGGAACGAGTACACCATCATTGGCTGGTGTCTTGTGTCCTGATTGGATAGATTGATAGCAGCGCAGCCATTGGCTCCCGCTGCTGTCAATCAAATCTAATGATGCAGCGCGGGGGGTGGGGCCAAGTCCTGCAGGGTTTACAACTCCTTTAACACTTCTTAATAGTCACCAAGACAAACAGAGAAGGTAATTTTCCCCAGTACAGACCTGAGCTGAAAAGTTTTGGCTTGAGATATACTTTGTTCAATGGAATCATCTTTGTATGTATACACAGTGATTACTGCTTGGAGGTGACCAAACACATCTAATAAGAATAATTTTGGCTCTAGCAAACAGAAGAAAGGATATTTCTTTTTCACTTAGCGGCTGTCCACAGATGTTCTCACAAGCTGAAATATTTACTGCAAGTTGATAATCTGGTTCTCTTTCAGAAGATTCTGATCCTGCTCAAACTATCCAGGAAACTACTTCAGCATTGGGAAACGTCCAACTCAAAGCTCCTGGAGAACGTATGGGTCTGATGAGACAATAGGCAAGCTACATAATGGAAATACATCCATGTATCCAATTATAAGTTAGGGTATAAAAACATCTGCAATTTTAATTCAACAGCAGAATTGAGGAAATGCGTCTAGGGCGGAAATCGCCCATACCCATCCTTAAAAACAATACGTTGTTATTTAAGTGTTGGTAGAGATTCACATTTAGGAGCTTTTGTTTCTTAGAAATGCCATGCTCTTTAGTATAACATCACATGGACATTTGAAGTGGAACTTTCCAGGAGAGAATTATGAAAGCTGCCACCGCCGACTGATTTTTGAGTGTGCCCGCTTCATGGTAGAAGGGTGAAAGACAATTGGGGTGGATTTTAACCACTTCCCGACCGCCCCATGTATATATACGTCGGCAGAATGGCACGTACAGGCAAAATCACGTACCTGTACGTGACATTCTTCCGGGCGGTGGGGTGTCCGATCGGAACCCCCTCCGCCGGCGGGGGCGGTCGGGATGGCTCCAGAAGCGATGCGGCACGAGGGGACGGCCAGTGGTTTCTGGCCACCCCCTCGCGATCGCTCTGGCCAATGAGATGCTTCCCCTTCCTGTGTAATTGTAAACACAGGCAAGGGGAAGTGATGTCACGCTCCTCGTGTCGGTCTTTCTGACCGGGACGCCGATCGGAGAAGACATCAGGTTAGTGCACCAACACTACACTGACACCAGGCACACATAGGCACATATTTCACCCCCCTGTCACCCCCTGATCACCCCCTGCACCCCCAGTCACAGTGTCACTGATTGCAGTGATCATTTATTTTACTGATCACTGCATTTAGTGTCAGTGTGACTGCAATAACTGTCAGGGCAGTTAGTTTTAGGCCCCTTTAGGTCTAAGGTAGCCCCCTACCCCCCCCCCCCCCCAATAAAGGTTTAACCCCTTGATTGCCCCCTAGGTAACCCTTTCACCCCTCTTTTGCCAGTGTCACTAAGCGATCGTTTTTCTGATCGCTGTATTAGTGTCACTCGTCGCTAGGTAGCCAGTTTTTTTTTTAGGTAACCGCCAGGTTTATATAGGTTTATAAATAGGATTATAGGCTAGGTACCCCCATATTACAACCTAAATAAAGGTTTTAACCCCTTGATTGCCCCTAGAGTTAACTCTTTCACCAGTGATCAGAGTATAAGTGTCACTGGTGACGCTGGTTAGCCAGTTAGTTATTTAGTTATTTAGGTTCCCCGTCAGGTTTTTATATAGCGTCAGGTACCCCCATATATTACCTAATAAAGGTTTTAACCCCTTGATTGCCCCTAGTTAACCCTTTCACCAGTGATCACCGTATAACTGTTACGGGTGACGCTGGTTAGTTAGCTTGTTTTTTTATACTGTCAGGGCACCCGCCATTTATTACCCAACTATCGGTTTAACCCCCTGATCGCCCGGCGGGTGATATCAATTAGGTTTTAGGGTCAAATAAGGTCTGCGTCGCCCCAGGTTAGTGCCAGTACCGCAAACACCCATGCGCAAAGCATACACCTCCCTTAGTGGTATAGTATCTGAACAGATCAATATCTGATCTGATCAGATCTATACTAGTGTCCCAGCAGTTTAGGGTTCCAAAAAACGCATTGTTAGCGGGATCAGCCCAGATACCTGCTAGCACCTGCGTTTTCCCCCTCCGCCCAGCCCAGCCCAGCCCACCCAAGTGCAGTATCGATCGATCACTGTCACTTACAAAACACTAAGCACACATAACTGCAGCGTTCGCAGAGTCAGGCCTGATCCCTGTGATCGCTAACAGTTTTTTTGGTAGCGTTTTGATTCAGTCGCTAGCAGCCTAGGAGCTTTTTTTCCTGTGAATCTCACTAGTGTACTACTAAATTTAGAGCCCAAAATGGCAAATCGCAAGTACACTAGTGAACAGGCCTACTTGTTTCTGAGTATGTCAGATAGTGAAGAGGAGGTCACTCATCTGTCAGAATCAGGCTCAGAATACGATCCAGTAGACGACAGCGGCTCCATGACAGATAGCTCTGGCGACGGAGGTGAGGTCCCTGCTAAGGTCAGGCGTACCCGATCCTGATCTTCTGCTGTTGTTGAGGTGCAGGAACCGCAGGTCTCTCGTATGGAGCAGAGAAGTACTAGCGCCACTATTCCTTCTGGTGAACTGGCAAGCACCAGCGGCCTAGTACACCCTGGACGTAGTCAAACCAGCACTGCAGTAACACTTGGTGACGTGGCGAGTCCCATAAGTGCAGTTCAAGCTGCGAGGTGGCAAGCACAAGTAGTGTCCCGCTGCCACCAAGAAGAAGACAAAGGCAGGCCCGTCGATCACATAGTGTCCTTCCTGCAGAATTCGCCAATCCTGATTGGGTGCCCACCACTTCTGCAGGACCCGTACTTCCCCCATTCACTGGCCAACCCGGTATTCAGGTGGAAACAGCTGATTTTAAGCCATCCGATTTTTATTCGCTGTTTTTCACGGAAGATCTCTATAGATCTATTGTGGACCAAAGTAATATATACGCTGGTCAATACATCGCCGCTAATCCCCAGTTGCCTTCCCTTGCCAGAGAATGGAAACCAATTACGGTTTCCGAATTTAAGTCCTTTCTGGGCCTTTCCCTCAACATGGGCATACATAAATTCCCGACTCTGAGGTCTTATTGGTCCACCTCACCGCACCACCAAATGCCTGTGTTCTCTTGCTCCATGTCCAGGGCACGATACGAACAGATCTTGCGGTTCATGCACTTCAGTGACAATGAACTCTGTCGTCCTCGTGGAGACCCTGAATTTGATCGGCTCTACAAAATTCGGCCCCTCATAAACCACTTCAACCAACGTTTTGCAGCCTTGTTTACTCCCAATCAAGTTGTCTGCGTTGACGAGTCCCTGATTAAGTTTTCTGGCCGCTTGTCTTTCAAACAGTTCCTTCCCAGCAAGCGTGCCAGATACGGGGTCAAGCTCTACAACAGGGGTCTCAAAGTAGCGGCCCGCGGGCCATTTACGGCCCGCGGAGCGGTTACAACTGGCCCGCGAGACTGATGCATTTCCTGGCAACGGCCGCCTGCTTACGATGTTTTTTTTTTTTGTCTTCATGGTTTACTAGGAGTAAGTCAGGCTAGCTAACGTCGGTGACATCACGTGACGTCCACCGCTGTTGCTTCTGGGAGTTGTAGTCCACGGCTGTGCGCTCAAGCTCCCTGCACCCGGCGGGTGGAGTCTGGAGAGCAGCGAGCGCAGCCAGCCTAAATACATCCATTGGCATTGCTATGGGGGTGTGGGAGGGGCTGGGGGTGTGGCTGCCTCCTCAACTCCTCCCACAGACTCCTTCACTATGGATGATGCCGCAGCTGAAGCAGATAGAGGCGAGGACAGACACAGCAGCCCAGCCCACCCGCCTGGGTCTTCATCTGCAGGAATGAGGCATGCTATGTAAGTTTACTCTGCACACTGTCACTACATGGAGTTCTAAGATGCCCTGTACCACCCCAACCTGCCCTGTACCACCCAACCTACCCTGTATAACCCCAACCTACCCTGTATCACCGCAAACTGCCCTGCGTCTCCCCCAAGCTGCCCTGTACAACCCCATCCTGCCCTGTGCCACCCAACCTGCCCTGTGTCACCCCAACCTGCCCTGTGTCACCCCCAACCTGCCCTGTACCACCCCAACCTGCCCTGTACAACCCCATCCTGCCCTGTGCCACCCCAACCTACACTGTGCCACCCCAACCTGCCCTGTGTTACCCCCAACCTGCCCTGTGTCACCCCCAACCTGCCCTGTGTCACCCCAATCTGCCCTGTGCAACCCCAATCTGCCCTGTATCACCCCAACCTGCCCTGCGTCACCCCCAACCTGCCCTGTACAACCCCATCCTGCCCTGTGCCACCCAACCTGCCCTGTGTCACCCCCAACCTGCCCTGTACCACCCCAACCTGCCCTGTACAACCCCATCCAGCCCTGTGCCACCCCAACCTACACTGTGCCACCCCAACCTGCCCTGTGTCATCCCCAACCTGCCCTGTGTCACCCCAATCTGCCCTGTGCAACCCCAATCTGCCCTGTATCACCCCAACCTGCCCTGTGTCACCCCCAACCTGCCCTGCGTCACCCCCAACCTGCCCTGTACCACCCCAACCTGCCCTGTGTCACCCCAACCTGCCCTGTGCCACCCCAATCTGCCCTGTGCCACCCCAATCTGCCCTGTGCCACCCCAACCTGCCCTGTGTCACCCCCAACCTGCCCTGTGTCACCCCAACCTGCCCTATACCGCCTTAACCTGCCCTATACCACCCCAACCTGCCACTATACCACCCTATACTACCCTAACCTGCCACTATACCACCCTATACTACCCTCAGGGGCTGGTTTGGTGTGCGCCCCATAACCGTGTGCTGCCTGCATGGTGCTATGCAGCCTAGACGGGGGGGGGTGACACCATGTTTTACCGCACCAGGTGACCCCAACCCTAGTGACTCCACTGACTACAGCCAAACTACAAATCCCAGTGGGATCTTCTTGGACACCGTCGTGGCTGAGTCTGACTCACTGCTCAGCGTACTGAGCCTGAGCTGGCAGCTGCCATCAGCCCATCGCTGAGGTCACGGTGAGAGACCCTGACGCCCCCAGCTGACCCCAACATGATCATCCCATCTACCCCCCCCCCCCTATACACCTCATTTACCCTGTCCCAGTGCCCATCCAGTAACCTCAAAATAGCCCTCAACACTAAGACCTGCCCAAGTGCCCATGGCCTGTGGATCCTGCTAGGAGCTGGCTGCGAACCTGTGGGGTCCTGCTGGCCGCTGACCTGGGGGTCCTGTTGGCCATGGCCTATGGGTCCCCCAAAGAAGATGTCGTGTCTGTAGCAAGCGCGGATTTAGGGCGTGACACCCGTTATTATTGTCCACGCTGTCCTGACAATCCTGGTCTCTGCATTGGTGAATGTTTTGAACGCTACCACTCACTAGTGAAGTATTAGCGTAGGGTACAGCATTTCACAGGCTAGGATACACTTTCACAGGGTCTCAAGAATGCCATCGCATTTTGAGACCCGACCGTTACAGTTAAAATTATAGTTATAGTTTAAAAAAAAAGTGTAAAAAAAATAAAAAGTAAAAAAAAAAGTACAAAAAAAAAAAACCCAAAAAATAATATAAAATAAAAAACCAAAAATAGTTGTTGTTTTATTGTTCTCTCTCTCTCTCTCTCTCTCTCTCTCTATTGTTGCTCTTTTTTTACTGTATTCTATTCTGCAATGTTTTATTATGTTTTATCATGCTTGCTTTTCAGGTATGTTTTATTGTTAACCATTTTTTTGTTTTCAGGTGCGCCATTCAGTTGCAGCGCGGATTTATTTATCTTGACAGCAACAGCGTTTGCTCCCACGATACATAAAGCCGCGACTCCAACGCTGTAGGAGGTGATTTCACCACCACAGTTAAAAAAAAGAGCATATATGCCGAAGCATGGGGGCAGCAGAGGGCGGAGGAGCGATTTTGCTCCTAATGCCACGTACATACGGTCGAAAAAAGTCCGACCATGTGTACGTGGCATAACTTTTTTGCGGGAGGATGCCCCCATGCTTCGGCATATATAAATGGTGCATGTATGCCCATCATTAGAAGTGGGTGGATGAAGGGAGGTATTCTAATGGTGGGCATACCCACCGCGCCATTGGGAAATTGGGAAAGCATTTTATCACACCGATCTTGGTGTGGTCAGATGCTTTGAGGGCAGAGGAAAGATCTAGGGTCTAATAGACCCCAATTTTTTTCAAAAAAAGAGTACCTGTCACTGCCTATTGCTATCATAGGGGATATTTACATTCCCTGCGATAACAATAAAAATGACAACTAAGAAAAAAAAAATGGAAGGAACAGTTTAAAAATAAAATAAAAAAGCTAAATAAAAAGAAAAACTAAAAAAAAAAAAAAAAAAAGCACCCCTGCCCCCCCTTCTCTTGCGCAAAGGCGAACACAAGCGTTGGTCTGGCGTCATATGTAAACAGCAATTGCACCATGCATGTGAGGTATCACCGCGAAGGTCAGATCGAGGGCAATAATTTTAGCAGTAGACCTCCTCCGTGAATCTAATGTGGTAACCTGTAAAGGCTTTTAAAGGCTTTTAAAAATGTATGTAGTTTGTCGCCACTGCGTGTTTGTGCGCAATTTTAAAGCATGTCGTGTTTGGTATCCATGTACTCGGCCTAAGATCATATTTTTTATTTCATCAAAAATTTGAGCAATATAGTGTGTTTAAGTGCATTAAATTAAAAAAAAGTGTATTTTTTCCACAAAAAATGGGTTTGAAAAATCGCTGCGCAAATACTGTGTGGAAAAAAAAAAATGCAAAACCCACCATTTTAATCTGTAGGGCCTTTGCTTTAACAATATATATAGTGTTTGGGGGTTCAACGTAATTTTCTTGCAAAAAAAAAAAATGTTTTCATGTAAACAAAAAGTGTCAGAAAGGGCTTTATCTTCAAGTGGTTAGAGTGGGTGACGTGTGACATAGGCTTCTAAATGTTGTGCATAAAATGCCAGGACAGTTCAAACCCCCCCCAAATGACCCCATTTTGGAAAGTAGACACCCCAAGCTATTTGCTGAGAGCAATGTTGAGCCCATTAAATATTTTTTTTTTTTGGTCCCAAGAGATTGAATAATGAAAAAAAAATAAATAATAATTTTTTTCACAAAAAGTTGTCACTAAATGATATATTGCTCAAACATGCCATGGGCATATGTGGAAATACACCCCAAAATACATTCTGTTGCTTCTCCTGAGTATGGGGATACCACATGTGTGGGACTTTTTGGGAGCCTAGCCGCGTACGGGACCCCAAAATCCAAGCACCGCCTTCAGGCTTTCTAAGGGTGTCATTTTTTTATTTCACTCCTCACTGCCAATCACAGTTTCGGAGGCCATGGAATGCCCAGATGGCACAAACCACCCCCAAATGAACCCATTTTGGAAAGTAGACACCCCAAGCTATTTGCTGAGAGGTATGGTGAGTATTTTGCAGATCTCGCTTTTTGTCACAAACTTTTGAAAATTGAAAAAAGAAAAAAAAAAAAAATTTTTTCTTTACTTTCTTCATTTTCAAAAACACATGAGAGCTGGAAAATACTCACCATGCCTCTCAACAAATAGCTTGGGGTGTCTACTTTCCAAAATGGGGTCATTTTGGGGGGGTTTTGTGCTATTTTGGCATTTTATGGCCTTCGAAACTGTGATGGGTAGTGAGGAGTGAAATCAAAAATTTGCACCCTTAGAAACCCTGAAGGCGTTGATTGGGTTTCGGGGCCCCGTGCGCGGCTAGGCTCCCAAAAAGTCCTACACATGTGGTATCCCCATACTCAGGAGAAGCAGCAAAATGTATTTTGGGGTGCATCTCCACATATAACCATGGCATGTGTGAGCAATATATCATTTAGTGACAACTTTATTTTTATTTTTTTTTGTCTTTATTCAATCACTTGGGACTAAAAAAAAAAAATATTCAATGGGCTCAACATGCCTCTCAGCAAATAGCTTGGGGTGTCTACTTTCCAAAATGGGGTCATTTGGGGGGTTTTGTACTTCCCTGCCATTTTAGCACCTCAAGAAATGAGATAGGCAGTCATAAATTAAAAGCGGTGTAAATTCCAGAAAATGTACTCTAGCTTGTAGACGCTATAACTTTTGCGGAAACCAATAAATATACGCTTATTGGCATTTTTTTTTACTAAAGACATGTGGCTGAATACATTTTGGCCCAAATGTTTGATTAAAATTGAGTTTATTAGATTTTTCTTATAACAAAAAGTAGAAAATCTCTTTTTTTTTCAAAATTTTCGCTCTTTTTCCGTTTATATCACAAAAAATAAAAATCACAGAGGCAATCAAATACCATCAAAAGAAAGCTCTATTTGTGGGAAGAAAAGGACGCAAATTTCGTTTGGTTACAAAATTGCATGACCGCGCAATTACCAGTTAAAGTAGTGCAGTGCGAAATTGAAAAAAGACCTCTGGTCCTTAAGCTGACAATTGGTCCGGGGCTGAAGTGGTTAATAATGTTTGCAATGTACTGAACTGAACTGGTGCTGGCTGGTGGTCAGGAGGCTTTTTTTTACCCTCACACAGTGATTGGTGTGCTTCCTGGTCACTAAGTGACATACAGCTGCAGTCACAGCGATCACATGGTACAGAGCCACTCCCATTGGCTCTGTTCCTTTAGCCTGAGATCCACTGTGTCCGATTACAGCATATGTACAGGAGTCCAGTTTCTGGAAGACGTATTGGTACATCTTCCAATAGGGGAGTTGACCAGCTGTATGTGTATAGTGGTCCACTCTTGGCCGGTGGCATTTAAAAGGGGAGGTTTGTCCAAAGCAGTACTGTGGAAATACAAAAGGAAAATGCAAAACGTACACAGGCAATGGTGATACCAAACTGTTCACATTGTACTGTCACAGACTTTGGGCTGCAGGAGAACCATTGCCTGGAGAATTCTGGGTTTTAATGTGTTCTTAAGTTATCCAGAGCTGGTCATTAATTGCTTTTGGCTTCTTATGCATAAGTTAGTCCTGTGAGGGAGCTGGACTGTCTAAGGTGGTCATTTTCATGATAATAGGATTAGCTCTACTGTCTAAGTAGCCCTTATCTGATGTTTTTTTGTATAAATTCAGTGTGTATTTATCAAATAAAGCAGTTCTTATTCTAGTTCACTCCAAGACTGGTGTTGTCTGGTCCTTGGGGTTACTATAGCCAAATCCATTGGTCTCCTGTTCCAGGAATTAGGAATCAGCTTCTTGGTTGAAATACCCAACAGGGCAGTGACGGCTGGTGCTCAAATTTTTTTTATGGGGGGATGGCAAACAAACTGAAAAATTCTGAAAAATAAATAAATTGCAGCCTCACTGTGCCTTTAATTGCAGCCACTGTGTCATCAAATGCAGCCAACTGTGCCCATCATATGCAGACTCTGTGCCCAGCAAATGCAGCCACCTGTGCCCATTGATGATCATACCATGGGCCCTGTCACCTGATTAGTATTTCAAAAGTTCCTTTGTGGTGAACATTTGTTTTGATTGGCTTGCCTAGAGTCATCCTGAGCCAAGACTAAAATTTAGCAAATAAAGTTTTCATGAGTACACCTGTAGATTTATTATAATTTAAAATTAATATTTAGATCATTTTATAGACTCAGTATTAACTGGTTCTCTTTATTCTGAAGATCAACCTGGGGTCATATACCGTTTACAGTTTTCAGATGATTGCTTAACATTGCCCAATATCAAATCCGTCTCGATCTACAAAATTTTACACATTTTACCATCAACTTCTGCACATACAGGAAGAGACGTCACTCGTTCATTTCCTGAGCATTTCGCCGTTTGATAAATAAAACTGAAAGAGAGCCTCATGTTTCCTCTCATTATCAACATCTATTACACATTCAACTACCCCAACAATATACCAGGTCTGGGGGAATCCAAGGGTTGTATAGCCTCTTTGTGACACACTGTGAACTATGGAAAAGAACAGGGCATGGTAGGCTTGTCAAAGCTCAATCTCAGCATAATAACCAGGCAACTAGCATATTTTGAAGAAGGTCAGCAATGGCAGCCCCATGCTTCTCTTAGGAAGAGTTTACTTTGCCAATTCATTTTGGTAGCCCTACTTCTAGTTAGGCTCCATTCACATCTGAGCGTATCGATTTATTGGCGCTTTTCAGGTATTTTTTGTGTATTACAAGCATTTTACTGTTTTTTTTCTCCTCACGCTGACAGCGGAGGAAAAAAAAAAGCCGATCACCGGCTTATCTTAAAGGGACATCAGTCCCACTTGCAATGCCCACAAGTGCCACCTGTCCATGCCCACAAGTGCCACCTGTCCATGCCCACAAGTGCCACCTATCAATGCCCACCAGTGCTGCCAATCAGTGCCACCTAAAAGTGCTGCCTATCAGTGTAACCCATCAGTGCCTATCACTGCCACCCATCAGTGCCCATCACTGCCACCTATCGGTGCCCATCACTGCCGCCTCGTCAGCGTACATCAATGACGGACAAAAATTACCCTTTTTTTTTTTTTTTATAACAAAATGTAAAAAAAAAAAAAACATTTTTTTTTTTTGGAAATTGTCTTTTTAAATTTTTTTAACAAAAAATTTAAATCGCAGAGGTGATCAAATACCACCAAAAGAAAGCTCTATTTGGGTACAGTGTTGTATGATCGCGCAATTGTCATTCAAATTGCAACAGTGCTGAAAGCTGAAAATTGGTCTGGAAAGGAGGGGGGTTTAAGTGCCCAGTAAGCAAGTGGTTAAGCACTTTCAGCAGCCGATTTAATCACTTTCTGCGTATGCAGCTTCTTTATCATTTATTCCTCGTCTATGTTCCAGTTTAAGCTGGTGCCATGATCACCACCCCCCAGGTTTCCCGTTTCAGGGTGGCTCCTTTCCCTTGCAGACTATGGAGCCACCCTTGCATGCAGGGACTAGAGTTGTGTATCTTTACACTGTGAGCAGCAATAGAAACACACAAATCCATAGCCCAAGATGGAAAGGCACTTTCACATGGAAGTTTCTTTGACTAAGGTGCTTTCTGGAAACAAATTGCAATACAATACACGTTATTGTCACCCTCTTGCTCTGTTCTGTAAAAGGGAAACCAATACTTCCAGGAGTCTTTGCCTGATATATGGAGCCTTGTATAACATTCTATATAATGGTCCTGACTGTGGTGTCAGCGCTGCCAGAGAAGCTGAAAAAAAGATGTCGTAAAATGCAATCAACACCAATGCAATTCAATTCACAGCTGTCAGCTTATGTGTCATCTGGAGCTTATGTGTCATCTGGATGTTCCTGCAGTGTTCTATGCTTATCCTGAATGTGAAGAAGCAAAGATACCTGGGAACTGCTGTAAAAATTTTTATAAATGGAAGTTTCACTTAAAGTGGAACTTTAGGCAAAAAAAATTCATATACTATATTAACAAGTATGTCACTAGTATTAACACAACAATTTTGTTGTTTTCTGAGCCCCCGACCTCCAATATTTGTATCAGTCGCAAGTAGCACAATCCCATAGCTCCCAACTGTCCCTGAAGGGACTGTTCCCGATTTGGAACAAAGTCTCTCTGTCCCTCTTTCCTCCTCATTTGTCCCTCATTTTGGTCTGATCTACAGTATCTCACAAAAGTGAGTACACCCCTCACATTTTTTGTAAATATTTTATTATATCTTTTCATGTGACAACACTGAAGAAAGTACACTTTGTTACAATGTAAAGTAGTGAGTGTACAGCTTGTATAACAGTGTAGATTTGCTGTCCCCTCAAAAATAACTCAACACACAGCCATTAATGTCTAAACCGCTGGCAACAAAAGTGAGTGCACCCCCAAGTGAAAATGTCCAAATTGGGACCAATTAGCCATTTTCCCTCCCCGGTGTCATGTGACTCGTTAGTGTTACAATGTCTCAGGTGTGAAAGGGGAGCAAGTGTGTTAAATTTGGTGTTATCACTCTCACTCTCTCATACTGGTCACTGGAAGTTCAACATGGCACCTCATGGAAAAGACCTCTCTGAGGGTCTGAAAAAAAGAATTATTGCTCTACATAAAGATGACCTAGGCTATAAGAAGATTGCCAAGACCCTGAAACTAAGCTGCAGCATGGTGGCCAACACCACACAGTGGTTTAACAGAACAGGATCCACTCAGAGCAGGCCTCACCCTGGTCAACCAAAGAAGTTGAGTGCACGTGCTCAGCGTCCTATCCAGAGGCTGTCTTATGTAAATAGACGTATGAATGCTGCCAGCATTGCTGCAGAGGTTGAAGCGGCCGGGGGTCAGCCTGTCAGTGCTCAGACCACACAAATTGGTCTGCATGGCTGTCATCCCAGAAGGAAGCCTCTTCTAAAGATGATGCACAAGAAAACTTGCAGTTTGCTGAAGACAAGCAGACTAAGGACATGGATTACTGGAACCATGTCCTGTGGTCTGATGAGACCAAGATAAACTTATTTGGTTCAGATGGTGTCAAGCAGGGCCGATCCTAGGGTCACAGACGCCTGGGTGCAGAAATATTTTGGGCGCCCCCACGTGGGCGTGGTCATCTTACTAACCCCTCCCCTTTTGCAAATGTTTCTATGGCAACAACTTAAACACAGATATGCTCCCCTAAGGAGGCTTTGTTAACCTGGTATCCTCCCATGATCTCTTAACAATAAAGAGAACGAGATGGTCAGAGACTGCAAACATGATACAAGAAATGGTCAGACTGCAGACATAATACAAGTGATGGTCAGAGACTGCAGACATAATACAAGTGATGGTCAGAGACTGCAGACATAGTACAAGAGATGGTCAGAGACTGCAGACATAGTACAACAGATGGTCAGGGACTGCAGACTTACTTCAAAAGATGGTCAGAGACTGCAACCATGATACAAGAAATGGTCAGAGACTGCAAACATGATACAAGAAATGGTCAGAGACTGCAGACATGATACAAGAAATGGTCAGAGACTGCAGACATGATACAAGAAATGGTCAGAGACTGCAAACATGATACAAGAAATGGTCAGAGACTGCAGACATGATACAAGAAATGGTCAGAGACTGCAGACATGATACAAGAAATGGTCAGACTGCAGACATAATACAAGTGATGGTCAGAGACTGCAGACATAGTACAACAGATGGTCAGGGACTGCAGACATAGTACAACAGATGGTCAGGGACTGCAGACTTACTTCAAAAGATGGTCAGAGACTGCAAACATGATACAAGAAATGGTCAGAGACTGCAAACATGATACAAGAAATGGTCAGAGACTGCAGACATGATACAAGAAATGGTCAGAGACTGCAGACATGATACAAGAAATGGTCAGAGACTGCAGACATAGTACAAGAAATGGTCAGAGACTGCAGACATGATACAAGAAATGGTCAGAGACTGCAGACTTACTTCAAAAGATGGGCAGAGACTGCAGACATGATACAAGAGATGGTCAGAGACTGCAGACATGATGCAGGAGAGGGTCAGAGACTGCAGACATGATGCAGGAGAGGGTCAGAGACCGCAGGCATGATACATAAGATGGTCAGAGACTGCAGACATTATACAAAAGATGGTCAGAGACTGCAGACATAATACAAGAGATAAAAAATAAGGAGAAATACTGCGCCAAACCAGCCTAGTATTAGCTGCTGGCACAACAATTAGACACAATTGTATGGAAGAAATGAAAATAGATAGTGCAGCGCTTATAAAATTAGATGTCCCTGCTTCACATGAAGCTGTGCAGGCAATCTAATCCTGCAAGCAGACCGTGTGTGGCAGAAAATAATGAAAAGACACTTTTCCAGTGAATTTGAATATTAGAGCATGTCAAATGACATGACAAATAGTGACAATCTCTAAAAGTAAATGATTAAAACCTAAAAAGGTGTAGATATATCAACAGGATGATCATGTGAACATACCAAAATGTAAATGTATTACCAGACCCTAATCCGTGTGGTAAATAAATCTGTGAAAAAACTCTCCTGAACGCAAGAGAGGCAATTTACAAATAAAAACTAGTAAAACGTGAATGTATAGATTACATGCGATTCACCAGAAATCGCAGGGAAACAGACTAGTATTAGGATAAGTGAATTATTCTTTTGATAAGAAAATTATTTTTGTGCAAAAACACTCATAAACAAATAAATTCAACAATATAATCTGGATGAGTTCTATTCAAAGCTAAATAGTCCCAAATTGATAGAGCCGCTCTAATTCATGCATCTATTTTCATAATACAAGAGCTGGTCAGAGACTGCAGACATGATACAAGAGCTGGTCAGAGACGGCAGACATACTACAGAAGATGGTCAGAGGCTGCAGATATAATACAAGAAATGGCCAGAGACTGCAGAAATAGTACAAGAGATGATCAGAGACTGCAGAAATACTACAGGAGATGGTCAGAGACTTCAGACATGATACAAGAAATTGTCAGAGACTGCAAACACACTACAGGAGATTTTCAAAGACTGCAGGCAGGATACAAGAGATGGTCAGAGACTGCAGACATGATACAAGAAATGGTGGGAGACTGCCCGATCAGTGCCCATCAATGCAGGCTCACCAGTGCCCATACGCTTAGCCTCATCAGTGACCATCAGTGCCGCCTCAGCAGTGCCCATCAATGCAGCCTGATGTGGGGGGGTCAGCTGTGTCAGGGTCTCTCATCTCAGCTCAGCAAGTCCTTGCATGGCCTCCTGGGGGGCTGATGCTCCTGGTCCTGGGATCAAGTTGTTGCAAACCAGCATCTAGCCCCACAACTTGAGCCAGTCACGTGCGTCATGACTCCCTGGTGTGCCCTGCCTCTGCCTGCCTCCAAGACTCTGGGAGTTTCCTCTGCGTGTGCTACTCTCAGTTCTCCAGCCCCTCCCATTCTGCACAACTCCCCCTAGTCTGTTCAATCCCCCTTACCCCCGTCTGCCCAATCCCCCATACCCCTAGTCTGCACAAGCCCACCTCCCCCCAGTCTGCACAATTACCCCCCTCCCCTAGTCTGCACAATCCCCCCTTCCCCCAGTCTGTACAATTACCCCCCCCCCCCCCAGTCTGAACAATCCCCCCTTCCCCAGTCTGCACAATTACCCCCCTCCCCGTCTGCTCAACCCCCCCTTCGTTTGATGGGCACAGTGGCAGAGTTTGATGGCACAGTGGCTGCATTTGATGGGCACAGTGGCAGCGTTTGATGGCACAGTGGCTGCATTTGATGGGCACAGTGGCTGCATTTGATGGGCACAGTGGCAGCGTTTGATGGGCACAGTGGCAGCGTTTGATGGGCACAGTGGCAGCGTTTGATGGGCACAGTGGCTACATTTGATGGGCACAGTGGCTACATTTGATGGGCACAGTGGCTGCGTTTGATGGGCACAGTGGCTGCGTTTGATGGGCACAGTGGCAGCGTTTGATGGGCACAGTGGCAGCGTTTGATGGGCACAGTGGCTGCTTTTGATGGGCACAGTGGCTGCTTTTGATGGGCATGGTGGGCGTTTGATGGGCACAGTGGCTGCTTTTGATGGGCACAGTGGCTGCTTTTGATGGGCATGGTGGGCGTTTGATGGGCATGGTGGCTGCATTTGATGGGCACAGTGGCTGTGTTTGATGGGCACAGTGGCAGCTTTTGATGGGCGCAGGGGCTGCGTTTGATGGGCACAGTGGCGGCGTTTGATGGGCACAGTGGCGGCGTTTGATGGGCACAGTGACAGCATTTGATGGGCACAGTGGCAGCTTTTGATGGGCACAGAGGCAGCTTTTGATGGGCACAGTGGCAGCTTTGGAAGGGCACGGTGGCAGCTTTTGATGGGCACGGTGGCAGCTTTTGATGGGCACGGTGGCTGCGTTTGATGGGCACAGTGGCGGCGTTTGATGGGCACACTGGCTGCGTTTGATGGGCCCACTGGCGGCGTTTGATGGGCACAGTAGCAGATTTTGATGGGCACAGTGGGCGTTTCATGGGCAGAGGCAGCTTTTGATGGGCATGGTGGGCGTTTCATGGGCACAGTGGGCATTTCATGGGCAGAGGCAGCTTTTGATGGGCATGGTGGGCGTTTGATGGGCACAGTGGGCGTTTGATGGGCACAGTGGGCGTTTTATGGGCACAGTGGCAGCTTTGGTTGGGCACAGTGGGCGCTTGATGGGCACAGTGGGCATTTTAGTGGGCACAGTGGCAGCTTTTAATGGACACAGTGGGCGCTTGATGGGCACACTTACTTCCAGTTCCTGGTCCGGTGCAGTGGGTCACTCACTCGTCTCGTCTCGTCTCCTCTCCCCAGTCTTCAGCGCTCTCTAAGCTCCGTTCACTCGTCCGCCCCCTCTGAGCCACGCTGCCTGAAGAACATTGCAGCGGTGGGGGCGGAGCTTGTACACTAGCCGCAGAGGCGGCGCGCAATGGATCCTGGGGAGGCCGCGGCGCGCAGTGGATCCTGGGGAGGCCGCGGCGCGCTCTGAATGCAGGGGCGGCCGCGGTCTCTCACTGACGTCACTGGCTTCTAGCAAGCCAGTGCGCTTAGCGTCGGCCGGCGCGGCGGCGCCCCTCTTCTAAATTAAAATACAGCGCTGGGGTGCCGGGCACCCGCTGCACCCCGGGAAGGATCGGCCCTGGTGTCAAGCGTGCGTGACGGCAACCAGGTGAGGAGTACAAAGACAAGTGTGTCTTGCCTACAGTCGGGTGAGAGTGTCATGGTCTGGGGCTGCATGAGTGCTGCTGGCACTGGAGAGCTACAGTTCATTGAGGGAACCATGAATGCCAACATGTACTGTGACATACTGAAGCAGAGCATGATCCCCCTCCCTTCGGAGACTGGGCCGCAGGGCAGTATTCCAACATGATAACGACCCCAAACACACCTCCAAGATGAACGCTGCCTTACTAAAGAAGCTGAGGGTAAAGGTGATGGACTGGCCAAGCATGTCTCCAGATCTAAACCTTATTGAGCATCCTTAAATTTAAGGTGGAGGAGCGCAAGGTCTCTAACATCCACCAGCTCCATGATGTCATCATGGAGGAGTGGAATAGGACTCCAGTGGCAACCTGTGAAGCTCTGGGGAACTCCATGCCCAAGAGGGTTAAGGCAGTGCTGGAAAATAATGGTGGCCACACAAAATATTGACACTTTGGGCCCAATGTCGACATTTTCACTTAGGGGTGTACTTACTTTTGTTGCCAGCAGTTTAGACATTAATGGCTGTGTTGAGTTATTTTTAAGGGGACAGCAAATTTACACTGTTATACAAGCTGTACACTCACTACTTTACATTGTAGCAAAGTGTCATTTCTTCAGTGTTGTCACATGAAAAGATATAATAAAAAAAATTACAAAAATGTGAGGGGGTGTACTCACTTTTGTGAGCTACTGTATATAAAATGCACTTTTTATCTTTCAAAAAGTGTTTCCCAGGGCTAAACCTTTCATCCAATTTCTAAATTGATGCATTCGTAAATGTCAAAAGCCAGTATAAAGGAATAGCAGTAGTAGTAAAAAAGTAGCACTTTTGGGTTTATCTAATTATAATTTTTTGGTATAATTCTCCTTTAAGGGGGCGTGGCAGGGGTCTGGCCTATGCCTGCATACTTTTGCTAATAGGTGTCCTAGTTCCCATCTCAAAAAGTTGGGAAATATGGAATCAGCATACTTACTACTGCATCAATTGGACAGCAGAGATGCTTGAAGCAGTAAAGTAATTGGGTATTCTGTAAAGGGCACCCTTTCCCAGGCCCCATAGCAGGCATATGGCTTTTTAATGATGGACATATTGAGGGGAATTTACCAAGACTGGAGTAGCTGTGCTTGGCAACCAATTAGTTTCATAGTTGGTAAGGTTGGATAAAGACACTAATCCATCTCTATAATCATTTCCCATATCCTTGTATGTTGTGTTCACTAAGATGCACCTCCAAGAGTCTTTTAAACTATCAATACTTCCCACTGACATCACCCGTCGTGTAAGGGAGTTCCACATCCTTATCATCCTGACCGTATAAAAAAAACCTACGCAAAGAGAAACTGCAGTCTGCTCGCATAATTCTCTCCACTTTGCATATTATTTTATATATACTGCAATTCTGTACTTGCCAAATATGCTGCATAAATCTCCCTCCACTGAGTCTGGCTGCATCCATTTTATCTGTGGGCAGCTGAAGCTGCTGCCTGTTCACTTCCTGGATTTACACAGACACACAGAGGCATACCTCCAGCTCTGCAGCCCCGCAGCTCTCATTGACTCTCTTATGACTCATCCCCCTCCCTTCCTGGCAAACTCTCATGAGAGTGAGAGAGAGCGCTGTGCATGATATCATAAGCCTAGGCTTTTTACCAGACGGAAGTGAGCTGTATAACGTATTTAAAAGGCAGAAAAAAAAATGTTTTACTATCCATACTTAAAACAAGGGCAGAAGATTTAATAGATGGAAAGTTGAAAAAAATTACTGAAGGTCCGCTTTAAGGTTAAACCGGTTGTCCTCCAGTTTCATTGTGTGGCCCTGTGTGCTCTTACACTCCGAGACTGAATAGTTTCCTACCTGCGCTGGGATCACCATTGAGATATTTGCATATTGCTATCATATCTCCTCTCAGGTGTCTCTTCTTGAAGGAGAATACATTTAGTGCTTGTAGTCATTCCTTGTAATTGAGCTCCTCCAGTCCCCATATTAATTTAGTAGCTTCTAGCTTTCATTTTCAAAGCATAACGAACCAAACTTTGACAAGCTAGAAGCCGATTGGCTGCCATGCACAGCTGTTCCAGTTTTAGTAAATTCCTCCTATTGACATCACTGTCTTTTGTTAGTCTAGGCATATTTACATCATTCATAGACTCAATATGATTCCAATATAGATCAGCTATAGGCAGAGATATCTCAATTCCCCATACTAGGCGGAAATATTCAGTTTTAATTGTTGGCCTAACTTCCTGCTTGTTTCACAACGTTGCGTTGCATTAAGGCAGCCAATTTATTAATAGGCTGCCTAATGCTCGGTAACACACAACAACAAAAAAGGTGTATACAACATTTTCAGCGGCACAATGCATATTAGTGCGCTGCCACACTGCAGATGTGTATTAAAGCGGGACTGTACTGAAAAAAATGTTTTTAAAAGCCAGCAGCTACAAATACTGCAGCTGCTGACTTTTAAAAAATGGACACTTACCTGTTCCAGGGTCCAGCGGTGTCGGCAGCAGAGGCCGATCGATCGCTCGGCTCTCTGCTGTAGCCGGCGCCATTCTCGGTGAGGGAATCAGGAAGTGGCTTCACTTCCCGATTCCCTACTGCGCATGCGCGAGTCGCGCGGCGCAATGAGAATCTTCAGCGCTGTCTGCCGGGACAGACAGCCGTGTGTGTCCCGGCAGACAACGCGCCGGGACAGGAACTTGCGTAAACTCCCATGTCTAAGACAGGTATCTGCACCCCCCTCCTCCCTGAAAGGTGCCAAATGTGACACCGGGGGGGGGAGGGTTCCGAAAAGCGGGAGTTCCACTTTAGGGTGGAATCCCGCTTTAAGTAGCATAAGCTGCCACTTATAATAAATAGCATCACATTGTACCAATGCCTCTAATGTTACCCCAGCACAACAGTGTGTTAAAGGTCTTTATTTTATTAACATCAGTAGTATAAAATATACAAAATACATATGTTTGTTTTGTTCCTGGAAACTTCCCCACCCACTTGTATGTTTTCATCCACAATTACAAGACACAACCATTAATCAGCCTCAGGGGTTCCAGACTTGTATAAAACAATGAAACTGGTAATAGCCATGGCAGGTGCATTGTGAGACTCGGTGTTGCAGGTAGAGAGCCAAGTAACTTCACCTTAGAGCAGTTTAAACATGCCTGATTAGGAATTGTTCAGCTGCCATGTCAAACGGAGTGCATTATGAGTATCTGCACGTATCAGACAAACAACTCCTGAAGAGACTATATACACAACTTAGAGACCCAACTTACAAAGCTAACCATACCTGACACCAGGAGAGTCAACAATGGTAGACCATGTAATTTGTGTAGCGCTCCGTCGATTCCCGCTGAGCAGGCAGATGACACACTGTGCAGGGACCGACCTGTCAGAGGAGAGCGGCGCTCTATGGGGGATAGGATGAAAACGGAATAGGGTTTTCCTCCGTCACATAGAGCTGTATGGAGCGCCCGTTCAGGTCCACCAAAAAATCTGAAAGGGGCCTTAAAGTGAAAGTAAACCCATCAATGCCGGGAATGCTAACTGCACATTGGCTGTGCTCTCAACCAAACTGTCAAACCATCCAATGGATGGTTCATAACGGATCACATCTGCAGCACAATGGCAGTTGAAGATTAAACAGAGGCAAAGATGGCAGCTTCCTTGGCTGAAAATGATAGGAGGGTTTACTTCCACTTTAAGTTTTAAATGTAATGGTGAGGCGTTAGAACCCCTATGAAGTTTCTATTGCCATCTGTGTCCCCATTGGGGAGACTGACTCTCTATTTATCCTGGTGACATTTGTCTTTGGGGACATGGGAACAGCAAAAATATTCCAATGTGTAAACCTGTTGTGGTAACAATTGTTTAATCAGGGATATCCCTTACTTTGGGGAGACCCCTTATTCCTGCTGCATTTTTAGCACAGGAAATGAAGGGAAGTCTTCCTGATGGGGCAGAAAAAAACTGACAGGGGCCTTAACCATTTGCTATTCTATTCTATTCAACACCTAACAAAAAAAAAAAAAAATGTTGGCTTAAGACACATTTTTAGTAGACAGATTGTTTACATTGGCAGCTTTAGCAGATATAAAGAAACACAAATGTTACATGTCTTCACCTTCACCTTTATGTTTTGTTATAATGGGTATTAATGTGTTCTGTAGCTTGTATCTCTTCAATCTTGTGCCAAAGAAAATAGGACTGAGCACGTCCGCTCGATTCTGCATGTTTCCTGGCACGGCTTTGCTTTCATTCTAATTATTTCAATAAAAGAACTATGGCAGGGACAGAGTGAATATTCTATTATTGATTATATTTGTATCTGTGGTTGAAGTAGGAACTGCTTGTGTTGCTGTATAGAAGTGGACTAGATTCAAACTTTCATTTCCCATGCTTCAAGTATAGTCAAATTCTAATTTTAAAAATGATTTACCATTACCTTGCTTTGCAAGTGGAAGATGTTAAAAATAACACCCAATATGTAACAAAACCTATTTATTGATCCTGCCAGAAATTACGCCTCTCTCAACTTCCTGTTTTTGAGTGACAACGTATTCCAAGCAGTGCTGTCGAACTTAGAACACATGTTCCCACTATAGGCTGATTAGCTGTAGAACACGGGTTGATTTACTAAAACTGGAGAGTGCAAAATCTGGTGCAACTCTGCATGGCAACCAATCAGCTGCTAACTTCAGCTTGGTCAACTAAGCTTTAATAATAAAACCTGGAAGCTTATTGAGCTGCACCAGATTTTGCACTCTCCAGTTTTAGTAAATCAATCCCACAATGTCAGCATGTTTAGCTTGTGGGGCATGCCAATGTGATAGACCTAGTCCAGTGATGGTGAACCTTGGCACCCCAATGTTTTGGAACTACATTTCCCATGATGCTCAACTACACTGCTGGGTGCATAAGCATCATAGTAAATGTAGTTTCAAAACATCTGGGGCGCCAAGGTTCGCCATCACTGACCTAGTCCCTCTGCATCGTCCACTGCCACTGGAATGGACAGTTGCTCCTCACTGTTTAAGAACGTGCACTTGTACCTACGCCACAGGGGCATAAACTAGTAAGGGGACCAGTCTCATGTATGACACTGTGATTTTTAAAGACCAAAAAAAATGGGGGGGGGGGGGGGGGTATGGTCATACGAACACTTTTTTCAAAAAAAATTTAAGACAAAGGGTTTTAACTACATTGCGCCCTATACTTAAAGCAAATTTTATACTTTGAGTATACTATTTAAATATCCCTGGAGCATTACAGATCTATACGCGTGGGTAGAGGGGGTTCTTTAATAGCAAAAAAAAGGTAAGCGTCAAATCTGATATTATGGTTCAGCCATAAAATAGAACACTGAAAGATTACATGTAGCTCACCAGGGAAATATAAACAGTGCTAAATTGGGGAGCTGATGCTACATAAATGTGAGAGACTGCAGGCCAGGACTTCTCGTCCACATCAGTGCCTGACCTCACAAATAGGCTTCTGGAAAAATGGTCAAACACGCCCATAGACACACTCCTAAACCTTGGACAGCCTTCCCAGAACAGGTGAAGCTGTTATAGCTGCAAAGAGTGGGCCAACTCAATATTGAACCATACAGACCAAGACTGGGATGCCATTAAAGTTCATGTGTGTAGAAAGGCAGGTGTCACAATACTTTTGGTGATATAGTGTAGGTATTGGGGTGGTGGAGGCTTAAAAAAAAGTTACCTGGAATTAGGTTTTAATTTGTTTGCCAATTCAAAGTCCATTTAAAATGATATGTCCATTCTAAAGCCTCATACACACGATCGAACGTGGACCAACTTTCCTGTGGATTTTTGTCCAAAGGGCGTTGGCCCCAAGTTGGTATTGCATACACACGGCAGGACTTTTTTCAGCCAACTTTCACCAAATCACTTGTTTTTTCTGCTCTTTACCGCCCCCATTGGTCAACTTCTGTATTGTTGTCTGTCTTTTGCATTGGTTCTGCATTGGTTTGTACAAAAGTCCGTTGGTTTTGTGTACACACGGTCGGACTTTTGTTGGCAGAAAGTTGGTCGTTCGCACAGCCAACAAAAGTCTGATGAAACCTGGAAAAAGTTGGTCCGATGGAGCGTACACACGGTCGGATGTTGGTCCAAAACAGCTAATTTGCATGTTGGTTGTCAAAAAGTCCGATCGTGTGTATGGGCCTTAAGACTAACCCATCCACAGGGTGACGTCCATCCATGACTTCATGGAAAAATGAATTGTGTTATCAGTTTAAAAAAGAGCTACTGTTAGGATCAATGGATAAAGCTATGTTACAGGAGGGACTCCTAAAAAACAGACTGCACCTTATGTCTAATTTTATACAATTTTTCTCATAATTCCACTTTATTGCAGGCTGTAGAGAAACTTTTTGTTCACACGCAGCAACGCCTCATATCAGGAAGATCTCTCAAAATGTATCTTTTTGCTCGGGGGGGTCTTCAATGCATTTTTATTTTAGAATTTCCAAGTATCACAAATCAGAGGACACAGCTCTGCTGCAATTTTCAGAGGAAAAATGTCTTGCAGTAACCATCTATAAATCCTAAATGAAAGGATGCTATTCTAGGACACAGAGCTCAGAGGACAATAAACAACTGCTATATCTTAAAGAAAAAAAAAAAAAATTACAGTTCACTTTGAACTTGCAGACCCGGCTGGAATTGAATGCATCAAGCAAACGCGTTTGTCACATTCACGAGCACTAAGAAAATAACAGGAAAAGACAGACCTGAAAATTGACAGGTCAGGAAATCTGGACATCTGCAGACAATCCCAAAATCTATAGACCTACATAAATGTATTTGGTATTTAAAAAAAAAAAAAGACAATGTAAGGGAATGGGATATGGGAAAAACTAAAAAAAAGACACTTTCAAACTCCAATAACAATAATAACCTATTTTTCTCCATTTGAGTCTGTTAAATATTTAATTGAAACATTTTGTTACATTTCTTCAAGTTCAACAAAAGTTGGTTCTGCTAGAGATCAGGCTGATACTAATACTAATACTAATGTGCTGCACTCTTATCGGTTACATTGTTCCCAGGTCTCTTCATGAACTACAGAACACCTCCCCATATGTAATGGAGAAGAGGAACCAGCATGAACCTTTTCAGCTACAGTACCTCCCTCTATTGGATTGGACTACATGGGCCCCGTCTTCACTACCCACGTGCATCAATGAGCCTTGACTGCCCATGACCATGTCACCAGTTTGCCAGTTTTCCTTCCTTGGCCCACTTTTGGTAGGCCCTGACCACTGCAGACCAGGAACATCCCACAAACCCAGTCATCCAGCCATTACAATTTGGCCTTTGTCAAAGTCGCTCAAGTCCTTACGCTTGTCCATTTCTTCTGCTTTCAACTCATCGACTCCAGGGACAACATGTTCACTTGCTGCCTAATACAGTGCTTCCGGAAAGTGTTCACAGCGCAATTCTACAAACAAACTTCTTTTACATTGTCATTATTGGTTATTGTTTGAAATCTTTGCAAATTTAATAAAAATAAAAAAGGAAAAAAATCCCATGTACATAATTATTCACAGCATTTGCTCAATTCTTTGTTGAAGCACCTTTGGCACCAATTACAGCCTCAAGTCTTTTTGATTATGATGCTACAGGCTTGGCACACCTATTTTGGGTAAGTTTCTCCCATTCTTCTTTGCAGGACCTCTCAAGCTCCATTAGGTTGGATGGGGAGCGTCAGTGCACAGCCATTTTCAGATCTCGCCAGAGATGTTCAATCGGGTTCAAGTCTGGGTTCTGGCTGGGCCACTCAAGGACATTCACAGGGTTGTCCCATAGCCACTCCTTTGTTATCTTAGCTGTGTCCTTAAGGTTGTTGTCCTGTTGGAAGATGAATCTTTGCCCCAGTCTGAGGTCCAGAGCGCTCTGGAGCAGGATTTCATCAAGGATGTCTCTGTACATTGCTGCATTCATCTTTCCCTCGATCATGACTAGTCTCCCAGTTCTTGCCACTGAAAAACATCCCCACAACATGATGCTGCCGCCGTCATGCTTCATTGTAGGGATGGCATTGGCCAGGTGATGAGCGTTGCCTGGTTTCCTTCAGACATGATGCTTGTCATTCTGTCCAAATAGTTCAATCTTTGTTTCATCAGACCAGAGAATTTTTTTTCTCAAGAGTCCTTCAGGTGCCTTTTAGAAAACTCCAGGCGGGCCGTCATGTGCCTTTTACTGAGGAGTGGTTTCCACCTGGCCCCTCTACTACACAGGCCTGATTGGTGGAGTGCTGTAGAGATGGTTATTCTTCTGGAAGGTTCTCCTTCCTCCACAGAGAAATGCTGAAGCTCTATCAGAGTGACCATTGGGTTCTTGGTCACCTCCCTGACTAAGGCTCTTCTCCCCCATCGCTCAGTTTGGTCAGCCGGCCCGCTCTAGGAAGAGTCCTGGTGGTTCCAAATGTCTTCAATTTCCAGATGATGGAGGCCACTATGCTCATTGGGACCTTCAATGCTGCAGAAATGTTCCTGTACCCTTCCCCAGATCTGTGCCTTGATACAATCCTGTCTCAGAAGTCTACAGTCAATTCACTTCATGGCTTGGTTTGTGTTCTGACATGCACTGTTAACTGTGGAACCTTATTTAGACAGGTGTGTGCATTTCCAAATCATAGCCAGTCAACTGAATTTACCACAGGTGGATGCCAATCAAGTTGTAGATACATCTCAAGGATGATCAATGGAATCAGAATTCACCTGAGCTCAATTTTGAGTGTCATGGCCAAGGCTGGGAATACTTATGTACATTTTTTAGTTTTTTACGTTTAATAAATTTTAAAGATTTCAGACAAACTTCTTTCACATTGTCATTATGGGGTATTGTTTGTAGAATTTTGAGGAAAATGATGAATTTAATCCATTTTGGAATAAGGCTGTAACATAATAAAATATGGAAAAAGTGAAGCCCTGTGAATACTTTCCGGATGCACTGTATATTCCACCCACTTTCAGATGTAATAAATAAATCAATGTCATTCACTTTACCTGACTATACAGGCAGATAGAAAAGAAAGACTGATAAGGAAATAGGTATGCAGAGAAACTTCTTTCTAATATTCTTCAGTGACCTGAACAGACTCTATAATGGTAATGCTTTTGTTTCCTGAGCATAGGGACATATTAAAACGTTTTTTGGTGTCGGCTCAACTTGAGGGGGTCATCTTGACCTCCTCATACTCCACCAACCGCAATTAACTGTAAGGCTGCATTCACACCTGAGCGTAGCGTTTTCAGGCAGAAAATTACGTGATTTTACCACAATTTTGCTGCGTTTTTTTCCGCAATTTCGCAGCGTTGTTTTGCCACGATTTTGTGCTGGGCAAAAGGTCACCAATGTAAAAATAAAAAAACGCCCAAATCTGCCTGATTCGAGCGACAAAAAAGGGTCTGGAACTTGTTTGAGCTTCAGGCGTTTGGCTTCAGGCGACATGGAGTGGAGATGTGAACCATCTCCATTGAGAATAATAGATTTTTTTTTTCCCCGCTAGCGTTTTGTAGCTTCAAGCTACAAAACGCTCAGGTGTGCATGCAGCCTTAAGCTGCACTATCGCAAAAATCATGTGGTCACTTAACTTTGTTCTTCAGTGAAAAAGGACACCTGGCTGAAGTCTTTAAACCTGATGTCTTTCACCATGTTTTCAGACTTTTAAATCGGGAAAAGGGTGGAATGCAGCATAGCTTCAATTGCATGTTGGGGTAAAAGAAAAAAAAAATCAGTACATCTCTAATCCATGCACACTTCTCTATTTATCCCTTTAAATTGCAGAAAATACCAGAGGATCTGCCAGGAAACTAGTTAACTTCTAAATTATTAGTATGAGTCTTGTGGGTTGCTAAGGATTATTTAAGTATATAGTTGCTAGCACCCTACCAAACTCTCTTATAAATGTGTTATAGTACTTAATAATCAAAAAGCAATGCAACGCTGATTTAAATGAATAGTCCTCCAATATCCTTGTGTGTTCAATAAATGTTTTTTTTTTTAATCTCGTGTGAATTCCTTCTTTCAATTTCCTCAAGTCTAGATGTGCTCTCACCTTGGATTGATTGACCTTACAATCAAGTATGGTCAAGTAGTGCTTATAATATAATTCACTCTTGCTTATCCTCCCTCAATAATAATCAGTGCTGTAACATGTGCTTCTACCAATTCTTCAGAAGCTTCTTTTCCACTCAAAACGCATGTAAAATAAAAAAAATAAAAAACACATAGTGCCTTATCCTTAGAGCAATGCATCTTACACTTATGCCAATTACACTACTTTATATACATATATATAATATGACGCGTGCCTTTCTTTGTGATTAATATAAAGTTTTAATGCAATGTGTGCAACCTTTTGCGTCTTTTGGTCCGTTTCGGTTCCAAATTCAGCCCAAAATTCAGGCTGAAATTGGACCTGAAACGGTGAACGGGGATGCCCTCGACCCCTGCTGTGAGCCGCATGAGAAGATAGTGTGATCCCAGCCTTAAGATACAACAAAGGATCTTTAGTTAGGTTTAATTCACAAAGTGAAAACATCAAACTCCTTCAGATTATACTTTTAATACTGTGAACTGTAATTCTAATAAAGCGTTTCTCACAGTTTGGGGCACACAATCATTTTGAATCTATTGTTTTATGTGCAGGAAGGCTGAGGACATGAGTGAGTTGAGAAAGAGATCAGAAACTGTGCAAAGGTGAGCTGTGGAGGAGGGGTGCCCAGAGTGCAGAGGTGAGATGTGGAGGAGGGATGCCCAGAGTGCAGAGGTGAGATGTGGAGGAGGGATGCCCAGAGTGCAGAGGTGAGATTTGGAGGAGGGGGTGCCAGGAGTGCAGAGGTGAAATATAGAAGAGGGGTGCCAGGAGTGCAGAGGTGAGCTGTAAAAGAGGGATGCCAGAAGTGCAGAGGTGAGTTGTGGAACAGGGGTGCAGGGAGTGCAGAGGTGAAATATGGAAGAGGGGTGCCAGGCGTGCAGAGGTGAGTTGTGGATGAGATGTGGAAGAAGGGTGCCAGGCGTACAGAGATAAGATGTGGAAGAGGGCAGAGGAGAGCTTTGGAAAATGAGTGCCGTGAGTACAGAGGAGAAGTTGAAAAGGAGTGCCGGGAAGACAGAGGTAAGTTGTGGAAGGGGGGTGCAGGGAGTGCAGAGGTGAGATGTGGAAGAGGGGTGCCAGGAGTGCAGAGGTGAAATATGGAAGTGGGGTGCCAGCAGTGCAGAGGTGAGCTGTGGAAAAGGAGTGCCAGGAGCACCAAGGTTAGTTGTGGAACAGGGGTTCCAGGTGTACAGATGTGGAAGAGGGGTACCCAGAGAGCACAGGAGAGCTGTGGAAAAGGAGTGCCAGGAGTACAGCGGTGAGTTGTGGAACAGGGGTGCAGGGAGTTCAGAGGTGAAATGTGGAAGAGGGGTGCCAGGAGTGCAGAGGTGAAATGTGGAAAAGGGGTGCTAGGAGTGCAGAAGTGAAATATGGAAGAGAGGTGCCAGGAGTACAAAGGTGAGATGAGGAAGAGGGGTGCCAGGAGTGCAGAGGTGAACTGTGGAAGAGGGGTGCCAGGAGTACAGATGTAAGTTGTGGAAGAGGGGTGGCAGGATTACATAGATGAGTGGTGGAAGAGGGGTGCCCAGAGTGCAGAGGGTGGTGAGTTGTGGAAGAGGTTTTCAGGGAGTGCAGAGGTGAGTTGTGGAAGTGGGGTGCGGGGAGTGCAGAGCTGAGCTGTAGAAGAGGGGTGCGGGGAGTACAGAGGTGAGTTGTCGAAGAAGGGTCCAGGGATTGCAGAGATGAGCTGTGAATAAGTGGTGCAAAGATGAGGCACTTTTTCCCTCATTTCTAAAAGGAGTATTAACCATGCAGGGAAGGATAAAATAAAAAAAAGAAGGTTGAAAACCACTGTTCTGGCGAACTTGAAGTCTTCATTACTGTTGCCCTTAGCAATCAGATTTGGTGTCTAATTTTCACACAGCAGTTTAGTGGGTAAAAGTTGACCGGTATCTGTAGGCAATACCCCTTTTCTTTAATATGAACTTAGATTTAAACAGACGGATCATGTAATCTCACATATCAGTTGCCCCTTTTGGAGTCATTATTAATTCAGCACAAAGTGTCAATCTGTGAGGTAACACAGGACACCAATCAGCAATTAAAAGGTTTGAAATTAACCTTCAGCATTGTCTGTAAAAATCATGTCCCACTATATAAATTGCAAAGCCTTTCACAAGCCTTATTTTACAATGGTGCTTCCTTGGATAATACCCAAAAGGTAGAAATTACTTATTCTTTATTATGCAAGAAAGTTCCCATACCTGTACTTCGAACTGTTGCTTCATTTATTGTTCTCAAAGCAGACAGATAATGTTAGTCAGGAAACCAAAACTGTAATGAGTGTCTTGCTTGAACCAATAATAGGAATGACTCACAAACTCTGACTATTTGCTCCAACCTCTGAACATCTGTGTGCTGGCCAGGCTAGCATTCTCTGCCCATACTCCTAACACACACTTGAGCATTGACCAGAGGTTCCAAACTTGCCTGGAAATGCTTTGAAGGGGCTAGTAAATGTGGCTGCATCAGCAACCTACCTTCTCCGAAACCACGGGTGTCCAACCTTTTTAAGAGCAAGGGCCACTTAAGTGACTTGGTAACCGGTCGCAGGCCACAATGAGCTGATAGGCATATACAGAGCAGACACAGCCCTCTCTATGGGCCCCCCGATTGGTTCTGCCCAGACAGATAGGGATGTATTGGATTGGAGGTAGGCAGGTGTAAACGGACAGAAGTTAATTTACATCTGCCACTCCATGGAGGTGATTTGGCGGTTCGATTGGGTGCAATGAAATGGATAATGGACAAGCGGAACTGATCGAACCAGTTGTGCGAAAGGGGCCTAAGGCTCCTTTCACACTGATGCACTGTGGTTTACCTGCACCACGTGTGCGGCACAGTACACCTGTGGCTTTCATGTGGGTTAGCTGCACTTTGCCATAGACTTCTATTATATCTTGCATGCGTGGTGCACTTTCTGAAAGCGCACCAAAACTCTTGCATTCAGGAGTTTTGGTGCGCTTTCAGAAAGCGCACCAAACCAGCTGGTAATACCAGAAGTCTATGGCTCAGTGCAGGCACCCCGCAGATGCACCTGCGGATCAGTTTTACAGCAGCCCAGTAACCACTGCAGAAGAGATATGTCCATATATACACAGTATAAACTGACCTTTGTTAATAATCTTCCATTCAGGAATCTCCCTTGCTACATGTATTGCCAGCAGTTGCTGTGCCAGGCGGTGTGCAATGGTATTACTCCACTTGTGCTATACAGGAAGCATTGGCTTTGCAGCTCTGCTCCCTCCGCAGCCATGCTTCCTCTAGTGCCGGCTCCATTTAGAACACTGATGCTCTGGGAAGGCGGGTTGGGAACCAGCAATATTGGCTTGTCAAGCTGCCAGAGCAGAGCAGGGGGTCGCAGGCCACATCAGAGGGCTGTTGGCCACCCCTATACTAAACCATTTTGAAAATCACATTCAGCCTTTCACATTCAGACTCCGAGGTGCATTAGGACCTACTCTCCCACCTGACCTTGAGAAAGATCCCTGTTTAATTCATATTACTCCCTAGGGTGCTAAAGGAACATTAAACGTGGCTTTTGTTTCCAAACCTGTAGTACAAGAATTGCACAAAAGCAATTGTCATCCAGAATTTACATCTACGTTGGAGTGAAAGCATAACTTAAGGGCAGCACTTGAGAAATGTTGGCAAACACTTTGGCATGACTTCATTGTGTTAAAACCAGAGGAAATTTTAAACGAATTTGTGATTTGTGGATGGTAAGTAAGTGAACAGAAAACAAAGACGCTTCACACAGTATCATAAATATATTTCTAAAAGTCAAAATATTCCAATACAATAAGCAGGGATAAAACGGGTTTACATTTTGTGTTTGGCATTAGAAGCTAAAAACAAAGGGAATGGGAACGCGTATGCACTTCTTCATAAGTCAGCCCCATCTGGAAACTCTGCTGTGCACTCCTACAGATCCATAACATGACACCTCCAAAATATGGAAACGGTTTGGCAGACACATTTATCGGCATTATGCTAGCCATACATGTTTTCATATGAATCGCTTGATACAATGATCATTTGGAAGAAAGGGTTGTATCATGCATTCCAATCGAAAATCCATTTAGAATTTTAACAAGTTGCTTTTTTTGTTGTATAGAATGATTGCTTTTAAGTTAAAGATATTTTGAAACTAAAATTACGAATGTTTTTTTTTGTACCATGTATGGCCAGCATTAGAATTGTAGTAAACCTAGCATAGTGAACATGCTATTTGCTAGGCTGTTATCCTGACCCAATGGGTTCAATACTGTATGAGTAACCATTCTGGACAAGTACTTAGAAGTCAGAGAAATCTGAATTTACACCTGCATACTTCTCCAAAGTCAGCGACTGAAGTCCAAGAGGTCAGCAACTTCCATGTTTGTCTCACTTGACAATTTAAACTTTTAACCTCCAGTGTAGCTTTGAATCTGGTTATGTATTAGTATAACCAGTGCTAGGATGATTTATGCAGATAAAGCAGCTACAGATCAGTCCCTAAAATGGTATATGTAACACTCCAAACTATACAGTGCTGACCTGCTCTCTTCCCTTAAAACACTATTAAAAAGAATAAAAAAATAGAAAAAAATATATATTGTGTTCATAAAAATCCATTGTGTTGCTAATGTCCTGTAAAGTGACCATCCAATATATTGTTTTGTTTTTTTTTGTTAAGAAAATCAATCCTCTATAAAGTGTCCATGCATTATAATAGTCTCTTATTAGTGCATAATAAACACCATAAAGTGCTATGCAAATAAAATAAATCTTCAAGTAGTGCAAAAGTGTTCACCAAAGTGTTCCAGTGATCCACCACCGTCACGCCAGAAAACTCACGACTCCACATAACCAACCAATAAAAGGTAAGTCATAAAATGCTTATGATCATCAAGAAATCCCCAAAGGCACCATGTTTATCATCATTAGGGGATCCGCCTTCCACAACAACTTCGGAATATCCACCGCTCCTCTCACAGGGATGGAACTATATTCACGGATGTCTTATGCAGGAGTTATATGGAAAACAAGGAGGGTCGCCATAGTGTGAACGCTTTAAACTTTTAATAAAGTAAAAAAATAGATAATCTTACTCACAAACATTGTGATTATAATTCATAATCTTACTCCTACCAAAACATTAGGAGCAATATACAAAGAGTGAAAGCGGTTGTATTGCTGAAATTCATTTTACACAAATATTGAGAGATTTTAACATGTGAATTCTCCTGGGTGCAAGGTATAGCACCATTGAATGTGAGTAAGTTTACCTATTTAACATTTTATGGTGTTTATAATGTTCCAATAAGAGACTATTACAATGCATGGACACTTTATAGGATTGATTTTTTTTATGAAAAAAAAAAAAAACATTATATTTTACAACTCACTTGGATTTTTATAAACACAATATATATTTTGTCTAAGGCCCCTTTCACACTTATACGACTTGTCCCACGATTTGGGACTGCAAAGTAGCATGACAAGTCGTTCCCTATGATTTCCAATGACAGACATTCGTATTAGTACGACTTCAAGTCATTACAACTTCAAAGTAGTCCCTGCACTACTTTGGTCCGATTTTGATGCCACTTACACAGGCATTCTTTGAAATCGCGGCAAAATCGCGCGACTTTGAAGTCGCACAAGTGTGAAAGGGGCCTTAGGCTTCATTCACACTTGTAGGACTGCAAAGTTGTGCTGACTTTGCAGTGCAACTTTGACACAACTTTGGATAGGTGCAACTTGGATACGACTTTGGCTTTGACCAGTGATAATGGACAAAAGTTGCAATGTATAACATCCAGGACTTTCATGCAACTTTTGAGGGTCAACGTTGAAGTCTTTGGCCCTCAAGTTGCATAAAAGTCGGACCAAAGTAGTACATGAATTTGCTGCAACCTTAAGTCGCGCATATATGAATGGTTATCATTGGAATTTTGGTGTCCAATGTTGCATGACAAGTCACACATGTGTGAATGGAGCCTTAGGCCACTTTCACACTGAAGCGCTTCTAAACTGCCAGTAAAAACACTGAGCGCTTTTGAAGAGCTTTTCAGGCGCTTTTGAGGAGCTTTCCATTAATTTCAATGGGGAGGGGAGTTTTTCACAGCCCTGACAGCACACTGCCCCAGTGTGAATGGAGCCTTAGGCGCTGTTTTTAGCGTGAAAGCGCCTGAAAAGCGCCTCAGTGTGAAAGTGGTCTTAAGGGAAGAGAGCAGGTCAGCGATGTATCTGATTAGTTGCCATAGGACACCAGAGACAACTCCTAAAGAACAAGTTCATGTTAATATAAAAAACAAAACAAATAAACAAAAAAACAACAAAACACCAAGCCGCCCTACCTATTCAGGTTCTTACTGCTCATATCATCCTCATAGTATTCTTCTGTGTTTAGAGTATTGTCCCATTAACGGATGCAGCCACCACTGCCAGGCGGAGGTTTAACAAGCAACTCTGTGGGAGGTGTCCGGGATAGACTAGGTTGGGGAGGGTGAGCTAATGGCATTATGAATAAATATGAACTTGTCCTTTATGTCAGACACCTCAACTAGGCTATGTAAGCACAAGCTTGTCTAATGGTGCAGGACGTATTAGTGAGATTGCCCGTCATGATTGGAACTACAAGAATCGGAACACTTAAGCTACAATCATTATA
The DNA here is from genome assembly GCA_028564925.1 of Lithobates sylvaticus. Classification (NCBI taxonomy): domain Eukaryota; kingdom Metazoa; phylum Chordata; class Amphibia; order Anura; family Ranidae; genus Lithobates; species Lithobates sylvaticus. The sequence continues at coordinate 90,995,952 of CM053038.1, forward strand.
TGTGTGCAGGCTTAATTATAAAAATATTTTATGTGTTCCCTTATGTATCTTTAGTACCTTTTCCCAAGCCCAACACTACGGTTCAGATGTCATATCAGAGCTCTGCACTTGAGATTTCTGCTTTGTCGACTGCCTGACTTCACATAGTCTCCCAGCTCCAGAGATTGCATAACAGGGGCACACAAAGACCATAGTTGTTAACATTGTTCATAGCCATGGGTGTCTGATATTGGACACCAGGAGCTGGGAGGCAGTGCGTGAGGTCATGCATTTATCAGAGGCAGCGATTGACAAACTTTAAGACACCTTTGAGCATTAAAGCAAAAGTGTCAGACTCACAAGTCCTAAATGAGGATACAAAGATAATTTCACAAGTAAGCCTGCACAAGTGAATATTGCAATTCTTGTAAAACTCAAATCAATTATTGCTAATAGCCTGAGAATATTATATTTTTTTCTAAGGGGCCCATTATATATATATATATATATCAGTTATATATTATATATATATATAGTCAGTTATTCCACTGTTCTGTGTGCCACATTAATGGATAAACCAGCCTTTGTTGTAGTAAGTGCACTGGGGTCTGCTCGATTGTGATTTCAAGCTTATGTATCAAATACATACACAATGAACATTTCGAAAGCTTTTTTTTTTGCTTTTTTCTATTGTTCAGGAATCCTCTTACAGAATAAAACATTATCAGATGTAGATGGGGATTCAGTTTGGTTGTTTTTTTTTTTTTTTTCAAGTAAGGAATAAAATAGAAAATGGAATTTAAAAAAAAGGAAACACAATGAAATTATCTTGTGCTGTATCTTGTGCTCTTATGTAACAGTCTACGTCCAACTATCCGGGAAGAGTCCTACTGCCTGGGAGGAGTAGCTATTTAAGAAAAAAAAAAAAAGGTGAAATCAGTATTCACTTCATTTTCAAATATGCCTCCAATACATATTGTTTTGCCATATTGCTCAATCACGCCACCTTAGTGGTGGAAAGCCATTATCCTTTATTGTAGCAAGACTCTCTTAGGATGCTTTTCAGCATTAAGGATCCAGAAGTATCTTGATTTAATCTTGTCCTTCACACACAATCTCCTTGAATCCAGATAGAGTTTGATTTAATGACTTGGTTCGAAGTAAGTGTTTTTTTTTTCTTGTTATTTTATGTCTATGGGATGGAAAAGGACCAGTTTTGTAACAACGTAAAAAATAGGTTTTCACAGTTCTGAGTTATTTTCTACTCTCAAGAGTTTCCTGCAATTTTGCACTATTTTGGCTTTGGTGTGCCTACAGCTGTGAAGCAGAGATTGAAGCTGCAGCCTCAAGCAAGGAACTTCCATCACTCCTGGGCTGGTCCAGCCCAGATGGACTCAGGTGCAGATTGCAAGCCAAAGACAGCAAGAATGTGGCATTTAACGGTCTGGAGAATTCTCCACCACAGTCATTGTGTCAAATGCTGGAGCCTTCAGCTTTCAAACAGTGGATGCTTAAGATTCAGGGCATGCAGATACAGTACCAGTGCTATAAATAATGAATCTCCCCAGTGCAGGAATGCACTATACCAACAAAGACACATTGGCTTCTTCTCTCGTGTCCTGGGCTGCTGTTATGTTTTCTTCTGCAGAGACAGGGATAAACTCTGCTGACCTGCTCTCATTGCATCATACTGGCATTTCCATCCTGTGTAATACCCTGAGGGTCCGGAGCTGTGTATGAGAAGTTCCTGAACTCATCCTGATTAATCATTGGGATCAACCGTTCATCGATGGGGGTTAATACTGCTTCCTCTTTAATGAACTCCGGATCGAAGTTGCTCACATCCTCCCTGGTTTTCTGGACAATAGAAGAAGAAACATTATCTCACAGTCAAATCATCGAAGAATAGTTTACTCAGCAACATAGGTCACTGAAAGGTGTTGTAAACCCTCGTGTTTTTTCACCTTAATGCATCCTATGCATTAAGGTGAAAAAACTTCTGTCAGTCACCGGCCCCCCAGCCCCCCCTTTTTACTTACCTGAACCCTGGAATTTCCAACGGCTGTGCATCTCTCCGGGGTTCTCGACACTTGATTGGATAGATTGATAGCAGCTTAGCCATTGGCTCCCGGTGCTGTCAATCAAATCCAGTGACGCAGGCGCTGGGGGGCAGGGCCGAGTCCGGCATTCATGTCTATGGACACAAATGCTGGACTCGGAATCACGCCCGCAAGGTAACCCCCGGGGAGAGCGCTTCTCCTAGGGGGTTATTTGATGTGGGGAGGAGCCATGCGAGCCGCCGGGGGACCCCAGAAATCGGGATCGGGGTCACTCTGTGCAAAGCGATCTGCACAATGGAGGTAAGTATGACATGTTTGTTATTAAAAAAAAAAACAAAAAAACAAAGCTTGAGATGTTAAGTACCCACTTAAGCTCCAGAAGATATTACCCCCTTCATGACCTGTCCATTTTTTGCTATTCGGCACTGCGCTACTTTAACTGCCGAGTGCGTGCTCATGAAACGCCGTTCCCAAACAAAATTGATATCATCTTTTTCACACAAATAGAGCTTTCTTTTGGTGGTATTTGATCACCTCTGGAAATTCAGTTTTTCAATTTTATTGTTGTCGTATGACCATGATAAAAAGAACACGCAGATGCGTTTCGGCAAGCAGGCCTTGTCTGTTAATTGAAGACTGAATTTCCATTGGTGCCGGCTCTTCTATGTACATTTGTGGTTCGTTTCTGGATGTGGGAGGGACATCCTGAGCCAGAGCACCTGGACTAGGTGTGCCATCGTCCATCTCATCATTTGGCTTTTCTGTTCAGAGCGGTGCGATTCTTTTGTTGCAACTAATTTATAATGGGACTTGTGAAATTGCGACGGACAATCTGACACTGACGCTGGGGGAAACTGAATACCTGCCACTGACATCACTAGTGACATTAATACAGTGATCAATAATACCATACACTGTCACTGTACTAATGACACTGGCTGGGAAGGGGTTAACTTCTAGGGCGATCAAGGGGTTAAATATGTGCCTAACTATGTGTAATGTGTGTAAAGTGTGCTGCTTTTAGTAACCGATCTGTCAGTTTCTCATCCCTGCTTTGCAGATCGACAGATCGCTCCCTTCATACAGAGATCTGTGTTGTTTAACAACACAGAACTCTGAGGTGTGATTGCACACAGCTGATCAGCAGGTCCCAGCCATGAACCATTGGCCAGGACTTGCTCACAGGCTCCCGCTGTGTACAAACACGCACCCTAAACCCAGAAGTAGGCAGCAGCGTACGGGTACGCCGCTTTGCCAACAGCAACTGCTTGTTTGCAGTACATTGCGGGCGTGTGCTCGCTAAGTGGGTAAAAGAGGACCTAGAACCCTGACTCTATTCACATAGCCCTGCCTTCCACTAAATAAAACTCCAAAGTCACCTCTGGCATTCCTATGCTTCTCTGTATCTGTAGCAATTATATCAGAATCCAGACTTGCATGGGTAACTTAGTGTACATTATCAGATAGGTCACAGACTGGCAGGAAAGAAGGATTCAAAAAGGAGAAGAGAAAAGGGAAATTTCTGGGTTGATTTACTAACCAATTGGGCTGCTCACATTGCAAGGTAATTTTCCCTTGGCTTAGTGATGCACTCACATTGCAAAGAATGCCCTATCATGAGCAAGGGGAAAAAAAAAAAAAAAGAGTATTTTTGCTTGCACATGATTGGATGATGGAAGCCTCATTCACTAAGCTAAGGGTGAAAAGTTGCTGAATACAAATCCTCTTGCAAAATAAATAGCCTACTTGTCTTTAGTAAACAACCTCAGAATGTCTCTTCTGCAATAAAATGCCTGCCTGTTTGCACATATTTTAAAAGTTCACTTTAGCAAAAGCATATGCAGGCTTTTTATATTTTTACATAAAATATTGGCAAACAGGCAGGCTTTTTAATGCAGAAGAGACATGCTAAGGTTTTTTTTTTTACTAAAGGCAAATAGGCTGTTCACACTGCAAGGGAATTAGTACTCTGCAAGGGAATACATTTTTTTGCATATGAATGGGTATTTTCTGCAAAGTGAGCGACTGTGTCACTAAGCTAAAGTTCCTTGCAAAGTAAACAGCCTATTTACCTTTAGTAAAACAACCTCATTATGACTCTCCTGCAATAAAAAGCCTGCCTGTTTACACATATTTTAAGTTCCACTTAAGCAAAAGCGTATGCAGGCTTTTTATAGAGCTCATTCAAGCAGTGCGGTTATTTTATAGACATTACTAACCTTGAAAGATTACAGCCAAGTTGTTTACAGTGACCCGATGTGCCCATTAGATTATCTGAAAAACTGTTTAAAACCTATTCTGTCCTGCTAAATAACCCCATATGGATGGATGGACAGGTGGGTGGGTGTAAAGACAGACTTCTGCTCGGGCGCTGGCTGCTTGACACCGCATGGATTTTACAAACCAATAGAACAAGTTAGGTCTATGTCACACAAACAATCCAGACCCTAGAGATAGACAGGATCTCTCACACACCATTTAACTTTTTCTATGGAGTCACTCCCTCACTAGCTGGAAAAGCGTGATGTTGCTCCCCCACTAGCAAGTGGCATTTCCTAGCATTCTGGGCAATCGATTGTGTGATTCCATTAAGATAAGTAGAAGCCTCTTCTCTGTGCTTTTGGCAACAGAAGAATGGCCTGTGTGTGACATGGCCCTTAGGGTGTGATGAAGACTGCCTTCTACTAGTCATTTGCCCTACAAGTAAACAGTGTCCAGGTCTACGGGTCTAAGGGATTGGAGGGTCTGTCAGATTCAGATCCGATATAAATGAGCCCAAAAGCCCCAGGGGCCCTTGTGCATCTGCTCAACTGGTATGTCCACTTCTGGACTGACCGTTACCTGCCTGGACCCATGCATAATTAACAAATCTGAGTCTGTAAATCTTTGGAATAGATATGAAGTGAATAAAAAATAGCGCTGGAGAAAGCAAGGATACTCTAAAGAATTCTATAAATAATGTTCACTAAATGTCCATAACAAAGTCTAAGTTTATAGCTCCATAAAAAGGCAACTTAGCAGAGGCAGCACCCGATAGAGCGAAGCTAAAACTCTGTCGAGACACAACAGGAATACGTAGCAGAGGCAGACATGATCCGACGGACCTAGTCCTCGGATAATCCGCGTGTGTATGGGGCTTAAAACTCTGTCGAGACACAACAGGAATACGCAAGGGGGCACCAAACTAACTGTAGTATTAAGATCACCTTAGTTTATTCAAAACTACAATGAGACACTCACATTTATGTAGACACAAACAGGCATGTCTAATAGTCTGTGGCAGAATGCAGACGGTCTCCCATGTAAGTCCCTGTTAGGTGCGGCACTCACACTACACAGTTAGCTTGTACAGATGGCACAGAGTAGCAGCCGGAAGCCGAGGTAACCAGTGTGGAATGCAGATGGCGCTGGACTGGAAGTGTCATCTGTACAAGCTAACTGTGTAGTATGAGTACTGCACCTAATCGGGACTTACATGGGAGACCTTCTACATACTGTCACGGACTATTAGACATTCCTGTTTGTGTCTATATAAATATGAGTTTCTCTTTGTAGTTGTTAAAAAACTAAGGTGATCTTAATACTGCGCTTGGTTTGGAGCCCCCTTGTGTTTTTCCTTTGGTCTAGATATGGCCTCTGCTTTCTGAGTTGTGGAATCTATTGTAAATTTACCAAAATGCAGTGATGACTTTAGACTCTATAATACTTACAATTCTGGGCCTAAATGGAGGCTCAATTTCTTTTTTGTTGAGTCGGTCCCAGTTAATGTCTTTGAAAAACGGATGCCAAAGGATGGCTTTCTCTCCCCCCAAGGCCAGGCTTCCAAGACGCTTACTGGGCTTCTTCTTCATGAACTAAAACGAGTGGAGAAGCATGCAATTAGTACACTTTACAGAGATCTTCCAAACCCTACATGTATACAGTAATAATCATGATTAGTAATGATGATTGTAATGATCAGTGTCTTTTTTCGAGTCATTCTAGTTATGTCCTGGTATTGATATTATCTACATCACAACAAATCATATAAACTGAATAAAAAACCTAATAAGGAGAGTGGTAGCCTCTCCTAATGTCCAAAGCAGATATGCAGATCCGGAACTTAGCAGATATCTCACGTCAGAGTCCCTTAGCAATGAATGAATGCATTTTACTGCAGGAAATTTGACAAGTGTGAACTAGCCCCTGTGTAAAGAAAAATGTATCTGAAGAAACCTAAGCCGTGCCCCATCTACTTATCACGCATGCTTTATATGGAACAATTTCTGGGTTGTCTGGTCCTATGTGGGTTGTAATGGCACTGTCTAGAGTCGCTGTTCCAGTTTTTTTTTTATTGATGTTTATCAGATGGAAAATGTTGCAGTTCTACAGGCCCAAAGTACCTAATGATAAATGCGATTCTGCGTTTATATAATCTACTTTCACTACTCCTGGCAGCTAAATCAACCGTTGAAAGGCCTATAGGTGCATGGTCTTAGGCAGGCCATAGATGATGCCATTCTCTTTCTTGCACCAACGGGTTTCAGGAAAAGAGATTGCACGACTCCCCCATCAACACAGTCAATGCTGATGGAGGAATCCCTACCGTAGAGCTTTTATGTTCTCCTGGCAGGTGGGGGGGGGGGGGTACGGAGTACTGTCCCTGATAGGAGAACACAGTGATTACTGCTAGCTACTATAGCCACTGGCAATAATCGCATGTAAAAATCAGACATGCTGGTTGTATTTAAGTTGATCAATTGGCCTGCCAATATATGGTTTCAAGCTATCAATGGCTGGCTTTACTTTCAAAAGATTTGTATTCCTGCTCCCAGGATGTACAGCTGGCCATAGATAGATCTTTCCTTTAGGTTCAGCCATTGGGTTGAATAAAAAAAATGGATTACTCTGTCCACAGAAGCAAGATGGATTGAGGAATCCTCCCCGCTGAGTGCCACCCGCTGTCAAAAAAATTCTATCCAACACGCTCATTCGATGGAAGCCGATAGTTCGAATGGCTGAATATCAATCCATCTATGGACAGTAAAGAAGCAGCAACCCAATGATGATGTCATCTCTATGCGTTCTCCTAAGTATATTCCTTGTCAGCACATGTGCAAGAAGGACAGCTGATTGGTCCCAGGTACTGCCCCTCTCTTCCCCAGTCTGTGTTGATGTACAGAGACATACAAGAGGCAGAAAACAAGTCAAATCCAGGTCTTTATTTTGGCTGCAATTTGAATAAATTTAATATGTGTTTTACTAATTAATAATTGTAACCATTGTTTTAACTACTTCCCACCCGGACACTGTATATATACGTCCGGGTGGGAGCCGTCTACTTCTGATCGGACGTTCCTGAATGTCCTTCAGAAGTAGCAGGATCGCGCGCGTGCCTGCGCAGCGGCGCGATCCCGATGCGCTCGTGTCACCCGGACACAGCGCATCTAGGATCGGCAGGAGGGCTCTATGATTGGCCCTCCTGATCACATGACGGCTGTGTCCAATCACAGCCGTCATGTGATGTAAGCAAACAGCCGGTTGCTAGGCAATCGGCTCTCCTCACGCGGAAGTCGTCGCTGAGGAGAGGAGAGCGGATCACTGCAGCCGGCTGGTGATCAGTGAGTATTAGCTGTTTTTTTACTCACTGATCACCAGTCTAGTGTAAACACACATGTCCCCAAAACACACATGTCCCTAAATAATAAAAACACACGTCCCCAAATAATAAAAACACATGTCCCCCACATATGTCCCAGTAAAATAACATGTCCCAATGATTATCTGCACACATGTCCGTGATCACCTGCACACATCTGTACATGATCATTTGCGTACATATGTCCATGATCACGCGAACCAATTATTATACACTTAACGGATTTTTTTTTACTAAAAACATGTAGCAGAATACATTTTGGCTTAAATTTATGACAAAATTAGATTTTATTGGATTTCTTTTGAAAAGGAAAGGAGAAAATATTGTTTTTTTTTTTCAAAATTTCCGCTATATTTTCGCTTATATTGCAAAAAATAAAAAACGGAGTCGTGAATAAATACCACCAAACTAAAGCTCTATTTGTGCAAACAAAATAAAAAAGAATTTCATTTGGGTACAGATTTCATGACCGCGCAATTGTCATTGAAAGTGCGAGAGCGCTGAAAGCTGAAAATTGGTCTGGGAAGGAAGGGGGCGAAAGTGCCCTGTATTGTAGTGGTTAAATATATGCCTAGAATTCAGCTGTAATGCTTTCACTTATTGAATCATTCATCCTTTTAAGTAAAAATTCCAACACTTTGTGTAATTCTCCAGGCAGCAATCCAAAGCACTACTGTCTTGGCTCATGTGCCAGCCGAGTAGATATTTACAGCAGCTGTATGTGTCTCTTGCTGACCTTCTGAAGGACATTGCTCCTCAAGTGTTTGGCTCCATCAATAATAGTTTAACAAGCCTGACAATTCCAGCCTGTTTGATTCCAACCCATCATTAATCTTGGAAAACAATATTTTTTTTTAATATTTCCTTAAGTCTCCAGCTCTTTGATAACCTCAAGTGACTTCTAGTAGAGGTAATTCACTGCTTTGTATAAAACATGTGTGCAGTTAAATTAAGTTGTTTTTTCCTTGCCAATTCATTGTCTGGTAGTTTATATCTTTTCATACGGTTGCTGTAATACTGCTGCAATCATGGGAATTTCCAAAAGCATCACAAACTCAATGACGTCTGAATCCGGCATCTTTTACATTTCCTAATGGGTTTTTTTTTTTTTGTTAGAATCACTCCCATAGGGAACAGATTAACCCCTCAATCACCCCCTAGTGTTAACCCCTCCCTGCCATTCACATTTATACAGTAATCAATGCATTTTTATAGCACGGATCGCTGTATGTATGTGAATGGTCCCAAAATGTGTCAAAAGTGTCCGATATGTCTGACGCAATATCGCAGTCACGATAAAAATCTCAGATCGCCGCAATTACTAGTAAAAAAAATAAATAATAAAAATGCTATAAATCTACTTTGCGCAAACCAATCAATATATAAACTGTTATCCCACTTCTTGGCACACCCCTTCCGGCCCCTTTCACTCAGCCGGAGGGCTTTCACACTGGAGCGGTGCGCTAGCAGGGCGGTCAAAAAAGTCCTGCTAGCAGCATCTTTGGAGCAGGGTATTCACAGCTCCTAAACATTGAAATCAATGGGACAGCGCGGCTATACCGCTGGCAAAGCGACGATGCAGCAGCACTTTGCGGGCAGTTTTAACCATTTTTTGTCCGTTAGCGGGGGTTAAAACCGCACTGCTAGCGGCCAAAAGCCTATGCTAAAACAACTAAATATAGCGCTGCTTTACCGCCGACGCTGCTCCCGCCCCAGTGTGAAAGGGGCCTTAATGATAGAAAAAAGAAAAATATTCCTTTAGTAAAGAGTCCCCTTACACTTAAAAGGGACCATGTCACTATAGGGTCACTAGTGCCAAAAATCTTTGCTCCTAGATATTCTTTACAGCAGGACTTTAGTTGTGCTTTAATAAAAGCTTTATTAATAATTTTATTGTTTGGGTGAATGAATGAATGAATAATTTGTATAGCGCTACATAGCGAACTGAATCGCCTCAACCTGTGGGCATTTCAAGTACGGTATTTATATTATGATGTATTGTGTTTCTTAACAAACAGTCTTTCAATTTTGTATCCATCCCTGATTACCATTTCTTTTAACTATTGTTTAATTGGTTTAGGATAGCTACATCTAACACGCTAACATTTTGTACAATAATAATAATTTTGTGACTTACTACAACACCCATTTTAACAGTATTTTTTATTTTATTATAAAATATATTTAGTTCACTCTGTGCTAATGCCTAACCTTAAAAGAGAAATTCAGGATTATAAAAGAACCAACATTTATATACTCACCTAGGTGGATGCAGCATTGATCCAATACTGCATCTGTCCCCCACCATCTCTGCAGTGAGAACTGAGCGATTAAATACTGCTGATCGCTCATTTCTTCCCTCCGCTCTGAGCAGAGAGCCATGACTGTCAGTCAGTGGCTTTCTGCTCTCCCCTCCAGCGCTGCAACAAAAATGACCTGTGCCTGACAACAAATTTCAAGAACTCTGGGCCCATTGTTGATGCAAACAATGCAGCTCCTGTTCCTATTAGGCTACTTCATCCGTGAATGAAACGAAAACTGTATGTGTTGTCCATGGCAACAATTCTGATTTCATGTTTCTAGTGCATAAAAAGGGAACACTAATATTACAGGTGGTTAAGGCTACTTGACTAAAGAATTCTTAAAAAAGTGTATTTTATGAGCCCGTCAGCCTGTCTGTATAAAATTAAAATGTCCTGTGTTCATCTCATTCAGACTGTCTGATGCCATTTCAGTTTGCCCTGGCGAGCCTCCAGCTGCAGAAATTCCACCTCGCTATGGTGAATGCTGGTTCTGTTTGAGCTCCAACAGGTGGGGGGAAGTAAGTGAAACATTTACAAGTAGTTCCCGAAATTAAATAAAGTGGATATTTATGGCATTGGTGCACAAAAACCCACAATGTACAGGGAAAAAAAAAAAAAGTGGCTTCAAATTTCTTTTTAAATGCTGTTCAACCACAGCAGTGCCATATTTAGTCTAGCTGAAACCTGCAATCTCAGGATGGCAGCTTGACCTTGTGTGATCCAAACCTACTCAGATAGGAATGTGCTTTATATGTGGTATAGGATTTTCAGGGCTTGAAATCATATACCTCTGCTACAATAGTGGTGATCTACAATGGGCATTTAATATAAAAAATAGAAGAGAGGAGGGTATAAGAGAACTACCTTTGCAGGTTACTTTGCTATACAAGGACTGAAAAAGCAAAAGGGGACCTATAAGCATTGTGTAGAGTAGGCTGTAGGAAGGTCTTTTCTTCACTTTCCAATTTGGTAATTTAGGCAAGCATTTAAAAAATGTATAGGAGTGGTAATGCTTGCCAACAGTGAGTGGTGTGGACAATGCAGACTCTAAGGCTGGGTTCACATATATGCGAATTGGATGCATTTTAAACCGCATCCAATTTGCTTGACACGTGAATGTGACCAGCTCTCAATGGAGCAGGTTCACATATGTCTGGGGATACCGTGGTGCAGTTTCTAAAAGGGGTCCTGTGCGCTTTTGTATTCGGTTCAGGTGCAAATTCAGGTAAAAATTTTCACCTGAATTGCACTTGAACCGGTGAACAGAAACGCACAGGACCACGAACTGAAAACTGCAGCCGCACATATGTGAACTCAGCCTTAGTGAGCCTAAAAACAAAATTGTTATATATTGAAGCTTACCAATACGTAGATATGGTGGCTGAAATTATTGTTACCCTATGAGTTTTAGTTATTATTTATTTTTATTATTTTAACCAAGTGATCTGCCAGTAACACGCTCCACTCTCCTAGGGTGATGACACTCACCATACTGTATCTATTGAGGAGCAGCATTGTCATCCCAGGCTGCTCTCTTAAACTTGACTACTTAGACCCCTTTCACACTGAGGGCGTTTTGCAGGCGCTATAGCATTAAAAATAGCACCTGCAAAACGCCCTTAAACAGCTGCTGCATGCACTCAAGTGTGAAAGCCCAAGGGCTTTCACACTGGAGCGGTGCGCTGGCAGGGCGTCAGAAAAAGTCCTGCCAGCAGCTTCTTTGGACATGTTCACTGCTCCTCCACCGATGCTCCCCATTGAAATCAATGGGGCAGCGCTGCGATACCGCTGGCAAAACTCAGCTCCATTTGGCGGGCGGATTTAACCCCTTTTCGGCCTCTAGCAGGGAGTTAAAACCACCCCGCTAGTGCCCGTATAGTGCCGCTAAAACAATGGCAAATCGGCGCTAAAAATAGCACCGCTTTACCGCTGAAGCCTGGGTGGCTCGGTGTAAAAGGGGTCTAAGAGTATGTATATTTCATACCTGATGGACCACGTAAAATTAGTGTTGTAGTTGTCTACAGTGATTGTCGCTATATTCCAGGTCCTGTGCAGAGTGGCTGTGCCACTGCAAACTGACCAAAGGCGGTCATTGACTTTGCACCACCACCATTCACAGTATGCCTTGTATTTTTGCAATTAATACAAAGTGTTCTGATTGGATGATGTGGAGAAGCTGGGTGGTGATGTCAGGATCGCCATCTCGTCAAATCAGAGAACATATTGCATTCATTGAAAAAATACAAGGTGTTCTCTAAATGGTGAGCAACCCCCTGCGGTCAGTATGCAGTAGTATAGCCACAGGACTTGGAAGATAGTGGAGATCACTATATTAGCGGCAAATACTACAGTGTTTGTCAGCTGTCCCAGCAGCCCATCAGGTATGAGATGTACATATTTACGCCAGTCCAAGCGGGACCAGTGTTGCGATGCAATTGAAATCATACCTGGTGTTCAGCTTTAAAATATCTTGCTTTTTATATCATAATTTTATTATATTTTCATTACAGTTTGATTGTATTACTTTGTAATTTCTTGGAAAATAATAAAAATTACATTAAAAAAAAAAAATAATAATTTCACGCACCATACCTTTATCTCATTTTATCACCAGTATAACTGGAAAGCATTTAAAATAAAACTCTATAAAGTGATTTAATTCTCTATAATGCAGTATATATATGATGACATTCTGCTCCCTTTACTAGGGGAAAACAAATATTTCCTAAGCGGTTAAGTTAGGAAAAAAAAATTACACTTTCAGAGGAACCTTCTAGAACAGCATTGTGCTGCTGAAGATCTGCATTCCAAAATTAGCTGGGAATTTGACAGATTCTCCCACAGGAAGTGAGCGAGACTAAGCAACAGGATGGAAATGTACACACTTACAGCATACTCCTGGGGCGCTGCAAGAAAAGCTACACAACATTTCCGTATCCACAGCTAAAATAAAGATCTGTGTATGAATAGCAAGAAATCCCCATAGACAAAAATAACCCAGTCCGATATCTGCTTCTCAGAACACTGGAAACCACTGACTGACACTTTACATAACTAAATGATTAAAGATGGAGACAGGCTTTGAACTTGTAGTGTGACAAAGACTCAGTGCCAGGGCTGAACAGGAAGTATATAAAAACCAAGAGAAAACATCTCCCTCCCCGATGTATTCTCTATACTACATTTTGCTCATGTGACTCTCTGGCACAGACTCACAATGAACAGGCTGCATGTAATGTGATTCCACACCAGCTCACACGCTATTGGCTGGCCTCTGAGGGACCTGCTAATGCACCAAAGTAAAATGACTCTCTGCAGCTTACCCTCTTCTCTCTCCTCTGATCATGTTACACCATGTCATTTTGCTGAGCTGGTTAAAGCACCCTCTAGTCCATAAATTACAATTCAATACATTTAATACAATAAAAAAAATATGTAAGAACAAGCATGTAAAATGTGATATGTCATATTAAAATTGAATAAATATAAGACGTGTGTATAAAATGAAAAAATGTTCAATAAAAGTGATGGTGCTAAAATAACCGTGCTGAAAATAAATATATGTGCTGGGGTAAAAATGATGATGGAGTTGGGTTAAAAATAGTGAACACAAATCTTCTAGCAATAAAAGGTGCACAGTGCAACGTGCAAAATATGTTTGCACTGTGCACCTTTTATTGCTAGAAGATTTCGTGTTCACTATTTTTAACCCAACTCCATCATCATTTTTACCCCAGCACATATATTTATTTTCAGCACGGTTATTTTAGCACCATCACTTTTATTGAACATTTTTTCATTTTATACACACGTCTTATATTTATTCAATATTTTATGTGTATTGCTATTAAGGAATTTTATCTATTTAGTTCATTATTTTATGTTTTTTTATATCTATTTATGTGAAAGGTCACTCATCTTTCGGATACTCTGAGCTTTGCAAACTGGTCATTTTAGATTATTTTTAGATTATTTATTGATTTACATAAGGGTAGCGCCACATACCCTCTTCATTCAATTTTACCTTTACAAGTGTGAGATCACTTATATGTTGGCTGCTTTCCTTTTCCATTTTTCTCCTTATTTGATTTAATAGTTTTTGGTTGAGCGCACTGGTTACCCCTATTATTCATATTAAAATTACTTTCATTGAAACAAATAAAACTTAAAATGTGTTAGCTGAAATTATACTATACCTCCCCCTTAGCTGGAACAGAATAACAACCATCTTTAAAACAAGCAGATTTTGGCAGGTTAGAGTACTCAGCCTTGTGAAGGAGGGTTTTGAATTGGTATGGTTCAAACCCTAACTTTGGGCATTCACTAATTTGTTAAAATGCTAAGCTAAAAAAAGGATTGAACATTAATTTTGTCTAGGCCAGAGGTCTTCAAACTGTGGCTCATGAGCTGGATGCTTTTGCTTGCCTTTATCTGCCCCTTGGGGCACCATACCTCCCAATGAAACCATTGCTAAAAGCAGGTGCTATTCCTCCCACTGACACCAACAATGGTGCACTATTCCTGCCACTGGCAACAATGGGGCATAATTCCTCCCACTGACACCAACATTGGGACACTATTCATTCCACCAACACCAACAATGGAGCACTATTCCTCCCATTAACACCAATAATGGGGCAAAATTCTTGCCACTGACACCAACAATGGTGCCCTATTCCTGCCACTGACACCAACAATGGTGCCCTATTCCTGCCACTGACACCAACAATGGTGCACTATTTCTCCCACTGACACCAACAATAGTGCACTATTTCTGCCACTGACATCAACAATGGTGCACTATTTCCGTCACTGACACCAACAATGGGGCATAATTCCACCCACCTACACCAACAATGGTGCAGTATTCTTTCCACTGACACCAACAATAGCACACAATTCCTCAAAGAAAAAAGGACAGGTGAAAATGGCTTAGCGGTACCTAATGCCAAGTTGTATTATTTGGCCTCCCAGCTGCAGTGCCTTTATGGGTGGCACAGTATTGACCCTCATGAGCCTTCACAGCAAATCATACTTTCCCAATTTTCTGAAGTTGCACCATTTAAGCTAGTAGTTGCGGGTCATTTTCAAATCAAGCATAGCTTTACTACATTTCATTAAATTCACAGACTGTGGGAATCCGTTAGTTTCACAAAATTGTTAAAATGCCAAGTGTAGTAAGGTCTCTTTTGGTATAATGAGAAACTACAAGGCCAAAGATAGCCGACATCCTTCAATATGTGGTGAGTTGTGAGGCACAGTGGGTGCAAAGATGGTGAAAGTCATTGGGTGCCAGACACTTCTTGGATGTAAAAGAGGTTTTATTTCTTTTGACAGACCTTTTTATATATTTTGAGGGAGAGAGTTAGGGCCAGGACACCCTTAGATAGTTGCAAACTCAATTGGCAGACTCAGAGACTTCAATAGGAGAACAGCCATACAGGGAAAGGCCCCGGCAAGGTGCCATTTCTGCACATGCAGGATTGGGGTCTCCTATGGTAAAGGCAATTGGTCCCTTCATGGCGACAGCTTCCCTTCTACCTCTGACCACTGACAGGTTCTCTGGCGGACATAACTGTCACTTCTGGTTGGACTGAAAGCCGCAATCCCAACCCTGCGCTGCTCTATCACTTCTGGATAGGCCCTCACACAGCCTAGCAGCCAGAGGCCCCCGGGATAGGCCCAATCTCCGGCCTAGCAGCCCGGGGCGTACGACATACGTCCACCCAGATAGCCCTCCAGGTGGCACAGAACACAGATCACCTGACCTCACACGAATATATAGGCTCTCCCAGCAGGCCAAGAGATTCAAGAAAACCCCTGCCCATTGGCTGGGATACCCACATACCCATAACCTGACCTTAGGTTGCCCTTCTCGTATCTAGTACCACCAAGTACCCGGCCACCTAGCGGTAGAAGAGAAAAGTGCAACAAGGCCAATCTTAGGGCAAAATCAATAGATCCCTATCAATCGACCAAGATAACTACTCTTGGCACGTAAATTTGTGAGTAGCTCTCTGAATAAACTCCAGGGTGCTACACGTTTTTTTAAAAATCATACTTATCTAGGTGGATGAAGCATCGGTCCGATGCTGCATTGTCTCCTGCCGGCTCACACTAACACTCAGATCAGTATTCTCTGCCATTGGCGGAGAGCTCTCATCGGGAGTCGGGCGGCTGCTGGTTTTCCAGCATGCATGGCAGACATACACACGGGCCGAATGGTCGCGATCTTTCCCCAGCCTGGACCGACTGTGACGTCATACCTTTTCTGAGATACTATTCTTCCCACTGACACCAACAATGGTGCACTATTTCTCCCATTGACACCAGCAATGGTGCACTATTACTGCCACTGACACTAACAATGGGGCACTATTCCTTCCAGCGACACCAACAATGGTGCACTATTCCTCCCACCAACACCAACAGTGGTGCACTATTCCTTCCACCAACACCAACAATGGTGCACTATTCCTCCGACTGACACCAACAATAGCCCACAATTCCTCAAGGCAAAAAAGAGGGGTGACAATGGCTTAGGGGTACCAAATGCCAAGTTGCATTATTTGGCCTTCCAGCTGCAGCACCTTTATGGATGGCACAGTACTGACCCTCATGAGCCTTCACAGCAAATCATACTTTTCTAGTTTTCTGAAGTTGCACCAGTTATGCTAGTGGTTGCAGGTAATTTTAATATCAAGCATAGCTTTCCAACATTTAATTTATTCCCAAACTGTGAGAATCAGTTAGGACACTTACGTCCCATGTTGGCTACACACAGTTTATACCCGTTTGAAATAATCGACAAATCCCAGAGCTCGCAAAGCTTGAAGGTTTTGAATATTGGAAATATGGCAGTTGCTATGTCTTATTCAAAAAGAGGGCCGATTCATATTCTGCATTGCAGACAGCTGCCAGCTGGTAAAATGTAGTCAAGTATGGTGGCAGTACTTAGGCAGGCCATACGCCATGTACAAAGTTGATCGATCAACTTGGGTTCAACCTTCAAGCTGGGTTTTACCTGCGATTATCTCTAGCAATAATCAACATCTTCTTCCGGCAGGGATGGCTTCTTCCGTCAGGAATAGTCAATGGCCCAGTATTAGGGTTTCCCACATCAAAACGATCTGTGTTGATGGGGGAATCGTGCAAATTTCTTTCCTGCAACCCGTGGTTGCAGGAAAGAAATTTGCTCCATGTATAGCCAGCCTTAAACACTATAGATGATGATTAGAGGACTCAGGCCTTTGAGATAATCTCCCAGGTATCTCCCAGGTATTCTTGTCTCCCTCGCAAAGACTGACCCAGTTGTTTACAGTCCACATTATACCAGTGGCAGTCCACATTATACCAGTGGCAGCCCATCCATAAGGGGCACAGGGGCGCTGCCCCCTAATCCATGCACCTAGCCCCTAATTTACATGCAAGGTACTGGATGCATGGATTTCAATGTTTTATTATTTATTTTTTGAAGCACGATTAGAGCCTGAGGCTTCAAAAAAGGGGGGGGGGGCTCGAGGCGCAGAGAACTGCGCCCTGAGCCCACCCAGTTGTGTGACAATGGCTAAATAATATTCTCTATTGTCTTCCTGATTCTTCTCCCGGCGAATCAAGCAGGGGTTCTTAAGAACCGATTGGCTGAGAGGACAAGCGATCACATTGGCCGCTGAGGAGGAAGCTGCCGAGAAGACACAGGGTGAAGCCGCCGTGAAGCCTCCGAGGAGGAGATGTAGGGTGAAGCCGCTGAGGAGAAGCAGGGAGGAGCTGAAGCTGCCCACAACCTAGATGGGGGCAAGTGCAGGGCTGTTGCGCAGATGGACAAGTGAGCAAAGGGGGGGGGGGCTCTGGGGGAGTTTGACTGATTGACCGACCGAATTGGGGGGTGGCGTTTGCTTTATTTGAAGCACCAGCCGCCATTGCATTATACACCACAGAAGCTACATTCTTGGGATAGAGCCGCGTCGCCAAATTGTTCTAGATGTGCTACCGCCACAAACGCTCTTATTCATAGGCTCTGGTGATGCCCTAAACTTCATCATTATTGGTCATCCATTTTTCAATTACTTAATGGAGTTTGTTCTACGTAGGCGCCTATGGACCCCTAAATTTGCTGTTCTGGGCATTGCCCCAGAGGACATACTTCCTCCCGACACTGGCCTGCTGTGAACAAGGTCCTGGTTTTTAGCTTCCAAGTTAATTTTATAAAGATGGCTCTCGCCCACACCCCCAACCCTCTTGCAAAGGAGAGATGCACTAATCTGAATTTGTGGAGGGAAGAATAGACTTATAAACATAGGGGCTGTCCTGAGAAATTCCATCCTTATGGTTGTCATCTACTGAGGCGACACATACCTCATTGTCCTCAGAATCTATTTAGGGAAGTTGTGTGCTTGCTCTGCCAATGGCACTAGGTTTATGAAAGTTTTAATTGTAGTTCTGTACCCGGGTCACCTTGTTCGGATTGGTTCTCAGGTAAGAGATATTGAGGCACTCTCACTCCATGGTAGAAACACTGTTATATGTCTTGTAATACTTTGGAACACATGATACACTCTTTGTCCTACTTGTACAATTTAGGTTCTGCTTTTTATTTTTCCATGTGTAATCAATAAAAACTATCTAATTAAAAAAAAATAAAAATGATATACATCATGTTTTAAGAGCATTAATCAAGCACCCTAAGTGGCCACTAGCTCTGCTGATTCAAAAGAATAGAATTGCTACAGTGTAATGACATGACGCCACAATGGTCTTGGCATGTGCTGAACACAATGGGAGCTTGGTGAAACTGTTTTCAATCATGGCAAGAAAGAGGTGCTTTTTAAATTTATAGTATTGTGATTTAGCGAGCATCCTGTTAAGCGAACAAGCATCCTATTAAGTCATGTGAAATATGAATGAGTTTTAAATTAAGGATTTGCGGTAAAAAAGAAAAGGCCTGCTGAATAATCCCAATTCATTGAAATCTTCACTACATGTTTGCTACTAATAACTGTGCAGTAGGGGTGTGTGATGAGCATTTGCTATTTTATGAAATGAAAGGTGGACCTAAGCTTGGTTTCTTAGATGACCTGCGTCACTAGGATTGTAAAGGGATTAGACAGTAATGAGAGTGGGGATTAATCTAAACTTATATTAAACAATGTATCAGTGTTAGTGTGCCTTTCTTGGATTCCCCTATTGTTCCGAGAAGCCAAGTCCAGACACATAAGAGTATCATCATATATAAAAGTGTCTATAGGCTAAATAAAAACTGAAATTTAATCTGCTTAATATTTTGCTGCCGCCTTTTTTATTTTTTATTTTGTGAATACTGTATTTCAGTCCCATTTACACCATCACTGGGTCTCTGAGTCTTCCCACAATGCAGGCAAATTATGGCTGGTGAGAGGGGCCAGGAGGCTTCCTGAAAACATTACGGCACCGTGCCTCAGTACTCCTTTGAAGAGCCCTCATCCCTGATGCAGGCAGTGGGTTGGCTCTTGGGAGGAGTAATGCAAATATCAAATGTCTTGGTTGGTATATGCCAGTCTGGAGGAGTTGACATTCCTAAAAAAACTGTATTTGCATAAAGACTGTCTGCCCTTTGTAACGCTCACATGTGATGCTGAGCATCCATGATTGAAAGAATTGAAATCCAATCAATTAAAGGGTTGGTCAGGAAAAGTTAGGCTGGGAAGGAATGGGCTAGATCATGCTGCTCCAGCTAGGAAACAAGATGGGCTCCATCTGGATTGCTTAGGCTTCTAGTGAACACTCTGAGAATCTTACATTGAACAGTGAAACAGATTACTCATTTTCAGTACAGTAGAGGATCCTGAACAAATGTGCAAGATTAAAGGTAAGACTGGAGTACAGTTTAAAGAGATTCTGTCTTCAGGAAAAGATAGGAAAACTGCTGCAGGTATGAAGCACAGGCATCTAGATGTATACATACCTGCAGCAGCCTCCCAAAGCTTCTAGTCACATCCCTTGTTACTTCATGGCAGCACTGCTAAAACTTGCCTGCCCCCTTCCTACCTTCTCCATTCAATTCCATTCAACACAATGGTTATGTATGTTCACACATTGCATTAGGACACCTCATTCATTTGGAATTATAACTTTGAAATTGGAATTGGAACATGAAAAACAGGTAGATCGACTTCTGTACAACCAGCCTCCCCCCACATAGATCGAAATTCATCCAATCCCTGCTGAATAGGACAAATTTGGATCCATGTATGGGCACCTTTACTGCAATGCACAGGTCACAATGGGGCCCAAGGGTTCAACCTAAGTCTAACTCAAGTCAGTCTCACCCAGCCGCGGGAAGTAAGGTCTCCCTCAACACTTTGGATACTGCTAACGGCACTCCAGAACTCACATATATTGAGGAAGGTATTTCAATTATGCAAAACAAAGAAAGCTCCCATAGTGTAATATGTAAGATAACGTTTTAATGAAAAAAGATAATATTGCACTTACAAGAAAATGATCATCAAAGAGCCGAATAATCGAATAATACCGCCGAGCGGATGAACATCAAAGTGCGGTGTCTCTGTGTAGTCTTGTTCTACTTCCTGGATTGTGCGCCCATCCACCATCTCAGAATGAACGTGATGATGTCACCGTCAAGGCCCCACCCTACGTGTTTTGTCAGCAATCGGACGTGATGCCACTATTGGATGAATCCAGGGCTCAGGAGATTCATCCAATAGTGGCATCAAATTAAACAATTAAAATGGTAGCAGTTCCAAAACCAAATAGGGACATGAGGTCTATCTTAAGATCCCAAGCCGCTGAACATCCTTCTGTTTTCAGATAGGCTAGATCTGTTCAGTGATGACCTCTCTGCAAGAGGTAAATTTTAGGGTCCTTAATCATCTGTAAAGGAACGTCTTCGTGTGGCAGTTGGTTTCCCGGCTCATCAAGGATTTCTGTATTTGCAGTGGAAAGCCGTTTTTTTTTGTGAATCTTCCCTTTTGGTTGGCCAAAGCTCCCGAGGGTTCACAAAGCATCTAGCCCCAGTGCTGGGCTTACTGAAGACACCTCAATAATCATTACCTCAATAATCTTTGCTCAGGAAGCAGTCGATTCCAGGGGTTCCTTCAATATATTTCTACAGGAGGAAGCTGTGTTTATTATTATTATTAATAACGATTTATATAGCGCCAACAGTTTACACAGCGCTTTACAATGTAGAGGGGGGACAGCACAATTACAGTACAATACAGAAGGGACAGGAGGGCCCTGCTCGTAAAGCATGTTTCCTACATACAATCCTACTCCAGGTCTTGTTAGAGGATCATTCTATCTGTCTGGAACTTGAAGATCCAGGCATTGGATTGCCGGAAGGCTCTGTTTCTGGGGTGTTGCAGAGCAAAAATTGGTGGTTGATATTCTTCCTTTTTTAGGAATTTAGGGAATAATAACCACTGATGCCAGTCTCTCCAAGTTGATTTGTGGCTGGCTACAGTTCAGGGGGCTTTGTCTCCACATGAGAGAATACTGTCCATCAATATCTTGGCATTTTTGGCCAGTAAGCCTTGCTCTGGATTATAGGACAAACCAGTTCAATGGGTCAATCTATGACAATCAGTGGGTTCAATCCGGAAATGCCTCTGCAGGCATATATATCAACCACCAGGGCGGCACCAGAGGTCATGCGACTTAGGGAGGGGTACCTCATTCTGTCTGGGACAGTACAAGTGCCGTCTCTATCGCCAATACATATTCCAGGGATAGAATAGTGGCAAGGAGAACTTTTTAGGGTTATCTACTAGATTCCAAGTTCTACAACAGGTTGGGACAGGTGTGCCAATAGGGGTAGATGTACTGGTAACACCTTAAGGATCGGTTTTCCCTTATATGACGTTTTTTCCCCTGTTTCGGCCTCTGCCACATCTTTTGCGAAGAATCCGTGAGGTGGCAATACTGGTATTAGTGTTGGCTGAATTAGCCCAAGAGGGCTTGGTACACAGACATAGCGAGTCTTGTGGCGGTTGCTCCTTTGGACACTCCCAGTCCAGCGGGACCTAATGGTCTTGAGTCCTGTATCTCAGCACTGTTGAGCCCCTGGATACCCTTGGCGGCTCTTTCATGCAAGGAGCCATTCTTGGTCTCGCATCATAAGGTGATGTTGCGCCCTCATCCACTTTTATTGCCTAAAGTGGTTTCTAGTTTTTACTTGAATCAGGGCAGTGTCTTGCCTTTTATTTTTCTCCTAATCCACAGTCGGCAGGAGAAAGGTCGCTACATACTCTAGAGGTTGTTTAGGCGCTGAAGATCTACTTGAGTTGTCACCACAGGTCAGGAATCTTGGTTTGTCCTGCCAGAAGAGCCCAGGAAGGGTAGGCAGCATCCAGGTTGAATATTTAGCAGTGGATCTGCCAGTTTATCAATGATGCTTATGGTTTAAATGGGGAGATTCTCTACCAGGTGGAGGGAGTATCTCGGGCCATCCGTCATTGGGTGTCAGTGGCCCAGGTGTGCAAGACCACTATTTGGTCTTTGGTTTATACATCTACAGGATTTTTTACCAGGTGGATGTCAATCACGTAGAAGATACTGCCTTTGGCCTCAGCATATTACAAATAGCAGAGTAGGGCCTTCTCTGGTGGCAGTTTCTATGAAGGTGTCTCACTTCCCTCAGGATATTGCTTTGGGACGTCCCTAGTAGTTATTATAATAACCGGCAATGTGTCCTGTGATGTACGATAAAGAAAATAGGATTTTTTCTACAGCTTACCTGTAAAATCCTTTTCTTGGAGTACATCACAGGACACAGAGGTCCCTTCCCTCTTTTGGGAATTTATTGCTTGCTACAAAACTAATGTGCTTCCTGTGTAGGAGGGGTTATATAGGAAAGGACTTCCTGTTTGATTGATCTACTAGTGTCCATTCACCTATAGGTGTCGTATAACCCAAGTAGTTATTAATATAATAACCTGCTCTGTGTCCTGTGATGTACTCCAAGAAAAGGATTTTACAGTTAAGTGGTAGAAAAAAATCCTATTTTTTTAGAAAGCATTTTATAGAAAATCAGGGTGATTGTCAGTAATACACAGTGCTTCAACAAATTAAATGTCATCTACTTAGTCTTTAGAGTTACTTTAAAGCTCACATTATATACACAACTCTTTAAGATATGTTTTTGAATCTGTAGTTCCTTATTATGAAGAGCTTTCTCAATCCATGTAATGGTCTCTGATCTTTGGGCATATTAAAAAATACACGTATTTAGAAAACCTGACATATGGACTACTGAAAAAGCTGAAGAATGCCAAAAGAATTCTACTGAACGAGTGGAAATTTTGCACTGTGTTGGATACTGGGACAAAATATTCCGGTCATGCCAGCATCTCATGAGCAAGTGAGTAATGGAAGATCTTAGTAATATACTTACAGCTTGCAGAATTCCCACAGCATCTTGGGAGAGCCACGCTGGATAGACAACGTCATCATTCAGGATAGCTTCAAACAGATCGTCTTCATTCTCCGCTTCAAAAGGGGCATGGCCACAAAGCATCTCATAGAGAAGAACACCCATCGCCCACCAGTCCACCAAGGGTCCATACTGCATTTCCTGTAGAATCTGCATCAACAAGAACTATCAGTATTATAGTAATGTTCAGAGGTATCATTAAAAGGACAGACTTTGGTGCAAAAATAAAAAAAAATAAAAAACAGTGTTGCTTGACTGCTATAAAAGAAGGAAGAACAGTCATGGTTGAGGCTAATGGGCCTAGATTAAACTTTCTCTTTGCCCCATCCATGGTTATATTGCAAGTTGTGTTACAGCTTGCAAAGTTTCTGTTGTTAGAGTGTATTGAAAGCCAAATCTTTTTTTTTTTTTTTAAGTTGGATGGGGTAGAAAATGATACAGCTAGTCAGGCTTTCATTGCTCAGGCAGAACAGAAAAAAAGATGTTCCCGGTTTTACTGGTCTAGACAGGGAGAGTTGTATCCTCCCAGTGCTTAAAGAGGCGCTCCAGTTACACCCCAAAAATTAAAAGTCAGCAGCTACAAATATTGTAGCTGCTGACTTTTAATATAAGAATGCTCACCTGTCCAGGAATCAAGCACTGTTCTCACCTGAGCCAATTCCTAAATCAGCTTCGGGTCTAGGTGCCAGCATCTTAATGAAGGGAAATGGACAGTGAAGCCTAGCAGCTTCACAGCCAGCTTTCCATTGTGCATGCACATGCCACCCTGCACTTTGTGAAAGGTCCCGCAGTCTTCTGGGACCTGTAATATTTCCCGAAAGGCTCCGGGGGGAAGAAGGGGAGGGCGCACCGAACTTCTGCTCAGATCACCATGTCTATCCGACCGAAAGTGGGAGCGGAGCAGGTACCTGTCAAAAACAGGTACCAGCCACCACCCCCCCACCCCAAAAGTGCCAATTGTAAAAGAGGAGGAAGGGAGGGATGCAATCAAGTGGAACTTCCCATTTTGGGTGACTTTCTGCTTTAAAGTGGACCTAGTATTACATACTGTATACACAGTATGTTTTAATATTAAGTGCATGTTGTTTATAACGAAAACATATGGGTATTAAAGCGGTGTTTCACCTAAAAAAAATTTTTTTTTAAAAGTCAGCAGCTAAAAAAAAAAGGAGCTACTGACTTTTAATAAGTACACTTACCCTCCCAGGGCGCCCGCGATGTCGGTGTGGAGGCCGAGATGTCCCTCGGCAATCCAGTTCCATCGCCGCCATCCTCAGTAAGGGAAACGGCTGCCCGTTTCCTACTGCGCATGCGCCAGTCAGTGCGCGGCCTACTGCGCATGCGCGAGTCAGCACGCGGCCTACTGCGCATGTCGAATTTGTGAATGGGGAACGCGATGTGTTGTGGGACACAGTTCCCATAACACACCGCGCCCCATTCACTAGAAGACGGCGCTCGGAGCAGAGAAGAGAACATGACCGCGGAGCTGGAAGAGGCAGATTAGGACGATCTGCCTAGCAACAGCCATTTCTGGTAAGTAAAAAAAATAATTTTTTTTTTTTTTTTCATTTTAAATTGTTATTAACATTTTTTTTTCAGGGTGGCCCACCACTTTAATTACAGAGACTGAGATCACAGAACTCCCCCTGACAATGCCTTTTATCTAATTTGTTTCCAGAAGGGCAAGCCATTTTTTCCTTCCATCATCCATGGTCAGCATACAGTATATTTGCTGGACAGAGATCCTGGCTCAGAGATGACACAATTATGTAAATTCCGGTATTTGTCCAGTTCGGGTTGTGTATTCAGTAAGAGATCAGTCCTTGCTGTAGTCTCTTGCCTTGTGACTATAAAGTTACAATATTGCAGTCTGATCACTGAGGGAGAGAGGAGACTGAGAAAAAGCTTCCTTCCACCTGCAGAAGACTCATCACATCATCCTACTCTAGGCATAGTCACTTGCCTGGAGCTCAAAGATTGTTTTTTAATAATAAAGGGTACATCTTTAATAAGTATATTGTTTTGCTATACATTGTGGCGTGTCAGAAGTGTATTCATGCCGACTTGTAGCGCTACTGAAAGGTCCACTAAAATCTTTAGCCTGGAGGATACAGATACTCATTCATTAGAGTTCTCTGCCTATTTGCTTTCCTTTCCTGTTGGTTTATCATTCACAGAGGCCAGCAGAATCTTGCATGAATTTAGTTTCCTATTCTGAACAGAATACCTTTTCCAGCGTTCAGTGCAGGAGAGGAACAGAACAGCTATTAAGAAATAGATTATATCTGAATTAATGTTCCTGCTACTATGCAAGACTAATACGCCACAACGCATAACCACTTCTGCCATGTTAAACTGACAAATACACAAACAGTAGTTTGAGATGAATACCAGTCACTACAAGGCTGAATGTGACTTCACTTATGTCTAGTCATAAATGTATAGATTTCACTTGTGTTGTCTGTGGGCGCTTAAAATTCGCTAAACAGCATAGACAGAGCAACCTTCCCTTCCAGCTACTGTATTTAGACAGCCACCGACAACCCACTGCTGTCAGAATATCTGAACAGTGGCTGCATCTGACCGGATGAAGTCACTGGCCATCAGGTTCCACCTGGCCCCTTAGATTTTCAGATCAAAGTTTGTGGAGCCAGGCAATGCCAACAGGGCAACCAACCAATTCAGTTGGAAGGTTAGAAGTTAGAATCATTTGACATTCTATTCAACATTTGTTTTTAGCTGTAGTAATAAGAATATTTAAACGCAGCAGGATTAAAAAAATTTCTTGTATGAAATTCTAACTGTAAATAGGGTTTTTCGTTTGGGAAAAATCCTATATATTTGTGCAAAGAAAGGCAGCGCTATTCCCCAAGTAACAAACGAATATTGTGAAAGGTGCAAATATGATAATGCATAACCATAAAAATCAATTAAACAATACAAATAAAGCTCACTGTAAAAAAAATAAAAAAAAATTGTGTACTGATAAAGTCCAGAAGTACTGGATTTGTAAAAACACGCAGTATAGTACTCAACAGAAGAAGAAATGCTTCCACCATTTCATCTTGTGCAGAAAAAAAGCTTCTTAAAGCTTACCAGAACACCTTGACCCTCTGTATATGTAACACTAGGTATAGGCCTTTTGGTGCCACATCCCAATATACTGAATCAAGAAATTACAGAGGGCATGAAACCCTAGCCATGGCGTCATTTTAAAGGCGCAACCAGAGTCGTACTTAAAATATAATGTTCATTACAAAATTTCAATCATAGAAATTTTGTAATAAAATGTATATTTTAAGTATGACTTTAGTTGTGCTTTTAACATCCCGCCATAGCTAAGGGTTCATACCATCTGTAGTTTCTCTACCCTCTGTATATGAGTGGTCATGGAAGCATGTTTACAACCCTCAACTGGTCTGCTGCACAACAATCCATTCAATTAAGGACATTAATGCTCAGGATGTCCTCTGGACTTTACCCCTAGGGTGGCTGTAGCAAAGGTATACACATAATAATAAAAAAATGCTTTAGTATGCTTTTTATTGTAAAAACATTGCACTCACAACATTAGCAGAGTCACATCGCTTTAAAAGATTCCAGCCGGCAATTCAAAGTCTGCAGCTACAAATACCGTAGCTGCTGACTTTTACCATTAGGGTACTTACCTGTCCAGGCATCCAGCGGTGTCCTCACCCAAGCTGATTCTTGGATCAGCCTTCAGGTGCTGCCGCCGTCACCTTGGCTGAGGGAAACCAGCAGTGAAACCTTGCTGCTTCACAGTGGGTTTCCTACTGCGCATTGCGCAAATCACACTGCGCTTTCTCAATGGGTCAGCTTGCAGGGGGGGAAGGAGGAGGGGCCAAACTTCCAGCTCACTTCGCCGCGCCGAGGCAGAGAAGCGGAACTTCGCCCTTTTGGATGGACCTTCGCTTTAAGAGCTTTCGCATGAAATTAGTTGAGTCAATGATGGCAAGAAAGAATGTTCTGACAAATGATTTTTCAAAATTTCTGTATAAACATTTGAACGAAAATCGAACCATGCATGGCCAGCTTTAGACTGATTTGTATCTCTGGGAGGCTTTAAGGCAGTCTTGAGAATAACATGATTGATAGTCAAGATACCTCTGGTGCTATATAGTCTGGAGTCCCACAAAACGTTGATGTCGTACATCCTTCACGAATACCCTCTTTACACATCCCAAAATCGGCCAGCTTGCAGTGTCCTTCATGATCTAGCAAAACATTGTCCAGCTTCAGATCCCTGCAAGAGATTAAAGCAGTTTCTTTACAAATTATAGTCATCCAAGAGAAGCTAGACACTAATCTGCGATGGACACGTCTGAAGAAGCAAACATCCCAAATTATTTTTTTATACTTGCATCAGATTAAAAGAAATGTGTAATTTAAACAAAATATAAAAGGACCAAAATCAATTGTATAAACCATTCAACTGCACCTGTCTTGATATGACGTTTCTGGCAACAGGTAGGTCCATGCAATGATCTTGCATGAATGTAACAGATTGCGGGACTGGTGTGGGACTGCTAGTAGGATTCTAGCAAGACAATTGGTCTGAGTTACAAAAGGAGTTAAGAATCCTTAATCAATAAACTGAGTATGCTCACTTCAAATATCCAATACTGTGAAAAGCAAACTCACGTTAACGGCACATGATTGGGTGTTCAAAGTGTTCAGGGATTTGCTTTTCACGTGATTGGATAATTCAATCATGTATTCACACAGTTTGATTGTGTTCTGTGAAGACTATCGACTCCCTTAGGGCTCGCTCAGACAGGCAGCCATTGGTTGTTAAAAAACGTTCTTTTACCTCCCCCCGACCACCCACCCAAGCGCAGAAATGCAGCTGCTCAGAGCTGTACACATGCCTTGACCCTGACGCTTTGCTTAATGGCCATGGGAAAAGTTAAACGGCATGTCACTTATCGCGGGCTGTACCGCCGAACAAAACACATTCCAGTGAATGGAGCCTCGCTGCAACTACCCTGCAACTACATGAAGTGCGCAGCGGGTCAGCATTAAAGCAAGTGGTGAGGAGGTGACATATACCCTTTGCACCACCTGTCAAACGCCCTCTGAAAATAAATCTACTGTGGATTGTTTTTCATAGGGGCAACAACAATAACCACACATGAGACAGAGCCCTTAGTAAGTTCACCTTAGTTCAGTGCTTATGTTGAGAAGACCAAAAATAATAGATTCTACACTGGCGAGCTATGAAAGAACTAAAGCTATTAAAATACCTGGTGATGCAACTATGAAGGTCCTTGTGCAGGAACTTTCTGCTATAGGGTGACAATGCTCTGTCTCCATCTCCAAATTATGCTCCTGTGTGGTGACCCTGTTACATGGGCTTCCAATGAACACTACAATTGGTTGTTTCAACACACATTACATAAGCATGATGAACGTTTTTCACCATCAGGGAACCCACCATGCAATGCAATGCAGCCATCACTTGACAGCATGTAGTTACGATGTGTTTGCAAAGTGACTACAGAGGATCTGCAGCACTTGGATACCCCATAGGACGGAACAAGTATTGTATGTTAAAAAACATTTTTTTTAGAGGTTTAGGATTTGCTGTGCTTTAGGAAGTTAAATAATTTAAAGTTTATATCTACCATACTATATCCAATCCAAGCACAGGGTTAATACAATGATGGGGTTAGGTGGGGTCTCCTCTGAGGATCACGGCAGTCAATTTTTGATGTATGTGACATTTCTCAGGTCTGGCCTGATGGTTCCTTGGCAGTTTGTGGTATATGGCTCTGCGGTCACTAAATTATTGGGCATATCTCCCAGACTTAAGCTCAGGGCTTTAATCCTAAAACTGTGATTGGATTTCAGCTCTAGCCTTGGCGCACACTATAAAGCTGCACAAAGGCTTCTTTTCTCTGCCCATGGCTAGCATTCCAGGAAAATATCCTTCACACCTCAGCAGTTTTTCATCAATCATTTTTCCTTAGCAACACTGATTCACTTTTCTTCCTCTTCAGAGGAGAATTGCTGCCTCATGCAATGACACAATTTTTTCACACCAATAAAGAACGTGTTAACCAATCATATAGTAGACATAAGAGAAGTTGGACCAGGTCCTTCATTTCTTCAACTTTACAGTGAAAAGGCTTGTCATCACGGCAGGTTTGGTCTAATAACTGCTGGTGCAGCCACTGCTTGGCTATATATAGAAGAACAAAATAGGTATGGCTTAAAGAAAAACACCGGGCCAACCTCCGGCCTCTTTATTGAACAGTAAATCAGCATCATCACCTGTGTCCAGCAAGTAGGGAGATGACCAGGCCTTTTCTGAAACTTTTTGTTTCCAAGTTTAAATTAGTATTTTTTTTTTTCTAGAAAATTACTTAGAACCCTCATACATGATAGATTATATATATATATATATATATATATATATATATTATATAGATATATATATATATGGTATATATATTTTTAGCAGAGACCATAGAGAACAAATGATGATCATTACAATATTTTATGTCACAGTGTATTTGGACAACATACACTTTTTTGAATAAAAAAAAACCAAAACACAAAAGTTAGCCACTCTTTTTAGATAATGTGAAAGATTATGTTACGCAGAGTAAATAGATATCTAACATGTTATGCTTTAAAATTGCACCCGCTCGTGAAATGGTGACAAGTTAAGGTACTCAAAAATCTCCATAGGCAACGCTTTAAAATGTATTATTGCTCTCGCTTTAATGATCATGGCGATACCTCATGTGCGTGGTTTGTTTACATTTGCAAGCATGACACGCGTATACGTGAGCATGGAGGGATGGGGCGCTTTAAATTTTTTTTTTCTTAATTATTTTACTTTTTATTTTTTACACCTTCCCTTTATTTTTTTTATCACTTTTGTTCCTATTACAAAAAATGTAAACAACATCCCTTGTAATAGAAATAAGCATGACTGGTTCTCTTTATTGAGAGATCTGGCTTCTAAAAGACCCCAGATCTCTCATTTACCTATAAAAGCAAAAAAAAAAAAATAAATAAAATAAAAAAAAAAAGACATGTTGACTTTAAGAAAAAAAAATCCTGTCTACCTGCCCGAGAACCGGAAGTGACGTCGGAGGTCACTCCGCTCCTCCAAGGGCATAGAGCTGAGTGGGGGCTGTCTTTCCCTCGACTCCCTGCCTAGCCATCGGCTGCACTGGATCATTTTCAGGTTGCCCAACGGCTCTGGTAAGCTTGGAAACTACCGGGATGCGGCAGGGGGAGCACCTCCCCCGCCACCTATAAAAGTGATCCCGTGGCAAATCCGCTGCTGGGACCACTTTTATGTTGTAGAGAATCACCCACAGTAAATAATGATACTGGGGTACAGTTATAATAATGTCAAACTAATCATATTTACTGGGGGCAGTCGGCGAAGGAGCAGGAATTTTAACCTGGGCTAATCAGAGACATCTTACTGGCTAGCAGAGGTGTGTCTATCACAAGTAAGGCTGGCCAAAAGTTTATCCTATATTTAGCTGGCGTTTCACTTTAATGTTCTTCTTTTCATAATACCCACAGCAATATATTCAGATAGGCAATGCAAAGAGAAACTTGGGGTGCTCAAAGTGCAGTAACCCATTTCAACCACTTAGTAATCATTTCTTACTTGATCCGTAGAAAGAACGCCCAATGTATACAGGTAAACATGCTTTGTACAGTTTTCTTGAATAGCTTTCTTCAGAGGTGTAACTAGAACCTTTAGGGGGCCCCTGGGCAAGAAACCCACGAAGGCCCCCCCGACCCCCCAGCCAGGGTCCTTCCCCCCGATTCTGGTGGTGGAACGCCAGGGCCCGGTTTTAAGTGAAAAAGGG
Source organism: Lithobates sylvaticus (assembly GCA_028564925.1). Classification (NCBI taxonomy): domain Eukaryota; kingdom Metazoa; phylum Chordata; class Amphibia; order Anura; family Ranidae; genus Lithobates; species Lithobates sylvaticus. Next base: position 91,027,223 of record CM053038.1, read on the forward strand.
ACCCTGGTAGTTCCACCACTGTATTTATTTTTTATATTATATTTTTATAATTTTATTTACATTTGGGAGCTTAAGTGAAATCTAAACAGACCTTTGATGTTTCACCTTTGAGACAGAGAGAGGAGATTGAGGACACAGCTCGCAGCTGTACAGAATAAATGAACAGGAATAGCTCTGTGCAGAGTTTTGCGTTCATTTACAAATTGAAGCACAGTAAACACAGTTATGAATGGACAAAGTCAGTGATCTTTACCGATCATTCTGTCCATTCAGAAAAGGAAGGGGGCGGTAAATACGTCATTTACTGGCCCCTTCCCTGCTCTCTATCCTGACATCCCCACAACAGCCGGTGGGAGAAGGCAGGGCAGAAGCCCGCAGAGCATCGGGTGGATGAGGGAGGGGCCAGGGGAACACACAGGGGCCCGGGGGCAGCAGGACCTGGATAGGAGGTGCGGTGGGGTGGCATATAGAGGAACCCATTGTCTCCATTTTCCTCCTGGAGCTACTGAATGCTTGTGTGTGAGGCGGAGAAGCAGGCTTTGGAGGAGTTTAGTTCCTCTATATGCTCCCCCCACCGCCCCTCCTGTCCAGGTGTACAGGGGAGCCACACAGGCAATTGCATTGTGGTGAGCTAAGGTGTGCTGTGCCACTGCGTTGTGTACGTGCACTGGGATGTCACTTCAAATGAATGAAAGCACACATACACACTGTTTTGCTGCACTGTGGTAAGCCACTAAACAGCCCATTGCAAGATTTGAATTCCTAAAGTATATCTAAACCCCAAAACCAAATTTTATATAGTCCAACTTACCAGTCCTTATGGTGCCTGCACTGCTTTTAATTTTGGGGCTTTTTCCCCTTTATTCCCTATACATAACATACTTCCTGTTCCTATACACTCACTCCTCCAGTGTATCTATGGAGGCAGTTATGATTTTCACCCAGGCTCGATTACAAACATGTCTCAAAATGAAAGCGCAAAAACGCAAATACCATCATCCGGCTGTAATAAAGTATTGAAAAAGTTCTGGTTGCAGAGCTCGTAACTTCTCTGGAAATTAGGTATTTCTTACAAAATTTTTGGCTTTGCCCCCCACCATTCCACAATAGAACTTTTCTTTTGTTCCTGCAACAGGCGATATTTAGCAATCCCAGTACACTTTATGCCATTATGTCATGGAAAAAACACAACTGATCCGACAGAAGGATGAGACTCATAATGATTGCAGAAAATAAGCAAAACAGACAGAGACCCCACTGCCAGAGTTCCCAAAATATATTAGTCCATGTGTGATTCAATCAGCCAGCATGCACCAAGAACAAATACTGTACACCAGTTTTTGTAAGAATTTATTCTTCACTTTATACATAAGGTTAAATGAGTGCTATTTGTCTTTCCTACATATCATCTGTAAGCTTCCCAATAGAATGTAGATGTCATTTTGGCTAGGGAAGTCATCACAGATGGAGACACTAGAACTGGAATTAGAAGTATTACACAGTTTTACGTAACTACAAGAAAAATAACTTGCAGGCTTCAAAAGATTTACACAGAAGCCTCAGGGAAGATTAAATAAAAAATTCAATTATCAGAACATCTCATTGTCAAGTGAGAAGGTAAAAATTATAAACTAGGACACTAATGAGAAGTTATATCACCTTTTTTTTTTTTTATTTTACTGCCTAAGAAAGTAAAATCTTTAATTTTTTTTATTACTTCAAATACAAGTATATATTGGTCTAATTCAATACCTTTTTTTTTTTTAAAGCGTATGGAACCCTAAAAAAAAAAAAATAAATAAAAGAAGCACAGTGCTTGTGCTGTGTAATTTGGCCTCTTGTATCACCTGAAATACCTGGCTGATCCTGTCTGGTTCTGCCCTCCCCCCTGTAAACTGCCCACGGTTTATCATGGCTGCTGAGCCCTGACACTGTGGTCAGTTTACGTGCCTCTGTCATCCGCTGTCTCCTCTGTCCTCCTCCCCCATCCCCTTCCTGCCTGTTAGCTCTGACTGCTGCTATCATTTCTGAGTGTCATTTCTACAATCCCCCTACAAAGCCGTTCTAAACTGTATTTCCGAGCGCCGCTCGGCGCCCACGTGATCGGCTGCCGCTCTCCTCCTCCCAGCTGACATCAGCAGGGTTTTTCTGCCTCCACTCCCTCCCACTGTAGCTGTCAGACTGGGAGAGGAGAGAGGCAGCTGGTCACATGAGCGCAGTGCGGCGCTATAAAATAAGGTATAGAATGGCTTTTTTTTTTACAAAACCACATACACTGGGCACATCAGTTAATGTAATAGAGGGGATTGTGATACTCCGTGACTTAACAGCGACTTTAAGGATAGCTATAGCCTAGACCATGCCAAAAATGTAATATGTTGCAGCTTACCTGCCCTTGTGGTAATGTAGTAAGCTGCAAAATCTATTTTGTTTAGAGGTTTAGATACTCTTTAGGAACAGTAACAAAGTAACCAAAATTCACATTTAAGAGGTAGTAGAACTTTCTCATTTAAAAAAAAAAAAAATATATTCATGTGGCTTATTATTATAAATAGAGTGCAGCATTAAAGGTTTACCATGTAACCATCAAATATAAGTATATGTCCTCTAGACACCCCCATGGGACTACACTGTGTCTAAGAGGGAGAACGTTGCCACAATGTATACTCTAGACCCAAGTCAAAAGTGTATATCAATCTGTTAGATATGAACAAAAAGTGAATAGTCGACCATTGTTGTTCCCATGATGCCCACTTGATAGGTTTTTTCCCTTGGGTAATTTACCCACACTGATGCCATCATTAATTCATAACTAAAATAGGTTTTTACGGTATCTAAGAGGTGAGTGATAGATGGAGTTGTATCTGACTGGTTAAGTTAACCTAGCTGCCAATAGGATATGTGTCTCACATACGAAAATGAAAAGGGTATTCTTCATAAAATTCAGGATGCTAGACCCGTAACATTAATTTATTTTGTTTAGAGGTTTAGATACTCTTTAGGAACAGTAACAAAGTAACCAAAATTCACATTTAAGAGGTAGTAGAACTTTCTCATTCTTTAGCAATGCTCATGTAACTGACTACATAGGAACAAGTGAATGCTAATAAACTGATTAAAAAAATATATTCATGTGGCTTATTATTATAAATGAGGTGCAGCATTAAAGGTGTAACACAAGGTCTCTGTACCATGGGTTCAGTCCCGGTTGCTTTGGTAAACCAACCTCTAGGAAAAGAAGCCAGAATACCGACCCTCTCAATACCTGAGGACCTGTCACCTGCATCAGGTACCACGCGTCATGCCAGGCTGCAATGTACCTTGTACTATTTCTTACCCATAGCAACTGCATTACTCCTTCAGCTTGTCTTGCTGAGTACACCTTACATGGTGGGTTTGCTTCATACCCCACATGTGCAATACTGACCCTAGTTCTTTCATACAACAGGAACCTTCATGCACCCCTTTAAATGACTTCAGATTAGGCTTAAAACAGTTAATGCACCTTTACTGAACATTTGCGGCAAAGTCCAACAAATACATTACAGTGCAATAACTCCTATCTAACTCAACTAGGCTGCCCAGGCATACCTCAACATGTAGTCCATTAATGACATCCTCCAAAGTTTGGCAGTTCTCTGAAATTCCGGTGTCTTCTGACGAAGTGCTGGGCACAGCAGTCCCACTGCTCCATGACCGCTACAGCATCTCCAGGAACAGGGATGAGCGAGCCCCGGAACCTGGCCTTCAACCTTTATTTATTGGGCTGTCATTTTATATTTTTACAGTACTTTGTATTTTTGTAATAAAATTTGCAGTAACCATAAGCTGGTGTCATTTTCCAAATGTTTTCATTTTGGTATAAGGCAAGGCAATTTGCCTTATGCCCTATTGCAGGGGTATCCAAACTTTTCAAACAAAGGGCCAATTTACGGTCCTCCAGACTTTAGGGGATATAATAGTACCCCATAATTGGTATTAGTGGGAGGAATAGTACCCTATCATTAGTTTCAGTGGGAGGAATAATGCTCCATTGTTCTTGTAAGGGGATGAAATAGTGCCCCATCATTGGTCTCAATTGGATGGAATAGTGCCAGATCATTGATATTAGTGGGAGGAATAGCGCCCCATCATTGGTGTCAGTGCAAGAATAATGTCCCACTGTTAGTGTCAGTTGGAGGAATAGTGCCTGGAGGGGGGGCGGGGTGGAGAATAGTGCCCCAAGGGCCAGTGTTCTGTCGATTTTTTGTCCTCCGTCAAAAAGTGCCCGTGCATGCATGGAACGGAAGGGCACTCCAGCTGATTTTGACGATCAGCTGGAGTGACGTCACCATATCGCATGCGCACATCGCAGGAGCCTGTTTTCGACGGGAGATACCACAATTGAATGGTATTCAAACAGCGGAGGGACACCGGATTTGTCATATTGTGCCTCACTGTTGCACCGCAGGTTTACAGCGAGGCACAATCTGACATCTACGGTGTCCCTCCGCTCTTTGCATAGCATTAAATTGTGGCCGAGAAATGTATCTCCCGTCGAAAAAACCCTTCTACGATGTGCGCATTCAATATGGTGACGGCACTGGGAGTGCAGAGTGCCCTTTGGTTCTGCGCATGCGCGGGCACTTTTCAATGGAGGGAACAAATCAATAGAACACCGGATAAAGGGTAACAAAGGGCCAAATCAGGCCCTTAGTTACCCTCAGGCCACAGTTTCAAAACCACTGCCCTATTGCCTCAATTCACAACACGCTGCGTTGGTGTGCACTGAAAAATAGTAGGACAGGTGTCATTTTTACGCAGCACGTTGCGTCACAGGCAATGCACTGCAATGTGCTGGAGTGCATAGAGCTAAATTTAATATTTTGTAGCATTTTAGTTTTAAAAAAGCAGAACACCAGATATCCATATGTTTAAATGCTGCACCTGTTCTGTGTATGGACTATAACATGATATCTTTATGAGCTTGTCTATACAATTATTTCAACAAATGACAGCAATCCAGCTGCTGAAAGAGGATGATTGTATATTCCAGTTTATACCCTTACATATTTTTTTTTTTATTATCGTAGATAAAAAGCCTGTTTCCACACTATAGAACACTTGGAAAACTACTGTGACTATAGACCGGAAACTTGCACTTTGTACATGCCCTGCACTGGCACCCAGCTTGTTCATATTGTTCCTTTGCTTCCTCAAGTCTTGTTGACACATTTCCCTTGTAATAATAGAATTGCAGCCTATTTTCTTGTAAAATCATCATAAACCGCGGCAGAGACTGTCCTTTGTCAAACATTTGGGATTCAAATTTCTCGGCACTGACGCAACTCTAACAAGTGCCAGAACAACTCAGACAACACAGCAAAGGTCAGACAAACACATTGAAGCATCAAATATCAATAAATGTTGAAGGACTTGCCAAATGTGCCAAGGAAAGTGTGTGTAAAGGCAGGCATCCCAATACTTTTGGTAATATAGTGTGTGTGTTTGTGTATATATATATATATATATATATATATATATATATATATATATATATATATATATATGTATGTATGTGTATATATTATATATATATATATATATTTTAAAGATAATGATTTTTAATGATCATGTGAAGCCTGTGACTTGTGACTGGACAGTGAAAGGAGAAGCAGCAGACTGATGAGCTCATCTCTCTGTCAAGAGGCTATCAGGTCACATTCAGGTACTTAACCACTTGCTGCCCACCCACCTTCAAATGACGGAGGAGCGGTGCAGCTCTCGTTCTGGGATGATGTCATATTATGGCGCACCAGAACAGGCACTCTCATGGCCGCACCGTGTTCCTACGACACGGCGCGACCCAAATCTCTGTAAAGATCCGATGACGTGGCTCTTTAACCATGTGATCGGCTGTGTCCAATCACAGCCGGTCACATGTAAATGCATAAGTGCTGTTTATCGCCTCTCCTCGCCTCACACTGACAGTGTGTGGGGAGGAGAGACAATCAGCTGCATCTCCTCGCAGGGGAGACCAGAACAGGTAATCAGGGCGTTGATCATCAGTACCCTGATTACAGTAAAGCCCCAGCAGTGCCCATTGGTGACACCAATCGGTGCCCATTAGTGATGCCAGTCAGTGCCTGCTCATCGGTGCTGCCCATCAGTGCCGCCTATCAGTGCAGTCTCATCAGCGCACATCAGTGAAGGAGAAAAATTACTTATTTCAAGAATTTACTGACAGAAACTAAGAAAAACTTTTTTTTTTCAAAATTTTCGTTCTTTTTCCCTTTTTTTTTGTAAAAAACAAAAAAAAAAACGCAGCTGTGATTAAATACCACCAAAAGAAAGCTCTATTTGTGTGAAGAAAAGGATTACAAATGTATTTGGGTACAGTGTTGCATGACTGCTCAATTGTCAAAGTGTGACAGCGCTGAAAGCCGAAAAATGGCTTGAGCAGGAAGGGGGTGAAAGTGCCCAGCATTAAAGTAGTTAAAGGGAAAGTCCACCCTAACACTAAAATTGCTACATCTACAGCCATCCTATCTAGCCCTGTAAGGAAAAAAAAACACTATAACATACCTTTTTTGAAGCTGCTCCGGTCTCCATCGGCGGAAGCTCTGCAGAGGAGACAGCCGAAAACAGCTGTGAAATGAATGGGGAGTAACGTCACCCATAGAGTTACTATGGGGCTTCCATTGCCTGAAGTGTCCTCTGCACCCGCTTCCACACCGAAGCATGGGTCCGGACTGGAGCGGCTTTAAAAAAGGTATATATAGCGATTTCTTCTTTACAGGGCTAGATAGGTTAGTCTTAGATTGTGGATGTCTGTAGATGAGATTTTAGTGTTAGGGTGGATTTCCCTTTTAAACTGCTTGCATTTAAAAAATACTTTGATTTTATATTCTGTTCTATTCTATTATTTTCTATTTTTTGCATATGTCTGTACGCTGTACTCCTGTTTAAAATTGCACTGTCCTACAAGTACAGCAGAACATGGCCATTCATGTCATACGGGCTACAATGAATGGACTGAGCCACCCATGTGCAGAGCTCTAAAGGTGAACTAGCCCTTTAATAATAAACACCACTAAGCAAAATACCTATTTAAAACAAATTATTTAAAAAATGTCACTGTCCTGTCATGCAAATATATTAATTGCCAACTGTGCCTGACATATAGGGTTTACTGACTAGATAAAAGGTCTCATTCACACTATTAGACTCTATTGTGGGAAAGCATGCTCTTTAACCAACTGCTGTCCTGGGAAACTTTTTAATCTTTCACGCATTAAAATGTGCATCTTTCTGCTAGAAATAAACATATAAAAAATTATCAGCACTATATATCTTCTTAAAGCAGAGGCCCTGGAGAATAAAATGGTGGTTGTTGCCATTTTTTATGTTGCATTATATTTGCACAGCAAATGTATCAGCAGCATGTATCAAATGCATATTTTCAGGACAAAATACACTAAAGTGAATTTTAGTGCACACAATAAAATACAATAAACACAATAAAATACCTAATGTTTAGGAGTGCCCATGAAATGACAACAAAGTACTGAACCTAAAATGTTTCATAGGGAACACTTTAAAAGCCTTTACACATTCAAAGTTTAGGGTAAAGCCCTGGCATCAGCCAGTTTAATAGAAATTGGCTGACATTCGGCCTGTGTGCACTGCAGCCTCTCCGACAGAAGCCGGTTGAACAGCTGGGGCATGTCAGAAAAAGGTTTGCTGACCGGAGTGTTCTGGCGGGGGGCCACCCCCTGTCGGAACACAATAGAACAGCAGGGGAGATCGCTGTATTAACATTGCATAGTTAGTATAGTGGCTCCGACTTGCGGTGTACGTTTTTTTCATTCAGTCTGCTGGGTTGAACGAAAAAAAAAAAACTATCAGTGTGTACTAGGCTTTAGGCCGGCCATAGATGGATCAAATTTCTTTCCTGCAACGATTCCCTCATCAACACAGACAGTGTTGACAGGGAAATCCCTCCCGCCGAGCCATTATAATTATTGCTAGCGGCTATAACAGCCACTATCAATAATTGCATGTAAAATCTGACAGTCTGGCTCGATCAATCAACTTGGGTACATTTACCCTGCCCATACATAGTTCGAATCTCAGCCGGTTTCCTGCTGAACTGGCCGAGATTCGTACTGTCTGGCCATACATTATACAATTTTCTTATTTATTTTTAACTATGTAGTGCAAGGGCCTGCCTGATTGCATACCAATTTAAAGTGTTTGGGCTTGACCTCATATTATATGGTTTTGGTAAATCTAAAGGAAACTTGTATAAGAAAATCGTTTAACGTATGGCTAGCTTAAAGAGGGGCTCCACCCAAAAGGGGGGGTACTTAGGTTTGACAGGTACCTGTTCCCAGATTACCTAGGCGATCCGAGCAGAAGTTCTTCACCTCCCTCCCTGCAGTCTTCTGGGACACATCACAGGTCCCAGAAGAGGACAGACCATTCAGGAGGCGCAGTGTCTCCCCTGCCCTCCACAGCAGCTAATCAAGCACCTTTTGTGCTAGATTACCTGCTTCCCTGGCTGGGAAAAAACTGAAACCGGAATTTAAGAAGCACCTTTTGTGGTCCTAGATTACCTGCTTCCCTGGCACTTGTTAAGGGTCTGCGTAAATGATGGCTGTAAACCTCTGCCATAAATGTCACTAAACACTCGTGAGTAAGCCTTGCAGTTCCTACTTGTAGGAAGATAGAGAGTCAAGAATTCTGCGGGCTATGCCTATCATCCTCTCCCACACACCTCCCATTTTGGGTTTTTTGAGAAGAGTGAGGTGGATTGAAGATCCACGTGCAGTCTTGCTTACTCAAATACCTTTTTACACTGGGATGTCCAAGTTGGAAGGAATTTGCAGTTCTTTTACTGCTCCTACAAAGTTATATCCTCTGTCAGAGCGAATGAGTTCACTGGGCCTCGGATTGCAATGAAACGTCTAAGCAGCATTAATGAAACTTGAAGTGTCCATTGACTCAATCACATTCAATGTGAACAGCTCGTATGGACATGCAAACCGAATATGAACTGCCCAGCGTTTACTGTTTGAGTGTCCCCCTTTTTGTGTACCGGGTGCAACAGACCAGGGACCAAAGACAAACAAGGGGAAATGAAAACTGAAACCTGAAAACTGAAACCGGAATTTAAGAAATCCTTAGATGCTCTTCAATCTCCCCTGTATCTCACCGAGACGACGTCCTCTGTGTGATGAAATGCGTAGGGAGGAGCGGTGTGCTGACGTCACCACGTATTGCGCAAAGTCCCGGAAGCAATGGGCGTTTTATCAAGAGCCGGCCAGGTCGATTATTTTAGTGCTGTTATTATTCTACGCACTTGTCTTTTAAAGATTAATAAATTGGTAAAGGTTTCACACTATGCAAGCCTTTTTATTCTTATATGGGGATCCATCATCGTGTCCATTCATACGAGGATAATTTCTGCTGAGGCTGAGGAGTTTGGCATATGGCACAGAGACCCCAGGTGGTGTTATTAGCCATAAGCGTTCCTTGGTCCCCTATAATAAGGGATCATACCGTTCTGGTAAGAGGCAGAGTGTGCTCAGGTGGAGACATTTTCCTAATCTTCACTTTCTGCGAGGTGTCTGGATGATATGTCACCATGGATGATTTATTGATACATCTTGCATGGACTATTATCCCTCTTTTTTAGATTTTTCAAAGATTTAATAGTCACCACCATCACATTTATTTATAATCACTGAAAGTTTCTTTTTATAAACACATTTTTTTTCTTTATATTCTTTTTCACATGAACTCACTTATGCTATTGTCACTTTGTTAGGTTGCCAATTGGTATAATGTATTTTTACATTATTTACAAATTTTTCTCTGTTTAGTTACAGTCTGTATTCATTTCTGAATTGATGTTCACGGTGTAATTCTAGATTCATTATTTGCCATATTGGTGTATTTGGTTTACTTTAATCTCAATTTTTTTGGGTTTACCATATTAGTTACACTATTTTTTGTTTTTTTTATTCACTAATTTTTTTCTGTTGTGAGTGCATTTACTAGATTCTGATTGGTCATTGCCTCACGGGTCAATTTATTTAGTGCAGCTTCTCTCTTTTTTTGTATTCTTGTTTGGTGTTTTATAACATCTTGAGTTGCAGCTTGGTATATTTAGTTAATAGCGCAGTCTTTTTTATTTACATGTACAGTCATGCCAATGAACATCTAAAAGGTAGAAAGTGCTGTGGTCAGACCAAAATTGAGTGCTTTGGCATTAACTTGACTTGCCGTGTTTGGAGGAAGAAAAATGCTGACTATGACCCTAAGAACATCATCCCTACAGTCAAGCACGGAGGTGGAAACATGATGCTTTGGGGCTGTTTCTCTGTTAAAGGTACAGGCTGACTTTGCCACATTGAGGGGCCAATAGATAGGGCAATGTATTGTAAAATCTTGGATGAGAACCTTCTTCCCTCAGCCAGAACACTAAAGATGAGTCATGAATGGGTCTTCCAGAATGACAATGACCCAAAACGTACCGCCAAGGCATCAAAGGAGTGGCTCAAGAAGAAGCACATTAAAAGGTCATGGAGTGGCCTAGCCAATCTCCAGACCTTAATCCTATAGAAAACTTATGAAGGGAGCTGAATCTTTGAGTTGCAAAGAGACAGCCAAGAAACCTTAAGGATTTAGAAAAGATCTGTAAAGAGTGGACCAAAATCCCTACTGAGATGTGTGCAAACCCGATCACCAACTACAACAAACGTCTTACCTCTGTGCTTGTCAATGAGGGTTTTTCCACCAAGTACGAAGTCATGTTTTGCTTGGGGATCAAATACTTATTTTACTCACTGAACTGCAACTTAATTGATAGCATTTGCTTTACGTGTTTTTTCTAGATTTTTGGTTGATTTTCTTTCTCTATCATTTAAAATACACCTATGATAAAAATTATAGACCCTTCGTTTCTTTGTAAGTGGGCAAACTTACAAAATCTGCAAGGGATCAAATAATTATTTTCCCCACTGTACATAGATACAATGGTCAAATCTGTACTAATATAATTGTAAAAGTATACCCATGCCTAGAATTGTTTGACCATGCACTGAACCATATGCCTGCAATTTCCTAATTGGGAGAACTGATGCAAAGAATGGACACACCAAATCTATTATGGGTTATGACGAAGGCCTTATAGGCTGAAAGGCGTCAACCTTTCTTATTTGCGTTTGGTCACTGTGGCTTGTTAACCACTTTCAGACCGGACCAATTTGCAGCCAAAAGGACCATTCCCCTTTTTGCGATTTGGCACTGCGTCGCTTTAACTGACATTTGCGCGGTCGTGCGACATGGCTCCCAAACAAAATTGACGTCCTTTTTTTCCCACAAATAGAGCTTTCTTTTGGTGGTATTTGATCGCCCCTGCGTTTTTTTTTGCGCTATAAACAAAAAAGAGCGACAATTTTGAAAAAAAAAAACACATTCTTTTTTATTTTTTGCTATAATAAATATCCCCCAAAAATATATAAAAAATATTTTTTTTCCTCAGTTTAGGCCGATACGTATTCTTCTACATATTTTTAGTAAAAAAAAATCGCAATAAGCGATTATTGATTGGTTTGCGCAGAAGTTATAGCGTTTACAAGATAGGGGATAGTTTTATAGCATTTTTATTAATAATTTTTTCTTATTAGTAATGGCGGCGATCAGCGTTTTTTTTTGTGACTGCGACATTATGGCGGACACATCGGACATTTTTTTAACATTTTTGGGACCATTGTCATTTATACAGCAATCAATGCTATTTAAATGCATTGATTCCTGTATAAATGACACTGGCAGTGAAGGGGTTAACCAGGGGTGTGGCAGTGTAGGGGTTAAGTATGCCTAGGGGTGTGTTTCTTACTGTGGGGGGGCGTGGCTGTCAGCTAGTGAATGCTGATCTCTGCTCCAATCACAGGGAGCAGAGATCTGCGTCACTAGTTGTAGGCAGAACGGGGAGATGCTGTTTATTTCCGCATCTCCCCGTTCAGCCTTCCCGTGAGACGATCGCGGGTGTCCCCGCGGCGATCGAGGGGTCCTCACGGGGGTCCCGACCGGCGCGGGAGCGCGCCGCTCCCGGCGCGCTCCCGATGGCACGGAGGCATTTTAAAAAGGGACTTATATATACGCCCTTATGCCTGTCCTTGCCATTCTGCCGACGTCGTGCGCCGGTCGGGAAGCGGTTAATAAATACTACATTTTTTAAAAGCAATCAACAGAGTGCGGATCATCTTTTCCTCACACCAAATCTATATTTGATTCTTTCTATCCCCTGTTTATGCACTTTATAGATTGTTAATTTATATGGAAAACCATTTATTACTGAGTCTCAAACTTTTGCACAGTACTGTATGTAAACTCCTGACTGAACTGGTTAACCTTTTTCATGTGTTCACTTTAAATCATTATGTCCTGCCTGACGCATTAGGAGAGGTCACCTTGGCAATTCAGACTTCTCCAGTGCTTGACTGGGCATCTGAAAATCCAGATTAATTTCCCTGCTCTTATCATTGCTGTATGACAGATGGTGCAATATGCAGTGAATACACGTTGCAGAGCTCTCACTGCTCATACCTGTGATGTCATATCAGTGACTCATCCCATTCTTTATCTCTGTTTATAACTCCCCCACCAATCCTGTATTTAGAACACTTTACCATCCCAATCCTTCTGTCTTCCAGCCACAACTATCTAATACATACGGTAGCTCTGAATAAATCAACACAATATTTTACCATCCCAAGTGTTTACATTGCTGACATTTCACAGCGGAGTCGACTCCGGAATTATTGCTGCTTATTAGAGCTGCACGATTCTGGCCAAAATGAGAATTATCATTTTTTTGCTTAGAATAAAAAGATCACTATTCTCTCACGATTCTCGCAACGTAAAATCTTTCGCATTATACAAAAACAAAAAAAGGGGCTAACTTTACTGGTTTGTTTTTTTTTTTGAAAGACTGCTGCGCAAATACAGTGTGACATAAAATATTGCAACAACCAGCCACCATTTTATTCTCTAGGGTGTCTACTAAAAAAATATATATAATGTTTGGGGGTTCTAAGTAATTTTCTAGCAAAATAAAAATCATTTTAAACTTGAAACCAACAAACGTCAGAAAAAGGTTAAGGCCCCATGCACACGAGACGCAGATGCAAATTCTGCTGAACGCGTGTTTTAAAAAGCAGAAACTTGCGTTTAAAAACGCGCGTTTTGCTGTGTTTTCATGCCGCGTTTAGCCGCGTTTGCGTCTATAAGCATTTGTAAAGATAACATCATATAGACCATCCCCAAGCTTAGAAAGCATGTATTATTAACTATTTCTGCCATTTTGATCAGAGTGGGCAGCAGCAGCAGAGAGAGCAGTTGTACACTTGCATTTGCCTCTCTTTCTGTGTTTTCTTTTGGAAATGGATCCCATATTGAATATATGTCAGGAAATGCTCCTGATGTTGCTCTTGATGAGGCAGCAACGTCGTCGCAAATTTGCATGAGAGGTCCAGAATCAGAGCTTGTCGATATTGGACCCATCCGTTGATGGCACAGTAAATGTCCGTTGGATATTTCACAAACATGTATGCATTAGTGAGTATATATGCTCTATGAACTATCTAAACTAATTACGACATTTTAAACCAATTTTTCTAGTATTTTTTATGGTTTACCATCATATTTCTGAGTTTTCTGGTCCAAAAAATTGGGTTCCTTTAACCACCTGATTACTTTGCACTTAAACCCCCCTCGTGACCAGACCAATTTTCAGCTTTCGGCGCTGATGCACTTTGAATGACAATTGCGCCGTCATACAACACTGTACCCAAATGAAATTTTTATCATTTTTTTCCCACAAATAGAGCTTTCTTTTGGTGGTATTTAATCACAGCTGGGGTTTTTATTTTTTGCTAAACAAAAAAAGATGGAGAATTAAAAAAAAAAATAAAAATCATGTTTAATAGTTTGTTATAAAATTTTGCAAACCGGTAATTTTTCTGCTTCATTGATATGCGCTGATGAGGCGGCACAGGTGGGCACTGATAGGCTGCACTGGTGGGCACTGATAGGCTGCACTGGTGGGGACAGATAAGTCGGTACTGATGGGGACAGCAAAGATGGCACTGATGGGCACGGATGGATGAAACTGATGGGCACTGATGGGTGGCACTGATGGGCACTGGTAGGTGACACAGATTAGCACTGGTAGGTGACACAGATGAGCACTGGCAGGTGACACTGATGTGCAGCACTGGCACTGTGGGCACTGAGAGATGGCACTGTGGGCACTGGTAGGCAGCACTTTAATGGGGCAAAGGTGGGCACAATGGATTGGGCACATTGCAGTGAGAGGGACTGATGTCCCTCTCACTGCCGCCGGTGATCAGCTTTTTTTTTTTCTCCTCGCGCTCCCCGATTACCGGCTCTGTTATCACATGATCAGCTGTCATTGGCTGACAGCTGTTTACGTGGTAAGGGGTCGGGATCGACCCCTTACTCGGATCTGTGATCCAGCGAGTCTTTTAGCGTTTAACAGCGCCTCGTGTGCATGAGGCCTTAGTGTTCAAGTGGTTAAACTTTTTTCACTTACAAAGTCTATTCCATTGACAAATTGTTACAATGTTTATACTTAAGTTCAACTAATAAAGAATGTTGTGATTCTTGGCAGACTGCCCAGTTTTTCTCTTCCTTTCTTTTGATGGCTGTGGCTTCAGAAGAGCAGAGAGAATTCTTTGCATAGAAATAATTGTAAAACACTTTAGTCAAGATCGCAATAACGATTCTTGACGATTAATTGTGCAGCTCTACTGCTTATTTTTTGTTACTTTCTTAAAATTAAAGCTTTGTTTCCCAAATCGATAATGAATAAAGTACCTATATGTAAGCCAAATAAGTTCTCTCCCTTTTTTGCATATTCTCTGCTTTCTGAGCTTGTTTGAACCTTCCACCTGGTGATTCATTGCTCGGTGGCTGTCTTCCATCACTGTGATCCCATTGAGAGAGGACCGGACCTTTGAGGATACCGTTTACTGTTCCAAACCCATCGAGTGACCCTCCAGGACCCTCTGGACTGTTCCTGCTTCATCGTGGTTCCGGTTATCTATGCTTGTTTGACCTGGTGTCACTGACATCCAGGTCCACTGGCTCTAGTAAGAGTACCCATCTTTATTCAACTATTGATGTAATTTCCTTCAGATACAAATACCACTGTTCCTGGTTCCCTATATGAACGGTCCTGTGTTCGTGGTACACCTGCCGCTCTCTGGGACTGATATATTTGGGACTTAGCAGTAGTCATTTATTTCCACTCAGTTGGGACTTATTTATGCACATATTTTATTAATTTATGTACATGGTTATCTATGTACTCACACAGCTTATTAGCACTCTTTACTAGTACATGATTATTTATATATTTATACAGTTTATTAGCACAGTTTAATCATTAGCGCTACATTTCCACCCTCTCAATCCAAATAACAAAACTTTTCATAAGCTTTAAAAGTAGAACGAAAGTCAAAACTGCCCCCCCCCCCCTCCATTTAGAATGGAATAAAAGGAGGATTACAACTTGGGTCAGTTTTCTTTTTTTGCCAGCTGTGTCCCAATTGGGAGATTATCCTTCACTTCCTGTCCTACGCCCAAAAAAAAGAAGTGAGAGCAGATCCAAAGTGAGGGAATCTCTGGTTATCACCACTACTACTGTCCCCACTGTCCCCTCTCTTCCCATTCTGGGGACAATCCAAAAGTTGGTATTTTCTTTTCACTTTCAGTGATATTGGTAAACAAGCAAATCAAGAGGGTCAATCTCCCTAATTGGGACAAAGACAGCAATAAAAACCTTCACAGGTGTTCTATTCCCTCCCCACTCTATCCAAAACCAAAACATTTTGCCCTTTATTGTACTTTAACATATTAATGGGATTTAAGGGATCTTCAACATTTTTAAATTTGTAGCTGATCCTGAAAAGGTGGCCATTGCGCAGGAACTATCTGTTATAGGGTGACATCACTCTCCCGATCTGCCAACTGCATTTTTGCATAGCTCTTGTATCACAAAGGCTTCCGATGAGGACTACAGGTTCCTGGGTATGTACACCTGCTATGGTCATTATGACGGGTGGACCTTTAAACCCGGTACACAGGGGCCGAATGTTGGGAGATATTGCCCAGTTCAAAAAAAAAAGTCTGACATTCCTCTGTGTATGTGCCGTTTGTCCGGCTTCAGTCAAACGAACATCCTGGAAAACCAGCGGCTGACAGCACTGATCAGAGTGTTCTGGGGGGGGGGGGGGCATCCCCCTTGCAGAACACAACAGCTCAGCGGGGAAGATTGCTGCACTAACTTCACATAGTTAGTACAGCGGCGCCGACTGGAGGTGACACTTTCTTTTCGTTTAACAAAGCAAAAAACTCATATGTGTACAAGGCTTAAGGCTCGGCTCACACCTATGCGCTTTTTTAGTGCTTTTTGCAGAAACACACTACAGTTCATTTAGCATGATTTCCTATGGGACATGTTTACATCTATGCTTTTCTCAGCCGCTGCGTTTTTGGAAAATGCACATGCACAAGCAGCACTGCGTCTTGTGAATGGTGTCGCAGTCTTTTGGGACCTGTGACGTGTCCTAGAAGGCTGCAGGGGAAGAAGGGGGGACCGATCTTCTAGCAAAAAAGAGGTATCCGCCCCCCCACCCAAAAATGTGGCAGTGGAGGGCGGGGGAGGATGCAAACAAGTGGAACTTACCCATCTGGGTGAAGTTTCCGCTTTAAATTCATCCACTTGTCCTCCAGTCATAGATGCCTTTCTATTCACGGAAGCTATATTACAGCTTCTATGAATGGAGAAGGGGGACAGACAAGGCAGCCATCAGAAATTGTGGGGCCCCTTATACAGCTTTAGGCCTGCCCCCCCCAGCCTGACCACCAACATTCCCCAGGGTCCCGCCCACTGGCTGTCCCACCAAATCTGCCCACCAGCCATCCCACCAAGTCCTTCAGTGCCTCAGCTCCCTCACACCTGTATGCTCTCAGCCCCCTCACACCTGTACGCTCTCAGCCCCCCCTCACACCTGTACGCTCTCAGCCCCCCCTCACACCTGTACGCTCTCAGCCCCCCTCACACCTGTACACTCTCAGCCCCCCCTTACACCTGTACGCTCTCAGCCCCCCCTCACACCTGTACGCTCTCAGCCCCCCTCACACCTGTACGCTCTCAGCCCCCTCACACCTGTACGCTCTCAGCCCCCTGTTACACCTGTACGCTCTCAGCCCCCTCACACCTGTACGCTCTCAGCCCCCTCACACGTGTATATATGACATGCACGTACACACATAGGCATGTACACAAACAGGCACGTACACGAACAGGCATGTATACACACAGAGAAATGTACACACTCACAGGTATGTACACACACAGGCATGTGCACACACATAGACACACACACACACAAGACATGTACAGAGACATGTACACACTCATAGGCATGACATGTACACACACAGAGACATGTACACACACAGAAATGTACACAGTCACACACACAGCCTTCCCCCCCCCCCCCCCACACACACACACACACAACAGCCCTTACTTGTAAGGTGGTCCTAGTCCCAGCTCTTGTTTCCACATGCAGAGGGGTGCACATTCAGGAAATGGCCAGAGGTGGCAGCAAAGAGCCCAATGTCAGCTCATGACAGAGCAGCAGCCTGCCGACTCACACACATACAGGAGCTCCACTGCAACCGCCCCTGACTTCTCACATTCCTGCCAGTCGGCCAGGCCCATCCAGATGCTGGGGCCCCTTACAAGTGTATGGGCTGTACCCCCCTGATGGCGGCCCTGGGGACAGATATAGCCCACTCTCTTAAAGAGTGCCTGTCACAACTCGCTCTGCTCTAGTAACCCCTGCAGCACCGGAACACTACCGCTGCAGGGTTAGGGGGTATTTAGTGAACAGAGGAAAAAAAAAACTGAAGTGGCTGTAAAAACATAAAGGTTTTTTACCTTACACAGGTGCATTTACCTTTACACAGTAAGAAAAACTTAATAAAAAAATAGATTACAGGGCCAGAAAGAAGTAGATGCGTGTGGATTATTTTTGGAAAAAAAGGTTATTGCGTCACTTTAAATTCTTTGTAGACTTGCAGTTGTACACGTATTCAATGAATGGATGAGTATTAAAACATTTCAGCCTTTGGGAGGGAGTTATAAATCACCTTAATTCGGGTGTACAAACCTAGAATCTGACAAGAAAGGACCTGACTAATAAAACCAGATCTGACTGCTCAGTTACAAGGTAAATGCTGCCGTCACAATGCCCAGGGCCGGATTAGCATAGGGGCTATTGGAGCTGCAGCTCCAGGCCCCTTTCTCAAGATAGGCCCATTTGCCCCAAAAAAAAAAAAAAAAAATTCTAAAAAAAAAAAAAAAAAAAAAAAGATCGACTTTGAGGGTTGTAGCTCAACGATCAGGAATCACAGAGACCCCACATTTGGGGGTAGGTAGCTAAATACCTACTCCAGCATTGGTTAAAATATGGGGCTGCTATCATCTATGGTTCTGGAGATATGGAGTTGCTTGCGCAGTCGATCAGAAGCTCCATACAGAGTGGCCAGTTTAAATACAAGCTGGAACACTCTGCCGAAGACAGAGGATGAGCTCACAGGGCTTATAATAATTTGTATATTACTTATGATGATTAACCCCTCGCCACCCAGGCCAATTCTGACACTTCTTTCCTACATGTAAAAATCATAATTTTTTTGATAGAAAATGACTCAGAAGCCTCAAGCATTATTATATATTGTTTTAGCAGACACCCTATGGAATAAAATAGTTGTCTTTGCAACTTTTTATGTTACACAATATTTGTGCAGCAATTTTTCAAACGTTTTTTTTTGGAAAGAAACTGTTTCATTCATAAAAAAAAAAACACTAAAGTTACCATGATTTTTTTTGTGTACCAAAGCGATGCTTTAATTTTTTTTACAGGTTACATGTTTAGAGTTACAGAGGAGGTCTAAGGCTAGAATTATTGTTCTCACTCTAACGATTGTGGCATATGTAACCTGTGTGTATCTGGCTCTGATACTAACCAGTGCCTACCCAGCCACTGACTAGTATCTCTCCCCAGCCTGTCCCCACACACCCTCTCACCTGCTGACCTGTGAATGGGGGAATCACTCCCGCAGTGTTATTGTGTTCTGCCAGTGAATATGATGATCAGTGTTGCTACCCTGTTTCCCCGAAAATAAGACCTAGCGTGATTGTCGGGGATGGCTGCAATATAAGCCCTACCCCCCCAAATAAGCCCTACCCTGTTTCCCCGAAAATAAGCCCTACCCTGAAAATAAGACCTACAAGGACTTTAACTAGGGCTTATTTGGGGGGTAGGGCTTATAATGCAGCCATCACAGACAATCACGCTAGGTCTTATTTTCGGGGAAACAGGGTAACTATAGCTGGCAGCACTGATTATTTTGGGGAAAACCTGACAGGCTGGTTGTACTCAAGTCGGTTAATAGGTTGACTTGTGTAAAACCAGGTAGCCCATACATAGATCGACTATGGCTGGTCTCTGCTTAATTGGTGCAATTTCAATCCATGTATGGCCCGCTTAACCACTACACAGTCCTTAAACAGCCTTCCACAAACCTTTAAATTTTTCCTTCCCAGATTCCTTCATCCTCCTCTCCTATACATAGTGCCCACTGTCATACTCTCCACACTTCTCTCCTGTACATACTGCTCACTGTTATACCCTCCACACTTCTCTCCTATACATAGGGCCCGCTGTCATATCCTACACACTCCTCTCCTGTACATAGTGCCTGTTATCATACACTTCTCTCCTGTACATAGTGCCCACTGTCGTACCCTCCACACACCTCTCCTGTACATACTGCTCACTGTCATACCCTCCACACTCCTCTGCTGTGCATACTGCCCACTGTCATACTCTTCACACTCCTCTCCTGTACATAGTGCCCACTGTCATACCCTCCGCACTCCTCTCATGTACATAGTGCCCACTGTTAGACCCTCCACATTCCTCTCCCTCACCTGCATATACTTCCCACTTTTATACCATCCATTCTCCTCCTCTATGCCTCTTACCCACAACAACAGTTCTTTAAAATTATACTGAATATCCTCAATGTTACCAGCTCTAGAATGGGCACACTTTTGTTAGTTCAACTAAAGGAAATCTCAGTCCTCATATTTGTTCTGCCCCATTATTAGTACTTATTTAATTTTGTAATTACTATTGTGATGTATAGACGAACATAGGGGATTGCAGCTACTCTAAATATAGTACTTGTAAAAAAGTGTCCCTGAAAATATTTTTGAAATGTTGGCAACTATGCGGCTCAGTAGGGGGCCCCATGAGAGGCTCCTGGGTTCCAATGATATTAAAGCGGTAGTAAACTTTTCTAACGTTACTATTTTTTAGAGGCTCTGAGGTAGGTTATGCCATAATGTACAAGTATGCACAGCATATTAGCACATTAGGGTACACTTAAATTGTCAGACTGAGCCCTCCAGTGCTGTGCTGTGATCAATCCGGCCCGGGCGCTTCCATCTTCACCCGGTCTTCCTTCCGGGTTCTGTGCCTTTGGTCACGTGCCTTGGCCGGGCTGTGTTGATGTCATTCCCATGCATGCTCATGTGCATCCTCTTTCTCTCACCCCCCCCCCCCTTTCTCTCTCTCATCCTCTTTCCCTTACCCCTAACATCTCTCTCTCTCTCTCTCATTTAATTTGTTATAACAAAAAATTGTTTGCATTTTTATTTATTAATTTATTGTTTATAAAAGGCCCCACCAAAATCCTCAGCACCAGGCCCATGATGTTCTTAATCTGGCCCTGACAATGCCCAGCGTGTTGAAGCACGGCCTATATAGTCTCATATGATAGCCCAGGGCAGGCCGCTGGCAGAACAAAACTGGATGAATCAACTAAAGTGTTTCATGTTTTTGCATTTGATTATATTTATGTGTTTGGAACATTCCTGATTGAGAATACTTCATATTCCTGATCTGCCTCTAAACAGCTACCAAAAATAGTATATGGAATTCAGGATACAAGTTTGAATGGATTTGGTGGTCACAAGTATTTTGACAAGTGCTAATGCTGTGATGATCAGAAGTAATTATCTTTCCTTATCTATCGTACTGGGTGTCATTACGCCTATTTTTTAAAGTGATTATATAACAATAAATCCACTACACAAATTCTAAAGAAATCCTCAAGTTAAAACACCATTTTTTTCCTAGGAACTGGGCAATAAACAATTCATAATTAGAAAGTCATAGAATAAATTACCACTAATAAAACTTTTCTCTATTGTAGTGTTAAGTCGACTAAAAAAATAAAGAAAAAAAACAAGGATTACATTCACATCCAAATGGCATATATGGTATATAATTGTAGCTAGATGCTCTGTCGGCTGTGTGTGACTCAATGTCACCAACCCCCCCCCCCCCCCCCCCCACCTTGTGCCCGCTATCCTCCTTCCTGTCCCCCTACCACTGGGCTGCAGGTGTCGGTGCTGGCTTTTCTCACTTCACCGTACTGTGCTATCAGCTGTGTGAGTCAGAGTCAGTAAAATCCCCGGCTCGCTCCTGCCCCCTCTCCCCTGGCAGCAATTAGTGGGAGGCTGGAGGGTGATCATGGGACATGAAGTCCTTAAAGGAGTGCTGTACAATGGAGGCTATGGGGCTTGGAAATTAATACTCAGGATTTCCTGCTCACAAAAGAAGGAGAGATTAGACTTTTCCCACCCAATTTATTGGTGGTAGGGGGTTTTTGCCAAAAAGGAAACAGAGTGTACAGACCTGCCGTTTGGGCTTGCCAGTGCACACCAGAGAGAACTCTGCAGAGGAGACAGAATAGTACAGGAACGAGAGTGTGCAGACCTGCTGTTGTGCTCTGAGCACCCAGAGAGCCAAGAGACTGAGCCACAGAGAGTCGGTGTCGTGGGACCAGACCTAGGGAGACCTGTTGCCATGTTTACCCACATCAGTGAGGACATGTTCATGAGGACCTAATCATATGGACTGAGCCTTCAGGGGCAACAGATCGCCAAGCATATGGGACCAGACCAATTGCAGCGAGGAGTGGTGAGCAGAACTACAAAGGTCAATCCCTTGCTGCACACAGTTAATGCCAATAGAGACTGCTCTCTATTTAGCAGTTCATCAGCCATCCATAGCACATTGTCTTAAAGGGACAGCTCCACGTGCACCACCTTACAGATGGGCCCCAACCTCAGCCTGCTAAACATTGCGCATTAGGCGCCAGGTATCATGCAAACTTTCCAGTGGTACCCTATTAGGAACACTTACACATACCCACATCACTACAGAGTTCCCTCCAACTTTCTTTAAATGGTTATTGCAGGGTTACTGAGAGTTTTCCTTTACTGTTGTTCTATATCTCAAGGTTTATGTGGCTCCTTGTTAATGCAGTGGAATCCATGTTATTTTGGTTTAATGTTAAGCCAACCGCCAACTGGTTTAATGTTAAGCCAACTGCCAACTTTGGTTTAATGTTAAGCCAACATACTAAGGCTAGTATGGTGATATTTGACCATTTATTGGTTTGTGAATAGTGTTGGACTTGCCTTACCACAATATACTTCCTTTATATACCATCCATAGGCGTCTTCTATACCGGTAATGAGCTTAGATTAGGAGCACTCTCTTAAAGGGAGTGCTCCTAATCTCAGCTTGTTACCTGTATAAAAGACACCTGTCCATAGAAGCAATCAATTAGATTCAAATCTCTCCACCATGGCCAAGACCAAAGAGCTGTCCAGGATGTCAGAGACAAGATTTTAGACCTACACAAGGCTGGCATGGGCTACAAGACCATCGCCAAACAGCTTGGTGAGAGGGTGACAACAGTTGGTGCGATTATTCGCAAATGGAAGAAACACAAAATAACTGTCAATCTCCATTGGTCTGGGGCTCCATGCAAGATCTCACCTCATGGAGTTTCAATGACCATGAGAATGATGAGGAATCAGCCAAGAACTATATGGGAGAATCTGGTCAATGATCTCAGGGCAGTTGGGACCATAGTCACCAAGAAAACAATTGGTAACACACTACGCCATGAAGGACTGAAATCCTGTAGTGCCCACAAGGTCCCCCTGCTCAAGAAAGCACATGTACAGGCCTGTATAAGGTTTGAACATTTAAATGATTCAGAGGAGAAGTGGGTGAAAGTGTTGTGGTCAGATGAGACCAAAATAGAGCTCTTTGGCATCAACTTAACGCACTGTGTTTGAAGGAGGAGAAATGCTGCCTTTGACCTCAAGAACACCATCCCCACTGTCAAACATGGAGGTGGAAACGTTATGCTTTGGGGTGTTTTTCTGCTAAGGGGAGAGGACAACTTCACAGCATCAAAGGGATGATGGACGGGGCCATGTACCGTCAAATCTTGGGTGAGAACCTCCTTCCCTCAGCTAGGGCATTGAAAATGGGTCGTGGATGGGTATTCCAGTATGACAATGACCCAAAATACACAGCCAGGGCAACAAAGGAGTGGCACAAGAAGAAGCACATTAAGGTCCTGGAGTGGCCTAGCCAGTCTCTAGACCTTAATCCCTTAGAAAATATGTGGAGGGGGCTGAAGGTTCGAGTTACCAAACGTCAGCCTCCAAACCTTAACCACCTGATTACTTTGCACTTAAACCCCCCTCGTGACCAGACCAATTTTCAGCTTTTGGCGCTGACGCACTTGGAATGACAATTGCGCGGTCATACGACACTGTACCCAAATGAAATTGTTATCATTTTTTCCCCACAAATAGAGCTTTCTTTTGGTGGTATTTGATCACCTCTGCGGTTTTTATTTTTTGCGCAATAAACAAAAGAAGAGCGACAAATTTTAAAAAAAAAACAATATTTTTTACTTTTTGCTATAATAAATATCCCCAAAAAATATATAAAAAAACTTTTTTTCCTCAGTTTAGGCCGAAACGTATTCTACATATTTTGGTAAAAAAAAAAATCGCAATTAGCGTTTATTGATTAGTTTGCGCAAAAGTTATAGCATTTACAAAATAGGGGATAGTTTTATAGCATTTTTATTAATATTTTTATTTTTACTAGTAATGGCGGCGATCAGCGATTTTTATTGTGACTGCGACATTATGGCGGACACATCGGACATTTTTGGCACCATTGTCATTTATACAGCAATCAATGCTATTTAAATGCATTGATTGCTGTATAAATGACACTGGCAGTGAAGGGGTTAACCACTAGAGGGCGGGGAGGTGTTAATTATGTTCCCTGTTAGTGATTTTTACTGTGGGGGGAGGGGACTCACAAGGGGAGGAGACCGATCGGTGTGTCTCTGTACAGAGAACACACCATCGGCTCCTCTCCTCTGACAGGACCGTTGATCTGTGTGTTTACACACACAGATCCACGGTCCCGCTGTGTTACCGGGCAATCGCGGGTGCCCAGCGGACATCGCAGCCGCTGGGCACGCGCATCGGGTGCCCAGTGACACGGCGAGAGCGCGCGCGCGCCCCCGGCGGCGCGCACGCGCTCCCTGGAGTGCACAGAAGGGGAGGACGTCATATGACGTGCTCCCGGCACAACAGATCCGCGCTGTAGCCGTCATTTGGCTATAGCGCGGATCTCAGCTAGTTATTGACCTGGAGAGGATCTGCAAAGAGGAGTGGGACAAAATCCCTTTTGAGATGCGTGCAAACCTGGTGGCCAACTAAAAGTAACGTCTGACTGCCAACAAGGGTTTTGCCACCACTTTTTTGAAATGCGTTTTTCTTGATTCGTTTGTTGTTATTCTGTCTCTCACTGTTATAAAAAAAAACTACCGTTAAAATTATAGACTAATCATTTCTTTGTCAGTGGGCAAGCGTACAAAATCAGCAGGGGATCAAATACTTTTTTCCATCACTGTAAATATCTCTACAGAACAAAACAGTCCCAAACAGAGTGGACAGTTTATTTAGTTCAACCTGCTGGGTTGAATGGAAAAAAACACTCACTCAGTGTACCAGCGTTTATAAATGGACAAGTAAGTATGCAGAGCAGATGGTTTAACTCCCATAACCTTGTTCTGGTTCTGAAAACACAGACGCACCCAGGCAACAAGCATTTTCGAAAAGGAGGTCAACATTGGAAGCCTCCATATTTTCTCCTCAGTACGTTTCCTTTAAAACAAAGTTGTCTCTCTCCGAGCATTGTTAACAATACTAAGAAATGCAAGCATGTTATCTATGAGAAATACAATTCAGATTGACCTTGCCAATGTGGTTGCAGTTTTAGCTTTATCTACAATAATGTACTTAATCATCAGCTTCAGCTGTTTACAGAATGGGTGTACGGTTTGGCTGAGGCTGGCAAGTTAAATAGGGTCAAAACACAAAAGGACGATTGTTTGGTAGTAAGGTTTTACAGTATATTATCCATTCCTGATGTTCTTTGTGAGTGCAAGAGATAAGGTACAGTAAGCCATAGCAATCAGTAGTTCATATTCACTAAGGGCGGGTTCACACTACCCATAGAGAAAAAAGCGTGCAGCCGGGCGACAGTTCTTTGCCTTTTTACAAAGCAAGGCACTGGTTCCCCTTTTTTTCCTAAACTTGTTTATTTCAATGCACTTTAGCTCATCTGCCATGCAAAGGTAAGCAGGGTTACCCAGGCTGCTACAGAGCGACATGGAAAAATGGACACGATTCATTATTCTGCATCTCTCTGCCCCTCAGTGTGGAAGTGCAAACCAGCCACACAGAAAACTATTGTTTTCTGTGTGCCCCGGTGAAGAGAAGAGTTATTTTTTCCCACAGAAAACCACAGCTCTCTGCACTAATGGGAATCAGCCCTCAAGCAGTGTGCCATGAGCACAAGACCTTTCCTGCCCTGCATCAGAGCCATAAGTTGCCTTGGTGTGGGCGGTGCTGGCTGCCAGCAGCATATTAACCAATGATGCTCTAGGGCCAGGACACATGGCGATTTGTTGCTATTTATGTTAAACCCTTAAATATGGATGTGTAGCACTGACCCCCAAAGGAGCTACTGGTTTTATTTGGGCTTACCGTTACCTCACCTGCTTGCTTCTCCGTCTTGGGGATCCCGTGGAAAATGGCCCAAAGAATGTTGAAACTGACACTGAATCCTCTTTGGATTATTTATTTAGAAAAAAGACAAAGTCTCTCAATACAGGGTAGAGGGTTCGGGGTGAGTTCAGGTACTTGAAATTGCAGGGTGAAGATATTAGAAGACTCCAGAGGATATTACTGTTCCACAAACTGGATTCGGACACCCCTGGATAGGTCTCTCTCACTAGGCCTAGCAACCGGCGGGGTGCTCAGCAAAGTCTCTGCCACAGACTTGCAAGTTACACTTGAGCGTTACTGAGGGATTTCGATGAATTTTAAAGAACTGACATACTGGTACCAGTTTCTCTCAGCCGACCCGGCGATACCGTATGAGTGTTGATCCAGGTTGGGTCCTTCAACTAAGTCTTCAGGCTCTTTCAGAGAAGCCAGCCTTGCGCACGGCCTTCTCCTGAACGAGTCCTCCCCTGGGGTTCTTCAGTTGCTGGGCCTCTCCCTTCAGATGAGACAGCTCCGGACCTTCCTTGGATCAGTAGGCCCCAAAAGTCACTCGGGCCTATCCCTTCAGTTGCGTTGCCTCGGGCTAGCCAGCCCTGAGACACTGGATGCACTGTTCCGCACCCCAGGCCAGGAGGGCCATGAGGCTGGGTCAGGAGGACCACCAGAACCAGACAGACAGAAAATAATCCCCCCCGCCAACATGGCGTCGGTACCTTAAATACCACCCCCCCCAGAATTCACAGCAGGAGAACACTCCCACTGGGCTGGTTCCGAGAGGTAAGTGGCATTCAATGCATCCAGCTAGACTACGTTTCTACCCTTGCCTATGGTGACAGCCACACCTGTAGACAAGGAGAACCCAGTGCAACCCAGCTGGACTGGTACTGAAACCAGAAATTTAAAGAATTTATCCTGAAGCTCAACTGTGGCTTCAGGCAACTTAATTTTTGAAAAACAATAGCGCCTGCTCGTCAGGAGCCAGCGCTACAGATGTAACATGTAACCTGTTCTAAGTGCAGATGTATTTTTATTCTGCATCAAAAATGCATACACAGTGTTTAACATGGATTCCAATGACCCAAGTTCATACCAGTGCAGTGTGTTCCGTTGCACTCAACTAAAGTGTAACAGGTTGCATTTTTTCTGTATGGAGTGCAGTAAAACACATTAAAAACACACCAGAACGCACATGTCCTTAAAGTGGTTGTACACCCTGTACAACCACTTTTACCTACCGGTAAGCATATATTAAGGCTTACCTGTAGGTGCTTGAAATATCTCCTAAACCTCCACGGTTTAGGAGATATTTACAAAAAAGCCAATCGCCGATGTCTACGACGCATGCGCACTTTAGAAAGGGCACATTTTGTCGTTTCTAATAGGAGCCACGTGTCTTGTTAAACTCCCTTCTGCAAAAAAGTTTTATCCCTATTGTGGGGTCACCAGTATGGTTAGAAATCGAAAAGTTTTTAATTGGGATTTTCAAAGTCACTTACTCATAGAGTTGCACAAGGACAATAATTGTGAGGATCTCTCTCAAATGGGGACAAAGAAAGCAACGAAGCACCTTTTGATAGCAGAATCAGGAGGGTTAGAACAACAGTCAGGTTTTTATTGCTCTGTGTCTTCCTATATTGCTTATGCTTGCATTATATTAAAGTGCTTCAAAAGGCAGAAGTTTTTTTTTACCTTAATGCATTCTACTAACCTGAGCCTAATCTTGATCCAACGATCTGCATAAGAACAGCGGCTCTCCTGGATCTCTTTCCTCATTGGCTCACACAGCAGCGGGAGCCATTGGCTTTTGCTGCAGTCAATCCCAGCCAGTAAGCCAATGAGGAGAGGGTGGTGGGGGGGGGGGGGGCTAGCCGTGCTCTGTGCTTCAATATCCATACACAGAAGAGTGTCTTGGAAGCAAGCCTGCTCAAGTGCCCCCATAGAAAGAGGCTTGCTGTTGGGGGCACTTAGCATAAAGGAGGAGCCAGGACCGCCAGTGACGGACCCAAAAAGAAGAGGATTGAGGCTGCTCTGTGCAAAACCATAGAGCAGGTTAGTATAACCTGTTTATTATAAAAAATACAATTACAACCTTTAAAACCACTTTAAGGTGGCCAAACATGCATCAAATATGAGCATTCAATCATCCAAAGGGTCTAAAATGATCACATTATTATAATCTGAAAGCCACAGACCCTTCCAGATGAACTGATTATTTAAACGATATGTGAAAGATTGGATTTGCTTATTGGAATTGATAATTTATTTGTTGCATCATTTGCTATTTTAATCAAAGATGCATCGATTGTTTGTGATCTAGATACCTTTAGATGCATTTAGATTTTATTTTCTTGAGCTATAGATCTTACTTTCAAGCCCCACAGAGTTAGTACATATGATTATAATTATTTAAATGCAAACTTAAAGGGGTTGTAAAGGTATTTTTTTTTATTAAATAACAAACATGTTATACTTACCTCAACTGTGCAGCAGAGTGGCCCCGAACCTGGTCTTCTGGGGGTCCCTCGGCAGCTGTCTCCGCTCCCCCCAGCAAGTACTTCTCACCATGCGAGGGAGCTCGCATGAACGTGAAAAGTGCTTGCGGGCACGCTCCCGTGATACAGCCGGCGGCCATAGCCGCTCACTGATG
Organism: Lithobates sylvaticus; assembly: GCA_028564925.1. NCBI lineage: Eukaryota > Metazoa > Chordata > Amphibia > Anura > Ranidae > Lithobates > Lithobates sylvaticus. The sequence continues at coordinate 91,055,992 of CM053038.1, forward strand.
TGATTGACAGCAGCGTGAGCCAATGGCTCTCAATCTATCCACTGTAGCCAATCAGCGGCCAGGCTGATCGGGAAAGAGGATGTAGGGTGCAAGTGCGGGACTTTCGAGGGGTCAGGTAAGTAAAACAGGGGGGCTGGGGGGGCCGGCATTGTCTGATGTTTTTTCACCTTAATGCATAGAATGCATTAAGGTGAAGAAATGTTTACCTTTACAACCCCTTAAGGCCCCTTTCACACTGGGGCGGTTTTCAGGCGGTACAGCGCTAAAAATAGCGCCTGTACACCGCCTGAAAAAACCGGCCCCATTCACTCCAGTGTGAAAGCCGGCGGGCTTTCACACTGGAGCGGTGCGCTAGCAGGACGGTAAAAAAAAGTCCTGCTAGCTGCATCTTTGGAGCGGTGTAGGAGCGGTGTATTTACCGCTCCTATACCGCTCGTTCCCATTGAAATCAATGGGAAACCGCGGGGATACCGCCCGCAAACCGCCGCTGCAGCGGCGGTTTGCGGAGGTTTTTAACCCTTTTGCGGCCGCTAGCGGGGGTTAAAACCACCCCGCTAGCGGCCGCATACCGCGGGTAAAGCGATGGTAAGCAGCGCTAAATATAGCGCTGCTTTACCGTCGCCGCCCCGCACCGCTCAGGTGTGAAAGCAGCCTTAAAGCTTATTAATTCTATACAATACCTAGCAGTCATGGTTGGGCCCCCATTCCCACCCTCAGTACGCCTTTTAACCGCCTTTCTATTTTCCTTTGTTTTCTATAGGACTACACATCATTGTCTCACATTTGAAATCCTGTTTCCGGAACGCCAGGCTTGTCTTATTTTCTGCCTACAAGACAGGTCCTGTACATTGCATAAACTCTGCATTATCAGTCCCGGTATGTGAATGTCCTGACTCAAGTTGTCACTTGTCTCAGCATCAATCTGTGTTAGTAGGTTAAGTGGATTTAGCAAGGTAGATGTGTCACTGGATACAACAGGATAACAAACAATGATGCGTGCAAGATCACACGTTTATCCTTAAATAAAATCAGAAGTAAAACAATCAGTTCTAAGAATACACTGACACTTTATAATTACATAAAAATACAGATATAAAAAGGCCAAATTATTGCAGCTTTGTATTCATTAACCTCTTGCCAACCTTGTAACACATAAGTGCGACGACAGGGGAGTGTGGTCCTTAAAGCCCACATATGTGCCCACCGGGCTCTGAAGTTTCTGTGCTGAGAGCGCAATTAGGAACTCCTCCCACCATGACCAAAATGACAGCCAAACGCAGTGTCCACATGACTGAAGTCCATCCCACCTCCCAGCATTAAAGTACTTGTAAACTGCAGATATGAAATATGAGCAAAGCGTATCCCTCTATAGTGTATCTCAATTAAGAGCACTAAGTGTAATTTCTGTCTGCGGCTTTGTTCCTCTGCTATCAGCATGAATCACTTCTGACAAGTTTCCCTGACACCAATAGAAAAAAGGTGACAGGGGAGGGAGCTCCAGCAGATTGACAGCCTCAGCGCTGTTCCTGTGTGGAGGGGGTGTGTCCCTTCCCTCCAATTAGCTCTCAGAGCTCTCCCCTTGCTTTCTGAACTCTGACAAGCTTTATGAATTCAGCACATTGAACGGATGTAGAGAAGAGAATAGTGCAGATAAACTGGTACAACTTATGTAGGAGAATTTGTTTCATCTCTGTGTATCACCTGAGGTTAGTCACTTCACTGGGTATATGTAAGGGTTTACAACCTCTTTAAGACCCACTATGCTCTCTTCAACCTCAGTAATGCCATGCCGAGGTGCTCCATGCCAGCCGCTGAGGTCTTCGGTCAGTCTTTTTCCAAGTTTCAATCTTCAGTCATTTTGATTGGATGGGCCTAAATGATGTCACTCAGGCGCATGCACAGGAGTTCATTTATCTCTGCAGATGCTGAAAGAGTAAACTGGGCTACGCATGTGTAGCCCAGTGTACAAAGCAAACAGGCAGGTAAGGATACTTTAATGCAGAAGAGACACTCAGGTTGATTTACTAATAAACAGAAGTGTGCAAAATCTGGTGTAGCCGTGCATGGTAGCCAATCAGCTTCTAGGTTTTATTGTCAAACCTTAAATTGAACAAGCTGAAGTTAGAAGCTGATTGGCTACCATGCACAGCTGCCCCCGATTCTGAGTGCTCCAGCATTCGTAAATCAGCCCCATAGTGTGTTTGTTCTGCATTAAAAAAGCCTTCCTATGTGATGTTAGTACAGCGATCTCCCTCGCTGACCTATTGTGTTCCGATTAGTGGGATGGACCCCCCACTAGAACAGATGCCAATCGGCACACCTTTTTTGGTCATGCCCCTTAGACAGAAGCTGGCTGGACTGGTTGCCATACACACGGGCCGAATGACGACTGGTTTCTATTGAACCGGCCAATGCCATCCGATATTTGGTTCATGTCTATGGCTAAGACTCCAACTGATGCGATACGATATCAGCATACCGGACGTGAACGATTTACAACAACTTGGCTGACTCGGACTTGCTTTGTTAGAAGCAGTAAAGCACAACCACTGTGCCACCCTGTGAAGCATAAAGCAGAGCCCACATAGGTAATGAACAAATATGGCTGCCCCCATTGCATATATAATTACATATTATACATGGATACAGTACCTTTTTAAATATTAACATACACTAATAGGGCTTTTGACCTCAGGACTGTAGAAGCACCCCATGGTACTAGCGGGCAATGCAGTGGCTGCATGTCCTGCGACCGCAGCGATTTTGCAATGGTTTGTCGTCTTACCTGTAAATGACACCGTTCTCATGAAGAAACATGAGGGCAGAGGTGATTTCCGCACTGTAGAAGCAGGCTCGGGGTTCATCAAACCGTCGCGACTTCTGAATGTGAAACATCAAGTCACCGCCATTCACAAATTCCATCACAAAAAATAAACGGTCCTGGAAAAAAATGAAATAAAAAAAAATAAAGGACAATTCAAGTTTACAAATGCAATGAAGAAGCTGTGATTATCGTGAAATGTTCTGCATCAGTTTCATATCACAGTAATTGTGGCCCCTGCAGTTGGTAGCTGGAAGTAGGACATGTTCAGCATTCCAGTTTAATTCTACTTTTTGTGTTCAGACTTGGCACTGCAAAACAAAGCCTGGAAGCCCTTTTATTTCTATGGGCAACGTAAAACATTTAAAAGCTTTAAACCCTGAGTACTTCAGTGATGTCACTGCTAACAAATGATGTCATAGGTTGCATTTTTCATTCTTTTCAAACTACCAGAACACTTCCACTGTAGGAAGAAGGCATACTGTCCCAAAAAAATTCAAAGACAGAGCTAAAGCTATCCAATCAGCAGAGAGTTTGAGGTCTTCTAATTGCAGTTGTAGGTCTGAATCAGAAGTGGAGCATGTTGGACCTCTGTAGAGAGACCACTGGTTCTATACAAAGAGCAGGGGTCTTTCTCTGCAGCTTGCTGGCAAGGGGTTGGCTTTTCTACTCAGCTTTGTCTGGACAACAAACAATTTTTACCAAGACTTGCACACCTTTTGTTTTGATCCACCAGGAATGTATTTGGGGGATTTAAGCCAAAAGACCAATTGGACTTTGAAGTGGATGTAAACCCAATGTCATCCTTTCTAATCTACTGCCATAGGGGTTATCTAGAAGGATATACATGCCTCCTGCACTTTACCTGTCAAATATCTCCCCTTTGTCTGTTATGAAACCCCTTAAAACTGCAGATACTGCAGGGTCTGTTGTCTGGAGCTCAGTGGGTGGAGTCGTGATGTCAGTAGACTCCCCGCCCACCTCTACACTCCCATTTTCAACATGAATTTTCTCCTGTGTATTTCTTACACTGATCTACTGCTATGATCTCTAACATCCAGTGAAAAGACAGGCAAGTAACCACGTGACTTCAGCATGCCCAATTATGCTGAGGTGTGGAACATCCAATCCTGGCAGAGCAGAAGAAAGGAGTGGGAGGGAATTAAAAAATAATGCAAGTTTCTTAGGCTAGTGCACGAGATATGTAAATCACCTGTCACTCACAGGGGGGGGGGGGGATTTGACAACGTTTTTCTCTGTTTGTTAAGATTTATCTCACTGAACAATAAAAGAGGATTGCTCAGAGCTGGATTAACTCTGTGTGGCAAGACTGGACTCAAATGATAGGAAATCTAATACTCTACATTATGACATCAAAAAATTACTTCCTTGATTTCGCCTATGCTTTGGGTTGTGCGGAATTTCCAGAGTTTCAAATAAAATATATATTTTTTTTTATTTGCCTGTAAAGCTTGTTGTAAAAGAAAATAGACAAAGTATCTGCAGCAAATTAATACATAGAACATAAAACTTCATGTTACAAGACAGACTATAAATTATAGCATAGTGAATCATTTTTACTGGCCAGTCTGCTAGATGGCAACATAGTAACTGTCCTGGAATGTGTACAAACAACAGCTTCTGATCACATGTTTAACCACTTCAGCCCCAGAAGAAGTTACCCCCTTCCTGACCAGGCCATTTTTTGTGATATGGCACTGCATCGGTTTAACTGACAATTGTGCGGTCATGTGATGCTGTACCCAAACAAAATTGATATCCTCTTTTTTCCCCACAAATAGAGCTTTCTTTTGGTGGCATTTGCTTTTGCGCTATAAACAAAAAAAGAGCGACAATTTTGAAAAACACACAATTTTTTTACCTTTTGCTATAATAAATACCCCAAATGAAAAAAAAAAAAAAAAACAATTTATTCCTCAGTTTAGGCCGATATATATTCTTCTACATATTTTTGGTAAAAAATAAAAATCGCACTAAGCATATATTGATTGGTTTGCGCAAAAGTTATAGCGCCTACAAAAGAGGTTATTGTTTTATGGCATTTTTATTATTATTTTTTTTTTACTAGTAATGGTGGCTATCTGCAATTTTTATTGGGACTGCGACATTGTGGCGGACAGATCGGACACTTTTGACACTTTTTTGAAACCATTGACATTTATACAGCAATCAGAGCTATAAATAGCCACCGATTACTGTATAAATGTCACTGGCAGGGAAGGGGTTAACACTAGGGGGCGATCAAGGGGTTAAATGTGTTCCCTCTGCCTGTTCTAACTGTAGGGGGTTAGGACTGACTGGGGGAGGAGACTGATCGGTGTTCCTATATACTATATACTTACACACACACACACACACACGGCCACCTGGCTCCTCCTATGACGGCAGGAAGCGGAGGACGTCATATGACGCCCGCCCGGGATGGGAGATCCCATCTGCGGACGTCTTTTTAATATATGTGGGATATGAAGTGGTTAAAGTCTATTTATAAGCAAAACTTTTCTTTATTCCATTTTGGAAAGAGTAAGGGACCATATGTAAGGTTTATTTTTGTCCTCTCTGCCCCATTGGGAAGATTTACCTTCACTTCTTGTCCTACAGCCAAAACAGGAAGTGAGATGAAATCTCTGCAAATGAAAGGAATTTCTTTGGGACCCCCAGGTCACCAGAACTAGTGCCCCATTGGGAACCCCTCTCCCCCCCCCCCATTACTTTTCTGGGGAGAACCCACATATTGGGATTTTCTTTTATTTTCACTTTCAATGATAATGGTAAACAGGACAAATAGAGAGGGTGAATCTCCTTAATGGGGGCACAAACAGCAATAAAAACTGACAGGGGTTCTAATTCCTCTCCCCTCTATCCAAAACTAAAAAAAAAAAAAAAAAAAAAAAAAAAAAAAAGGATTTACATTTAGTTATACTTAAAGTGTTACTAAACCCAGTAATATGAAAATAGTTCATCTGCCCCCCCCCCCACAGTGCCCACAGCTTATAAATCTTCTTTTTACATTAAAATATTGCCACTATATACCTTTTTTGCTGATCTGTATACCACGGTCAGTGACTGCACAGTTTATCCAGTGCTGAGAGTTCAGGTAGGGGGAGATTTCCACTGCAGCATGTATATACACGCCCACATGTGTGATGTCAATATCATGTGACCTGGCTAGTTCAGCTCAACAAGGAAATATTCTGTAGCATAAAAGACAACTGAGCATGTGCAGGTCGGCTACCCTGCCTGTGTTAGCTGGCCTTCCCCAGATAGACAGTGCAGGGAGGGAAGGATCTGTGCATACAGAATAAAACAGCCTTTTTACACAATGCAGAGGATTAACTTCTAAAGTTCCACAGTGAGTATAACAAGCATGCTATGCTGCATTGACAGACTGATTTTACGGTTGTGGGTTTAGTAACACTTTAAAGAAATGGCCAGAAATAGAACAATAATAGGATTCATTGCTTTAGTATTCATTTTCTTTTTTCAGACTTGTTTTCCCTTTATTTTTACTCGGTGTCACTAGGAGACAACTTTACGGCATTGTATTATAGAGGAGCTGGGTTGTCACCCTAGAACAAGACATATGTTAGAACTACAGAAAACACCCCTCTCTCCCCATCTCCTTAAGTTGTTCTGCATTTTAAAGAGACAACAGGAAACAATGCAAACTGATAACTGTCAGCACAGGCAGAGACTATGAGCTGACAAGATTGCCGGCAATATCAACATTCAACAGAAATTATTTTTGCACTTACAAAACAGATATAAAAAATGCTTTAAATGGTATATTTACCAGACTAAAGGGGTTGATTTGTAAGGTTTACATATGCTTTATTACAGTTTCCCTGTTGTGTGATCTCATGGATCTATATTGCTCATAGTAGGAGTGCAACCATTTGTGCATTCTTTATGAGTGACATGTAGCGCACCGCCTTAAGGGACACAGATGAACTGGGATCCCCCACCCTGCACATCCAGAATTTCCACAGGCACATTCCAGGACAGCTCTTCCTATATACAGCTTATATACACTCCTCCAGCACTCACTTGAGAACTCCACTGGCACACTGTTAGTAAATCTGAAAAGGCACTCAGATAAAAGCAAAAGCCTGTTATAGGCAGGAACCCGAGGCCCCTTAGATGTGTAGCAAAAGTCAGTGTCCAGCATTATTCACTCCTCCTGTGGCTACTGATAGTAGCACCCCCTCCTCAGGCACTGCCAACCCGCCTGGCTGCTGCTGCCCCTATCACTAGCCATCCTGGCTAACTTCTCCGCAGTCCTCCCAGCCCACCTGGCTGACCTCCCAGGAGCTCTCCCAGACATGCTGACCTGCTCCCGCCGTCCTCTTCTTGCTCCCAAGCCTCCAGGAAGGGTTTCCTCCGTGTTGTGGGAAATCCTTCCAGACCCGAGGTCGAAGTCTCACCCCCCAGACTAGGGGGTGCCCTGCTAGAGCCTCCGACAGCCTCCTCAACACTCCATATCCATCTTCCATACTACTGACCCTGATTCATACCTATTTATGAGGACAGCTGCCCCCTTGCAGACCCTTTTTGCTGAGGATTGGCTTGGATTCGCTGGATTATGAGTCCTCATAAATATGTGTGACAGCCCCCCCCCTAGCTTCCACCCACTACATCTAGAACCATCTCCAAGGTTCCAGAAAACAGGAGGAGGCACCAGAAGATTAGTCATCCAGCCTCCCTGATTCACTAAACCCTGACCCAGATTCAACCCAGGCCTGGCTCTTAGCCATGCCAATTTACCTACACTAACAACTAAACTATGTACACCTAGAACACAAGCTAGAGGGTGCTACAGACATTTTCTGTGGTTCTTCCTGCCGGCTGCTTCAGCATAATGATGTAGCAGCCAGCAGGAGGAACCATAGCACCCAAGGGGAGACCAGGGATCTGATATACCTGGAAGTTTCAGGTAGTAGCAGCATCCACTGTTCAGGAAATGGAGATTTGACTGCCCACGCTATTAAAACTTTTTTTTTTTTATGATTTTATGATCTTTTGATTTAATGATTAAATTTTTTTTTTACACTTTAAGATGGCAAGTACAAGCACTGCTTGCACTTGGACTATTACTGGTGACATGCAAGTACTGGGGTCACCCCACCCAACACCTCTGACCTCCTCTCAGGATTGCCATTTAAAAACAGAGTTCATTAGGGACTATTATTTTCCTCTCCCATCCCCTGCACTTGTAGAAAACAAATGTGAGACATGTACAGTATGAAATCCATGCACCAAATGTCACCTGACCTGACACGGGTTAATGATTTTATTGGTAGCACAGCAGGAGAGGCCTCTATCTATCACAAGATAGGGGAGGAAAATACTGTGTTTCACATTCCAAACCATTGCTCTGGAACACACAACATCTATTTCCTACACTCTGGGATCTCTACATGTCAAAAACACAACACCGCTTAAAGTCCACCTGCCAAGTTAAAAATACAATGCTGACTATAAGAATATTCTGATACCGTCACATACCATCAGAGGTCTCCATGATTGCCAATATTGCCCCAATTAACAGGGTATTCTAAGCATGATAAAACACTTTATAGTTTTGTCTTCAGCTAGCACCCCTTCTTCTACTTCCCATTGGTCAGGGAGGCTGCCCATCATTGTAAATAGGTTTCAGCTCAGGAGGAGGAGGACTTTTGGAAGTATGGAAGCCTCTAGGCCTCTAGTATTTTGTGTGATGATGGGGGAACCAAATATTGGTTTTGTTCACGAACGAAAAACTAAAAAAAAAAAAAAGCATCATCTATGGCCTGCCTTAGCGTTCTCAGCACAGTGCAGGAATTTTTTTTTTCATAGGTGTGCGCAGCCCAAAGCTCAAACACACATGCGTGTGTATACGTATATATATGACCCCGGCACATTCATCTCCCTGCCGGCACAGTGAAAGTGCATATACACTTCTCTTATGGCAGAGCCGGTAAGAGGGAGATCTTTCTCATCTCCCCGCTGCTACACAGATCGCTCATGCTAATGCGCACTAGGTGATTAAGGGGTGTCCAGGCACAACCGGCACAACCTTTGCACACGCCTATGTCTTCTCATGTGATTGGGAAGGATAGTGCAGTACAGAAGCCGTAAGGTAGACAAATATACTGCAAAATAACTCATTTATAAAGACTCAACTCTAGGGGGTATAGAGCGGGGGTCTCTAAATGTTTAGGAACAAGGAGGACCACATCATATATATTTCAAATATGTGCAGCCTGAAAAAGTTTCATAATTGAATGAATAAAATGTAAATTAATAAATAAACATGCTCCAAGAAAGGACTTTGCATAAGAAGCCCTCCTAACATCAGGGTCTCCCATACATCAGCGTCTCCGTCAGATTTCCCCATACATCAGGGTCCCCATCAGAGTCTCCTATACGTCAAGGTGCCCATCAAATTCCCCCCTACATCAGGGTCCCCATCCGAGTCCTCCCTACATCAGGGTCCCCATCAGAGACTCCCATACATCAAGGTCCCCATCAGATTCCCCCCATACATCAGGGTCCCCATCCGAGTCCCCCCTACATCAGGGTCCCCATCCCAGTCCCCTCCTACATCAGGGTCCCCATCCGAGTCCCCCCTACATCAGGGTCCCCATCAGAGTCTCCCATACATCAAGGTCATCATCAGATTTCCCCCTACATCAGGGTCCCCATCCAAGTCCCCCCTACATCAGGGTCCCCATCAGAGTCCCCCCTACATCAGGGTCCCCATCAGTGTCCCCCCTACATCAGGGTCCCCATCAGAGTCCCCCCTACATCAGGGTCCCCATCAGAGACTCCCATACATCAGGGTCCCCATCATATTCCCCCCTACATCAGGGTCCCCATCCGAGTCCCCCCTACATCAGGGTCCCCATCCCAGTCCCCCCTACATCAGGGTACCCATCCGAGTCCCCCCTACATCAGGGTACCCATCCGAGTCCCCCCTACATCAGGGTCCCCATCAGAGACTCCTATACATCAGGGTCCCCATCAGAGTTCCCTCTACATCAGGGTCCCCATCAGAATCCACCGGAGACTGTGACAGGGATGTTTGGGGTGGGGTGTGGGAAGGAGCAGAGACCACTGACCCTAGTGTGGGCCAGACAAAATCTCGTAGGGGGTCGTAAAATCTCCCGTGAACCGTAGTTTGGAGACTCCTGGCGCAAAGTGTGGAAGTGTAATAGTCTCAGATTATTTATTGGGGATTTTTCTCTCACTTCCTATTAGGACAGGACCTGTTCAATGGGACACAAAAGAAAAAACAAAACAAATAGAGTGTTCAGTTGTGTGGGAAAGGGTTAGAACTTCCGACAATGTTTCCATTGCTGACCATGCCTTCCAGTCCTGGTGATTTCATGTATGGGTCTCACAGGAACCGGAATTGAGGAAAAATCTTCCCAATGTTACCACAGACATAACTAAAAACCCAACTAAAATATTTAAACACACATGCAGGATAATGGCAACCCAATCATGCAATCAGAGGTGGCAAGAGCTCCTTTTTTTCCACTCACCGTGCCTGACTTGCGATCTCCACCCCGCAGCACAAGAGTCCTTCCATGTCATTAACCAGGTGAGGGTGAATAAAATTTCTCTTTATTTCATCTAAGAAGTACACATGTTCCAAACAGAGCCAACACTAATGCGTTTTAGCCTATCAACTATGACCAAGGCCTTGATAGACTGAAACGCATTTGTGTTGGCTCTGTTTGGAACATGTGTACTCCTTAGATGAAATAAAGAGAAATTTTATTCACCCTCACCTGGTTGATGACTATCTACATGGAACAACAAAAATAGGTAATTCTTCCTCACGCTATTCCAAAACAAAAGCATTTTGTAGGTAGGCATGAATCCTCTCCATCAATGCAGAATAGAATTATCAGTGTTTAAAGCGGGATTCCACCCTAAAGTGGAACTTCCCCTTTTCGGAACCCTCCCCCCTCCGGTGTCACATTTGGCACCTTTCAGGGGGGAGGGGGTGCATATACCTGACAGGTATCTGCACCCACTTCCGGGCATAAACTCCCACGGGAGTTTACGTCACTTCCTGTCCCGGCGCGCTGTCTGCCGGGACACACACGTGTCCCGGCAGACAGCGCAGAAGATTCTCATTGCACCGCGCGACTCGCGCATGCGCAGTAGGGAACTGGGAAGTGAAGCCGCAAGCTTCACTTCCTGTTTCCCTCACCGAAAATGGCACCGGCAACAGCAGAGAGCCGAGCGATTGATCGGCCTCTGCTGCCGACACCGCTGGAACTGGGAGACAGGTAAGTGTCCATTTATTAAAAAAGTCAGCAGCTGCAGTATTTGTAGCTGCTGGCTTTTAAAACATTTTTTGCAGGTACAATCCCTCTTTAAAGCCAGCTATACATGGATCGAAATTCAGCCAGTTCAGCAGGGACAGGACAAATTTTGATCCATGAATGAGTTTTTGCGGGGTGTACACGATCGACTTGCGTACAACAAGCATGTCAGGTTTTTCCTGAACGATCTTTGCTACTGGCTGTAGCCGGGAACACTGATCATTGTATTCTGCCAGTGGGGATGGCTCCCTGAAGGTAGAATACAATAGGTCAGTGGAGAGGATCCCCCCCCCCACCTTGAATGTGAAGGTTGAATAAAAAAAAAAAAAGACTGTATGATTAAGGGGGGGATATGATCAACATGGACAAATATATAAGGGGTCCTTATAGTGAACTTGGTGTTGAGTTATTCACTTTACAGTCAACACAGAGGACAAGGGGCACTATTTACGTCTGGAGGAAAAGAGATTTCATCTCCAAATACGGAAAGGTTTCTCCACAGTAAGAGCTGTGAAAATGTGGAATAGACTCCCTCCAGAGGTGGTTCTGGCCAGCTCAGTAGATTGCTTTAAGAAAGGCCTGGATTATTTCCTAAATGTACATAATATAACTGGGTACTAACATTTATAGGTAAAGTTGATCCAGGGAAAATCCGATTGCCTCTCGGGGGATTAGGAAGGAATTTTTGCTGTAGCAGATTGGAGCATGCTCTGCTGGTTTTTTTTTGCCTTCCTCTGGATCAGGTATATAGGTAGGTATAGAATTGGGTATATGGGATTGTATGATATTATTTTTTTTTTGTGGTTGAACTGGATGGACTTGTGTCTTTTTTCAACCTGACTAACTATGTACTATGTAATGTATGGCCTTCCTAAGGACACAACATTGGCCAACAAGAAAAATAGCAATATATGTTCTTATGTTATAGCAGGCAACCTAATCCCCCTGTGTACAGGACAGATGATATCAGTGTCACAAACTATAAATATATATCATAAGTGTGTTTTGCGTGACCTTAGATCTCCTCTGCAGCAGATCAATATGAATTACACACTGAGGGTCACCTTGCTGAAAACTCTGGGCACTATGGGGGTACAAGGTCAACTTTCGTGGCATTCCCAGCACATGACCTGAAGGACCCCTTCCCACATGTCCTGACATATCTACACATTAGGCTGAAGTCACATGCCTAGGCTGTCAGCGGCAGCCTGGGGGACACTGCTGATCTATACTGCAGAAACACAACACTTGTCACCATGGAATGGCCGCAGAGCTTGCGGTCTACAATTACTCCACATACATTTCATGCAATAAGTAGTAGAGAGACAGGACCTGTACAGAACATAGGCTGAGCCTGACATTTAACTAAACACCAGATCAGACCCTCGGGGCAAACGTGTTTCGTCTCAAATGTTGACAAGCAACAGAACTGAGATCACCTTAAATGGGAGCTCCACCTTTACAAGCCAAGGAAAAATAAAATAAAAATCTTCTTTCAGTTTTTTTTCCCCTTTATTGTCACCTGGTGATCCCGCCAGTAACAAACTCCATGCCTCAGTGCGACAACATTATTCTGTGCAGAAAGGAAGGACTGCTTGAGACAACACTGCAGAGTACACAGGGCAGCACTAGATTTCTGCCAGGATCAAAAGATATGATTTTGCCCTTAGGCTGCATGGATAGTGTTTGCAATGTGTTTTTTTTTTTTGCATTTTTTTCAGGGAACATGCATAGGGCAGCCCGTTCATTTGATTGGGCTACGCTACATGCAACAAATGCGCCAAAGAAGCTCCTACGCCTTTTTCGGGTGTAAAGATTGGTGTGTTTTTTACTGCACATTTTAGCATGTTGGCCACAATCTGGCATGCATGTAAGCGCATGTTTGCTGGGCACGATTAGGGTGCCAATAAAGCACAAATCTAAAGCCCCGTACACACGATCGGCCTTTCCGACTGGAAATGTTGGATGTCAGGCTGTTGGCGGAAAATCCGACCGTGTGTATACTCCATCGGACAATTGTTGTCGGACTTTCAGCCAACAAATGTTGGCTAGCATGTTTTCAAATTTTCTGCCAACAAATATTTGTTGTCGAATTTTCCGAGCGTGTGTACACAAGCCCGTCAGACAAAAGTCCAAAGTACAAACACGCATGCTCAGATGCAGAAGCGGTCGGTCTTGTAAACTAGCGTTTGTAATGGAGAATTAACATTCGTTACGTGGCAAATTATGAAATCTCGAAATGCAGCGCATATTCTCTTCTTCTTTAATGGGATAATAATGAAGCTGCTTTGCTGGTGATACTGATGGAGTTATTGCAAACAAATTTTCTAAGGCTTTTTTTTTCTAGTGATATCAAGAATAATGGAAAATTCCTATCAAAATACTTACCGTAATTTTCCTTTCCTGATGGACTCCATGGCAGCAACGTGTGGGTTTAGCCCCGCCTCCATTACCCTATAGGACACTACTCCCATAAATCTTTGCTCCCTGCCCACGGCCGTGTTCGATAACTAGTACTACTCCAGCCATTTGGGAGGGAACTCCTGCTGCCATGGAGTCCATCAGGAAAGGAAAATTACGGTAAGTATTTTGATAGGAATTTTCCATTTTCCTGACAGACTCCATGGCAGCAACGTGTGGGAAATAACTCGCCCAATAAACACACTTGGGTGGGCAAAATGCTGAACAGAAAAGATTTATTTAACGCTGTCAACCGACAGGACTTTTAAACCAAATTTAACAGAAGTTAAGGATGCAGGTTCAGCACAGTAATGGGTCATAAACGTATGTATTGAAGACCAAGACGCTGCCCTGCAGATTACTTCCGGCGCCACGTGACGCGAGGCTGCCCATGATGTGGAAAGACTCCTGGTGGAATGTGCCGTCACTGCCTCAGGAGGAGCCAAGCCCTTCTCTCTGTAAGCCCACTGGATGGCTTGGACCACCCACGCAGCAATGGATCTAACAGAAGCTTTAGAGCCCTTATTCTTTCCATGAAACAGAACAAAGAGGGAGTCAGTCTGACGAAATGAAGCTGTAACGTCCAGATATTCCTTTAGTGTAGCACCCATGTCAAGAGGATGTGGATCCGAACTTCCATCAGACATGAAGGTAGGTAGAGTGATTTCCTGGTTTTCATGGAAAACAGTGGTTACTTTGGGATTTGATCCCAGCATTGGAATGAGGACCACTCTGTCTGGGAAGAAGGTGAGGAAAGGCTCCTTGGAGCCTAGCGACTGAATCTCTGAAATTCTCTTCGCCGACGTTATGGCCACCAGAAAAGAGGTTTTAAGTGTTAGTTCCTTAACTGAAAGTGATTTGTTGAGTTGAGTAAAGAAATCCAACACCAGAGGAAGGTCCCATTTTGGGAACCTGGGTTTCTTCTGTGGCCTAAGCCTGACTGCACCTTTGAAAAACTGTTGAATCAAAGGATGATTGGCCCACGTGACTCCAGAAAAAGCTGAGATAGCAGAAACTTGGACACGCAGGGAACTCACAGACAGTGAGATATCCAATCCTGTTTGAAGGAAGCTTAACACATCCTGAACTGCCAATGTATTGCAGGAACTAGACCTGGAAGCCATGTGACTGGTAAACTTCGCCCAGATCCTTTCGTACACCCGATTGGTACTACTTCTTCTAGCACTAAGGAGAGTGGGAATAACCTCTAATGGACAGCCTGACGCTTCCAACCTTCCCCTCTCAAAAACCAGGCCCTTAGGTGCAGGTGATCCGGACAGGGATGTAACCTCGAACCTTGGGACAACAGGTCTGGTCTGGATGGTAACGGAACCGGATCCTTGACACTGAGGAGTGTCAGAAGCGGAAACCAAGGCCTGTTGGGCCAGTAGGGAATTACTGCAATTACCTCTGCTGTTTCCGACCTGAGTCTCTTCAGGAACTGTAGGATGATCGGAATTGGAGGAAAGGCATACGCCTTGAGGAACCACCATTTCTCCGTCAGGGCATCTACCCCGTAGGCTTGCGGATCTCTGTACCTTGAATAGTACTTTACTATTTTCTTGTTGCATGGGGAGGCAAACAGGTCGACCTCTGGGCAGATCCCCAGTGTTAGAATCCAATCGAATACCTCCTCGTGGAGAGACCACTCGTTGTTGTCTAGAGATATTCGGGAGAGGAAGTCTGCCTGGACGTTCTGAATTCCTGGCACATAAGACGCTGTCAGATCCTTCAAGTTCTTCTGAGCCCAAGACATGATCGGTTCCACTTCTTAGAGAAGGGAAAAAACTTCGGGTGCCCCCTTGCCTTCTGATGTATGCCACTGCTGTGGTATTGTCCAGTCTGAGATGGACCGATGCCCCTGGGATCAGGTGACGAAAAGCCAGAAGGGCCTGGAAGGCCGCCCTCAATTCCAGGACGTTTGACACTGTCCTTCTGGAGGGAGTATCCCAAGTGCCCTGGGCGACTTCCGCCAGGCAGTGGGCCCCCCATCCCCTGTTGCTGGCATCTGAGGTTATAGTTACCCATGGGATGGGACGGATGGAATGGCAGTTGCAAAGGTTCTCCCGTTGTAGCCACCATAGAAGGGAGTTCTTCATGGATGAAGTAATCCGAATCGTCTGGGCTTTGTTGCCTGTCCATTGCTGAAGGAAGCCCTTCTGAAAAGGCCTCATCCTCCACTGTGCCCATCTCACCATCGGGATTGTTGAAACCATGGTGCCTATAATTCTCAGGCACTGGAAAGCTTGAAGGTAGGAAGCCGTAAGAGCCGGACGGATTCTGTCCCTTACCACTGAGATCTTTTCCTCTGGTAGTGAGATAGTTCCCCTGACTGTGTCGAACAGAGCCCCTAAGAATAGTAGGGTTTGTGATGGGGTCAGTTGGCTCTTCTCCAGATTCAGTATCCACCCGAACTCCTGTAGAGTGGAGATAACTTGCCGTCTGTGAATTAGAAGCTGTTCTCTGTCTTGTGCCAATAGTAGAAGGTCGTCTAAATAGTGATGTAGACGAATTCCCCTGGTTCTCAGAAGAGCTACCACTGCCAACAGAGTTTTTGAAAACACACGCGGAGAAGTTGATAGCCCGAAGGGAAGGCACGTGAATTGAAAATGGAGCTTGCCTACTGAAAAGCGAAGGAATTGTTGATAGTTTTCGGCAACGGGAACGTGAAAATAGGCGTCTTTGAGATCTATGGAGATCATCCAATCTCCTGGTTGGACGGAATGTTGTATTGTGGACAGTGTTTCCATTTTGAACCTTTCCTTTCTTATGAAGGTGTTTAGATGGGTCAGGTCTATGACCGGCCTCCAGGCCCCGCTTTTTTTCTGGACCAAAAAGAGGGGAGAGTAGATCCCCCTGCCTCGCTGGTCGGCCGGGACATGGATAACAGCGCCTTGAACCAATAAAGATTTTATGTAAGTCAGAAGGCTTTGTCTTTTTTCTTCTGTAGTCGGAAGGGAAGTAGGGACCCACCTGAGCCTGGGGGCTTCCCTGAAGGTCCAAGCATGACCTGAGGAGACCGTATTGAGGGTCCAAAAGTCTTGGATCGAAGCCGCCCAGACATGACGAAAGTGGAAAAGTCGAGCCCCCACCTGACCTGTCTGAGCGGGCCCAACCTCAAAAGGATTTGGTCGGCTCCCTCTCTCCTTTGGAATCACTTTTTGCTGTCTTCTTAAAAGACGATTGTCTTGACTTCCAGGATCTGGAAAATTCCCGGCCAGGTCTGTAACTGCGAGCTTCCCTAGCTCTTTCCTGGTACTGCCTTTTTGGGAAAGATCTTCTCTGACCTTGGGGTCGACGATCTTGGGGGAGGAACCCCGACTTCCCACCAGTGGCCCGGGTAATCGCCTCGTCCAACTTGTTCCCGAACAGGGAGGACCCCTCAAAGGGGATACGACACCAGACTTGTTTTGAGGCTGGGTCGGCTAACCAGGGGCGGAGCCACAGCGCCCGTTTGGCAGTGACAGATGAAAGCATTATCCGAGCCGTCAGGCGTATGATGTCAATAGAGGCTTCCCCAAGAAAAGCCGACGCAAGCCTCAATTCTTGAATAGGCGAGCATCTAGCCGTATCATCCGAGATGCCTCTCAGTGTCTCATCTACACTGTCAGTCCACACTTCCATCGCTTTAGACAAAGCGGCTAGGGCAAGAGCTGGCTTACAGGCCATGCCTGCTGTTAGGTACACCCTCTTCAGGTCTGCATCAATTCGACGGTCTAACACGTCTTTGAAGGACACTGTGTCCTCTAAAGGGAGAGTCACATGCTTCACCAACCTCATGACTGCTGCATCTATCAAGGGAGCAGACTCCAAGTGCTTCACTTCTTCCTCCTTGAAGGGATAGAGTTTTGCGATTTTGGAAAGCATGGAATTTTTCTTCTCCACCTTGCCCCATTCGTCCGTGACGATTTCGCCAAGCTCTGCAATAAAAGGAAAATCAACACGCTCTTTCTTTAATTGTTTAAAGAATTTCCTCTGTTTGGGAGCAGCTTCTACTGGGTCTTCCCAATTAAGCGATTCTCTGATAGCCTTAACCAAGGGTGGGAGCAGAGCAAAATCAAAGCCCACAGGAGGGCTATCTTCCTCTGAGTCACTGTCGGATATGGCAACCGAAGGGTGGCTCTGAACCGAGGACTCCCAGGTATCTTGCAACTGTGTCTCCCTTACTGGAGAACGAGACTGCTCCGCTGGAGGTGTATGGGAATGATCATCCATGTTCCTGAGCGACTCCTTCACAACCCTTTCCACCAGGGATTTAAGATGTTGATCCGTATCCCCTCTTTCTTTGGAGGCTTTGGAAAAACAAAGGTCGCATAAGGATCTTCCTGGGGGAGCTTGACTTCTGCAACCCCAGCAGGAATTAGTAGAGCGACTGGAGTGAGAGCGCTCACCACTACGGTGTCCTGATTTAGAGGAGGAACCACCATGTTTTGAATTGGAAGAGGATTGCCGGTTTTGCGACTTGGAGGAGTCGCTTCCTCTATGAGAGCTGCGATGCGTATCTGATCTAGAAGGGCTGAGGAAAAAAACAAAAGACAAAGACCACACACAAAACAAAACATCAGGCAATAGATAAGCAATCAGGCACACACCCTCCCCTAATTATCAGACCATCAGGAAAAAACACATTCCCAATACCTTTTTTGAGAGGGCTGGCCACAGACAGGCAGTGGTGAATCCATGTCCTCAGCGATGTCCATCTGAACTGAGAATGACAAGAGATCAATGCAAGGGACAGGAAGATTCCTCTGACCTGTCCCAGAAAAGCCACTTACCAGTAGCTGCACACACAGGAGCCTGGGGATGTCACTGGAGTAACCTGCAGACATTCCCAAAGCTTGCAGGCTATTTCCCTAGTTTAAATAGCGCGCCCCTGTGACGTCACTGCCGTCCCAATGCGCATGCGCGAATAGCGGCAAATTGCCGCTATCGCGCATGCGCGAACCAAGCCTCGCTCTCGTACCGCGCTCGCGCATGCGCAGAACGCCCGAAAAACGAAAGCGGAAGTGATACGGCGGCTGGAACGCAGGAAGAACCAGCCGCCATGCCTGAGAAACACACATGCTTCAAACAAACAAGCAACTACAGGAACCGCACAGGAGGTAATAACAAACACTGCTGCCATGAAAAGAAATATCGATACTCTCACCACTCCACCACGATCGACCAGGCCGAAGGTAAGACCGGACTTCTCCAGGGCAAAACGGGTCACCTGCTAGTAGCTGGCTGTCTGACCAGTGCGCAGCCTGCCTGCCAGTGGCTAGGATAAGGGCTTCTTCCTTGCGCCTCTTCCACTGCCCACTCCATACCCTGCTAATAGCTAGGGCTTAGCGGAGCCATGCGACTTTCCCATCCAGAGTCGCAGATCGGCCAATCAGGATCGTGGGGAAAATTTATCTTCAGGTAGAAAGACCACCAACTAGGTCCTTCGGAGGAGGACAAAAAAAGAACACGGCCGTGGGCAGGGAGCAAAGATTTATGGGAGTAGTGTCCTATAGGGTAATGGAGGCGGGGCTAAACCCACACGTTGCTGCCATGGAGTCTGTCAGGAAAATATTATTATGCTTTTTTTTTTTTTATTTGGGCAAGTTACCACAAACACCATTATCCCGTAGTTTTTAAGATCAAAGAATTTTTTGATCTGACTATGTTGGTGTCCCTTATTAATTTTACATTGTATTTTTTAAAATGTAACTGCCGACTCCCAAACTGTCATTTGAAGTAAAACACATAGCCAAGTATTATTCTCCACAATTTTTTTATTGTGCATTAAAAAAAAAAAAAATTAGACATGCTATCTGCCTATAGAACGTAACCAAAAAGTGCATTCTATGCATCCAAAAATATAGAAAATATACCAAATCAAATCATTATTATTCAATCAAAAAAGTAATGTCAAAGCAATAACTCCAAGGCCAATAATAAATAACAAGTTATCTCCTCTGATTCCGCAACATGGCTGGTTGACGAACGACCGTTCAGAAACTAAATGAAAAGCACGAAATGAAAAGCGCGAATCAACACTCACCAAACTTCGACTAACATGAATTTAGGAGAAGGAGCCCAAAGGGTGGCGCTAAAGAGCTGAAAAAACACATAGTACGTCTAGTATGTCACTACATTTGTAATTGTTGGCCAACAATTGTGTGACCGTGTGCATGCAAGACAGGTTTGAGCCAACGCCCTTCGGACAAAATTTCGCGGTTTTGTTGTCGGTCATGTCCAATCATGTGTATGAGGCATTAGGCCTCCTTTAACAAATGCGACGTTCAACCTCACCTTAATGATTTAACTTGACAGCTAGAAACCGGAGTCTAAAAATGTCCGTTTAGCCGCGTTTGCGTCTGGAAGCGTTTGAATTTATTTATTTATTTTCAAAATAGCAAAAATTAAAAACGCCTGTAAACAAAACGCAGCTAAACGCGAGTTACCGAATTTTTTTGGATTAAAAAAAAAAAGCCTCTAAAAAGCAACTGCCTAGAAACGACTATAAACTACCCTGTGTACATGTACTAATAGGATAACAGAGGAGAGTTCAGGAGCAGTTGAAAAAAATCCCCAACTGCTCCTAAAAGTCTGTTTACCAGCAGCCGTGTACATGAGGTCTTACGGTAGATCACAATGGCCCATGCCCTGAAAAATGATAAATGGTGGATCGCTTTTCAGAGTGCAGCCAAGAGTGCACTGTCAGGCATTCAGAAGGTGATCCTGCCACCTCCTGAATATATATATATATATATATATTTTTTTTTTTACAGCAAAAGTCACGCCAGCCAAGTCAATCTCAATTTGACAGGCAGCGCCACCTAGTGAGCCTAGACAGGTACACAGTTGGGCTTTATTTTATTTTTAAATTAGTTTTTAAAGGCCATTATATATACTAGATTGTCAAAAGTATTGGGACGTCTGCCTTTACACGCACATGAACTTTAATGGCATCCCAGTCGTAGTCCGTAGGGTTCAATATTCAGTTGGTCCACCCTTTGCACTTATAACAGCTTCAACTCTTCTAGGAAGGCTGTCCACAATGTTTAGGAGTGTGTCTATGGGAATTTTTGACTATTCTCCCAGAAGCGCATTTGTGAGGTCAGGACTTATCTGTGTGTTTATGGACCATGTTTTGTGTACCTTATCAACAGAGTTGAAACTGTTATAGCTGAAAAGGGTTGGCCAACTCAATTAGGGCTGAAACAACTAATCAATAATTGAAAACAAATCGATTATGAAAATACGGTAGTTGTCAACTATTTTCATAATCGATTAGTTGGTCAGCCGATTAGTTGGCCTGCATACAGAATGCACTATTTGTTTACATATCAGAAAATACAGTGCAGCACACATACAGCTCAGTACACCATCCATACATGTCTGTAAGTACCTCGTGGTGGAGGCGGATAGACTGGAGGTAATAGAAGGCATTACAATTACATTTAAAGTAAACTTTTATCAGTATTGTGCATTATATTTAAAATGATCATATCATGAAAAAAAAAAAAAAAAAAAGTCTCAGCTTTTAGTACTACTTTAATATAAAAGATTTATATCCCTCCACCCTTCATATAGCTTCATGTCCGACTAAATGATATATTATTATCATTAACCTTATATTGGCGATTATCTGCTCTTTTTGTACTATAAAGGGCTAATTTTAGTTTTTTTAACCCTATTATTACAGGTGATACAAAAAAAAGCATGCTGCTGCTACTAAACTTCTTAGGCCTGGTTCACACCTATGCGTTTTTGGTGCTTTTTGCAGAAACACACTACAGTTCATTTAACATGGTTTGCTATGGGACATGTTTACATCTATGCTTTTTTTTAGCAGCTGCGTATTTGGAAAGGGTCAAGGTTTTAGAGGCGCCTCTCTTCTCTTTTATACTCTGTAGCTCCTGCTGGATTTTGCTTCTTATCCCCTTGTGGAGGCTGCCATTTGTGGACGGACATTTTATGGCTTCACAACCTATCACATTGCTATAATCTTTTCATATGGACTATAAACTGAAGAATTTATGAATAAATGGTTGCGGAACGAATCAATTGACTTTACATTATTTCTTATGGGGAAAATATTCTTATTTGATATACAAGTGCTTTGGATTACAAGCATGTTTCCGGAACGAATTATGCTCGCAATCCAAGGTTTTACTGTAGTTAGGTTGGGACTGTAGCCACAATAGATAAATGTGTACCGTATATACTTGAGTATAAGCCGACCCGAATATAAGCCAAGGCACCTAATTTTACCACAAAAAACTGGGAAAACGTATTGACTTGAGTATAAGCCTAGGGTGAGAAATGTAGAGCTACTGTAAGTGTAAAAGAGGGTCAACAATGCCCATTTGCAGCCTCACTGTGCCCATTTGCAGCCTCACTGTGCCCATTTGCATGCCTCACTGTGCCCATTTGCAGCCATAAGTCCCCCGAACTTCAAACTTGGTAGTTAGGGGTTCCTATATGTCCCCTAGCTACAGCCACAAATTAGAGTCTCTGGACCCAAAGGGTCCCCGAAATGACATTGCTGCAGATGGACACAGTTGACCGACTTTGGGGCCCCGTATCTCGGGGCCACTTGGTGCAAGGAACCCAAAATTTGGATATGTTGTATTGCTGGGGTTCCTAGCACTAAGTAGCTCCGAGATACGGGGCCCCAAAGTCAGGTCGGAAAATGTCAAAAAACTTTTCTGCAGCAGAGAATGACATTTTTCGATAGCCGCTAGCCACTTGGTGCTAGGAACCCCAAATATGTTGTAGTGCTAGTTTCACTGGGGTTGCACAACAAATTTGGGGTTCCTAGCACCAAAGGAAAATGTCATTCTCTGCTGCAGAAAAGTGCTTGACTCGAGTATAAGCTGAGGGGGGCACTTTCAGCACAAAAAAATGTGCTGAAAAACTCGGCTTGTACTCAAGTATATACGGTATATGTGAACACGAAAAAACAAAAACCTATCGACAAAATTAGATTTACTGAACACAAGCAGATCATTGGGCTGATATTTGGGTATATCCCTTTGTTGCATATTAGCAAGTGCAATAAACATAATATTACAATGTGTGTGCTGTGCAGTTAGCGGCAGTATGAAGCTGATAAATCTCATTTTGTGTCGACTTATGGAATCTGCTGTTCCTGGATTCTGTAGAGTGGTTGCATCTAACAATTATTAACCAAACTGAGGTCATCTGTGGGATAAACACAGCTTTCAGTTTGAGGCGGGCTCCCACAGCAAAAATTCAGATTGGCCTAAAAGATTCTTTAAAAGGCTGTAAAAAAACAATGTGATAAAAAGGGTAACAGTATAGGCGTATGCCTAATAAAAATCACTGACTGTGACTGATCTGCAGAAAACGGTCAGTATATATACGCATGCATTGAGCGTTGAGGCTCACACCCTAATGCAATAGGCTGTGCACACCTATGGGTAAAAGATACCATTTATAAAACATTCTACTTGATACACTTTCCCACGATACATATTTCAGAATGGTGGAATAGTTCTTTAAAGCCCTTGTCTTCCACTTAATGGTGAATTTGAAGGATGCCTGCCCTGGGAATGTACAATGCAACTGCACACATTATACATTTCCAGCTATGTGTAATGTGAAGTAGGCAGACACAGGTGATTAGAACATTCAGCAGGAAAAGTTCAACTGATTTTGATGCAACAGTGCCCACTGCTGGTCACTTCAAGATAGGACCACACGATTACATATGACATCCATCAAACAGGAGAATTCTCCCTAGTGGGGACCCAGACAGCAATAACATTTTGAGAAAGGTTCTGAAATTTCCCAAATGTCTACAGTTTTTTAAAAAAAAAAAGCTTTTTTTGTTTTACTGGAGTTTAAAAGCATATTCCACCTTTTGCAAAAAAAACAACAAAAGCATGCACATCGATTAAAAAAACAAACAAAAGTGCATTTTTTGATGTTTTGCAAAGCATTGCAGCTGCAATCAGTGGCTCATAGGTGCAATGAGCATGCCCCTAAAAATGATTCCTCCAGCCACAGGTCCATAGCAAAGTACAGACATTCAGTTAAGTGTCTTTCAGTCAGGTGTAGAGCTTACCACTCTCTGAAAAGCAATCCAAGGTGGATAATTTTTCAGAGGGCAGTAGAGCAGCAGCTGTCACGCATTGGGGAGGTTCTACATCCCCGTTTCCTGACACTTTTTTTTTACTGTTTAATTGCAATTTTACACTGTGGGAGCACACCGCAACTGTGAGCTATGTGTTTGGCTCGCATTTGCAGTGTGGCCTCATTGATCTCAGTGGCCAACTTTGACTGGTGGTGTTGTCTGTCAAGTTCTGCAGCCCAATGCCATGGCCACAGCTTGTGTACAGCCCTATCAGGCTGTAATTTCAGTATTCGTGTGGGTGCCAGGTTGGCGGTAGCAGGAAAGGGATTCCTGCTTCCATATTGCCGGAGTGCAGGCGCTAGCTGCATTGTCCAGATGTCCAACATTTGTATTTATGTCTTGGGAGATAAGAGAGATGCAACGGTTATTTGGATGGATCCCTACCAAGTTGAAATCAGTGTTTATTTGATTCCTGCACCTGGGACCAGAAGTTCTCCAACTTTTGGCAGGCCCAGAAGACATGAAGGATGGCACCCTCCTCCTGCTCACACCTCCAGCAAACATTCGTTGCCTCAGGATATATTTTCCTTAAAGCCATGGGGACCTTAGATCACTGAGTGAATACTTTGTACCCAGGCTCCTGTATTTTTTTACAACAGAGTAATGAGCAAAATATAAGACTCTATGTTTAGGTCCTTTTCCCATTTTCAAAGGAATGGGGGCACAAAAGACTCACCTGGTAGTAGCAACAGCTTATAAACTATAGAGATAATATGTGTGGTGGGACCCTATTCCAAGCATAGGTTTTCAAACTGAGTATTGGGACAGCCACCTTTTACTGCCCCCCAGCCGCCTTTGTGAAAGAGCCCTTACAGGGCTGAAAGCGTATCAGTGGTCATTGTGCAGTGAAGTCACAGGACCTGTGCTCCATTGAGAACTACAAGTCCCTCAGCCGTTGTGGCAGATGGGACTTGTTGTCTCCCCATTTACCTGCAGGAAGAAAAACCCAAAGATCTAGTAAGTAGGGGGGTGGCTTGAGGGTGGGGGACTGTGGACTCTGACAATGTTTAATGTTACACCCTAAACGTGGTCAGAAAGGTGGAATTGGCTTTCAAGTGAGCCCACATAGAGTATGTAAAGTGCTCCTTGAATCCGGGTTCAGCTGTTGCAATGTGGGGACTCACCGGAGTCTGGAAGCAGCAGAAGAGCTGTGTTAGGAACGGATGGTTACACGCCAGAGACAAGATGCGTTTCTCCGTCATGGTGCATTCAACATCATCGTCCTGAAGAATCACATCCTTCTTTAACACCTTTACTGCATACAGGTTATCCCCATCCCGAGACTTGGTAAGCATGACCTGAGGACCAGAGGGAGATTGTAGAACTTTACACTTACATTTTCATCTGAATTAGACAATAGTTTAACAAACATAATGAGAATATACTTTTTGTAGGTGCAATTGTCTCAAACCTGGGCAGCTCAAACTGAGCAATGATGGAGAAATAAAGATGCTGAGGTTACCTTCAGTGAAAGCGGAGTGTGAAAATGATCAGCTGACACCGATTGTAAATCTTGACTGTGCCTTTTGAATTTGAACTTTTCATCTTTCCATCTATTAAATTCTCTGCCCTTGTTGTTTTAACTTTGGATAGTAAAACATTTTTTTTTCTGCCAGTAAATACCTTATACAGCCCACTTCCTGTTTCTTGTCTGGAAAAAAAGCCTAGTCTTATGACACTAGAATGGAGGGGGGGCTAAGTCATAAGAGGCCCAATGAAAGCTGCAGGGCTGGAGGTGTGCCTCTGTGTGTCTGTGTAAATCCAGGAAGTGAACAGGCAACAGCTTCAGCTGCCCACAGTTAAAATGGTTGCAGCCAGACTCAGTGGAGGGAGATTTCTGCAGCATATTTGGCAAGTACAGAATCGCAGTATATATATATATAAAATAATATGCAAAGTGGTTGGAGGGAAGCTTCAGAATTGGCAAAGATGGTTTTATTACAAATCATGTGTGCAGACTGCAGTTCCTCTTTAACCCGGCCTCCGAAACCTCATTATTGGTCTGGTAATGTGATGAACAGTCCCACTGGCCTATCAGGAGGCTCAGTGGGGATGGCCATGCTCAACTACAGGTCATGATCTGCGCATACCTTTAGCAAGCTACAGCTCTCAATTTACTGACAGGTCTAACAGTTTTAACAGGGGGCAACCTCCACTTACTGATCTTTTACCATATGCTTTTTTCTAATTACTCAGGTTTGTAATATTTTATATTTGCTGTAAATGGGTTTCACCAAAAAATAAATCTTTCCATTACCATATTTACATGGACTTTAAATATTCCTTCTATTTCTTTCAGCCTTAACAGCCCAGAAATGTTACATGGGGTGAGCCACATGCTCCTCCAAACCAGAGATACCAAGAATGTCCTACAGCTTCCTGAAACTAAGCAGACTGTCCGGGAACGGAGCACGGATGTTGGTTATTATACCCATTCTTCAATATACAGACTTGAGATATTGGACTTTCATTAGTCTTCATTAGTCTTATCATTGTTTGATATTTGTTACCATTTTATGCTACTGTTCTAGCGTTGCATTTTTTATTTTATCATTATCTGTGGAGTCTGCTGAACTTCAATTCCTCTTTGTTTTAGCACAGCTTTAGCCTCGGCTTGTATTATATTGTAATGTAGATAGGTGATTAAAGGAAACCTAGTTTGACCAGAATAGGCAAAGCATGCCTTTTCCTTAAAGTGGAGTTCCGCCCAAAAGTGGAACTTTCACTCGTTGTACTCCCTCCCCCCCTCAGGTGCCACATTTGGCACCTTTCGAGGGGAGGGGGAGGCAGGATGCCCGTCTTTCACATGTATCCTGTTCCCACTTCCAGGAGCCTCAGCCACGGGTATTGATGTCACCGCCCGGGCTCCCTCCTCCTTCCCCGGCCGCCGGGCCAGTAGGAGAGAAGAGTGGAGCCTTGCGCATGCGCAGTAGGGTTTCCGGCGTGAAGCTGTAAAAGGCTACACTGCCGGTGTTCTGTCAAAAAATGTCCACCTATCGAATAGTGTCTGCCCCGTACTGCGCAGGCGCAGCGCTTGCGCAGTACGACAAGGAGATTCGGAAAATCTCCGAAGATGAACGGCGCCTGCGCCATGAGTCCAGGTGCAAGTCCCACCATCCAAGTGGACATAGGGCTGCACAAAATTAGAGGACCGCTCGCGGGCTCGCTTTACTCGCCACGCTTCGGGCACGGCCTCGCTTCGCTCGGCTTTTTTATTCTGACTCTTTGCCCACTTGGATGGTGGGGCTTGAACCTGGACTCACGGCGCAGGTGCCGTTCATCTTTGGATATTTTCGGAATCTGCTTGTCATCCATACTGCGCATGTGCTGTACACAGCGGACAGTATCCGATGGGGGACACTATCCGATAGGACACCGGGATCCCTTAATAAATGGAGGCACCCGACAGCCGATGGAAACATCAGTTGCGGTGCCGACATCGCTGGACACCAGGACAGGTAAGTGTCCGATTATTAAAAGTCAGCAGCGGCAGTATGTGGAGCTGCTGGCTTTTAATTTTTGCAGTGATGGGAGGACCTCTGCTTTAAGCTCTGTTTGATCTGCGTTTCTCTGCCTGTGTTTATGAATCACTTCAAAGTATAAAGATGTACTCCTAGCCAGGTCTTCAGAGTGAAGGTCATACCGGAGAAAACCTGTCGGGCAGGATTTTCAGCATTAAAACCCGTTGAACGGAATGTGTCTTCAACTGCCAGAGTGTCAATTTTCACCTCCTTTATATCAGCTTGGCTGTTGGAAATGTTTTTACACACTATTACTCTTTGGATACATTTAATGCAGGCAGCAACACAACTAATAGGTTCCTTTGCAGCACTGGGAACCTGGGGCCAACATCTCTGATGACTATTTGCAAATAGTTAGTATGAATTTCCTTTTTATTTAGGTTTCCTCCTACAATCCACAAACATGATGGTAGGTTAACTGGTGCATCAACAAGAGGGTATATGTGAATGCTTCTCTGACTGTGTTAGGGGTACAGTAGACCCCCCTCCATCGCTGGGGTTATGTTCCGGACCCACCCGCGAAAAGTGAAAAACCGCGAAATAGAAAGACCCTACTTAAATACACCCTAGGCATGTTTTGTTAATTTAATTTAATTTAATTTAATTTAATAGCATTTAAAGGTCTTTAAACACACTTTTATGCAATAGAAACACATTAAAGATAGAGAGAGAGATCAAGAGGATTTTTAAAACACAAAAATATTGTCTTAACAGTACAGTATACTGTACAGTACAGTAAAAACTAGAGTACATAACTGCGAAAATGGTGAAATATTACCACAATATCAGAATAACAGGTCCTAATTAAAATACCGCGATATACCGGGACCGCAATAACTGAACCGCAATATAGCGGGGGTTTACTGTATTGGAATGTAAGTTCATTTAAAGTGTAAACACTATACATTTGTTATATTTTCCCATTCACACAGCAAACCTAAAACATTTTTTTTTTTTTAGACTTCTTAACTTTCAGGGGTTTCTCAGAAGGTGTCATAGTTGACTGCAATTTTTTATTTTTTGAATAATGTTGGACTGAGCCTGTCCCAAGTCTGCTCTTATTAGCATACAATGCAAGCAAGAAGTCCAGACTCTACACTTTAAACCCTTTGTTAAGTTTAGTTACAATTGATAATGAAGATCTGCCTGCACAGCACAGACAGTTAATTATGGCAAAACAAGCTGCTCAGACCCCTCAAATAAAAATACCTAGCATTTTTTTTCTTGCTGGAGGGTCCAGAATAGAGCATCTAATAAAATAAGCTACAATTTCTAAATATTTTTTTTCAGTTACTCTATGTGACTTGGGACATGGAACAAATATAGACTAGGCATTATACCAATGTACCTGGAAATATCCTTTAGGGTTGGGACTGATATCAAGGGTTCTATGAAGCTTATGAAGTACTGCGTAAGACACAGGTGTAACTAGAACTTTCAGGGCCCTGGTGCATGAAACCATGAAGGGCCCCCCTGACCATTGGGGCCCTCTTTCCATCAGTCCTGAGGCCCTTTCCTCTGGTCCTGGGGCCCTTTACTTTTCTACAACTTTGGTGCAATTTGAGTGTCATAGACTTCAATGTTAGGTTACAAAAGTTGCAAGCATGTCCAAGGACTTTGGGGTCCCAGCAGTGTGAACCAAGCCCATGTTCTGCAGTGGGCCCCTTTCTGCCATCTTAGCCCCCAACATCTGGCCTAAGATCTGTGCTATATAAACAAGGAAAATAGCAATGGTAATACTATTAGCCTTTATGTCTCTGCCTTCAATGAGTGAAGCCAGAAGTTTAGCTTAACAACCAGGTAACTACATTTTTTATAAGGAGGTCGGCAATGGCAGCCTACATTTATTTCTCAATATATTTTTCAGACATGAAGTCATAGGGCAAAGTCGGATCGGAAGTCGTCCGACATCCATGTTGGAGCAGTGTGAACAAGCCTTAGGGATGAGCTCTGGCGTGTTCGGATCCTAATCAGAACCCACCTGAGTGAGCCAACAAGGAATCTGTCACTGTACTGGGCCAATCATCTGCGGCCAGAGCATTCCCTGCCCTGCAGCTGCAAGAATACAAGGAGCAAGTACAGTATACAACTGGGAAAATAAAAAACACAGATAATATATGTTGCAGGCTGCTACCTACTTATGTGGCACTCAGTAGGAGCGGAGGAGGAAGTGGCAGAGTGCATATTTCTCTTGAAAATTGGAATGGGGAACTGAAACGGTCTAATAAAATCAAGTCAGGGGAAGAGAAAGTTTCCATATGCCTAAAAAAAGGATTGCTTAACCAATGCCGGGGCCTGATGTATGGGAACTGGAGCAAATCTGAAACTGGTGTTTATAATAATCCAACTGCACTTGGAAAATGGAACAATATAATTTACGGTTATAAAGCTAAAAAGTTTGCCCCAGTTTCCACAAATCAATAGGACACTAAGACCCCCTTCACATCTGAGCTGGAACTCGCGTTCTAGAATGCGCATTTTTGAGTTTTTGCGCTCGTCTCGCATAGGGCAGCCCATTCACTTAAATGGGCTGACCTATGCGTGACAAATTCCCCAACGAAGCTCCAAGACTTTTTTTGGAGTGGAGTGTGGTGCATTTTTTTCACTGTGCGTGTGCAACACAACAACGCGCATTTGCTACCGGAGCTTAGGGTGCCATTAACAATTACTGGGAACTCAAGAGCAACACGTATTTACAGTGTATTTGTAGCACATTTCTGAAATGCGTAGCAAAATTCGTGTTTTTCTGTGGATTGGTCGCTCGTTTCAGAAACGCCCAGGTGTGAATGTAGCCTAAAGTTTGCCAAACAGGCAGATATCTCTTTATCTGGAACAATGTAACATTGCAAACTTTTAGGCCTTGTTGCGATGACATACGTGCCCCATGCAGGGCCATCTTTTCTTGGAACGGTGATGCACAGGTGCTGCGTGCATCCCCATGCTGACATCCCATTAGTGTCTATTGGGACACACGGCTGTTCAGACACAGCCACAGTGTCCCAATATGACATGCAGGTGGGAGTCTTCAAACGCACACAGGGTTAGGTTTAGGAACCCACATGTCATATTTAGACACAGCGGCTGTGTCCGTGCAGCCTTGTGTTCCTAGACACCAATGGGGCATGCATGCAACACCTGTGTTGGCAGAACACTGCCCCATGTGGCACATGGCGTTAATCACTTGGGTGAACAGGGCTGGACTGGGACAGAAATTTGGCCCTGGACTTCATCCAGACCGGCCCACTTACATTTAAAGTGTCCCATCAGCACCCCCCTTACATCAGAGTCCCATCAGCAGGCCCTTATATCAGATTCCCATCAGCAGCCCCCTTACATCAGAGTCCCATCAGCAGCCCCCTTACATCAGAGTCCCATCAGCAGCCCCCTTACATCAGAGTGCCCCCCTCCCACGTGTACTCACAGTTCTGAAGGCAGCTTCTCTTCTTTCTCTCTCCAGTCATGTGATAAGTGACAAGTGATAAGGGGAGAGAGGCAAGAAAGTCTGCCGGCCGTCTATCTCCCCCTGCAGGCTGGAGGGAGCAGGAAGCCTAATGCTCTCTCCAGAATATGACGGAAGCTGCTCCTTCTGACAGGAGTGAAATCGCAATCACTCACTGTCAGAGAGGAGCGGCCCCAGGACTGCACCTGACTGGCCCACTGAGCCATCGGTAGTCCCGATGGCCAGTACATGCCTGTGGGTGAATAATATAAATCTGAAAGCTTCAAAAGCAGAAAAGGAAAAAAGGGTTCCTACTAAACATCTAAAAGAAAAAACAAGTATTAAAAACAGTATTAGTTGTCAAAAGTATCCCAACTCTGCTTTACAAATTTGAAGCGGTCAGGTCTGATGTGATGAAAGATGATATAGCTTGATCATACGGCTCCATGACTGTATGTGTTTATATCAAACAACCAGCTCAACTCATGAAGCTAAAACAAAAGCTAAAACACCAGAATAAACCCTCCTATCCTTCATAGCCAAGGAAGTTGTCGGTTTGATCTGCAGTTACTATGGTGCTGCTCGTGATCAGTTATGACAACAGCCATTTGATGGCTTAACAGTTCCGTAGCAGCAGTTCTAGAGAGCACAAGTAACTGTGACAATTATCATTCACTGCATTTCTTGAATGTAACTGCTTCGAGAAACTGAAGTTGAAGGGTTTAGCTCCTGCTTTAATCACTTGCCTACAGGGCACTTTCGCCCCCTTCATGCCCAGGCCAATATTCAGCTTTCAGCGCTGTTGCACTTTGAATGACAATTGCACGGTCATGCAACTCTATACCCATATGACAAAAAACCTTTTCATAGTTTGTTATAAAAATTTTCTTTGGCTCTGATGGGCTGCACTGATGAGGATGCACTGATAGGCACTGATAGGTGGCACTAATGAGGAGGCACTGATTGTCAGCACTGCTGGGCACAGATTGGCAGCACTGGTGGGCACTGTAGGGACTGCACTGGTAATCAGGACACTGATAATAAGTGCCGTGTTTATGAGTGCCCGTCCCGTTTAGAGAAGCTGGTTATCGGCTCTCTTCTCTTCCCTCCTCACACAGTAAGCATGAGGAAAGGAGTGTCGATAACCAGCTTATATTTACATCCGTGATCAGCTGTGATTGGACACAGCTGATTACGTGGTAAAGAGCCGCTGGATTGGACCAGGTAGGCTTTGTCCCTGGACGTGAGGCCAGGGACAACACCATCAAGGCCCTCAACCTACACCACTGGCTCACGTCCACGGGAAGGGAGGGGTGCTTTCTCGCTATGGATGCGGAGAAGGCGTTCGACAGGGTGGCATGGGACTACATGGAAGCGGTCCTGGAAACCCTTGGCCTGGGAAGCAGAATGCGAGCGCTCATTAAAGCACTGTACACCGGACCCGGAGCCAGAGTCCGGGTCAACGGCCACCTGTCGGACGCCTTCCCCATCCGTAATGGGACCAGACAGGGATGCCCCCTGTCCCCCCTGCTATACATCCTCACGCTGGAACCCCTCCTCCGATGTATTAGGGCACACCCAGACATAAAGGGAATTGAGGTGCATCAGAGGGAGTACAAAATTGCCGCATTTGCGGATGACATTTTGCTCTTTCTCTCGTCCCCTCTGACGTCGTTGCCCAACCTAATGCCAGTCCTAGATCAGTTTAGGAATATTTCGAACCTGAAAATAAATTTCTCAAAGTCATACGCTCTAAACATATCCTTGCCCCCCACAATAGTCAAAAGTTGTCAGGACAACTTCCCATTTACCTGGAAATCAGATGCGATAACTTATCTGGGTATCCAACTTCCGAGTAAACTCAAAGACCTATATGATAGCAACTTCCTCAAAGAACTGAAGCTCATTCAACAAGACTTGCTTAAGTGGGACGCCCCTACTATCTCCTGGTTTGGTCGGGCCTCTATCTTAAAAATGACGGTACTACCCCGTCTACTGTATAAGTTACAGACAATCCCGATACGCCTCCCGCCCTCCTTTTTCACCACTTATAAACGCATGTGCAGACACTTTATCTGGGGGGCTAAGGCAGCACGTATAGGGTGGGCAAAATTGGTACTCCCAAAATCGGGGGGTGGGATTGGGCTCCCAGACCTGCAGAGGTACTACTGGGCGGTACATCTAAGCCGAGTAGTTGACTGGAAACTACATATCAAGTGCAAAGGATGGGTACTTCTGGAAAAACTGATTGCGAGAACGGAATTGCAGTACTCCCCATGGCTACCGAAACCGCATGCGACGCAGGAGGCCCAATCCCACCCGCTGATTGGAGCGACTCTATATGAATTTGACAGGGCCTGTAAAACACACTCACTCTCCTCGCAAATCTGCCCAATTACTCCAGTGAAAGGCAATCCAGCCTTTCCCCCGGGATTGGAAAGTGGATTCCTCCATGCTGAATGGCCACGCACAGAGATGTTGGCCAAACATTTCTTCTCCAGGGGTAGATTCCTCAGGCAGGGGGAACTGGCGGCGCTCTCAAATACGAAAACATTCCCATTCTGGGCTTATCTGCAGCTAAAACATTTCTTAGACAATCCTTCCAACAGAGAGAGCTTTGCCAGAACCCCCACAATTCTGGAATCCTTGTGCTCTAGTTCCGCTCCCCAGACTCACCTGATCTCGGAGCTATATGCCACAATGTTTGGGGTACCATATACCTCCCTAGAGTCAGATCATGCTTACTGGGAATCGGAACTGGGCATAGAAATTGATGACAAGACTTGGGACCGAGTCCACCATTATATCCACAAAGGCTCAATGAACACCCACACACAGGAAAATGGGTTTAAAATCAAATCAAGGTGGTACAGGACACCGGAGACTATCCATAAATATGTGCGGACGGTCTCCGACCGATGCTGGAGGTGTGAGCGTGACTTAGGCTCGCTCCTCCACATCTGGTGGTCCTGCCCGCTAATTCTTCCGTATTGGCGTAAAATACATGAAACTGTACTGGAGATTTCCTCTCTTCCATTAGAATTCTCCCCGGCCCAATATCTCCTACATATCTCCAAAATACCACGTAGGAAATATCAAAAGTCAATCGCGCTACATATGATCAATGCGGCCAGATTGTGTATCCCAGTCCACTGGAGGTCAAAATCTCCCCCGTCCTTAAAAGAATGGGTAGCCAGGATGAACCAGATAGCAACAATGGAAGAGATGATTAGCACAGCCCATGATAGGATCGATACCTACTCTGCAATTTGGACACCCTGGCTTGATTATCGCCAGACGCAAAGCTGCCAAGACCTGATTCATAGCAACCCCCCATAGGACAAGATTGATTGAAAAGGACTTGAAACATCCAGAGGAGGGCAGTTGGTGGTGACCCCACCCCCTTCTCAGGCGATACTGAAACAGTGCCTCCCCCAGCCCTTCCCTTATCCCCCCCCTTCTTTTTCCCATCACCTACTCTCCCCCCCCCCCCCCCCCTCTATCCATACCCTCCCTTACCTTTCCTCTCTATTCTAAATCTATTCCTCTTCTGTACCTTCGGTAATACCCACGAACACCAAACGCTCCTGTATAGAGTGTCGACCATAATCCTAGGCGCTTCCCCGTCTTTAAAGTACCGGACACTACTAGTGGAAGCGACTCAGGTCACTAAGCAGATATGTCCCTCGCATCCACCATTAGTAATTAGGCCCAAAGGCCACCTTCACGGCGGCCGCTACGAAGCCGCGCCTCCCTGGCACCTTGTACTCCTGAACCATACTCTCCCCCTGTTACAGGGAGATACAACTAGAAGCAGTTATATCCCCGCCAAGCTACACTGCCATGAGGGGCCGAATAACAGATCCACTCAGGGACTGTGGGTGCTAAACCATGGGATATAATGTTTTTGCATTGTCAGCCTATGTTGGTTGCTGTTACTGTGACCGTATCATTTAACCTGTGACACGACAAGTTGTACATGTACGCATATTTCGCATTCTGTTGTGCTGTTTGGTATTCTATTTTGTTATGTTGGAAAATCCTTAATAAAATCTTTATGGAAAAAAAAAAAAAAAAAAAAAAGAGCCGCTAATTGGCTCTTTACCTCAATCTGTGATCAGCCCTGAAATCTGTTAGATTTCTTACACAGGCTAAACAATAAAAATCTCTGTGGCTATGTAAACGCGGCAAAACGGACGTTTTAACCGTGGGTTACTGTCTGTCAAGTTTAATCATTCAGGAGAGGTTGTAAAAACATCCCGTGTACATGAAGCCTTACAGTCACATGGCTGAAAATAAAGATCCTTATCCTTGTGTACAGCTTTGTGATATGATCTCAAAATGTCTTTTGCTTCAAAGTGTTCTTGTTGCTTATAGCAGCCGTAGCCTTTGCTCAGCTGTGGAACAAGGAATGTGAGAACCCCATTAAAAGCTACAGACCATACAGTGATTAAATGAGGCCACATACAGTATAGTTTGTTGCAATGTATTTAAATTGGAATACAAACCTTTCCAAAACTGCCTTTTCCCAACACACGAAAGAAGGTGAAGTCCTCAATTCCTAATTTGTACTGTGAAGACATGTTGGAAAGCGAATCTTCTTCAGAACCATTTTCTGATCTTGCAGGGCTGCCGTCAGAACACTACAAAGAGAGTCAGATTATATTTATGCTTTGCTAAACAATTGATGTATTGACTTCATGACAACCAGCCTGCCCATAGATGGATCAAATCTCGGACGGTCTCTGCTGAACCAACTGAGATTCAACCTACCTATGGCCAGCTTTAAGGTAAAAAAGGCCTGGGAAATATGTAATGGGAAATAATAGCAGTCACTTGCTTGGGCTCCTAGTACTGTGATATTGCATTCTGAGCTGCTACAGTATGTAATGACGACATTCTCATAACTATGATGTAATTACATGAATTCTGAGACCCTCGGATAGAAGTTTCTGTGAGTGTAGAAGGTTTAAATAGCCCTTGTCTACAGAATGGGGGAAAGTAACAGATTCTACTACTGAGAATTCTACAGGGCTGTCTTTAACACAGGGCAAAGGGGGCAGCTGCCCTGGGCCTAGTCATTGTTGTGGGGCCCAAAGCAGCTGCCCCTTGATCCCCCCCTGTCTGCAAATAGTTGATAAGTAGATTCAGTAGGGCCAAGAAAATGTTTGCCCAGGGTCCAATAAATATTAAAGATGGCCCTGGCATATATATATATATATATATATATATATATATATATATATATATATATATATATATATATATATATATATATATATGCGCAAAAGAGACCAATGATACCCATCGGACTGTTCTAAGGGTACATCACCATTGAAACAATAATTTCCATATAGTTAAACAAATATTTACACTTTATTAGCACAAGTACAATTGAAAACAAAATGGCTGATTTAAAACAAACACAGTATGTCTTAGGTTTTACACAGTATCCTTTTTTTATCCGTAGAGTACCTCTCACACAGGTCCACTGGGTGCGACAGTTTTTGCAACGCATTTCGTGAATTCTAATTTGCTTCATCAGGATTGAATGTTATTATTAAGATATCTACAAAATGCAGTTATACAAAATAAACCATGTGAGTATAATATACTTGTCCGTGGGGCGTCTCCACTTGGTTGTCCACCGCGGCTCCCGACTGGGAGCACCTTCGGTTGGCACTTCACGCCGGACACTCTCTATATGAACTGCAGTGAGTCAATTTGCATTGGTTGGGGGGATTACACCCCTACCTCTGTTCATGATTGCTTTTCATTATTTTATCGAAGTACATCATTTTTAATTATAGATCCATCATGTTGCTTGCTCCTGATGAGTGGCCTCCCAGCCACCAAACGCGTAGAGCTGCCTGTTGGTTATACCTCCACCTACATCTACCCCTATCAATGAGGCCATGTGCTTTATAAGTTTTACTAGCTATTATGATTCTTCATGTTTTTGTCTTTGGTGAACTACTTATTTTTTGTCTGCCATAATTTATGATATCAAAGTATTATTTATGTACTGTACTACCTTTGTATTGATTTATGTGTTTCTCATTTTATATTATTATTTGTACTATATGGCATGCAATTAATTAAACCTGATTATGTTCACCTATTTACCTTTTTGGCTAACCACAAGCTTCATTTAAAGTCCCATTTTTTGTCTCTGCCCTCCTTTTTCTGAGTATACTAGTATCCATAAACAGTATAGTATGGAAAGCATAGATGCATTTTATAGAGACATAGTGACATCTTCAATACTGTTTATGGATACTAGTATCAGCCCCCAAATTTTCCACTCGCCTACTTAGTGGAAAATGGTTTCTGGCGAGCATGGGCTGCCTCTGAGTGAGGGGGGGGGGGGGGGCGAGCACCTCCAGCAGGCGGGGTTGAATGGGAGCTGATCTCCCAGCGATCGCCTCCGGGGGAAGAGAGAGTGAAGGAAGAGGAGAGCTGGCCGGATCACAGACCGAGTATTGCTTACATTAGAATTGTCATCCGCTCGTGGTCACACACAGCTCCGGCTCCTGACCCGGAGCCTGTGACAGACAGAACACATCCCAGCATTGGACCAGTGTTCTGTCTGTCACAGGTGCCGGGTCAGGAGGCGGGGCTGTGTGTGACCGCAAGCGGAAAACAATTCTAATGTGAGCTGTTATGGTGGGCAATCCACGCTCTGTGATGATCCGGCCGCCCTCTCTCTTCCTCTGCACAGGTCACGCTGCAATGAGGGGCACAGGCGAGGCTGCACTGATGGGCACAGGTCACGCTGCAATGATGGGCACAAGTCACGCTGCAATGGTGGGCACAGGTCATGCTGCAATGATGGGCACAGGTCACGCTGCAATGGTGGGCACAGGTCACGCTGCAATGGTGGGCACAGGTCACGCTGCAATGGTGGGCACAGGTCACGCTGCAATGGTGGGCACAGGTCACGCTGCAATGGTGGGCACTGGTCACGCTGCAATGGTGGGCACAGGTCACGCTGCAATGGTGGGCACAGGTCACGCTGCAATGGTTGCACAGGTCACGCTGCAATGATGGGCACAGGTCACGCTGCAATGATGGGCACAGGTCACGCTGCAATGGTGGGCACAGGTCACGCTGCATTGATGGGCACAGGTCACGCTGCATTGATGGGCACTGGTCACGCTGCATTGATGGGCACTGGTCACGCTGCATTGATGGGCACTGGTCACGCGGCACAGGTGAGGCTGCATTGGTGGGTACAGGTCACGCTGCATAGATGGGCACTGGTCACGCTGCATAGATGGGCATGGATGAGGCATCACTGATGAGCACAGGTGAGGCTGCGTTGATGGGCACAGGTGAGGCACTGGTGACGTTGCATTGATGGGCACTGGTGAGGCTGCACTGATAGACCGATAAAGTTGTTGTTCATATTTGTAACTTAATTCTGCATAAAACATTTAAGTGTCAATTCTTGAGATAATTTATGAGAGCGTGTTTAGGGGCGGAATTAGGGGCAGGGTAGGGGTTGGGTGGGGCAACTGGTCGCGAGTAGCTCAGGACTTGAAATTTTGAGCCCTGCTAGAAGACTCACATTGTTCTGCCTCTAGCAGGATATAGGTTGTTTTGCTTGCAATATCAGATTTGACCACAAGATAGAGCCAGTGATGAATGTATTTTTTTTGCAGAAACTGTTCACCTTTAACAAAAGTTCCCATCATTCTTTAGTCTAAGGAAGAGAAACAGGTGTATCCTGGGAACTCAGACTCCATCTTAGAGACTGAAATAAGGAACCAGCTATCAGAGCACATGTTGGACTAAAACTTGCAACCCCCTAAATGCAGCATTGCTGGTAAAAATGGCCATCTTCAGCCTAGTTTATTTATTGTATTTCTGTATACTTTATATATGGATTATATGCATCTGTATTTGTTTTTTCTCAATAGTTTTCCCAACCCTGTTTTGTTAATAAAGCTTCAAAATAACACTAAGTCTGGCTTATTGCAGAATAGGAGGGTTTAGCTGCATGTCAAGTTACACACAGGGAAACTTGTAGCAAGGACAGAACACACATGGTTTATATTGTATTTTTTAGATATCTTATCAGTGGTCGGTTTTGCATACACACATACTGTATATATAAGGATGTTGGTACATCACCTTTTGGACCATTGTTGACACCTCTTCTTGATTTTAAGGGCTCCTTTACATCTATGCCTTTTAATTTACACATTTTAACACAAGTACGCTTGTTAATCCAGCCATACATGCTTTGAAATTTATCCGGGTCAGAAGAGACTGCCCGGATTTTGATCCACATATGAGCAGGCTGGTTGTACACAAGTCCATCTATTGATCGACTTGTGTGCAACCAGCCTGTTGTAAAAAAAAAAAAATCTCGATCAGCGCAGCCAACTATGGCTGGCAGTGCTGATCAGTGTATTCTAACACCAGGGTAGTCTCCTCTCTGTCAGAATACAAAGGCTCAGCAGGAGGATTCCCCATCCAACCAGTGGGTTGAATTAAAGAAAATGACTCCTGTATGGCCAGCCTTAGCCATATATTAACTGGTGCTAGCTCTCATCTGTGTTATAAAAAGACCACGTTTCTCTCTTTCTGGTTTTTCATTGTTGCGTTTGTGTGATTCTTTATGCAAACATAGTTTCTAGTGCTTTTAGTATGTATTTCCTGTTTTTTGTGGTTTCTACTAACTATACAATTTGTGACCATATCCTGTATGCTCCAGCTCAATGTTCATCATAAATAATATCAGATAGCAAAAGTGCATCCATTTTTCCCTTTCATTGTAGTTTCCATGAATAATAAAGTTTCTTGAGATGTATGTTCCATTTATATAAGCAATAACCCCATTGTGTATTATGACATTGTGATAAGAATACTTCTCTACATTAAATCATTACAATTTGTGTTTCTATTGTTAAAAAATGCTTTATTTCTTTCTTTGTAAATGGATTTTTATAATATGTGGTTACCATTTTATAATATCAAGTGACTGTTGGACTTTTTATAACAAAATATTTATGCTTTTTAACCACTTTCAGACCGGACCAATTTGCAGCCAAAGGACCAGGCCCCTATTCGGCACTGCGTCGCTTTAACTGACAATTGCGCGGTCGTGCGACGTGGCTCCCAAACAAAATTGACGTCCTTTTTTTCCCACTAGAGCTTTCTTTTGGTGGTATCGCCCCTGCGGTTTTTATTTTTTGCGCTATAAACAAAAATCAGCGACAATTTTGAAAAAAAATGTTTTCTTTTTTATTTTTTGCTAAAAAAAATATCTAAAAATATAAAAATAATACTTTTTTTTTTTGTGAGTTTATGGCCGATACGTATTCTTCTACATGTTTTTGGGACCATTGTCATTTTTACAGCAATTAATGCATTTAAATGCATTGATTTCTGTAAATGACACTGGCAGTTTAGGAGTTACCACAAGGTGGCAGTGTAGGGGTAAGTAGGCCTAGGGGTGTTTTTTTTACTGTGGGGGGGCGTGGCTGTCAGTGAATGCTGATCTCTGCTCCAATCACAGGGAGCAGAGATCGACTAGTTGCTAGGCAGAACGGGGAGATGCTGTTTATCTCGGCATCTCCCCGTTTAGCCGCTCCGTGAGACGATCGCGGGAGTCCCCGCGGCGATCGAGTCCGCGGGGACCGGACTCACGGGGGTCCCGACCGGCGCGGGGGCGCGCCGCTCCCGGCGCGCTCCCGATGGCACGGACAGGCTAAAGGAGGGACGTATATATACGCCCTCCTGCCTGTACGTGCCATTCTGTCGACGTATATCGTCGTGCGCCGGTCGGCAAGTGGTTAATGAGTCTATAAATGATATGGTGGTAGGGGACCCAATTCTTAGAAGGACAGAGAGGGCAATCTGTAACAAAGACCTGAAGCGCAGAACTGTATGCCGTCTACCGGGCGCTCGGGTTTGGCACATCACGGATCTGGTGGACAGATTAATGGGAGGGGCTGGGGAAGACCTGGCTGTCAAGGTGCACGTTGGCACCAATGACAAAGATGGAGTGTCCTAAAGAACGATTTTAGAGACTTGGGAGCTAAATTGAGGGAAAGGACCTCCAAGGTAGTATTCTCAGGAATACTACTGATACCTTGAGCCACACCAGAAAGGAAGAGGGAGATTAGGGAAGTAAACAAGTGGCCGAGTATCATTAGCAGTAATCAGCAGGGATTTATGAAGAATCGTTCTTGCCAAACCAATCTATTTACCTTCTATGAGGAGGTGAGTTGCCATCTAGATAAAGGGAGGCCCATAGACGTGGTGTATCTGGATTTTGCAAAAGCATTTGACACAGTTCCCCATAAACGTTTACTGTACAAAGTAAGGTCCATTGGCATGGACCATAGGGTGAGTACATGGATTGAAAACTGGCTACAAGGGCGAGTTCAGAGGGTGGTGATAAATGGGGAACGGGGAGGCGTGTCTGGCTTGGTTGGGGAGCGAGGCACGAGCTGAGGTGTACAGAGTTTTGAAAGAACCATCTGAGGAGTATATAATCAACCCAATATTGGAATCTAGAGGTTTCCACTTGTCACCCCTACATAAAGAGGGTAAAAATCGCTTTTAGCCAAGCACGAGAGTGTAAGGCTTAGACAGCTGGTGAGTTTGTGAACATAAGGGGAATGAAGTCACAGACACAGCGGTGTGGTGGAGGAGTGTTCCTGTGTGAAATATCACTTTGAGATTCACTGGTCACCAATTATAGACTCATTACCATGAACTGTATTTAAAGTGGACCTTTTTTTTGGGTCATCTGAATTGGACACTTTATTGTATATATATATATATATATATATATTATTTATCTATTATTATATATATATCTTTATATATATCTATATTATATTATATATATTATCTATATATATGTATATATATATATCTATATCTATATATTTTTTTTTTCTATTCTTATATATTTTTTAATACTGTTTATTTTTATTTGATGTTTATTCATTTATTCATCGTTTATAATCACTTATATCACAGGGTGGTTTTGTTTTCTATTTTAGTTGCTACACTGTACAAAGTCTGATACTTGTATTGATTTATTAGTTTATTTTGATACACTTAGCTTTATTTTCACTGTAGAGTTGGACTATACATATTTTGCACTCAGCGCCGCTCATTCCACATTATATAATAGGAATACTGTACACAATCCTTTTTTTAAGAGTGGCAGAGATATTTATTTAATTTAATTAATCTTTCAGGTATATACACAAGCGCAGTGGTGGTACACAGAGGGAGGGGCCAGAGTGTGTATTATTGGTTTATAGATAAATGGGGAATACTCGGAATGGTCAGGGCTGGGAAGTGGGGTCCCCCAGGGTTCTGTCCTGGGACCAATCCTATTTAATTTGTTCATAAACGACCTGGAGGATGGGATAAACAGTTCAATCTCTGTATTTGCGGACGACACTAAGCTAAGCAGGGCAATAACTTCTCTGCAGGATGTGGAAACCTTTCAAGAAGATCTGAACAAATGAATGGGGTGGGCAACTACATGGCAAATGAGGTTTAATGTAGAAAAATGTAAAATAATGCATTTGGGTGGCAAAAATATGAATGCAATCTATACACTAGGGGGAGAACCTCTGGGGGAATCTAGGATGGAAAATGACATGGGGGTCCTAGTAGATGACTCAGCATGCAATGCCAAGCTGCTGCTAACAAAGCAAACAGAATATTGGCATGCAATAAAAAGGGGATCAACTCCAGGGATAAAGCGATAATTCTCCCACTCTACAAGACTCTGGTCCAGCCGCAACTAGAGTATGCTCTGTCCAGTTCTGGGCACCAGTCCTCAGGAAGGATGTACTGTAAATGGAGCGAGTACAAAGAAGGGCAACAAAGCTAATAAAGGGTCTGGAGGATATTAGTTATAAGGAAAGGTTGTGAGCACTGAACTTATTCTCTCTGGAGAAGAGACGCTTGAGAGGGGATATGATTTCAATTTACAAATACCGTACTGGCGACCCCACAATAGGGATAAAACTTTTTTGCGGAAAGGAGTTTAATAAGACACATGGCCACTTATTAAGTTAGAAGAAAAGAGGTTTAACCTTAAAGTGCGTAGAGGGTTCTTTACTGTAAGAACGGCAAGGATGTGGAATTCCCTTCCACAGGTGGTGGTCTCATCGGGGAGCATTGATAGTTTCAAAATACTATTAGATAAGCACCAGAACAACCGAAACATACAGGTATATACAATAACACACATAGGTTGGACATGATGGACTTGTGTCTTCTTTCAACCTCACCTACTATATAACTATATAATATACAGTGCGGAAAATTATTATTTGATCCTCTGCAGACTTTGTAAGTTTGCCCACTTACTAAGAAATGAAGGGTCTATAATTTTTACCAAAAAAAAGTTTAAAATTTAAAAGCAAAAAACACTGCAATCCATACACGGCAAAAAAGGGGGGTACAGAGCTGACGCGTTTCGCACCACAACTAGTGCTTACTCATAGCATAGTCTATAATTTTTACCATAGGTGTATTTTAAATAATAGAGACAGAATATCAACAAAAAATCCAGAAAAAAACACATGATAAAAATGGTATACATTGAGTTGCAGTTCAGTGCGTAAAATAAGTATTTGATCCCCTACAAACCAACAATAATTCAGGCTCCCACAGACTGGCTACAGTATGTGGTACACAGATTAGTCCCGTCAACATAAGTAGGTGCTCCTAACTACAACACGTTTTGTGTATAAAAGAAACCTGTTCACAGAATCTCTTCCATTCAAACTTCACCATCATGGGCAAGACCAAAGAGCTGTCAAAGACGTCAGGGACTGTAGACCTGCACAAGGCTGGATAGGCTATAAGACTATCAGCAAGAAGCATGGTGAGAAGGAGACGACTGTTGGGTGATTATTCACAAATAGAAGAAATACAAAATAACCATCAATCGCCCTCAGTCTGGAGCTCCATGCAAGACTTCACCTCCTGGTGTAAGGATGATCATGAGAAAAGTGAGGGATCAGCCCAGAACTACACAGGAGGAGCTTGTGAATGATCTCAAGTAGAGCTGCACGATTCTGGAAAAAAATGAGGATCACAATTTTTTTGCTTAGAATAAAGATCCCGATTCTCTCATGATTCTCGTGGCGTAACATCATCTTTCACATTATACAAAAAAATTGGGCTGACTTTACTGTTC
Organism: Lithobates sylvaticus; assembly: GCA_028564925.1. Taxonomy (NCBI): domain Eukaryota; kingdom Metazoa; phylum Chordata; class Amphibia; order Anura; family Ranidae; genus Lithobates; species Lithobates sylvaticus. Next base: position 91,099,893 of record CM053038.1, read on the forward strand.
ATTTTTTTTAAATTCATTGAAGTGTATTTATTTCCAAAAAATTGTGTTTGAACGACCACTGCTAAAATAAAGTGTGACATAAAATATTGCAACAACCGCCATTTTATTCTCTAGGGTCTCTGCTAAAATATATATATATATATTATTTGGGGATTCCAAGTAATTTTCGAGCAAAAAATACAGATTTTTATCTTGTAAGCATATGCCGCCATGGATTGAAATCTGGAAGCACTAGGCAAGGCTCCCCCCTCAAGAAGGCACATGTACAGGCCTGTCTGAAGTTTGCCAGTGAACATCTAAATCAGTGGTCATCAACCCTGTCTCAGGGCCCACTAACAGGCCAGGTTTGCAAGATAACAATTACATCACAGGTGATATAATTTGCTGCTCAGTGATTGCAGTATTCTAGTCTGTAGCTCCCCAAGGTAATACAAAAAACCTGGCCTGTTAGTGGGCTCTAAGGACAGGGTTGATGACCACAGATCTAAAGGATTCAGAGAAGGATTGGGAGAAAGACCTGTGGTCAGATGAGACCAAAGTTGAGCTTTTTGGCATTAACTCGACTCACAGTGTTTGGAGGAAAAAAAATGCTGACTGTGACCCTAATAACAGTCAAGCACAGAGGTGGAAACATGATGCTTTGGGGCTGTTTCTCTGCTAAAGGTACAGGCTGACTTTGCCACATTGAGGGGTTGTACAATCTTGGATGAGAACATTCCTTCCTCAGCCAGAACACTGAAGATGGGTCGTGAATGGGTCTTCGAGCGCGACAACGGCCCAAAACATACCACCAAGACAACAAAGTAGTGGCTCAAGAAGAAGCACATTAAGGTCATGGAGTGGCATAGCCAGTCTCTAGACCTTAATCCTATAGAAAATTTATGGAGGGAGCTGAAACTTCGAGTTGCCAAGTGACTGCCAAGTAACCTTTAGGATTTAGAGAAGATCTGTAAAGAAGAGTGGACCAAAATCCCTCCTGAGATGTGTGCAAACCTGGTCACTAACTACAAGAGACCTCTTGCCTCTGTGCTTGTCAACAAGGGTTTCTCCACCAAGTACCAAGTCATGTTTTGTTTGGGGATCACATACTTATTTTTCTCACTGAACTGCAACTCAATTTATATCATGTGTTTTTTCTTTATTTTTGGTTGATATTCTGTCTCCATCATTTAAAATACACTTATGATAACAATTATAGACTCTTCATTTCTTTGTAAATGGGCAAACGTACAAGATCTGCAGGGGATCAAATAATACTTTTCCCACTGTATATATTTTATATAAAAAAACCCCAAAACACTATATTTTTTTTAATTTTTTTACTTCTTCTTCTTCTTCTTTGTATCACTCTTGATGTTGAACCCTTATTTTTTTTCTACTTATTTGCATTTATTTTAGGACACACTTATTTTTGGGGGTTTTCTTTCTGGAGCAGTCTCACCAAAGCGATTCAGCTTAATCATGAAATTGAAATCATTATTCACAATACTGCTGGATATTAATAACAAGAGATCTAATGTCTCTTAGTATGTACAGTATCTGGAATATCCTTCTATTGCTTCCACAACAGAAAGATCAACAGTAAACAAATGCTGTCCTTGCCTGCCACCTTGTGGATATTTTGGGGCACACATTTAAACTCAAACTGCTACAGTTTGAACTGCTGCATATGAAAGATATAAATAACTAGTTTGGGTATACGCAACTTTATGAGGGTCACATACTGAAAGAAAATAATTAGTTTTGCTTATAGTAGTTGATTAGAATAGTCCTTTCATATCCTGATCTTGTCAACACTCATACTACAGGTATCTGGAATAAATATCAACAAATGGATTGTCCAGTGTCCATAATCAGAAATAAAAATGGGATTTGAAGTCACTGTGACAATCTAACCAATACACAGTAGGGGCCATTTACAAAAATTAGTTTGCAGCCTATGTCAACAAGCTTTTGTTTGTGTCAGGACTACTCCTCCTCCCATATAGGTCAACAGAACCCAAAATCATTTGAAGAAGTGTATAGATGCAGCCTAGTAGGCCAAATGTCCTTGTGAACGAACTCTGAATGATCTCTGAAGAATCTTAAACCGATGTCAAATGCAATTAGAATACCCCTGATAGCAAAGTGTATTTACCCATTAACAAAAGCTGTTTGGTTCACAATTGTAGTTGGCGGCAGCAAAAACAGGAAGTTAAGCTGCGTTTTTACCCTGCCTCCTCAAAAGCTGCCAAGCCGGCTGTACAGGAGTATACCTATGCAGTTGTGATGGTTTACATTGTAATGCAGCAAAAATGACCCCTCTGTTTTTGTTGGGCAGTACAGCCTGCCAAAGGTGACCCATACAGGTGAATAGGACCACGGCACAACCGCCCCACAACTACGTGCAGTGCAGGGATGAAGGCTTTTAGGGATTAAAACATTTAGTGAGGAGGACGCCTCCTTACTGCCTGTCAAACCCCTCTGAAAAGTGATCCACTTTGGATTCTGTGGGTCAAAAAGTCCTCAAGGTGTCTGTGTCGCTACCAGATTTAAATAGCCTTTTTTACTAGTGCAGAAGATAAAGGAAACAAGCTTCTGGTCATTAAAGGTGATAGTTACGTTGCACTCCTGTACTTACTGTATACCAGCAACAGATATATATGTCTCTTTTTTGTTCCATAGCCTTACCCGTGTGACCGCAATGTTTCCTGGCTGCAGGCCCATCCCCGCCAAGGCATTTGCCAGCTCCACCGAGTTCACTCCACAGTTATGGGCCACGTTTGCCTCGCACCGCTTGTGAACATTCATTTTACACACTGCAGAGAGAAAAGGATGAGAATGTTATTAAATACTACAATCGACCACTGAGACCAATCCGGGAACTGGGAAAGATGTTCAAGAATCACAGAAACCTTGTTACCTTGTTCAAAGGACAATTGTCACCAAGCTCAGACAATATTCAATGCAAAATGAATTTCATTAAAACCACCTAAATAATAATTAATGAAAAATAAATCCAGATGCTGAAAAAATCTGTGTGAATGGATTAATCATGCAATGGAGTCCAATACAAAGTGAAAAAGTGATAATCATAAAATGATAATGAATTAGAAAATATTAAAAAATTGTTTTTGAGTGAACAAATAGTGAAGTCCAATTCAAATTGGAAATAATGGTGACATAGAAAAGATTCCTTTAGTGACATAAAACTTTCAGAAACGTGAATATGGAAAATCCACCAATGTGATCTTAATCCACCACCGTTCTAATGTTGCGCTTACCAGAGGGCAAGCTTTAGTAAGCCTGTAACTCAAAGGGCATCAAGGAGTAACCAAAACCACTAGGTGTCGCCTCTGGGACTCATGCTTAGCTGATGGTGACAGCCAAAATCCTGGATAGGACAAATCTCCCTTGTAGGTTGTGAATGGGATCGAACTCCTCCAAAGATGTCAAGCCAGGGGATCATACACTCTCATCATGTGAATAAAAAATGAGGGATGCTCCCATAGTGTAAAACCATATATAAAATTTAATTGCATCAAATAAAAGTTCTACTTACATCAAATGTAAAGAATGCTCGCAGATACATGTAAAGAACGCCGGCCGGCTAGCAGAACACCCGCTCACAGTGCGGAACGTGATGACGTCAGTGCGTCAGCCTCCCTACGTCCGTTTCGACCAATCGTCGTCATCTGGGGAACGTTCCCCAGATGACGACGATTGGTCGAAACGGACGTAGGGAGGCTGACGCACTGACGTCATCACGTTCCGCACTGTGAGCGGGTGTTCTGCTAGCCGGCCGGCGTTCTTTACATGTATCTGCGAGCATTCTTTACATTTGATGTAAGTAGAACTTTTATTTGATGCAATTAAATTTTATATATGGTTTTACACTATGGGAGCATCCCTCATTTTTTATTCACATGATGAGAGTGTATGATCCCCTGGCTTGACATCTTTGGAGGAGTTCGATCCCATTCACAACCTACAAGGGAGATTTGTCCTATCCAGGATTTTGGCTGTCACCATCAGCTAAGCATGAGTCCCAGAGGCGACACCTAGTGGTTTTGGTTACTCCTTGATGCCCTTTGAGTTACAGGCTTACTAAAGCTTGCCCTCTGGTAAGCGCAACATTAGAACGGTGGTGGATTAAGATCACATTGGTGGATTTTCCATATTCACGTTTCTGAAAGTTTTATGTCACTAAAGGAATCTTTTCTATGTCACCATTATTTCCAATTTGAATTGGACTTCACTATTTGTTCACTCAAAAACAATTTTTTAATATTTTCTAATTCATTATCATTTTATGATTATCACTTTTTCACTTTGTATTGGACTCCATTGCATGATTAATCCATTCACACAGATTTTTTCAGCATCTGGATTTATTTTTCATTAATTATTATTTAGGTGGTTTTAATATCATTTTTCCTTAATTATTATTCAAGTCTGTTATGTGATTTGGTTCATAATATCACTCCAGCGCGGCTTTTTTCACTGTATATATTTTTGGTTTATGTGTCTATCTCACATCTATTAGCTGCTGCTACTTATTATTTTATTTTATTTACATTCCGATACACGCATATGCACTTATCTCTATATAGGTATATCTATATAGTACTCACCATGTGTAATATTTAGGGATTAGCGCGGTGTTAGCTTTTATTTTTTCCAAAATGAATTTCAACTGCATATTTTTTATGCCCCCCTAACACAAGTCTAAACAAGGCTTAATGGAGACCCAGATAGCAACAAAACCCGACAGGGGTTCCAAACTATGAAAAACAATTGGACATACACTTTTTACTTATTGATTTCATCAGTGATGATGAGAGGGGTTTGGTGAAAGCTCATAAACAGCAAGTATTACTCGTAGACTCCCCTGTAAAACTTCTCTTTTCTCCTTTTGGATAACTGTATATACAGTGAGGGAAAAAAGTATTTGATCTCCTGCTGATTTTGTAAGTTTGCCCACTGACAAAGAAATGATCAGTCTATCATTTTAATGGTAGGTCTATTGTAACAGTGAGAGACAGAATAACAGAACAACAACAAACATATCCAGAAAAACACATTTCAAAAAAGTTATACATTTATTTACATTTTAATGAGTGAAATAAGTATTTGATCCCCTATCAATTGCCAATTGGCTCTTCTATACAGGTAACAATCTGAGATTAGGAGTAATCTCTTAATGGGAGTGCTCCTAATCTCAGCCTGTTACCTGTATAAAAGACACCTGTCCACAGAAGCAATCAGATTCCAATCTCTCCACCATGGCCAAGACCAAAGAGGTGTCCAAGGATGTCAGGGACAAGATTGTAGACCTACACAAGGCTGGAATGGGCTACAAGACCATCGCCAAGCAGCTTGGTGAGAGGGTGACAAGAGTTGGTGCGATTATTTGCAAATGGAAGAAACACAAAATAACAGTCAATCTCCCTCGATCTGGGGCTCCATGCTAGATCTCACCTTGTGGAGTTTCAATGATCATGAGAACGTTGAGGAATCAGCCCAGAACTACACGGGAGAATCTTGTCAATAATCTCAAGGCAGCTGGGACCATAGTCACCAAGAAAACAATTGCCAACACAACGCCGCTAAGGACTGAAATCCTGCAGCGCCCGCAAGGTCCCTCTGCTCAAGAAAGCACATGTACAAGCCCCTCTGAAATTTGCTAATGAACATCTGAATGATTCAGAGGAGAACTGGGTGAAAGGGTTATGGTCAGATGAGACCAAAATTGAGCACTTTGGCATCAACTCAACTCGCCGTGTTTGGAAGAGGAGGAATGCAGCCTGTGACCCCAAGAACACCATCCCCACTGTCAAACATGGAGGTGGAAACATTATACTTTGGGGGTGTTTTCCTGCTAAGGGGACAGGACAACTTCACTGCATAAAGGGACGATGGAAGGGACCATTTACCGTCAAATTTTGGGTAAGAACCTCATTCCCTCAGCCAGGGCATTGAAAATGGTTCGTCAATGGGTATTCCAGCATGACAATGACCCAAACCACACGGCCAAGGCAACAAAGGAGTGGCTCAAGAAGAAGCACATTAAGGTCCTGGAGTGGCCTAGCCAGTCTCCAGACCTTAATCCCATAGAAAATATGTGGAGGGAGCTGGAGGTTCGAGTTACCTAAATGTCAGCATTGAAACCTTAATAACTTGGAGAGGATCTGAAAAGAGGAGTGGGACAAAATCCCTCCTGAGATGTGTGCAAACCTGGTGGCCAACGACAAGAAATGTCTTACCTCTGTGATTGCCAACAAGGATTTTGCCACCAAGTACCAAGTCATGTTTTGCGAAGGGGTCAAATACTTATTTCACTCATTAAAATTCGAATCCACTTATAACAACTTTTTTGAAATGCGTTTTTCAGGATTTTCTGTTGAGGTTATTCTGCCATTACCTACCATTAAAATTATAGACTGATCATTTCTTTGTCAGTGGGCAAATGTACAAAATCAGCAGGGGGTCAAATACTTTTTTCCCTCACTGTAAGTACTGGGTGCCGTGGTGATGCTCCTTTAAGGGGTGGGTCCATGTACCTAAAAGATTCCCTCAGTCTTCTGGTAAGACTGAGGACATCTAGTGGTGAAAAGAAATTGCTCCAAGTTGGGCTTTAAAGGGCAACTCCATCCAAACTTTTTTGGTTTTGGATATATTATTGGATAAGGGTTAGATCATCTGCCAGGTTTTTGCCATCAATGTCCTGGTTGAGATAATTCCCCTTCCAGAGATAATGCTACCACAGATGGCCAAAAACCATGACAGGGGTTCTGCTGTCCAAACTAGAAAAATTGTCCAGAGTTGACAAACTTTTACATATTCCACTTGGCCAGTTCAAACAGTTAATAAAATAGTTCCTGAAAGAGTAGGCTGTGTTTGATTTGAATGTTTAAAGCTCCCTTTGACTGAATCAGTCCAATATTGCAGTAGCAATAAAAATAAATTTACTAGTAAAGTGGGGCCAATGTGTACCTTTGTCAATATTCTAGTCCTGTGTCCCTATAAGGAACATTTCATCTCACTTCCTGTCCAGGTGACACAAAACAAGGAGAAAATAAATCTCCTCTATGGGGACACAAAAGGCATTAAAAAAAAAACAAAAAAAAAACAACTGTTCTAACTCTTCCGCATTCTATCCAAAACATAGGGGAAAATGTAGACTGGTGGTGGCCTTTAATGGATAGTTCTTAAAGCTGATCTCTGGGATAAGCAAATACTGTCTAAACACAAGTCATGTGTATTCAGTATACTAGTGTGAAATTTTGCCTCCTGTAACAAAGACCAGTCACTGCTCCTTTCTCTCCTTGTACAGGGTGACTGGTCTGGTCTCCGCCCCCTCCTGTAGTGCTCCTCTTGCCTGCTGGGCCCCTCCCACATTTTTGCTCTCTGCACAGGCTATGTACAGCACAGTGTCGATATCACTGATAATTTTACATGGCAATATCTGTGTTTGTAAATGCATTTGGTGCACACAAAATGGATGTATATCCTGTGTAGCTATTGAGGAATATATTTGTGTGATAGTTTTTGTGTCCGGAGTTCATTGTTAAGCCACACATGCAAAGGGTGATGTTATTATAAGATGACATTGTGTCCCAGGGTTTAGGCTTCATGAATACAGAACAATGAATACTTACTAAATCCTATAAATTGACTTCAAAACTTTTCTAAAAACCAAATCCAATTTCTGAGTACAACTGGCAATCCTGCGAGTATAATTTTCCATTGTGATTGAAAGAACATTTGGGCCGGTATTTCTTTGCGAGAGACTGGAAGTTAAATCAATAAAAATAAAAAATAAGCGGCTTTGGGATCAGCCACTCAGCTGCCTTTCATAACAGACAATGATTACACTGATGACCAGTGTCTGCAATCATGGCTGAAACTCACAGTAATTTGGACTGTTTCTGTTATGCAATCCTGGCCTGAAATCTTTTTCTTAAAGATGTGGCAATCAGAATCTAATGTTTCAAGTACAGATGCCACTATTTTTCCAAAGGGTCACAACTATCACTGAGTGGGCTTCCCTCACTTTGGAGAAATTTGTCCTCACTTCCGGTTGTGTCTCTGATACAGGAAGTTGAGGTAAATCTCCTTAATGGGACACAGCAAAAAAAAAAAAAATGGATTCTAAAGCCCCATACACACGCGCGGATTATCCGAGGACCAGGTGTTGGTTTTGCGTACACACGGTCGGACAAAGTTGTCGGAAAATCCGATCATTCTGAACGTGGTGACGTTTGTTGCCTATGACGGGACTACGTAGAGGCTAGTAGCCAATAGCTTTGGTCTTGTAATGTGATCTGAGCATGCGTAGCACTTTGTCCGTCGGAATTCGCTACACACAATCGGATTTGGTGTGATCGGACTTTGTTGTCAAAAAATCTATCCAGCAGGAAATACGACTTTGTCCGTCGGACAATCCGAGGTACACTGTCCGATGGTGCCTACACATGGTCGGATTTTCCGACAACATTGTCCGATAGGACAGAATCCATCGGAAAATCCGACCGTGTGTATGGGGCTTTACACTTACCCTATCTGAAGCAACAAAAAAAGGCTACAAAAGTGTCGTGGCTGAGCCATATCAATAGAAGCTGTGTCACTCTTGGTGAAGTGGCTTTGACATAATACGTGCGGAGCATATGATCTGAGCAAACCTATCTTTGAAAACTGGTTAACTGTTGTACAGATCTTTGGTATTAAAGGGAGTAATAGTTGGGTCGTTGGGAGGAATCGTGCCTCATTTTTGTTGTCGATGGATGCAATTATGCCCCATCGTTGGTGACGGTGGATGCAATTATGCCCCATCGTTGGTGTCGGTGGATGCAATTATGCCCCATCGTTGGTGGCGTCGGAGGACGGAATTATGCCCCATCGTTGGACGGAATTATGCCCCGTCGTTGGCGTCGGTGGACGTAATTATGCCCCTTCGTTGGACGTAATTATGCCCCGTCGGTGGACGGAATTATGCCCCGTCGTTGGCGTCGGTGGACGGAATTATGCCTCAAGGGCCAGATAAAGGCAAGCATAGGGCCGCAGTTTGGAGACCACTGGGCTATATGAAGACTCAACTCTTTTAAAAGACTATTGTGAAAATCCTCCTTGCATGTGCTTGTGTCTTTAAGGTATTATACTGCATTACTGTAGGTACTACATTATGATACGATTCTAAAGCCTACATTTTTTTTACCTTAATGCATTTCCTACATTAAAGTAAAAAGAGTCCCCCACCATACTTAACTTGATCCAGTACTGTGCCCCTCTGCAGCAGCTCTACCAGCTCTTATGGGCTTTGGTTAGGCAGCGGAAGCCATTGGCTCCCACTGCTGTCAGTCAAATCCTGTAAAGAGGGAGTGGGATGGTGGGGGCCGAGCTGCGCTGTGTGTGCGTGTGTCTATGATGGACGCTGTCAGCATGGCTTGAGATTGAGCCCACAGATGTGCCACAATAGAAAGCGGCTTCCTATGGGGGCACACTGAGAAGAGGAGGAACCAGGAGCGCCGGGGTTGGGGCTCCAGAAGAGAAAGATAGGGGTGGCTCAGTGAAATTCAACAGAACAGTTAAGTAGAATGTGTTTGCTATATTAAAAAAGAATGTAACTTTACAATCACTTTAAGGAGTTTTATTGTGTGTGTGTGTGTGTGTGTGTGTGTGTGTGTGTGTGTGTATATATATATACACACACACACACACACACATTGTACACACACACACACACACACACATACACTGTATATATACACACACACACCTTCCTGATCAACCGTAACTTTATGACCACCCACCTAATATTGAGTAGGTTCCCCTATTTTGCCTCCAAAACTGCCCTGACCTGCTGAGACATGGTCGGCACTGGACCATTGGTTTGAGATCTGGAGGATTTGGAGGCCAAGTCAACACCTCAAACTTGTGATCCTCAAACCATTCTTTAACCATTTTTGCAGTGTGGTTTGGTGCATTATCCTGCTGAAAGAGGCCACTGCCACCAGGGAAAATACCGTTTCCTTGAAGGGGTGTACTTGATCAGCAATAGTGTTTAGGTAGGTGGTACGTGCCAAGTTACATCCACATGAATGACAAGACTCAAAGTTTCCCAGAACAACATTGCCCAAAGCATCACACTGCCCCCCGCTGGCTTGTCTTCTTCCCATAGTGCATCCTGGTGCCATCTCTTCCCCAGGTAAGTGACGCACCTGGCCATCTACATGATGTGAAAAAAAAAAAACACGATTCATCAGACCAGGCCACCTTCTTCCATCTCTCAGTGGTCCAGTTTTAATGCTTACGTGGCCATTGTAGGCACTCTTGGCTGTGGACACGGGTCAGCATGGGCACCCTGACTGGTCTGCAGCTACACAGCCCCATACACAACAAATGGCCTTATTCCTCAAATTGTAATGCTCAGATCAACCACAACACTTGCAGACACTGGAGATTTATTCTGTACATGATTATAAATAATGACTCCTAACTATATCTTACAGAATAACTGAAAATACTAGCAGCCCTGAGTACAGGTATCCATGCAGTATAAGGAGCGGTTTGATATTAAGGCCCATGATAACTATTTCACAGTGTATGTGAATGTGATAATCAAATTACAGTGTTAGAACTAGAAGGCGGGTTTGCCAGACGAAATCTTTGCTTATCAGCAAACTAGGAGAATGTATGGAATCTCTATAGACAATCTCTGGTCTTACTACTTACTGGAAATACACCACTACAGGAAGAATAACAGAATTGAGGTTTCATTTTTAGCTGCAGACATGACCATAGGAAGCTGACTGAGTGCTACAGGCAGCAAGTAATGTAGTTTCTAGCATACTTACTATACATTAGTCCAGAAGATGCTTCTGTTAAAAGGCATAAAGCAATCCACAATAACGGTACTGTACATAAAAACAACAAATCTGTCAAATAAATGTTGAGTGCATCTTACTTTTACACTGTAGTCCTTGCTTCATCAACCCCCATAGGAGAGATCCACAGTGGTCGCAGAACGTTGGCACTTTGTAATTGTGATCGCGGAACTTGTGTGGTAAATTGATCCCAAATCTTTGTTCAAAGATCTGATGAATGATAGAAAAAGATGTAAGCGATACGAAGGGAAAAACTCTAAAAGCAGATGACAGCTAAAGCGCTATCTGCATCTAAACTGGCACCATTAAAGCAGAAAAAACCCTATAGTTTTAGTCCTATAACTTACCTGTAATGAAGTATGTCTCACCTTGTGCTAGCAGCTGGATCCTGGAGAAATCTTCACTGCAAGGATGCCCTGTCCTCTTCCTGTCTATGAACTTTCAGCACGGCAATGGTTAACGGCTGCAGGTCTTAAGGCAGAACAATACAGATCGTCCATTCACAGATTTATGGAGGGGAAGGAAGGGCATGGCATGTCCCCATTTAACTGCTTTTCTGTCTGAAGACCCGAAGCTCGTAATCATTGCAGTGCTGGAAGTTCAGAAACAGGAAGAGGACAGGGCATCCCTACAGTGAAGATATGGCCAGGATCCAGATGCCTGGACAACATGGGACATTACTCAGGGTGGGTAATTGCTGTGACTAAAGTTGTGTATTTTTTTTAGCTAATCATCAGTTTTAAAGAAACCACACAGGTATACGAAGGGGCCTATTTACAAAAACTCACTGTGGCCCCCTGTGCACTGCAGGACATTATTGGAAAGACTCCACACTGTGCTGATATTTTACGAATCCAGGGTGCAGTATGGATCTGCCAATGTTCTGCAATGTGTCCTCTGCATAATGCTGCAGAGAACACTAATGGATAGGAGGACACCACTGTCACATGACCTTAAACTGGTCATATGACATAATTTCTCCTCCTCCCAGCACACCATTCTTTAGCCAAGCAGTAAATAATGGTACTGCAGAACTAAAAACAATATAAATAACAAAAAAATGAATGATATATAGATATTTATATCTATAGATATACAGTATCTCACAAAAGTACACCCCTCACATTTTTGTAACTATTTTATTATATCTTTTCATGTGACAACACTGAAGAAATTATACTTTGCTACATTGTAAAGTAGTAAATGTACAGCTTGTATAACAGTGTAAATTTGCTGTCCCCTCAAAATAACTCAACACACAGCCATTAATGTCTAAACTGCTGGCAACAAAAGTGAGTACACCCCTAAATAAAAATGTCCAAATTGGGCCCAATTAGCCATTTTCCCTCCCAGTGTCATGTGACTCATTAGTGTTACAAGGTCTCAGGTGTGAATGGGGAGCAGGTGTGTTAAATTTGGTGTTATCGCTATCACCCTCTCATACTGGTCACTGGAAGTTCAACATGGCTTTTAATGGCAAAGAACTCTCTGAGGATCTGAAAAAATGATTGCTCTACATACATAAAGATTGCCTAGGCTATAAGAAGATTGCCAAGACCCTGAAACTGAGCTGCAGCATGGTGGCCAAGACCAACAGTGGTTTAACAGGTTCCATTCAGAACAGGTCTTGCCGCTGATGAGTGCACATGCTCAGCGTCATATCCAGAGACGTATGAGTGTTGCCAGCATTGCTGCAGAGGTTGAAGGGGTTTGGGGTCAGCCTGTCGGTGCTCAGACCATACGCCGCACACTGGATCAAATTGGTCTGCATTTCTGTCATCCCAGAAGGAAGCCCCTTCTAAAGATATGTGAAAAGGGGTCCCCCAAGGAGATCTGGGATTTTAAGGGCAACTGGGTAATGGTACACAACCAAGTAATGATTTATAACAAATTGTCATTTATTAAATATTGTAAAAAGCCAATATCTTCATCAAATTACAATTTGACTATTTAACCACTTTTAGACCGGACCATTTTGCTGGCTTAAGACCAGACCACTTTTTGCGATTCGGCACTGCGTCGCTTCAACTGACAATTGCGCGGTCGTGCGACGTGGCTCCCAAACAAAATAGACGTCCTTTTTTTCCCAGAAATAGAACTTTCTTTTGGTGGTATTTGATCACCCCTGCAGTTTTTATTTTTTGCGCTATAAACAATTTTGAAAAAAACACATTATTTTCTACTTTTTGCTATAATAAATATCCCCCAAAAATATATAAAAAAACGTTTTTTTCCCTCAGTTTAGGCCAATACGTATTCTTCTAAAAAATCGCAATAAGCGATTATTGATTGGTTTGCGCAAAAGTTATAGCATTTACAAAATAGGGGATAGTTTTCCCCTTGAGGCGATTCAGTTCGCATTTGCAGCGCTATACAAATAATTCATAGTTTTATGGCACTTTTATTTATAATTTTTTTTTTTACTAGTAATGGCGGCGATCAGCGATTTTTATTGTGACTCCAACATTATGGCGGACACGTCGGACATTTTTGGGACCATTGTCATTTATACAGCAATCAGTACTATACAAATGCACTAATTCCTGTGTAAATGACACTGGAAGTGAAGGGGTTAACCAGGAGGTGGCAGTGTAGGGGTTAAGTGTGTCCTAGGGGCGTGTTACTAACTGTGGGGGCGTGGCTGTGTGTTAGTGCACACTGATCTCTGCTCCAATCACAGGGAGCAGAGATCAGTGTCACTTGTTGCTAGGCAGAACGGGGAGATGCTGTTTACTTCCGCATCTCCCCATTCAGCCTTCCCGTGAGACGATCGCGGGTATCCCCGGGGCGATCGAGTCTGCGGGACCTGCGACCGGACTCACGGGGGTCCCGACTGGTGTTCGCCGACCATGGTGCGCCGCCGGCAGCGCGCACGGCAGCATTCTTAAAGGGACGTACCTGTACGCCCTTATGCCTGTCTGTGCCATTCTGCTGATGTACATTGTCGTGCGCCGGTCGGGACGTGGTTAAGAACAACATCAGAATGTACAAAAAATGCTCTAAGTACAAATAAGTATTGTCTCCCAGATGGAATTTACGCCCGACACGTTTCAGGAACTTGTCCTTTCTTCAGGGGAGGTTCCTTGTGGAAGACAATGTACATTTATAATAAAACATAAATTAACATTGAGAAACATATAAACAGAATGCATGAAGTGAGCATCGTTAAGGGCAAGACTATGCAAGACTAACCCCACCTTAAATTGTATATAAATAAAACTTAAACCTGATAAAGGAAGAAAATAGCTTCACTGCTGGGTACAACCTGACTTGAAATGAAGATGGAATCCGAAACATAGAGATGAAAAACTTCTGATTAGCACCGCATAATGATCAAACCGCCACTAAGTTGAAGAAGTGGCTTTTAGGAAGCAGTCAAGACAGGAAATATGGCTAGAAAGTGACCATATATGTACAGTTAAAGAGTGCACGATGGACGCCAATGCGGGTGCTAAAGGGTAAAGATGACAAATAAATATAAACAAATTCTGTGCTGAATTACTATATATAGTCATTTATTTTATATATATATATATATACATTATATATTATACACACACACACACACACATATATATATATATATATATATATATATATATATATATATATATATATATATATATATATATATATATATATATATGATCATGATTTTCCTGCACGCCCCTGCCCTTAACGATGCTCACTTCATGCATTCTGTTTCTCGATGTTAGTTTATGATTTATTATAGATGTACATCGTCTTCCACAAGGAACCGCCACTGAGAAAAGGCCAAGTTCCTGAAACGCGTCGGGAATAAATTCCATCTAGGAGACAATACTTATTTGTACTTAGTGTATTTTTGTACATTCTGATGTTGTTCTTAAATAGTCAAATTGCAATTTTTATGCAGATATTGGCTTTTTACAATATTTAATAAATGACAATATGTTATAAATCATTACTTGGTTGTGTATAATTACCCAGTTGCCCTTAAAATCCCAATTCTCCTTGGGGGACCTCTTTTCACATATTATTGTATGGGATGGCGGCAACAAATTAGTCCGCTTATGGTGAAATATATTCTTTTGGCGTTATCTCTTCTAAAGATGATGCACAAGAAAGCCTGCAAACAGTTTGCTGAAGACAAGCAGACTAATAACATGGATTACTAGAACCAGGTCTTGTGGTCTGATGAGACCAAGATAAACTTATTTGGTTCAGATGGTGTCAAGCGTGTGTGGCGGCAACCAGGTGAGAAGTACAAAGACAAGTGTGTCTTGCCTACAGTCAAGCATGGTGGTGGGAGTGTCATGGTCTGGGGCTGCATGAGTGCTGCCGGCACTGGGGAGCTACAGTTCATTGAGGGAACCATGAATGCCAACATGTACTGTGAAATACTGAAACAGAGGATGATTCCCTCCCTTCGGAGACTGGGCCGCAGGGTAGTATTCCAACATGATAACGACCCCAAACATACCTCCAAGACGACCACTGCCTTGCTAAAAAAGCTGAGGGTAAGTTAATTTCAGTAATTCAATTCAAAAAGTGAAACTCATATGATTCATATAAATGCGTTACACACAGAGTGACATATTTGAAACATTTCTTTCTTTTAATTTTGATGATTATGCCTAAAGCCCCATACACACGGTCGGAAAATCCGACCACCAAATCCACCGGATTTGGTCCGACGGATTTAGTCCGACACTGGTGTTGCATACACACGGTCGGACAAAGTTGTCGGAAAATCCGATCATTCTGAACGTGGTGACGTTTGTTGCCTACGACGGGACTACGTAGAGGCTAGTAGCCAATAGCTTTGGTCTTGTAATGTGATCTGAGCATGCGTGGCACTTTGTCCGTTGTAATTCGCTACACACGATCGGAATTGGTGTGATCGGACTTTGTTGTCGGAAAATTTTTAGAGCAGGAGATACAACTTTGTATTTCCGTCGGACAATCTGATGGAAAATGTCCGATGGTGCCTACACACGGTCGGAATTTCCGACAACATTGTCCGATAGGATAGAATCCATCGGAAAATCCGACCGTGTGTATGGGGCTTTACAGGTAGTGAAAACCCAAAATCCAGTATCTCAGAAAATTTGATTATTACATAAGACCAATAAAAAAAGGATTTTTAATACAGAAATTTTGGCTTACTGAAAAGTATGTCCATGTACAGTATAGTATGCACACAATACTTGATCTGGGCTTCTTTTGCATGAATTACTGCATCAATGTGGCGTGGCATGGAGGCGATCAGCCTGTGGCACTGCTGAGGTGTTATGGAAGCTCAGGTTGCTGTGATAGTGGCCTTCAGCTCATCTGCATTGTTGAGTTTGGTGTCTCATCTTCCTCTTGACAATACCCCACAGATTTTCTATGGGGTTTAGATCAGGCGAGTTTGCTGGCCAATCAAGTACAGTGATACCATGATCATTAAACCAGATATTGGTATTTTTGGCAGTGTGGGCAGGTGCCAAGTCCTGCTGGAAAATTAAATTGGCATCTCCATAAAGCTGGTCAGCAGAGGGAAGCATGAAGTTCTCTAGAATTTCCTGGTAGAGGGCTGCGCTGACTTTGGACTTGATAAAACACAGTGGACCAACATCAGCAGATGACATGGCTCCCCAAATCATCACTGACTGTGGAAACTTCACACTGGATCTCATGCAACTTAGATTCTGTGCCTCTCCAGTCTTCCACCAGACTCTGGGACCTCGATTTCCAAATGAAATGCAACATTTTCCACAGTCCATGATGATTTGTGGAGCCATGTCATCTGCTGGTGTTGGTCCACTGTGTTTTATCAAGTCCAAAGTCAGCGCAGCCCTCTACTAGGAAATTGTAGTGCACTTCATGCTTGAGTGCAAACTATACTGTACATGGACATACTTTTCGGTAAGCCAACATTTCTGAATGGTTTTATATAATATTCTAATTTTCAGAGGGTTTTCAATAACTGTAAGCCAGAATCATCAAAATTAAAAGAAAGAAATGCTTGAAATATATCACCATGTGTAATTTTATGAGATGTACCTGTATATAATAAAGGAAATAATAAAGGAAATAATATAATCATATATATATATATATATATAAAAGATTATATTATTTCCAAAACCATAATTATAACACAATCATAATAACAGGTAAGTGAAGCAATTACCTTGCCCCTTCAGTGAGCAGAGGAAAGAGCTAAACTACTAAACACTATGAAGAGTATCTAACTATAGATATAGGGGGGGATTTTTAGTTTAAAATATAAATTCTGATACTGACAGACAGGATGTGGTTGTGGAGAATGAGCCGTACAGACCAGAATAGGCTGTAAAGTAAAAAAATAAAGAAAAAGAAGCATTGTACGTCACCTTTTTTTCCACTTTAGCTGTGTTATTCATACATGTACAGGCAGTCACTATCAGCTGGTGGCAGCGCTTATGAACCACACATGTACAGACTAGAAAAGAATACAAAAACAGGCATTTAAAACACCATTTCTATCCATTAACCACTACTTTTTAAATGTTTGTTATATACTGTAAAAAATATTACAAATCAACAAAATTACAAAAAAATAAATACGGTAAATCACATGTACAGGGGTTTGGCAGTCCTAAGCTCACAAAGGGTCACATTTAGAAAGCAGTAGTATAGCCTTTCCCATACTTACCAACATTATGGTCCCAGATCCCAGGAAACTTAACTAAGCCCACGCTCTGCATTTTATTACCCCACGCTAAAATTATGCCCACTTTATGAGTTGGTCCCACCCAGGTCCCACTTGAAGCCTGAATCCCTGCAATTGAATTGAATTCATACATTTCCATGATGCTCACATAGAAACCATATCAATTCAACAAGGGGGAAACCTTCAAATATTGAAAAACTTGGTAAGGTTTAATGAGAAAGGGGTTTCTATGCCTCAGGGTGTGTTGGCCAGCTTGCCTTCAGGGACAGGTTCCTTTAGGGATTGTTTAATGTTTGCAAAGATTGCTGGGTGTGCAGTTATCTATATTAACCAATCAAAAATCCCCATTCAGCTACATAGAAAAAGCAACTTGATGAATGAATGCGACTTCTAATTTTACACTATGGCTCTCTAAGAAGGCTCGTGGTGGAAAGCCATTGATGACTTTTTCTAAGGGTCCAAACTCCAGACAATGGCTGAATACTTCCTCAATGACTCACTGGAAAGTGAACAGGGTATCAGGATGACATGTCAGCAATGGCGGCACTCATTTTTCTAAATGCACAGCTTTATTAAAACACCTATATCTGTACAATGCACTGTAGATAAAATTAAATGTGTGTTCATGAAGTGGTCAATAATTAATCGCCATACCAATAACATAGTGATACATTTATTGCTCAATTATACTAGGGGAAATGAACCAGCTGAAATAATCTTGTTACAGACTTTGGTAAGATAGCAACTCGGCACTCAATAGTGCATACTTGAAGTAGAATTAGAAGCAAAACTTCTTTATTTATTTTTATTTGAATACAGTAAAGGAGTGTTATCAGTATATCAGTTATCAGTATATTGGGACATCTTTGTCCCAATGGGGAGATCTCTCTTTACTTCCTGTCCCATAGTCAAATAGGAAGTGAGAGGTTATCCCTGCAAATTAAGGGAATCTCTTGGGGACCCCCCAGGTCACCAGAACGAGTGTCCCCATTGGACGATTTCCTATCTATTACCTTTCATACATATGTGTGTATTATTTGTTTGCACCTGTAGCAGGGCCCAAAGACAATAGTGAACATGTTGCTTTTTTTTATCCTACCTAAAACACACGGACTCTTACCTTTGACCCAAATCTTGACCTAAATCAAACCCTGATATAGCCATTTTGTTTTTCGTTTTTTTTTTGTGTGTGTGATTACAATCTTCTTCTCTATCAAGGAGAAAAATATACAATGCATCTTTTTCTCCATTCAAGAGGAAAAATAACACAGAGGCGGTTTGAACAGCGACTGACCACTGTGAAAGCCAAAGGCTATCCAGTCCCTACCAGCACCCAGTTAGTATGAGACCCAGAGCCGAAGGTGACAGCTTGGCCTCCATGTTGGGAGTACACTGTGCAGCGCGCTCTCATCATAAACATGTATGGACAGATTTGGCCCTATGAAAGAAGACCATGCATACATTTGCATAGGCTTGGTAGTAAGGGGTTAAAGAACTCTACAAAGCATAATTTCCATGAAAATGCTTTTTTTTTTTTTTTTTTTGAATCTGTCGCTAAGTGCAAAAATGGACTTCAAAGAGTTTTGTGCCTGCATTACACAGGGTCAGTTAGCATGCGAACAACTGCAGATTATGACCTACTCTTAGAATCTAATTGAATTATTTAGACATCCGATAACTGCAGTCCCACAAATGAATTCGGAACCACCCTATCACTGAATACAGGCAGCATTGTTCACCCTGCCAACCAAACTGCAGAGTGCATGGATGACATTGATATCCGTCAGACCTAAACTGATTAACACAAAGCTCCTCATTTATTAAAGTATCTGTCTCCGACGATCTGCACTGGCTCACAGCTTTAATCAGGCTCCTGCTTTAGAACATAAGAGAAGGAAAGATGGAATCTGATTGGCTGCTGTAGGATGCAGAGACTGCCAGAGACACTTTATCCATTTGACACACTATGTGAGAGATGCTTTATTCTGCACGATGATCTCTTAGAATATCATGTACATTCTTGGTGTATAAAACGCTGTGTTCAGATCCGTAGTATGTATCGTATTATACGGGCCTGAACACAGCAGTATTGGAGGCTATAGGCCGATGCACACCGCCGTGTTGTAGTCATTATCTCCATCGTATTGCTGAGCTACATAAATCAAAAGTAAACAATTGTGAATCTGCTATCTGATGTGAATCATATTTTATGCAGTGCGCAAATAAAGGCTGGTGTGAACTTTTACATGCGTAACATGTTAGCACTGCCTGGTGTCACTTAAGGACACATCATTTAGGTTTACTTCCCTAGGCAGTGGCGATGCAGAATGACATCGGCCTTCTTTCATCTTGCATGACACAAGCATGAGATCCTCCTGGGCTGCCCGCTGCTCCCCACTGAATGGCAGACAGTGTTAATACAGCTGGGCTTGTATTGCAGAAATGTACTGTGTATAACTGCAAGCCAGAATTACATTATCTGAAGCTCAAATTATGGCAAATACAGCTCTGAGGCCAGTATGTGTATGTAAGAATGGATGCTTTAACAACGGAGAGGCGTAAGAGATTGATGAGAACCATATCTCTACCTGATGGTGTTGCCTCATTCGCACATACGAGGGGGTTTCAAGTCAAACTCAGACTTTACATTTTACAGGTATAAAAAGGGATGCCAGTGTGGAGGTACTACATGCAGCAGTAAGGGACAAGTGTGCCCTATTACTGATAGGCAAAGTGAAGAAATGTCATCAGCACACCAAGGATTCCTCTAAAGGGGCCAAAGCTTTATTTTGGTAGTCACATTGTAAACATACTATAATGTTTCGAGAGCCACGCAGAGCTCTGACCTGATGAAGAGGAAATGCGTGGCTCCGAAATGTTGCTATACGTTTACCATGTAACCACGTACATAGAGCTTTGGACCCTTTGCAGATGATGTTTCTTCACTTTGATCGTCCATGGTTTAAACCCTATGGTCATTACAGCACCCAGCATTACTGAACAGCCATTTTCTGAAAATGTGTTGCTGGCAAATATTGCATTTGGACCCATTACTGATAGGTGTTGCACATGTCACAGGCCAGTCCAGAGACCGTCAATCAAGATGGCAGACAACAGTGTTACTGTGCGCATGGAACACCATGTTGTGATGAAATTGCTTGTGAACGAAGGATTAATACCCGCGGATATCTACAGAAGACTTCAAGCACAGTACGGTGATGAGACACCCAGCCGCAGTAAGACATATGAATGGTGTAAACATTTCATAAATGGCTTGTAAGTCTGTCAGTGACGATCCCAGCCATGGAGGTTCCCAGCCCACAGGAGGTCAGCATTTTAGCACTGATGACGAAGTGAAGCAGGCTATCCTAGGACGTTTCAGGCATACTGACACATCTTTCTATGCCGAAGCTTTCCAGGCATATGTTAAATGCTGGGATAAATGTATTAATGTAGCAGGGGAGTATGTCGAAAAATACATGCAGTTTCCACTCCTTGAAATTTGTTCTTTTATTCTATAAACTCAAAAGTCCTAGATTGATTTGAACACCACTGGTAGGATCATGGGATAAAAAAAAAAAAATTGTAATTTCCAAGTAAAAGTGATATGCATTCGCTTTGCATGCAACCATTTCCAAGTTATGTAGAAAGCCATCAGTCATTTAGTGTCTATATCTTGCCTACAACTCAATCCCATCAGATAAATGATACTGGATCTGGTTACCTTACCTTGACACTGATACCCCTGCTTGCCGAACACTCCCCTGTAATGAACAAAAAAAATTACAGTTATTACATTTCTATCATCAAGATCCCACAGCTGCGTTAGAACAGTTATAACAATACCAGAAATACTTTTCAGATAATTTTTTTCCACTATACACAGGCAAGTTCTCCACTCGCTATTTTAAGCCATGGCCTTGGACCAGAATGTTTCGCAGGAACCTAGTCGGAGAGCCAGTTGAAAAGGACTTACTGATGAGTTGTTCACGTCTGCTGTACTATGATGTGAGGTGCTTTGGGGCAGGGAAGGATTTAAGACAAAATAAGCAAAGTAGCATCCTTTCAACTGGCATTGATAAAGTTTTCAATAATCACAGAGACGCCACTCCATCCACATTGTCTCCATTGGTATAGCCCACCACATCAGGCAGCAAATGGCTACAAGTGCATTCTCCCTTGTGAACTGACAGGCAGTTGCACAGGTTTAAAGTTTTACTAAACCCACACCAGTAAAATCAGTCTGTATATGCAGTAAAGAATGCTTGTTATACTAATTGTGGAACCTAAGGGGTTAATTCTGTGCATTGTGTAAAAAAAAAAATAGTTTGAGCCTGTCTTCTCTGATCCTTCCCTTCTTCCACTGTCCCCAATCCATATTCTGATCGTACAGAGCCTTGGGACACTCTGCACATGCTCAGTTTGGTGTGTATTGCTAGACAGTGTTTTTTATTTGGGAGGGTGCATGTGATCAGCAAAGGGCCAATCAGCACTGTCCAGACAGAGGGTTAGGGGCCCTGCAGCCTCATAGGACAGTCAGAGGAGAATGACATCTCCTCCTACAAGCTCCTACAAGTGCTCGGCCGGACACTGATAGAAGTCACAAGACTGCTATATACTGCTGATAAGAAAATGTATTTAGCAGTTTATATTTACTAAAATAATTGCATTTCCATGTTCTGTGTAGTGTGGGAGACCAGATTTAGGTTTAGTAAGGCCCCTTTCACACGAGGCGGACTCCGCTTCCACGGAGCCCGCCTCTGTCCGCTGGCTCAGCGGGAGATCTCTCCGTTGATCTCCGCTGAACCGGCGGATGGCAAGTCCCTCTCTGCTCACTGAGCGGGGAGGGGCTTGCGAGCGCCGCTGGTCTCTATGGAGAGATCGGATGAAAACGGACAGTGTGTCCATTATCATCAGATCTCACCCGATCCGATAGCGACGGATCTGGACGTAGAGCCATACGTCTGCTTTTGGCGGATCGGACCGGATGTCAGCGGACATGTCCCGCTGACATCCGACGCTCCATAGAGTAACATGGAGCGCCCGTTCAGATCCGCCGTCAAAACTGACAGGCGGATCTGAACGGTCCGTCCATGTGAAAGGGGCCTAACACTTTAACCAATTTCGTTATCCTCCTGGTTTATTTAATGAGGGTGATGGCTGAAGCTGGTCCCTTTATTGCATTGTGGATGATTCAGCTCTACTTTGGGGCAACTAGATTTTAAGCTCTGTGGGTACTTGTGCTATTGTTAAAACCCTAATAGTTATTGTGACCCATGGATATTCTCATTTCTGCATACCAAAGAGGACGTTGTTTTGCTTCACATCCCCTGAAAGACCAAAGGTTTTTGGGGCAGGGTCTGAAGCAGACTCTAGGGTAGCCACTTCTGTATGGTGACACCAAAGTCTGCTTTTACAAAGAGATGGTGTCCCTTCTTTTGGAAACTGTTGCAGAAAAATATAGTGTCCCCTGCACCAAAAAGTCTGGTGGAAATAGAGAAGACTAAAAAATACAGGAGATGAAGCACTGGTCTAAAAATAACAATAACGCCTTAACCAATAGGGAGGTAAGCAGAGCCTTAGCTTTCCATACATATGGTTCTTTCTGTTGAAAATTCATGTTTAAACGTTGCTTTAAAAAAAAAAATGTGCATTGCATTTGATGCATACATGTGCATATATACACATAAGCCAGGCTCACAAAACAACCAACAATTTTTCCACATCTCCCTGACCAGCCATTTTGTAAACAACAGAGTGGGTGTAGGACAGGGGTCAGCAACCTTTTCCCACTTAAGGGCAAGACTGAATGTATGTGGAGGACCACATTCCCCTGCTAATAAATAAAGATAATAATCTGGACCCCTTTACATTACACAGCCCCTGCACTTCTGGACCCCTTTACATTACACAGCCCCCCCTGCACATCACACAGCCCCCCCCCCCCTGCACATCACACAGCCCGCCCCCCTGCACATCACACAGCCCGCCCCCCTGCACATCACACAGCCCGCCCCCCTGCACATCACACAGCCCGCCCCCCTGCACATCACACAGCCCGCCCCCCTGCACATCACACAGCCCCCCCCCCTGCATATTACACAGCCCCCCCATGCCATGCTTTAAAATTGCGCACACTCGTAGAAAAGCGACAAGCTACAGTACTCAAAAATCTCCATAGGCGACAATTCCGGCTTCATTCAGGTCTTCGGCCAGCCGGTGGATGTGCCGACTGGTTGCTTCTGCCTCCTGATGGAACAGGAGAGCCTGGGCGAGCTGCAGAAGGCGGCGGGGGGATTGGGGGACGTCCCCTCCCGCTGCTTGGAAAAACACTTGAGCGGCTTCTTAGCCGCATCGGTTGTTATCCCAAGAAAGCCGACCAAGGTTAAAATGTCCGCGGGCCGGGTCCACGTGAATTTATCACATGCACTGACAGGCCGGAGATTTAGCGGTGGCGGGCCGTAGGTTGCTAACCCCTGGTGTAGGAGATCTGTTGACAGGAACGATTCAAAGCAAGACTTGACCCTACAGTTATTGTTGTTTCTCAAAGGGAAAATATAACATACACAGAGTTAGGCTGACCATACATTATACAATTTTCCTATTCAATTTCCTTTAGATTTACCAAAACCATGTAGTGCAAGTGCCTGCTTGCTCGCATTCAAATTGAAAATGTTTAGGCTTGACCTCATATTACATGTTTTTGGGAATTCTCATTGAAATGTGTACAAGAAAATTGTATAATGCATGGCCAGCCTTAATTGAATTAGTTGTTCTGTATTTCAATTGATGGGCACATGTGATAGAACATTCTGTCAATAAGTATAAAACAAGTGCCTTTAATAGCATTTAGAGTCTAAAACCAGTGTCGCCCCCCCTCCTGTGTACTCACAAAAAAAAAAAAAAAAAAATTTCTTTAAAACTGCCCCATTTTTTAAAAATGTCCTTTAACCACCTGATTACTTTGCACTTAAACCCCCCTCGTGACCAGACCAATTTTCAGCTTTTGGCGCTGACGCACTTGGAATGACAATTGCGCGGTCATACGACACTGTACCCAAATGAAATTGTTATCATTTTTTCCCCACAAATAGAGCTTTCTTTTGGTGGTATTTGATCACCTCTGCGTTTTTTATTTTTTGCGCAATAAACAAAAGAAGAGCGACAAATTTAAAAAAAAAAACAATATTTTTTACTTTTTGCTATAATAAATATCCCCAAAAAATATATAAAAAAAAACTTTTTCCTCAGTTTAGGCCGAACCGTATTCTGCATATTTTTGGTAAAAAAAAAAAAATCGCAATTAGCGATTATTGATTAGTTTGCGCAAAAGTTATAGCATTTACAAAATAGGGGATAGTTTTATAGCATTTTTATTAATATTTTTTTTTTTACTAGTAATGGCGGCGATCAGCGATTTTTTTTTATTTATTGTGACTGCGACATTATGGCGTACACATCGGACATTTTTGACACATTTTTGGCACCGTTGTCATTTATACAGCAATCAATGCTATTTAAATGCATTGATTGCTGTATAAATGACACTGGCAGTGAAGGGGTTAACCACTAGAGGGCGGGGAGGGGTTAATTATGTTCCCTGTTAGTGATTCTTACTGTGGGGGGAGGGGACTCACAAGGGGAGGAGACCGATCGGTGTGTCTCTGTACAGAGAACACACCATCGGCTCCTCTCCTCTGACAGGACCGTTGATCTGTGTGTTTACACACACAGATCCACGGTCCCGCTGTGTTACCGGGCAATCGCGGGTGCCCAGCGGACATCGCGGCCGCTGGGCACGCGCATCGGGTGCCCAGTGACACGGCGAGAGCGCGCGCGCGCCCCCGGCGGCGCGCGCGCGCTCCCTGGAGTGCACAGAAGGGGAGGACGTCATATGACGTGCTCCCGGCACAACAGATCCGCGCTGTAGCCGTCATTTGGCTATAGCGCGGATCTCAGCTAGTTAACTAAGTGCACTGTGTTCGAGTGCCGGACACAGTGCACTATGGGAATCTCCACGTCAATGCAATCACGAGATTGCAGACGCGGCGCTTCATTTGCGGGTGTTTAGCCTGCCTTGCGGCGCTTTCTGAAGCGCCGACTAGCTTCCGCCCGGCGCTCGTAGTACCTATTACTACGGTCGGGCGATTTGATTGACATCTGACTCAGATGTCACTTCCTGTTTTCTCTCTCCCATTGCGCCCGAGAGAGAAAACAGGAAGTATGAGGAGCGGACTCCTCCATCACCGCTGGAAGGACACACCGCAGGAGAGGAGAGGACAACACAACAAAGTCATCAAGGTAAATGCCGCTGCTGTGCTCCCACGGAGAAGGGGGGGGGGGAATCTAAAATTTTTTAAACCTGCTGGATTTTTTGTGGTTTTCTTTCTCTCTGAGCTATTGAGCCTGCCCCTGCCTGTGTTACAAAACATCTGGAGCGAACACAACATACAGAGAACTCTGCTGGTCTGATCTGCAGCTTTCCCGGGCAGCTGCACACTGGCTGCTAAGTTTGCTCTCCCTCCCGCACTAACTTTGGGGATAACAGCAAGTAGAAGAGCTGTGCCAGTGAGTACACTTGATTATCACATGGATCCAGCCTGTCCCTGACAAAACTCTAGCCCTGCAGCCGCAGAACAGATGCCTCTGATCCTTCCCATGCGCTCCCCCTACTCTCCCTGTGCTTGGTAATGAAGGTGAAGTCCTCTCCAGCCAGCTACTGTCTCTGATATTCTTCCAACTACTGCACCGTGCCTCTCTGATCCTCCCCATGCTCTCCCCTCCTCTACTTGGGCTTCATAATAGAGGTCACTGCAATGGCTCCTTTTCAGCCTCACAGACTGCACACCTCCCGTCCCTGCTTTCTCTGCATGCCTGGTCCCTGAGCTCCCTCAGAAACCACAGTAGAAGAGGGGGCACATTTAGGGCCAGTTCACACTGCTGCCATGTCAGACATCACATGTGATTCGAACCGCACTGCTGTGCAAATCTTATGTGATGTCTGTGTGATGCAAATTCAGCCATACAGATTGTATGGCTAAAATCGCATTCGGACCAAACTCACACAGGACCCATTTTTTTGGTCCGCACCAGAATCAGATCACATGGGTGTTTACACCCATGTAATCCGATTCCTGTCCAAATTCACAGTTCGCACTGTGATATGCAAACTTTACTGGAGGTGTCATTAACATTGTATTGACACCCCCAGCAGTTCGCAAAGGGCAGTGTGAAATGCCTGCGAGTTGTATGCGATGCAGGAACCCATACTGGATTTGCAGGGTTCCCGCATTGCTGCAGTGTGAACCGAGCCTAAGAGTACCTGTCTTGCTCAGCAGTAGCCTGGCCTGTCATCACAAATTCTGTCATCACAAATTCTGGCCCTGCTACCCGCACTGAATGAATGAATGAATGAATAACTTGTATAGCGCTACAATGCGAACTGTATTGGCGATTGGTTATCAAGCTTCTAGAAGAGGTAGGTCTTGAGTTTCTTCCTGAAGGCCAGATGGTTTTCTTCCATGCGGATGTCGGTTGGTAGAGCGTTCCATAGCCGTGGTCCCTGGACAGCGAATCTCCGTTCCCCCTTTGATTTGTAGCGGGATTTAGGAATGAGGAGCCGATCGAAGACTGCGATTCGGTGTGTAGTGTTTTATTTTCTCGCGAAGGTATTGCGGAGCGTTTCCATGTGTGCATTTGTGGGTGAGGCAGAGGGTCTTGAATGCGACCCGATTCTTTACGGTTAGCCAATGTAGGTTCCTCAGGGATGGGGAGATGGATTCCCAGGGTTTTTTCCCTGTTATCTGTCTTGCCGCCGTGTTTTGGATAAGTTGTAAGCGTGCAAGTTGATATTGGGGGTAATCCTATGTAAAGGGAGTTAGCGTAATCCAGTCGAGAATTGATGACTGTTCCAACTACCACTGCTTTGTCCTCCTTTGGAATGAAGGGGATGAGTCTGCGTAGCAGGCGGAGCAGATAGTGTGATCCACTGACTACTGCTCCTATTTGGGCATCCATTGACATTTCTGAGTCAAAAATGACTCCGAGACTCTTGGCCTTGGTCCTAGTGGTGATGGTCCGTCCAAAGATGGTAGGAGGTGTCCAAGGGATCTTGGTTCGGGGGTTATGATTTGCATGTAGAATAAGAAGTTCTGTTTTTGATTCATTTAGTTTGAGGGAGCTAGTAGTCATCCAGTCGCATATAATCGTGAGGCATTTTCCTAATTGCTGATGATGGTCTTTTTGACCGGTGATACGAAAATATAATTGAGTGTCGTCGGCGTACGAGTGGAAGCACAGGTCTGATCTTCTGATGATGTTGAGGAGTGGGCGAATGTAGATGTTGAAGAGCACCGGCGACAGGGGTGATCCTTGAGGGACTCCACAGGAGATTGCCCGGGTTTCAGATGTGAAGGGTCCTAGTTTCACCGTCTGAGAGCGATTTCCTAAGAAGGATCCGAACCATTGTAGATCTGAGCCGGTGACTCCTGCTACTTCTGTAAGGCGGATGAGTAGCGTATTGCACTACCTGCAATTTCTGCGGGGAAGCAAGCAGCGAGTACTTCTGGCTCCCTTGCCAGCCTGGCCAACCACAACTCACAAATGGCTGTCAGTAAAACACATTAGGGGAAAAAAAATGTCTGTGATTCTGAACTGTGCATGCGCAGTCTGAAGCCAGCCGTTTAGAGAACTGCTGGGCTCAGCCTTAGATTAGGCAGTGGGATGTGGTTTAAATTCACACACCCCACCACACAAGTAGAGACCGTGCCCAGCAGTTCACTAATCGGCTGGCTCCAGACTGCGCATAATGTTAAAATTAATTGAACATATAAAAAATAAAATGAAATTGTAAAAAAAAAAAAAAAAAAAAAACGTCAAAAATCAGACTGGATGGATCCCTGGAGTCCTGGAGAGAGACGCACAGTGGGAGCTAGATCTTTGCAGTGATCCTATGGGGAGGGTTAGCTGCCATTTTAACCCCTAATTTGGCTAGTTTTGGCAGTGGTGGCAGTACAGCAGTGAAGCTGGAGTTGATTCTTGTTGTACTAGTTCATCTAATAAGTTATTAACTTTCTGGGACTCAGTTTATTTATATTTCATATACACTTTAGTGTGGATTTCTCACAGTATCGGTTCAATTTATGTTTTATGAAGCCAGTTGGAATATTTGTATTTATTTGGAATACACAAGAGAACTTTATTTTTTTGTTTAATAGTGTTTTAATGTGAAACAATTTGCACTGTAGCACTTTGATAAGTTGATCATTTATGTATGAATTTTGAAGTTATTATTAGAGCGCTTTTATTGAGTGCAGTATGCAGCTTTTTGGTGTATAATTCAGCCTCGTGTCCAGCAGCATTTGCCTGTAATAGAAGACATATTTGTAGCAACTTTCAAGCAATGAAATGTCTATTAATATCTCAAAAGGTACAGCTGCACTATTATAACAATTTAGGTATTGAGGTTTGGATTACTACAGATGCCCTTTGGTGACAATGACAGGTTTAATTAATAACCACTTGGTAAAATTGATGGTGTAATTGACAATGTAATAATAGTAATAATGAGCTTCAATCATCCTCACACCATAACAACCATGGTCCCGGGATGATTGAAGTGCTAACACGAGGTGTTTTGAGTATCTTTATCTGCTAATTGTTAAACGTTCTAGAATATTGTTGTGTAGGATCCGGGCCTGCTGTCCCTCCCTCCCTCTCCCTCGTTCATCTCAGACACTAACCACGCCACCTTAGAGCCACCCCCACTATTTTGCTGAAGCCACGCCCATTTTCACCAAGTGGGATGGGTCAAAAAGGAAGGGCGGGGTCTGGCGCCCCCCTATCCTAAAACTTCCCCAGCCACCACTGTCTAAAACCCTCTTTTACATTGTGGTAACAAAGGCAGGGTGGATGCCCTACAGATAGTGTCTATTATTGTGTACTACTATAACCACTGTAACATTTAATATTGGTGAATATGCATGTACTGTAAATAATAGGGAAATGAAAAAATAAATAAATAAATAAAATTGCCTATCTGGAAACTCAAGCCCTTTGATATCCAAATTGTATTTTTAGTTTTGGATAGAGTAAGACAAACTAGGTTGTCACTGTGGTTTGTGCACCTGTTAGCTACTCATAACCAAGATGAACTTTCATGAGGTCTTTGAGGCCATTTCAAACTCTTTGGGAATATATTTTGGTTTTATATAAAAGCATTTACACTATTACAGCCATGACTTCTGAAGATGAATACAATACACTTATGTAAACTAAACTGTTTAAACAGAACAATCATTTTAAAGACATATTGAACCATGGATGCAGTGCTGGGGCAAAGTCATCTAGAGCCCAGGAAGAACATGCCAAATTACGCCCCCCAAGATGTATGAGCATTATGTGACAGCGAAAATCCCCGCCCCCCTCCGAAAAGAAAAAAAATAGAGCACGAATCTGCATGCTTACCCCCTAAGCTTAAACTCCCCCCCCCTGCTGAAATCCCCCTCCCAGCACAAATATTTGCCCCTCCAAACCTATCAGCTCAAATCCTCTCATTCCCCGTATTCCCCCAACACAAATCCAATCCCCCCTCGAAAAATACCACCCCCTCTAAGTACAAATACCCCCCACTCCAAATCCCCCTCCCAGCACAAATTCCCCCCAATCCCCCATCCTAGCACAAATCCCCCCCCCCCCAAATTTCCGCTTCTACCACAAATACCCCCCAATTGCCCCTGCTAGCAAAACCCCACCCCCAGAAAAAATTCCCCTCCTAGCATAAATCCCCTCCCCCCACCATTTTACCTTTTCTAACACAGACAACCCCCCAAATTTCACCTCCTAGCACAAATCTTCTTCCCCATCCTCCCTTCCAAAACAAATCCCCTCAATTCACCACTCCTAGCACACCTCACCAAATTTCCCCTTCTAGAACAATTCTTATCCCCTGCCCCCCCCCCCCAATTACCCCTCCCCAACCACATTGTGGTGCCCCATCTCACATTATACCACAGTGCCCAGGGCAGCCGCCCCTTCTGCCCACCCCTTGTCCCGGCCCTGCATGGATGAGTCAAGTGGAGCTGGATAACAAATACTGGACCAACGTCTCCTATTCCTATCCATTTATGAATATCATCATGTACCATCATACACGCCTAATTTATAAGCATTTTCTATACCAATTTTTGATCAATATCTTGCATGTGCCTAGGATTATGGGGAAATGACAGTGTTGTGTTTTATATAGTTGTTTTTTTCAGCAGACAGTTGATATAAAGTAATATAGATTTCACAAATGTTTATTACTGGGACTAAATTAAAATATATTGCAAGTATTTTTTTATTTATTTGAATAGAATGGAAAGTATTAGAACCTCAGTCCGGTGTTTTAACCATTTCCAACCATAACAAAAACTATTGAAATAAAGGAAGTATTGAGTGCGGCTGTAGGACCTTTTCCTTCTGGTTCTTATACAAGCCCCAATATAGCAAGCACCTGTCCCATAAGTAAAAATGCGATTGGAAATATAGCTTTCTAAGCTATATTTCCATTTATTGATAAGACTACATTTCTGTGAAAACAATCTTGCCAATAGGGCAGGGTTATTACAGAGCAACCAAAAGCTGCAGGGAGCATGCAAGTATAGAAAACGTGTGCACTGTGCCCTGCAGTGCTCTCCATGTGATTCCACTGGGCCTTTTTCCAACATAGGATAAATAAAGTGGATAATTTCGCACAAAAATATAAATTAAAGTAAATAGGTTCCTTTTTTAATTTATTCACATTGACCTTACAATTACTCATAGTTGCGCGAGGGATTTACATATTCACCTTTTTCCAACATGGCAGTGTGCACCAGGGCACCTATTTCAATGTCAGGCTTGTTTTTAATGCAATGTCACATCAGCCGCACAAAATATCCCAAACATATAAATCACAGGAGTATGCACATGACTCAACGCTGTTTATCTCATTATAACCATACTATTAGAGAACTGATAGCACAACATTGGTAGGGAGAGGTTTCTGAGTACTAGCAAGCTTGTGTTGTATGTAACCTTAATGACTCAAAGAAGAGGTAAGAAAAAGTAGGTCTTCTGGGCTTTGCAAGGCTTGGTAGGGTTCCAGTCTAGGATTGCTTCCTGTCAGGGCTGGGCTCAGCCCTTCCTTCTCTGAGCTGGCCACTCAGCTGTCGGCTAATTGCCAGCTCCCATCTCTCCACACACCTGTTGATGATATCCTGCTCGTCAGTCCTGCCTACTTAAGCCCTCCAGCCCAGATGATCTCTGTATTAGCCTTGGTCACATCTATAGAGATGCTCTCCTGCTTGCTGTTCTACTACGCTCACCTCTGGCTCCCTGATGTTTTGGCTTATCTGACTATCCGTTCCGGTTCCTGAACTCTGGCTATGTTTTGACTACGTTTACTCTGTTTACATTTTTATCATTAAACAAGTGAGATTGAACTGTACTTCTGTCTCAGTCAGATTCATGGTTTCTGACACTTCCATAGCAGTCTGCAGTGAAACTTCTCTTTGCCCTCTAGTCCACCCTAAAAAGGTTCTCCCATTTTCTGCATACAGCAAAAATGCTCACTGCTAAGGCTGGTGTGTAGTGGAACCCATTCAGACCTCCAGTGTCAAAGTTCAGGGCAAACCCCCTCCCCAATGTAAGCATCTTGCAAAACTAACAGACAACCCTGATGCTGCTCCAGACACAGGGACCACATTGAAATCAAGCCATAATTCTGCATGTAAGGCATTTAACACTATTACAGCCTTGACTTGACTTTGACATGGAAGCAAGCCTAGACTGGACCCCGCCAATCCTTGCAAAGCTGAGAACACCTACATTTTCTAACCTAATGTATTATAAAAAAAATGGATAGGAATAGGAGACGTTGGTCCAGTATTTGTTATCCAATTCCACTTGACTCATCCATAGTTCATTATGTCGTTAATATGATTATTATGTTTAAACGGTTTATTTTAACTAAGTGTGTCATATTTATTTTCAGAAGTCATGGCTGTAATAGTGTAGATGCCTTTATATAAAACCAAAATATATTGCCAAAGAGTTTGAAATGACTTCAAGGACCTCATGAAAGTTCATCTTGGTTATGAGTAGAGGGCAGGAAGTACAGATAATCTCCCTAACAGGAGCACAAACCACAGTAACAACCTAGTTTGGCCTACTCTATCCAAAACTAAAAATAACATTTGTATATTGAAGGGTTTGAGTTTCCAGCTAGGCAATTTTTTTTTCCTTTCCTTATTATTTACAGTAAATGCAGAATTACACATTGATATCAATGTGGTCCCTGTGTCTGGAACCGCATCAGGGTTGTTTGTTAGTTTTGC
Source organism: Lithobates sylvaticus (assembly GCA_028564925.1). Taxonomy (NCBI): domain Eukaryota; kingdom Metazoa; phylum Chordata; class Amphibia; order Anura; family Ranidae; genus Lithobates; species Lithobates sylvaticus. The sequence continues at coordinate 91,132,796 of CM053038.1, forward strand.
AGCATACTAACTTTGAGAAGGGGTTTGCCCTGAGCATGGACACTGGAGGCCTGAATAGGTTCTATTGGACACCAGCCTTAGCAGAGAGTTTTTTTGCTGTTTACTGATATGGGAGAACCTTTTAGGATGGACCCGTGTTAGAGGGCAAAGGGAAGTCCAACTGCAGCCTGCCATGGAAGCAAGCCTAGACTGGAACCCCCCGCCAAGCCTTGCAGTCGGTCAGTGTCAATCCTCAGGGAAAACCCCCTCCCCAATGTAAACCTGCCGCAAAACAGACAACCCTGATGCTGATCCAGACACAGGGACCACATTGATATTAATGAGTAATTCTGCACCCACATGCTGGGCAGCACACATATTATAACAGCTGACAGAGGCAAAATCATGAAGTCACTGTACAATTATAAATGTAATTACAGGCTTATCCTTTATCTAAACCATGTTTGTCCCAGCATATACTGACTATACAATAAAGGCAACCTTATAGGTGAGCCTCACCAGATGAAATCTTTACAGTGGGAGCAGTATGTTGGCTGTCGCAGATAGGTTGCCATAAACTTGTGTCCGTTGACCTGGTGCACCCTCCGCCTCATGGCTCTCTGACGTTTTCTCGTAAAGTGTCTCAGCAGCCGCCCATCTCGCATTGTTCCTAAAATAGGAGTCACATTTAAACATTACAGGTGGCACGATTCATTGTACATGTCACGTTATACTTGTCTACAGGCACCTATTTTACATTTATAGGACTAATGCTATATTAAATATATTTATTCCATTTTGGATAGCGTGAGGGAGGATTAAAACACCATCAACTTTTTTTTGCAATTTCTGTCCCATTGGGGCGATTTCCCTTCACTTCTTGCTCTACAGCCAAAACAGGAAATGAGAGAAAATCCCTGCAAAGGGAGGGAATCTTTGGTTGTCACCAGAACTAGTGTCCCCACTGGATACTTTCCCCTCCGTTCCTGTTCTGGTGACAACCCAAAATTTGGGTTTTCTTTTTGCTCTCTGTAATAACAGTAAACAGGACAAATAGACAGCACTAAGCGCCTGACAGGTGTTCGAATATTTATACCTGATTATATTCCATATTTATATCTAATACAAGCATACTTTTGTTAATAAATTTACACTGCCTACTCTCAGTCACTTCTTATTCTTTCATCACAGCTTGCAGTGTAGAGCATGACAATTTGGGTTGAAGACCACTCACATATCTGTCTTATGATGCCCATAGACACTTCAATAAATGATTGATGTATAGTCACCAACCCATTTGATATGCCACAATTAATCATGGTTACATGTGCCATTCCCTCTAGAGTTCTCTAGAATTGTTCCTTGTATCTCTTATTACAAAGATGTGTGTATTTTTATTATGCTCCTCAGCTCCTTCTAGGGATCATAATAAAAAAATAAATAAATAAATGGTTCATAATCTAAAATAGCCTAAATAACATTAGTCTTTGCCCAATTTGCACAGACAAATGACTGAGAATTATTATTTTTTTTATTTATAAATGGACCCATTTTTGCTATTTTGTAATTGCGATTACAAGTTTATATAATGTATAAACTAATTGATTTTAATTCACTGTTACCAATTCGGTGCACAAGTACATTGCCTTGAAGATGTATTCATACCCCTTGACATTTTCCACATTTTGTCATGTTACAACCAAAAACGTATATGAAATTTTGGTGGAATTTTATGTGATAGATCGCAAAGCGGCACATACCGTATTTATCGGCGTATAACACGCACCTCAAGTTTAGGAGGGAATTTTAAGGAAAAAAACTTTTAGGAGGGAAGTTTAAGGGAAAAAAATGACATTTAAATGCCCATCAATGCAGCTTTATCAGTGTCCATCTGCAGCCTTGTCCATCATTGCAGCCTAGCCCAGTGTTCATCTGCAGCCTTGTTCATCATTGTAGCCTTGCCCAGTGTCCATCTGCAGCCTTGCCCAGTGCCTTTGCAGCCTTGCCAGTCTCTTCAGCATTTTCCTGATTTAAATTTGGCGCCGATTTCCACTGACTGTGAGCGGAGAGGAGTGAGCGGAGCCGGGATACAGAAAGCCGAGAGTACTTCGGCTATTCTCGGCTCCCCTCGCAGTCCTGCACACCTCCACTGATTGCGAGAGGAGCGAGCGCAGCTGACATACAGAAAGCCGAGAGTAGTCCCGCGAGAGGAGCCGAGACTAGCCGAAGTACTCTCGGCTTTCTGTATGTCAGCGGCGCTCGTTTCTCTCGCAATCAGTGGAGGTGGGCGGGACTGCGAGAGGAGCCGAGAATAGCCGAAGTACTCTCGGCTTTCTGTATCTCGGCTCCGCTCGCTCGTTTCAAAACAATCAGCGGGGGATCAGCGTATAACACGCACCCACGCTTTCCCCCTGTTTTTGCGTGTTATATGCCGATAAATACGGTAATTGTCAAGTGGAAGCAAAATGATAAATAGTTTTCCAAATTTTTTACAAAAAAGTGTGCGTATTTGTATTCAGCCCCTTTTACTCTGATACCCCTAACTAAAATCTAGTGGAACCAATTGCTTTCAGAAGTCACCTAATTAGTAATAGAGTCCACCTGTGTGTAATTTAATCACAGTATAAATACAGCTGTTCTGTGAAATCCTCAGAGGTTTGTTAGAGAACCTTAGTGAACAAACATTCCCATAAAGGCCAAGGAACCCACCAGACAGGTCAGGGATAAAGTTGTGGAGTAGTTTAAAGTAGGGTTAAGCTAAAAAAAAAAATATCCCAAGCTTTGAACATCTCACGGAACACTGCTCAATCCATCACCCGAAAATGGAAAGAGTAAGACACAACTGCAAACCTACCTAGACTTGGCCGTCCACCTAAACTGTCAGAATGGGCAAGGAGAGCATTATTAAGAGAAGCAGCCAAGAGGCCCATGGTAACTCTGGAGAAGCTGCAGAGATCCACATCTCAGGTGGAAGAATCTGTCCACAGGACAACTATTAGCCGTGCACTCCACAAATCTGGCCTTTATGGAAGAGTAGCAAGAAGAAAGCCATTGTTGAAAGAAAGCCATAAGAAGTCCCATTTGCAGTTTGTGAGAAGCCATATGGGGGACACAGCAAACATGTAGAAGAAGGTGCTCTGGTCACATAAGACCAAAATTGAACTTTTTCGCCTAAAAACAAAACACTATGTGTGTCTGAAAACTAACACTGCACATCGCACTGAACACAACATGGTGGTGGCAGCATCATGTTGTGGGGATGCTTTTCTTCAGCAGGGACAGGGAAGCTGGTCAGAGTTGATGGGAAGATGGATGGAGACAAATACAGGACAATCTTAGAAGAAAACCTGTTAGAGTCTGAAAAAGACTTGAGACTGGGGCAGAGGTTCACCTTCCAGCAGGACAACGATCCTAAACATACAGCCAGAGCTACAATGGAATGGTTTAAATCAAAACATATTCATGTGTTTGAATGGCCCAGTCAAAGTCCAGACCTAAAACTAATTGAGAATTCGTGGCAAGTAGGGATGCACCAATACCATTTTTTTTTACGAGTACCGATACTTTTTTTTTAGTACTCGCCGTTACCAATTACCAATATCTACCGCAACTGTTGTTTTCACTTCAGCTGTCAGCAATGGTACAAAGCATTGAAAAGTTATTTACAAATGAAATAAATAGATTTTTTATTTTTTTTGTAATTATGTGTAAATATATATGTGTAAAATATTCACTAACAAAGCAAATAATAAAAAGTTTTAATTGTTTATCGTTTACAAAATAGACATGAACAAAAAAAAAAAAAGCAAGAAAATAATTATATGGAAGAGAATAGGGAGTTAATTAAGGCTGATAAGAGTAAATTAAGGGTTAATAAGGGGTTAAACAGAGGAACAGTTGTTTATCCCTTTGATCTGCAGATGAAGAAACAGAAAGATTCAAAAAGAAACAATGTTTCTTTTTATTTTAGTGTTTCAGTGGCTGAGCAATGTTGTTAATAATAAACATTGCCGGATGCTTTTTTTTGACAGCTCCAATTACCGGACTTCTTTAAACACAGGGGAGACCCACTGACAGCTCAAATAACCGAGCCTGAAAGTATCGGTTTCAGGTATCTGTGCATTTGCAGGAGTACCAATACTTGTGCAAATACTCGGTATTGGCACTGATACCGATACCAGTATCGGTGCAACCCTAGTGGCAAGACTTGAAAATTGCTGTTCACAGACGCTCTCCATCCAATCTGACAGAGCTTGAGCCGTTTTGTAAACGAGAATGGGCAAAAATGTCACTCTGTGGGCAAAGCTGGTAGAGATATCCCCAAAAAGACTTTCAGCTGTAATTGCAGTGAAAGGTGGTTCAAAGTAATGCCTCAGGGGGGCTGAATACAAATGCACGCCACACTTTTCACGTTTATTTGTAAAAAAAATATTTAAATCATTTATCATTTGCCTTCTGCTTCACAATTATGTGCCACTTTGTGTTGGTCTGTCACATAAAATAAAGTTACGTTCTTGGTTGTAACATAACAAAATGTGCAAAATTTCAAGGGGATATGAATACTTTTTCAAGGCACTATATCTTGGCCCATGAAGGGCCTGAAGTGTAGACCAAATACTGTAGATGTTTTGCACTTGGCTTGTGGTTTCAATGCAACTTTTTATAAGAAAGAAGGTTATGAATTTACAAACACACAGCTAGCCACAATGCAGAACCCTTTTCACTTATACCTCATTGATGTCATTGACTTTCAGGCGCAGTAACCAGAAATATTGATCCAACCCAGAAAATGGCCGCCTCTTCGGTCTGCAGACTGTGTGTGAACTGTAGTGTATGTGTTGTGGTTGGTTGATCACAACATGTGCTGTATGCGGCTTTCTATATCAGTGTAAAATACGACTCACAGGAAAACAGTCTCAGTTAGAATCGGCATTGCACGCGTCGATGTGAACCTGTGGTCAGTGCTTAGCACGGGAAGTGGATAGAGAGCTGTATAATGAAGAACACAGTGCATAGAACCATAATATACCATACCTCACTATTACACAGCTGCATGCATTTTATAAACACAGTACGATTATTGAAGCAGAATTCCTCAAAAATATGTGCTGCAGCACCTGATTAAGTGCATCTTCCCTTACGGGTTTCTCTTAGTCCCCATGCAAAGTCCCACAAAATTTCAGTTGATCCAGCCAATGAAGTCTAACTAATGCAGTTTTCTGTGAAGGTGTGGCAACAATGCTGCACTGCACCTGAATTCAGAGCGGAGGTGCCACTCATGTTGGCTGTGCCTGCTTGTACTGTATACTGTACAGTGGGATGTAAAACATTTCACTATTAGAACTGTCACTATTTATTCATAAAACTGTAGCTTGTCAATTAGCACCTGGCAACACCTAGTCCTGCCCACTGCTTTCTGGATTGGCAGCACTGCGTCTATTATTGAAATCCTCCCACTGTGAGCTGCAGTGCCTGAGGTGGGGAGCGTGTGAGACCCAAAGGAAGGTGGCTTTGGCTCAGTCAGGGAGCATAAAGAACGTTTTTTGTTTACTTTATGAGGCTGCATCACATAGTAACTGGATTTGGTACTTATTTTTGTCATACAGGTGCCTTGCTGACCGCCAAATTGCAAATGTACGTCTTTTAACTTTAATGTTAAATGCCGAGGTTATGGCAGCAGGTAGTTGCCATAACCCCAGTATCTTTTTTTCAGTCAGGCGGTCGGCTTTCATTTAAAAGTTGTCCCAGCAGCGTACTTGCCAAGAGATCACTTTTATAGGCAGCGGGAGAGATGCCCCCTCCCGCAGCTTGCCGGTCGATCCGATCCTTCCGATGTCTGGGAAGGAAGTCGAGTGAGGGCAAGATAGCCCCAACTCGGCTCAATGACCTTGGGGGACCAGAGCAACGTCTGACGTCACTTCTGTCTCTCTGGCTTAAAGGGATTTTTTTCCCCCTTCTTAAAGAGATGTACCCCCTAAAAAAAGTCAGCAGCTACAAATACTGCAGCTGCTGACTTTTAATAATCGGACACTTACCTGTCCCAGGGTCCAGCGATGCGGGGGAACGAAGCCCCCCCCTCGTTCCCCACTCCACTCGCGGCGCCGGCATTCTTACTGTGGCCACAGCCGGGCACCCACTGCGCATGCGCGAGCGGCGCCACGCGTCGTGCTACGACGCTCAGTCATCTGGGACACGTGACAGGTCCCAGATGACTGTGCGGCGCCGAGGGGGAAGTGATGTCAGTGCCCGGGCACTGAAGGTGGCAGACTACGAGGGACCCCCTAGCAACAGGCATTTAGAGGGGAGTAAAAAAAGTTTTTTTCCAATTATTTTTTCTTTATTTTCTTTATGATTTTTAAGCAAATTTGGTGGCAACACCACTTTAAAGTCAAAATGACATATTTTTTTTTGCTTTTAAAAGGTAAATGAGAGATCTGGGGTCTTTTTGACCTCAGATTTATCAATAAAGAGGACCTGTCATGCTTATTTCTATTACAAGGGATGTTTATATTTCTTGTAATAGGAATAAAAGTGATCAGAAAAATGTATAACTAAAAGAGACAGTGTAAAAATAAAAAGTAAAAAATAATTAAGAAAAAAAATAATAAAATTTAAAATTGCCCCATTCCTCCGAGCTCACATGCATAAGCAAGTCGCACCCGCAAATGTTAACGGTGTATCACTGCCATAGTTAGAGCGAGAGCAATAATTCTAGCGCAAGACCTCCTCTGTAACTTTAAACAGGTAACCTGTAAAAATGTTGCCTATGAAGATTTTTAAGTATCGTAGTTTGTCGCCAATCAACGAGCGTGTGCAATTTTAAAGCATGACATCTTATGGATTTTACTGATTGTAGCCGTATTGGTGCACTTGAACCAAAAAAAAAAAAAAAAAAAAAAAAGAAAAAAATTAGTACTATCTGTGGATCCTTTTTTTTTTGGACTAATATTCACATTTTCAGGACAAGCTTTTGAGGTGTACGCCCTGCACCCCGAAAGCTTGTCCCAAAAATGTGGATGTAAGTGCAAATAAAAAAAGTATAATGGACAGTACTCACTTTTGTGTTAAAATTTTGAGTTAAAATAATCAGAGGGGCCTACAAACAGGGTTTACCAAGGTTGTGACTGTGACCACGCCTCTACATAAGACAGGCCATGTCATAGGTGAAAAAAGGGCAGTGGCATGAGGACTAAGGCTGCGTACTATGTGAATGCTCCTCATGTGAAGCTGCTCCCAAAGCTTAGTAATCAGAATAGCTGTGCGCTGCCATCTAGTGATAAATGAACAAATATTGTTATAGAGTAAGCTGCTGCTATCACCTATGTGTTCCCACATTTTTCATAATATATTGCTGCCAAAGCTTACCCTCTGTTTCATCCACATTCTTGTTGGCCAATGAAGCTGCCCACCAGAGTGGTGGGCCAACAGAAATGTGTGGGGGCCAGAGCTTTGCTTCAAGCACGGACACTACCTGAAGTGTCACAGCTTTGCCCATAGGAAGTGTATTCACTGACAGGAAGGTTTGGGGGGCTACTGCAGGTATCCACACCTTTAGGTATCTGCACTTTATGCCTGCAACAGTATTTTATTTTATTTGTTTAACCATTTAAGTGGTTCTTCCAGCTATAGAATTTTTTTTTTTTTTTTTAAAAGTCAGCAGCTACAAATACTGTAGCTGCTGACTTTTAATATCAGGACATATTCCTGTGCATGGATACAGCGCTGTCCTCAACTGAGCCGGTTCTTCTCCAGGCTTTGGGTCCCTAGCACCAGCATGTTTAGTGTGGGAAGCCGGGTGTGACTCCTTGAGGCTTTACAGCTGGCTTCCCACTGCACATGCGCAAGTCTCTCTGCGCTTTGTGAATAGTCCCATGTCACAGTCTTTTGGGACCTGTGACATGTCCCAAGAGTTTGCGGGCATGGAGGGAAGAGGGGAAAACTTCAGATAAATTTGCCTAGGCGATTTTAGCAGAAGTGGGAGCGGGTACCTGCCAAACCTCACATTGTTACAGCGGGGGGGGGGGGATTCTTAAAGCGGAATTCCACCCATTTAAAGGTCAGCAGCGACAAAAGGTGTAGCTGCTGACTTTTAATAATCAGACACTTACCTGTCCCACAGTCCAGCGATGCAGGTGCACGAAGCCTCGCTCCTCTCCCCCTCCTCCCCTTGGCGCCGGCATTCTAACTGTGGCTTCACAACCGGGCGCCCTTTGCATGCGCGAGCCACGCTGTGCACTGTGATTGGCCGGGCAATCTTCTGGGACACGTCACAGGTCCCAGAAGATTGGGGGGAGAGGTGAACTTCCTTCCGGCGCTGTGGCGCCAGGGGAGGAAGTGGGAGCCAGGTGCCTGTAAAAACAGGGTACCCCCCCCCCCCCCCAAAAAAATGATATGCCAAATATGGCATGTCAGGAGGGGTCACCAACACTTAAAGCGGAAGTTCCATTTTTGAATATTAAAAATCGGAAATACTGAGGAACAGCAGGGGGCCTGGTGCGTCCCTGTTCACGATTCAGGTGCGAATCAGGTATGAATTTCTGCCTAAATTCTCACCCGATTCAGAACCAAAGATGCACACAAAAACCCTTTTTAAATGCGGACCGCTGACGCCCCGAAGCCGTGTGAAATGGCTCCATCGAGAGCCGGTCACACTCTCCTGTCATGCGAATTGGATGCGGGGAAGTGTTAACCCAGCCTTACTATTTTCCACACACTTTTAGCAAATCCTCTCCTGTGCTGAAATTGACTCCTCTCAATTTCATTGCATATCCACAACATAACTCTTTAAAGCTGCAGCAGCCATCTTAAGCCCACCTTCATTTTTTGTTTGAACAATGTCAATCAATCCCCCCTCCTCCTGATCCCTAAGTGTCGTTACCCTCCTCTCACAGCTATTTGCTTGTGGTGCCATCATTTTGTTACTTAGCATTATAGGAAAGAACACATCTCCAACATCTCTTTTGATGTGCATACTCCCTGGTTGATGCAGCCTTTAGCTTAGCAAATTGCAGATCGTTTGCTTGAATACAAATCAAGCAACTGATTCACAGATTCCACAGGTAAAGTATGCAGCACCCAGGGAGAAACATCCATGTCTGAAGGTTTAACATTTTATACAATAATGATACAAGCCAGCAGTCTGAAAGTTGTAAACTTTCAAAGATTACAATAAAATTAAAGCGGAGCTCCAGGCTCCTTCAGACATTTATTAGGACACATACATGTCCACAAATCCAGCTTTGTCCTCACCTGAGCAGATTTCGGGTGCTGCCGACACTACCTTAGCTAAGGGAGATCGGCAGTGAAGCCTTGAGGCTTTGCAGCCAGCTCCCTACTGCGCATGCACGAACTGTGCTGCACTTTGTGAATGGCCCAGCGATGGTCAAAACCAAGTACCCGCTCCCCCCCCCCCCCCCCGAAAGGTTCCAAATGTGGCAGCGGAGGGGGGGAGGAGGCAAACCAGCAGAGCTTCCCCTCTTGGGTGGAACTCCGCTTTAACCAAACACTCAAATTGCTATCCATTAAATAATGTAATGGAAACCGAAGAGGTGTCTATACACGTAGAATATGCAGATAATTAGTCCATGTGTGGGCCATCACCTACTCATAAGGCCAAAGGATACTCACCAGCTGAGATTGAAGAAGCAATTGTATGTGAGCTGCATACAGTCATGGATGTGGCTCTCATGCAAGCAATTCCAATGACCTGTGAACATACGTGGCTTTGGCCATTACCATGGGTGGTAAAATAGATTCAAGGTCAAAGCCATCTGGAATTGACATTTACAAGTATCTGACAGCCTAATATGATGGTATATGCAACAGTCAATATGGCTAATAAGAATTGTTATAAAACACCAGACCGTTTTATTTGTTTTTTCCCATGCCTTTTAGAGTTGCATCAATTCTACCCCCTTCTCCAGTTGCTATACTGCCCTACACCACAGCTTGTGCTGCTTTCTCACAGTTTTGCACAGGACACATAACCCGCAGCAAGAAAGACAAGACCTTACTTATTGTTTTACAGTGTCAAACATCATCATAGCAGCTATTATAGTTTACAAGTGAGAAATCTGCATGGTTCTTCATAATACTTAAGACAATAACCTGACAACCGCACCCACCCCTGCCATCCGATCTAGCATTTACATGGTATAATGTGGTGCTTCTCACTCGTTTTTATAAATATTAAATATCTTTTCTTAAATCCATCTTCATACGCACACTCTATATGTGTATCTTACAAAAAGCTTGGACTTAAATTGAAAGTCCAATAAAAATCATTTTGTTTTTAAGCAGAGGTGGTTTACAACTTATTTTTTTTACTTTTTATTGTGGACTATTGTCTATTTGGAAGATTTTCCCTCCCTACCTATCCTGGTGACAGTTTTCATGGGAACATTAGCTTTAGGGAAAATTAACAGCTAGTCGGGAACACCGGGAGCTTGACCCCGAAGTGACGTCATAGGCGTCGCTTTCCAGGTCACAACAAGGACCTGGCAGCAGAAGGGTTAAACATTTGGTTTTCTATTTTCTATTGTGAATGAAATATGGGTTTATGAGATTTGCAAGAAATTGCATTCTGTTTTTATGTAGATTTTACACAGCGTCCCAACTTTTTTTGGAACTAGGGTTGTGAGGCCTGTTTAGTTCCAGGGACAAATCTCCAAAACTTTGGACCTTCCTAGGACATCAGACACAGGTGACAACTACAGTGTTGGACAAGCAATGATTCAAAAGTCTCTTACCTTCTGTGAAGCTCCCTATGAGGGTGATGGCAATAAACACTTTGCCTTCAGGTTCCAAATCAATCTGCAAAGATAAACAAACAATGTTGATATACACGACTGTACTGCTAATTGCTTGTCTGCTTACATTTTATACAAACATCTTTATTAGCTTTCCCTGTGTCACCTTCACAGGTTACGGGAGTCTTCATCTATAGCAGGGGTCTCAAACTGGCGGCCCTCCAGCTGTTGCGAAACTACAAGTCCCATCATGCCTCAGCCTGTGGGAGTCATGCTTGTAACTGGCAGATTTGCAATGTCTCATGGGATTTGTAGTTTCGCAACAGCTGGAGGGCCACCAGTTTGAGACCCCTGATCTATAGCCTGTAAACTCACTTGTATATTAGCTTTTGTGTCCAAGCACACATACAGTAGGTGTTTACAGGCTGAAAAAATCCATTACCATCTCGTTCAGAAGAGAAGTGTATGGGCAAAAAAAAAAAAAAAAGCCGCATAAGTCGGATTTTCCGAGCGTGTGTACACAAGTCCGTCGGACAAAAGTCTAAAGTACAAACACACATGCTCGGAAGCAAGGACGAGCCAGAAGCGGTCGGTCTTGTAAACTAGCGTACGTAATGGAGAATTAACATTCGCAAATTATGAAATCTCAAAATGCAGCACACATTTTCTTCTTTAATGGGATAATAATGAAGCTGCTTTGCTGGTGATACTGATGGAGTTATTGCAAACAAAATTTTCAAAGGCTTTTTTTTTCTAGTGATATCAAGAATAATATTATTATGCTTTTTTTTTATTTGGGCAAATTACCACAACACCATTATCCTGTAGTTTTTGACCACTTGCCAACCGGCTCCTGTAGATATACGTTGGCACTTTGAAGAGGGATATCTCGGTAACGGTAGCAGCTGCTGCCACAACCGAGATATCTATCTTTTCAGGAGCCAGTCCTCTTTACGATAATGGTGGTCTCCCGGGCGGATTCGCCGCAAGATCACCGTTATCGGCGGTGGGAGAGGTGCCACCCCCCTCCCGTCGCTTTCCGGAGCCGTCGGTAGCGGCGGAGGCGATCGGGACCTTCCATGTCCTGGGTATGGAGACGAGTGAGGCTAAGATGGCCCCCACCCGTCTCCATACCATAGGAGGGGGGAAGCGACGTCAAAGTGTCACTTCCACCCATACGTCTTAAAGGAACATTTTTCTGTTGTCATTTTTTCAAATGACAATTTTTTTTTTAGCATTTCTGTGTAAATATGAGATCCGAGGAATTTTTTACCCCAGATCTCATATTTAAGAGGTCCTGTCATGCTTTTTTTCTATTACAAGGGATATTTACATTCCTTGTAATAGGAATAAAAGTGACCCAATGTTTTATTTTTATTTTTTTAAAACAGTAAGAAAATAAATAAAATAAAGTAAAATAATTAGACGAGACGAGCAGAAGCGAACGCATACGTGAGTAGCGCCCGCATATGAAAACGGTGTGAGGTATCGCCGCGATCGGTAGAACGAGAGCAAAAATTCTAGCCCTAGACTTCCTCTAACACAAAACATGCAACCTGTAGAATTTTTTAAACGTCGCCTATGGAGATTTTTGAGGGTAAAAGTTTGACGCCATTCCACGCGTGGGTGCAATTTTGAAGCGTAACATGTTGGGTATCAATTTACTCGGCGTAACCTTATTTTTCACAATATAAAAAAAAAATTGGACTAACTTTACGGTTGTCTTATTTTTTTTTTTATAAAAAAAGTGAATTTTTTCCCAAAAAAGTGCGCTTGTAAAACCGCTGCGCAAATACAGTGTGAAAAAAAGTATTGCAATGACCGCCATTTTATTCTCTATGGTGTTAGAAAAAAAACAATATATAATGTTTGGGGGTTCTAAAAAAACCTGTTTTAAACATGTAAAAACCTAAAATCCAAAAAGAGGCTAGTCCTTAAGTGGTTAAGATCAAAGATACAACTATGTTGGTGTCCCTTGTTAATTTTACATTGTATTTTTTTAAATGTAACTGCCTACTCCTAAAATTTAATTTGAAGTAAAACACATAGCCAAGTATTATTCTACACAATTTTTTTATTTTGCATTAAAAAAAAAGAAAACAAATAAAATTAGACATGCTATCTGCCAATAGAACTAAAATATAGAAAATATACCAAATCAAATCATTATTCAACTAAAAAAAATTATGTCAAAGCAATAACTCCAAGGCCAATAATAAATAACACGTTATCTCCTCCGATTCCGCAACATGGCTGGTTGTCGGACGGCCGCTCAGAAACTGAAAAGTGCGAAATGAAAAATGCGAATCAACACTCACCAAACTTCTACTAACACAAAATTATCAGAAGGAGCCCAAAGGGTGGCACTAAAGAGCTGAAAAACAACATAGTACGTCACTACTTTCGTAATTGTTGGCCAACAATTGTGCGGCCGTGTGTCTGCAAGTTTGGGCCAACAATCTGATCGTGTGTACGAGGCTTAAGAGGTGCATTAATCATGTAGTTTCATAGTGTAATTTGTTGCACTGGACACACAGTCTATAGTAGAGTAAATCTTCACATTCTGGAGGTCAGAAGCTTCTGTTTGAATTCAAACATGAGGCATGCAGCATGGCACTGCACAGGTTAATGCATGACCTCTGTCTCTTGTGTGAGAACTGACACTTCCTGTGAAGAAACTACATATCCTACAATCCCAGGATGCATTAATTAGATCTGACATAGCCACAAGCAGATGGGGCATTTGCAGAGAGATCACTATGCTGGAGGAGATGTGTTTTCATCACATTAGCACTCCCTATATAACCCAGAACAAGAAGATGCCTATCCTTAGATACAAGCTAGGTGAATGAATACATGGACATTGGGGAAATTAATCTGCCATGACACTACAAACTGCATGCAAGCCCATCACTGTATGTGCCTGCTGTACCATGTACTTGTATGAGAAAGTAGGAATTTAGCCTGCTCTCCTCCAATGATCAGACTTGTCCTGAACCCCCCCTGCACAGCCATTCACTGGGAAGCTCAGTGTGCTTCTGCTTCTCCTCCTCCAGCTCTTATGCAGTTGAGAACAGAGAGAATGTGATAATTTATTAAAAGGGAAAAGGTATTTATAATGTATTTTTGATATCTATACAAAAATGTTTTGCCTTTCCTTTCTATTTTAAACTGTATGGTGTGTTTTACAAGGTGATCGTTTACAATCACTTTAAATCAGTGGCTAAAACGTTACAATATTCTACTACACAACAACTTTAAACAACCTGTTCTGTACACTTATCTGAACTGTGCATGCCTACAAAACATGGCCAACACATGGGAGTATCAAATAATGTGACTGCACAGCAGAGGTATGTTCAGGGTGTGCCTGGAGATCATAGATTATAACTTTTCTTTTTGTGAAGGCTCAACAAGGATTTCATTTTTATTGTTTTTGTGTTAAAGCGGAGCTCCACCCTAAAGTGGAACTTCCGCTTATCGGATTCCTCCCCCCCTCCGGTGCCACAATTGGCACCTTTCAGGGGGGAGGGGGGGGGGTGCAGATACCTGTATAATACAGGTATCTGCACCCACTTCCGTGACGAATTATCCGGACTGCCCCGCCCCTATCCGGAGATGCCCCATTGTGTCTTGGGAAACACAGTTCCCAGGACACAGCGGGGACCAATAGAGACGCGCAGCGCGACTCGCGCATGCGCAGTAGGGAACCGGGCAGTGAAGACGTTGCGTCTTTACTTCCTGATTCCCTGACAGAGGATGGCGGCGGGGCAGCTGAGAGACAAGCGGTCGCATTCTGCCTACACCGCTGGAACCTGGAACAGGTAAGTGTCCATTTATTAAAAGTCAGCAGCTGCACTATTTGTAGCTGCTGACTTTTAATATTTTTGGTGCGGGTGCAGCTCCGCTTTAATATAAAATCGTCATTAGTACTCTGAAGTTGCAAAGGTCACTTGAGGTTGGGTTCCATGTATACGTTAGAACACGGATCAGTTGCATTCCTGGCCAGTCAGAGTCGAGACATTCTTTTTTCCGACACCCTGTTCAAGTGCCTCATATTAAGAAGAATACAAGCGAGTTTTGAACAGCGGTACACAATAACATTTTATGTGAAATTGGGTAAAAGTTAATCAAAAACTTTGGAAATGGTGAGGAAAGCGCAAGGAGAAGCTAGGTTATCATCTGCGCAAGTGTACCCATGACACATGGCCTTCAAGGAAGGAGGAGGAGGTGTTGAAGACAAACAACGATCAGGACCACCTCTTCGTCAAAAACTGAACTAAATATGGATGCCGTGAGGTCTGTTCTCAACCGTAACCAAAGGCTCACTATCAGAATTAAGAAGAAACGGGAATTACCAAGTCATTCAATTGTTCATGAAATCGCAACTTAGGATTTGAAGGGTCTGAAAGACACCATTTTGGTAGTGTGGATAACATCCAAAGACCCACTATGCAGGTTCTGAATGCCATCCCACAACTTCCAGGGATGCTATGAAGAATAGAGAAATCGCTGGGACCGTTGTGTTCACTTTACAAGGCGCATACTTTAAAGAAGACAATGTTCAATTGTAAAAGTTTTCAATAAAAGAATTTTTAAAATATAGTTCTCATTGCTTTTTCACACCTCGTACGTTAACCCTATTTGTTGACTCTCCCCAAGATAAGACATCTAAATGCAGGTCTGCAAAGGCATTTGGTGCACACAAAGTGGATTTATATCCTTTGTGGCTATTAAAGACAATATACTTGAAGTGCTAGCATCTATAGTTCAGCTTTAACATAAGTCTGTGAGCAAAAAAAAAAAAAGCATAACCAGAGCAAATGACAGCAAGTGCCATTTAGCACACTTTCTCTGAGCACAGGCTGTCATGGATCCGCCCCCTTGGGCAGTGTCATCACAAAGCCTGGTGTCAATGTATTACTACACTGAGCACTGCAGAAGTGAGGACCTCCCACCATGGAAGTAAATAGAAAGTTCCCACAACAGTGGACTGGTCAGAACAGCTTTGTGGTTTTGTTTCTGTGCAGGAGGGCTCAAAAAAAGTCTGAGGACTTTCCCCCCCTTAAATGTAAGCCATATACTTTCTCAAATACAGTTAGTTACTAGAGAGCAGGGCAGGCCTGGTGTGGCAATAGGGCACACGGGCATTTGCCGGGGCCACATCATGTCCTGGCTAAGGTGACAGAGAGCGAGCTCCAGAGGGTGAAAACAGCGACATAAAATATGTGATAATATTGCATATATCATGCACCTGGCTCTCATCCGCAAGCCACGTGAGCCTCTAGAGCAGGGGTCTCAAACTGGCGGCCCTCCAGCTGTTGCAAAACTACAAGTCCCATCATGCTTTTGCCTGGGGGAGTCATGCTTGTAAATGTCAGCCTTGCAATGCCTCATGGGACTTGTAGTTTTGCAACAGCTGGAGGGCCGCCAGTTTGAGACCCATGCTCTAGAGTAGTGGTTCTCAACTCCTGTCCTCAGGACCCACTAACAGGCCAGGTTTGCAAGATAACTGAAATCCATCACAGGTGATATAATTTGCTGCCCAGTGATTGCAGTATTCTAGTCTGCATCTCCCCAAGGTAATACTTAAAATCTGGCCTGTTAACGGGTCATGAGGACAGGAGTTGCGAACCACTGCTCTAGGGAGTGACACCGACCGAGCAGGACTCTGAGTCCTTCCTTCAGCCTCACCAAGAAACAGGATGCCAGCTGTAAAAACCTGGTGGAGGAAGACAGAAAATAGAATCTGTTACACGATGTGCATAGCCAGATTCTGTTTTCTACTTCCATTTTGGGTCTGGTGCGGGTCTCCAGGGAGAGACTGTGACATGGGAAGGAACCTACTCTGCTCGAGCAATCCTCCCTCTGCAGTGTGTCACCTCTCGCGGCGCTCAGTAGAGGATGCTGCCATTTAATAGAGGGATAGTAGGCCAGTAAACTAGGCAGGAGGAGAAATAAAAGATGTATCAGGGTACATACATTGCGTTGGATATGCAACGTGCTTAGGATACACGATGGACGTAGAGTGCAGTTATTTTGTCCTGTGATTTTAAATATATAAAAATATATGCCAAAAAAATGTATATATTTTGCTATTTGTTATTGTTTTGAATCGTTCATATAGATATAGCACTTTATATATTGTATTCCTTTCATTTTTTATCATAGAGTTACATAAGTCTTTAGTCAAACTGAATCCCACTTTGAAATTGTACGACTTCACTTGAAGCCACGCAATTTCAAAGTGGCATGTCAGTGTGACTTGGAAGACATCTGGGCGACTTCATGCACAGAAGTCTATGCAAGTCGAACCTGAACTTGCAAAGAGTAGTGCAGGAACTACTTTTAAAATCGGTGCGACTCCTATGGAGTCCGAGTTGCACCGATTTGACCGCTTCCATTGCGGACAATAGGGTGCGACTTGTCATGCAATTTGAAACTATCAAATCGCACGACAAGTCGCACCGGTGTGACCGGGGACTAAAAGACATTGAGAAACCGGTAGTTGTCATCAATTTGGTAAAAAAAAAAAATGCTGCTCAGTCTAAAATGCCCGGGCATATTTTTTGTCCCAGTCTGGGCCTGCTAGAGGGAGTATCTTCTAAACTAATAATCACAAAAAAGTAAAATTTTCTATAAAAACCCTTAATACTGTATCTACTCATAAGAAACATTGCAGCTTCCCATGAAACATCACATTTATTAACTCGCATTTAAAAGTTTCCATATCTGTAAAGAATTTGAGATCCCCGTCTTTTATCAAATTTTTATGTTATTGACATTTTTAGGCTACAAGAGGAAAGAACATTCTGGTTGATTTTTCTATATGTCCCCTGTACAGGAATTGGACTATACAGAGGCCCGATTTGTTCCTGGATTTATCAGTAAATGCTATCATACCTTCCACTTATTTAGTAACTTGTTTACTGTCACTTTAAGGAATTAAATGTCCCATTACGTAGAAAATGGCACGATGTCAAAGCAGAGTTGCTGTGCAAACTTGGAGTACCGGTTATGGGGATACCCAACAATTGGTTAGTCAGGATGACTGCCTGGCCCACCTGATAAAAAAATGTCTAAGAACTTGCTAGGTAACTTTTCAATCTTCATTCCTGGCAATCCAATAGTTACAGCTATGCACAATTTCATAACGTGAAACAACATTTTTGACTGCCTGTCACACGTAGCATGTTTACTACGCTAGATTTCCAAAGGTGTGTGGACATCTGAACTTCACACCTAAATGAGCTTGCTGGTCATCTCACTCCAAAACCATGGGCATTGATATGGTGTCATGCTGCCGCCCCCCTACCTTTCCCCTTTCTTTGTGGCTATAAAGGCTATTTTGGAAAGTGTTTCCACCATATTTTGAAGTGTCTATAGCAGGGGTCCTCAAACTTTTTAAACAGGGGGCCAGTTCACTGTCCCTCAGACTGTTGGGGGGCTAGACTCCTCGCCATCACAACAGAGCCCCCCCCTCGTCACAAATTCCTCTCCATCACAGAGCCCCCCCATCACAGATTCCTCTCCATCACAGATCCTCACAGAGCCCCCCCATCACAGATTCCTCTCCATCACAGAGCCCCCCCCCCACATCACAAAGTCCCCCCATCACAGATTTCTCTCCATCACAAGGCCCCTCTCCATCACAGAGCCCCCCCCCCCCCACGTCACAAAGTCCCCCATCACAGATTTCTCTCCATCACAAGGCCCCCCCCCAATATCACAAAGCCCCCCGATCACAGATTCCTCTCCATCACAGAGACCCCCTCCCCTCACAGAGCCCTCCATCACATCGCTATTACACACTTCTATAAGATCGTATCACTTGCACTCCCCCTCCCCTCTGCTACCTTATTCACCCAAGACAGGAAACATGACAGGTCCGGACAAAGGGCGGGACTTTTCATGTTAAGAAGCGAGTGATTGGTTACTAGACAGCGGGGCAGTCCCAGCAACCAATCACCCGCGGGCTGGGTAAATCACCCTGGCGGCCGTAGTTTGAGAACCCCTGGTCTATAGGAATTTGGTCCTATTCAAAAGAGCATTTGTGAGTTCATGATCGGATGTTGGATGAGAAAACCTGGATCTTAAATTAGCATTCCAATTCATCCCAAAAGGTGTTTAGTAAGAGAGTAGTTAGGGCTCTGGGCTCTGACCACTTGTGTTCCTCCACTCCAAACTTCTTGAAACATATATTAATAGAGCTGGTTTAAAGTGCCCATATACTAGTAGAATCTTGTTCATAATTCATATATTTTTTTAAATGCTCATTCGATTTTCTAACCATTAGTGGCAGGGCTGTCTTTAATATGGATTGGACCCTGGGCAAACATTTTCTACCCCCCCCCCCCTGCACTTTTGCTCTCCACCCCAACATCCCAAAAAAACAAACACACACAGACTTATTTACCACAAACTCCTTAGCTTGATCTGTAACAGAACTTTCAGTAATAAAGTGAAAAGCAACATTATGTTTCATGTGTAAAACAAATAACTATGTGGTCTAGTAACACAAAAAATAAATATTAATAAATAAAACAAATAACAACACATAGCAATTAACCACTTTCCGACCGTGCTATAGCTATAAGCAGCCCTCAAAATTTCCACTCGCCTACTCGCATTTTGCGAGTGGAAAATGAGGGCTTGTGAGCTGGGCTGCCTGCCTGGGAGAGGGGGGGGGGGGGGGGGGGCGGGGATTACCGTCGGCGGGTTGATCGGGAGCTGTTACGGGATAGCACGCTGTTACCAGCGCTTACATTATACTTGTCTCCGTTGCAGCCACACTGTGCCCACCATTGCAGCCATACTGTGCCCACCATTGCAGCCCCACTGTGCCCACCATTGCAGCCCCACTGTACCCACCATTGCAGCCCCACTGTACCCCTTTGCAGCCATAGTGTGCCCTTTGCAGCCATAGTGTGCCCCTTTGCAGCCTTACCGTGACCATTTCAGCCTCGCCTGGGCAGGGGATGCACGGCTGGAGGAAGAGGAGAGTCGTGGGAATCGAGATGGCACGCTGTTACCTGCGCTTACATTATACTTGTCTTCGCTCTGCTCGACACAGCCCGCCCCCTCCTGACCCTTGCCAGTGATAGACAGAACGCCGGTCCGATGCTGCAATGCGTTCTGTCTATCACTGGCACGGGTCAGGAGGGGGCGGGGCTGTGTCGAGCAGAGCGAAGACAAGTATAATGTAAGCGCCGGTAACAGCGTGCCATCTCGATTCCCGCGACTCTCCTCTTCCTCCAGTCGTGCATTCCCCTGCCCAGGCGAGGCTAAAATGGTCACAGTATGGCTGCAAAGGGCACACTATGGCTGCAAAGGGGCACAGTGGGGCTGCAATGGTGGGTACAGTGTGGCTGCAATGGTGGGTACAGTGTGGCTGCAATGGTGGGCACAGTGTGGCTGCAATGGTGGGCACAGTGTGGCTGCAATGGTGGGCACAGTGTGGCTGCAATGGTGGGCACAGTGTGGCTGCAATGGTGGGCACAGTGTGGCTGCAATGGTGGGCACAGTGTGGCTGCAATGGTGGGCACAGGTGAGGCTGCATTGATAAATTAGTTTTTTTAATATTTATAATATTTTTGCATAAAACATTTAAGCGTCATTTCATGAGAATTCATGAGGGCGTGTCTAGGGGCGGGGCAGGGTAGGGATTGAGTGGGGCACTGGTGACGAGTAACATTTGAGGCCTGGCTAGTAGCTCAGGACTTTAAATTTTGAGCCCTGGCTAGAAGTAATTTGTATGGAATTTGTTAATGACAAGAAAAGCAGTAAAATAGATCACATGCAGCCAGCAACAATGGACCACCAGCAACAAAATACCCACCTCCCTCCAGCAATAAAAGATCCCCAGCAGCAGTAACAGATCCCCATTCCCCATGAATAAGCTCCAGGGGGCAGAGCGAAACGTGTTGAGAGTGTGGCCTGGCAAGAGCCAAGGCTGAGGTTGCCACTGTCATTACCAATACAGGACTACGTGGATGAACGGCACTAGAGATTCCTTCCTCTTTTTCCAGCAGTAACAGATCTCCCTTTAGCCAGCACCAAAAGATGCTCCAGCAGTCAGCAAGACTAGATGCCCCTGGCAACAATGAACCACCCGCAACAAAATACCCCCACCCCCAGCAATAATAGACCCCCCCAGCAGCAACAGCAGATCTCCCTGCAGCCAGCAATAATAGACCCCACCCCCAGCAACAATAGAGCCTCCATCAGCAACGACAGACCTCCCCAATAACAATAGATCTTCTCCATTAACAATTGATCCCAGAGCAGCTAACATCAATAGACCCCGGACTTCTTTCCATTAAACACATTTAATAATGGAGGTGCCGAAACTGCGTTCCCCGCATACCTGCTGAAAAAAAGCCAGGTATACATAGCATAGGACTATCAGTGGTGAGGGAACTGGCTGGATCTTGTACTTCCCCCATTGCTTAACTCACCTATCGCCAACTTTTCATGTACTTCTAAGAAACTGCCAAAACAAAAAGGTAACAGAAAAGATAACTGATCAGATAAATATCACACATGCAAAAAGAAAATGTGACAAGTGCAGCAGCCACACAAGTGGCTGCATATGATGGGCACAAGTGGCTGCATTTGATGGGCACAAGTGGCTGCATTTGATGGGCACAAGTGGCTGCATTTGATGGGCACAGTGAGGCTACAATTGATGGGGGGTTCAGTATTTTCTGTTTGTTTGCGCTCCCCCCAAAATTTTGAGCACCAGCTGCCACTGGCAGCAAGACATTGCAACCAATCAGGTACATGCAAATGCAAGTTCCAATCCAGCAAGTTCCATTGAGATCAGGTGACAATATAATGTCTATGGGTACTATTTGATTCCTTACCCGGGTGTCTGGGATGAAAGCTCATTAGCTAGATTGATAATGATTATACAGAGACCATTGTTCCCTGTGAGTAACTTCACAACAAACATGTATGTATGCTTTGCCTATAATCTCAAATCTTTAAACATTGTAGCAAAGAGATGTGCGTTTCGCTCATCGGTGGCGACCTTTTCGCGGTCACATGCCACACCGCAGTTTCTCCTTCCAATAAGCAAAGACCTGTAGGAACATTTTTAAATAAACTGGAGCAAAGTCATCAAACATATAGCAGTTGCCCAACCTACAATCAGATTCACCATTCGAATACCGCAGGAAATGGTCTGGTTTCTATTCGTAGCATGGCTACAAATTTACGGGTGGAGCTCAATGTTCTCTACAACAAATCCAACAAAACAGAGTTCTTTGAATAGATACATGAGGATTCTTTCTAATCTTATCTAAAATGTAATTGTAATCCGGTCTGCTGTTTTTAGAGCATGGGCAAAATTGTATTATTGGGAGATAGAAGAGCAGAGCGCTTGTTCAGAGAAAACAATTTCATAAATAAAAATGAAACGTTAAAAAAAAAAAAGGTAAAAGCAAGGTTTCACAGCAGTTTCTACAGGTAATTGGTTCTAGTTTTCTTTGCTCCAGATTCTGTAAATTGGAACCATGGTAACAGATTAAGGTGTGCCTGGCATCAGCCAAAAGTGGAACCCAAACCTATTGCATTGACAAGAGACAAAAACACGCTTTAGCTGCTGTCTGTGTCCCCATTGGGGTAGATTTTCTCACTTCCTGTCTTAGTGATAGACAGAAAGGGTATATCTTGCTGCTGGATAGCAGCAAAACAAAAGAAAAAAAAAAAAACTTTACTTTTAAACTGGGAAGTGTCACAACCTCTGTCAGGCTTTTACTCCCTAGAGTTTGCTCAAAGAGGCTTAATAAATACCCCAAATTCTGCACACAAGCCTCCGAAGTTAAGGTGAACACTATAAAAGGTGTAATCAATAAAATGACTGGTGTGTTCTGGCTGGGGGACAGTCCCACTGTCAGAAAACAATAGCTCACTGGGGAGATCGCTGTACTAACATTCCATAGTTTGTACAGAGAGCTCCGCACTTTTTTTTTTATTCAGTCCGCTGGGTTCCACGATAAAAAAATAAAAAAATACCTGTGTGTACCAGGCTTTACAGTCAGTTCACACCACAATTTTTGCATGTGTTTTTTTTCCACTTTTTCTGCATTCTGGTGAGTTTTTCCCTTCATCTCAATTCTAGTGCAGTTTCTGATGCATTCCAGATGTGTTTCATACAGAAAAAAATGTAACATGTTCTACTTTTGTTTATTGCACTGGGATGCCCTGCAATGATGTGAACTATGGTCATTGTAATACATGGAAAACACTGTGCATGCATTTGTGATTCAGATTATCAAACACATCTGGTGTGAACCAGCACTTAAATGTCCATGTCCAGCCAATATTCTTAGGCTTGCTTCACACTACTGCGATTCGATTTTGCGGCGATTTTCAGTTTATGTAGTGTGACTTTGATGTGACTTCACTGCTTTTTTGCATATTATATGGGGCCAAGTCGCACCGTAAACTGCATCAATGTAGCACAGTAACCTTTTCCCAAATCGAACCGTACCGAGTCCCATTGATGAGAAGGGGCATCATTGAATATATGACTTCCCTCAAGTCGCATCAGAACTCTCATTAGTGTGAACTAGAACTTAATTAAATCGTTGCACCTCACTCTTTTATCCAGGAGTCCTCCTTTGTGGTTCGGCACTGGTCCTCTTTTAGGCTGAATGATGCCCAGTGTCATTTAACCCACCCCAAGTAATTTTTATTATTATTATTATACAGGATTTATATAGCGCCAACAGTTTGCGCAGCACTTTACAACATGAGGGCAGACAGTACAGTTACAATACAATTTAATACAGAACTAATCAGAGGGCCCTGTAATCCCAGGGAATTAAGACAGCTCGTCCTGGGGGAGTGTCATAAAGCCAACCTAAGCTCACAGGAGAATGCTGGCGAGAACTGCGATGATGTCACTATGTGACCCCATTCTCTGCATCATAATAGACTGCTCACTATCAAAGCTGGAATACAAGGGCCCAGGAACTTCACACCATTGGGGACTGGGCCGGAAGAGGCAGCCAGCTGAAGAGAAACAAAATGGCAGCAAGTAACAAAGAGATGAACATCAGATCACTGCAGGACAACGCTGAATGCGAGTGAGTGTGCAGTTTAAAGCGAAAGCAAAGGCTTTTTTTTGGCTAAAATAAAATTAGAAAAAAAGCAAAAAAGTGTTATACTTACCAGGTCTCTTTCCTCTTCTGGCAGTCCCCCTGCTGGATCCTATCTGCTCTACCTTCCTCTAAGTGCCGCCCAAGGGCGGTGCTAGGTGGGCGCCCGTGCAGATGCACTCCTGAGCCGAGCTGTATGCATCCATAGACACACAGGTAAGACACGCCCCCACTCCCTTCTCACAGTTTGACTGACAGCAGTAGGAACCTATATAGCTCCACTGCCTTCAGTGTCCCCTGTGAGACCAGGAAGTTATGGGAGCAGGGCTCCTGTCCAGACAGCACTGGAGTGGTGAGAGGAGTCAGGTAAGTGTTTAGGTATGGATTGGGGGATGGAGGAGAAGTAGAGGGAAGGTTTTTACCTTAATGTAGAGAATGCATTAAGATAAAACAAAAAACACTTAGATTTTAGAACCACTTTAACTCAGCATAACAGCCAAATAGAATGAGTGGTGAAGATAATTGCTGGTTCCCCTGTCAGTGCTGTCTGTGTTGATGGGGAATTTGTGGAAATTTCTTTCCTGCAACCCGTGGTTGCAGAAAAGAAATTTGCACCATGTATGGCCAGCCTTAAATTCTGCTTTAAGCTTATAAGTCATCAATCCAAGCAGTGGTCTAAGGCCTGGTTCACACCTATGCAGGTTGCAGTTTGCATATTGCAGGGGCATTTTTCAATACATGCTTTTCATCCATTGAAGTCTATAAAACCAAAAACCATAAAACTACATCCATAGGAAACCATGTTAAATGGACTGTGGTGTGTTTCTGCAAAACTAAAAACACACTAAAAAATGCATAGGTGTGAACCAGGCCTCAATGCAGCTGTCCACTGACCCAGAGCTAGAGCTGTGCAATCAACAGAGAGCGGGAGCTTGTCAGACCGAAGCGGAGAGACCACTGCTTCCACATAATTACTTGCAGTCCCTAATGCAGAATGCTGCCTGTGGGAGAGCCCACACTACACACAGTAGTCCCCTTTGTAGAATGCTACCAATGGGAGAAAGAAGTCAGTGCTGGCAATGTGTTGAAAAAAATATTACAGCAATGATATAAAAGATCCTCATCTCTCTCCCATCAAACTGGAATGTAACCATACAAACAGATGATCAGTCTTGTGCTAACCATGTGCCTGGACTTTTGACATTCCTCCCAAATACACAATGTCTAAAGGGCACTTTCTAGACTTTCACATACAAGGCACAATATTGTATTCTTCATCCTTTACTCCAATTCTCAAAGAACAAAAATAGGGAATTTTAGAGAAAATGGAGAAAAAAGGTTTTTCATAGATTCTGCACCCGTTTGTGAGAAGGGACTTTTTCCGCCATTGTGAGTTTAGTACGCAGGTTTTAACTATTTTTTTTAAAAATGGGAAGAGGCAATGGATTTTTATCTTATTAGAAGTTATTTTTTTAATCATTCATTACCCAACTGATAAAAAAAAACATACCTACTATGCAAAATAAAAAAACTGTACAGTATCTCACAAATTACAGGTTTATCCACTTGACTAGTCCATGATCAGTAGATCAGTAGATAGCAGATTCCACTAAACCTCCTTGTATCATGGGATCTTATTTTCTGGCTCAAACCTGCTCCGATATGATGCACTGATGAAGAAGATTGGATGAATGTAGGAACCAAAGTTTGAAGTAGAACTAAAGGTGGCCCTACATGGATCCAAATTCAGCTGGTTCAGCAGAAACCGTACAACATTCAATCCATGTATGAGCAGGGAGGTTGTACAGATGTTCCTCTACCAATCCACTTCTGTACAACCGCCTTCTCGGATATTCCCCACTCAATCAGCACTGCAGGTTATAGCCTTCAACACTGATTGCTGTATTCTGTCTCCCCGCTGTCAGAACACAATAGCTCAGTGGGAAGAATTCTTACATCCATTTCGATGTGCAAATGGGGGAATCCAGTCAACTTTTTTTTCCATTCAACCCATTGTTTGAATGAAAAAAAACAGACTCATCTATGGGCTGCTTACAGTGATATTACAGGCTTGTTGTTTTTGTTAAAAAAAAAATGGCACTCCAGGCCCCTCCCTCCTGCCAAGTGCCACCACAGCAAGCAGCTTGCTATAGGGGCACCCAAGCCGAGCCGAAGCTCCTTGTGTCCATTTACACACAAAGCCACAGCTCAGCACGTCCCCTCTCGCTCCTCTTTGGCTCACTTGCTGTGTTTGACAGCCAATGGAGGAGTGAGAGTCCCCGGAAAGCCGAGGCTGTCGTGCACGTTGCTGGATCTCGATGGGGCTCGGGTAAGTATTAGGGGGGGCTGTTGCACAGAGGTTTTTTTACCTTCCTGCATATAATATAGAGGGTAAAAAACCTTAAGGGCTCGTGTACACTGCAGCTCAAAGAAGCGGCTTTTAACCTTTTTTTGATCTCTCAGTTTTTCTGCCTGGAAACTCCCCTCCATGTTAGCCAATGTGTCCATGCACACTTTGGCTTTTTCAGGAGTTTCTAGGCATAAGCTCTTACAAGCAAGAAAAAAAAAAAGAATCTCACCAAACTTGCGTTTCTGATTTACTACAGGTAAAGGAGCAGGGGGATTTATTCTGGTCTGTTCTTTGGTGGTAGGTTTTGGTAGTATTACGCATTGCAGCAAGAAAGCTACAGCTAAATTTGTTAAAAAAAAATTTTTTTATACTTACTTGGCATGATTTTAAAAAATAAATTTATTCATTAAAAGCAAACTGTTGGCACTATACAAGTCCAGTATAATAATAATTATAATAAGAAGAATTTAATTTATGCCATACATCAAAAAATTGGAAAATTAATTGGGGTCACAATGTAATAAAAACACTATTGATAAGATTATGAAATTAACACATAGTTCTGCCTTAGATATGATGGTTGAGATGAATTATAAGTGTCTGGCAAGGTGGTACGCGACACCAGATAAAATAAGTAAATTTCAACCGGGGAAATCCTCGGAATGCTGGAGAGGGTGTAAGGCAGTAGGAACAATGGCCCACTTGTGGTGGGATTGCCCTATTATCAAAAAATATTGGAAGGAGGTTTTACAACTAATAAAGGAAATTACCAACAAAGAAATACCGGAAGAGCCCTGGATATGCTTGTTCCATGGAACGGATGGTTCTGTTAAACAATATAAAGCATCTGTAACTCCCATTCTGATTAACCACTTGCCTACCAGGCACGAACACCCCCTTTCCTGCCCAAGCCATTTTTCAGCTTTCAGCGCTGTCGCATTTTAAATGACAATTGCGCAGTCATGCAACGCTGTACCCAAATAACATTTTTATAATTTTTTCCCCATAAATAGAGCTTTCTTTTGGTGGTATTTGATCACCTCTGCAGTTTGTATTTCTTGCGCTATAAACAAAAGAAGAGGGACAAGTTTGAAAAAACACAATATTTTTTACTTTTTGCTATAATAAATATCCAATTTTAATGTATTTTTTTTTTTTAAAAATCCTCAGTTTAGGCCGATACGTATTCTTCTACATATTTTTGGTAAAAAAAAAAAAAAAAAAAAAACGCAATAAGCGTATATTGATTGGTTTGCGCAAACGTTATAGCGTCTACAAAATAGGGGATAGGTTTATAGCATTTTTATTTTTTTTTTTTTTTTACTAGTAATGGCGGCGATCTGTGATTTTTATCGTGACTGTGATACTGCGTCGGACATATAGGACACTTTTGACACATTTTTGGGACCATTCACATTTATACAGCGATCCGCGCTATAAAAATGCATTGATTACTGTATAAATGTGACTGGCAGGGAAGGGGTTAACACTAGGGGGTGATCAAGGGGTTAATATGTTCCCTATGGGAGTGATTCTAACTGTGGGGGGAGGGGACTGACTGGGGGAAGTGACCGGTCGGTGTCCCTATGTACAAGGGTCACACCATCGGTCTCCTGTCCTCTGACAGCATGTGGAGCTGTGTGTTTACACACATAGATCCACGTCCTGCTCAGTTACTGGGCAATCGCGGGTGCCTGGCAGACATCGCGGGCACGTTCAATGGGTTCCCAGCGGCGAGCCCCCTAGTGGCCGCAAAGGAAATCACATCATATGATGGCGGCCCGGAACAAGAGATGCTCCTTGCCGCCGTCATATGACAGTGGGCGGGCAGGAAGAGGTTAATGTAGCGAAAAGTCTTATACTGTGACAGGAAAAATGTCAGGAAGTTGACAGCCCTAAAATTCGGGACTGGATACTTGGTATAAATTAAATATAGGTGGGACAAAGAAGAAGATGGAGTAGACCAAAAGTATAAATGGGAAAGTTGGAAAGTGTTTAAAAAGACGTAGAAATACGTTGAGGTAGTAAGTCAATAACAGAAGGGGGTAATGATCGAAATGGGTGATAATAACAGTTGATGTAATTGTCTCCGAAGTTTGAGGCAGAGCGTCGTTTGGGATAAGAAAAATGTTGTAAAAAATTTATGATGCAAGAAAAAAAAAAAGTTTTTGTATGATGACATTTTTATAGAAGAATAAAAAAAAAAAAGAATATATATATGTATGTATGTATGTATGTATGTATGTATGTATGTACAGTGGTGTGAAAAAGTGTTTGCCCCCTTCCTCATTTCCTGTTCCTTTGCATGTTTGTCACACTTAAGTGTTTTGGAACATCAAACCAATTTAAACAATAGTCAAGGACAACACAAGTAAACACAAAATGCAATTTGTAAATGAAGGTGTTTATTATTTAAGGTGAAAAAAAATCCAAACCATCATGGCCCTGTGTGAAAAAGTGATTGCCCCCTAAACCTAATAACTGGTTGGGCCACCCTTAGCAGCAACAACTGCAACCAAGCGTTTGCGATAACGTGCAATGAGGCTTTTACAGCGTCCTGGAGGAATTTTGGCCCACTCATCTTTGCAGAATTGTCCTAATTCAGTTACATTAGAGGGTTTTCGAGCATGAACGGCCTTTTTAAGGTCATACCACAACATCTCAATAGGATTCAGGTCAGGACTTTGGCTAGGCCACTCCAAAGTCTTCATTTTGTTTTTCTTCAGCCATTCGGTGGTGGACTTGCTGGTGTGTTTAGGATCATTGTCCTGCTGCAGAACCCAAGTTCGTTTCAGCTTGAGTACACGAACAGATGGTCGGACATTCTCCTTCAGGATCTCTTGGTAGACAGCAGAATTCATAGTTCCTTTTATCACGGCAAGTCTTCCAGGTCCTGAAGCAGCAAAACAGCCCCAGACCATCACACTACCACCACCATATTTTATTGTTGGTATAATGTTCTTTTTCTGAAATGCAGTGTTCCTTCTACGCCAGATATACTTGGACACACACCTTCCAAAGAGTTCCACTTTTGTCTCATCGGTCCACAGAATGTTGTCCCAAAAGTCTTGGGGATCATCAAGATGTGTTGTGGAGAAATTGAGACGAGCTTTGATGTTCTTTTTGCTCAGCAGTGGTTTTCTCCTTGGAACTCTGCCATGCAGGCCATTTTTGCCCAGTCTTTTCCTGATGGTGGAGGCATGAACGCTGACCTTAACTGAGGCAAGTGAGGCCTGCAGTTCCTTGGACGTTGTTGTGGGGTCTTTTGTGACCTCTTGGATGAGTCGTCGCTGCGCTCTTGGGGTAATTTTGGGCGGCCGGCCACTCCTGGGAAGGTTCACCACTGTTCCATGTCTTTGCCATTTGTGGATAATGTCTCTCACTGTGGTTCGCTGGATTCCCAAAGCTTTGGAAATGGCTTTATAACCCTTTCCAGACTGATAGATCTCAATTACTTTCTTTCTCAATTGTTCCTGAATTTCTTTGGGTCTCGGCATGATGTGTAGCTTTTAAGGATCTTCTGGTGGACCTTACTGTGTCAAGCAGCTCCTATTTAAGTGATGCCTTGATTGTGAACAGGTGTGGCAATAATCAGGCCTGGGTGTGGCTAGAGAAATTGAACTCAGGTGTGGACAACCACAGTCATAGTATGTTTTAACAAGGGGGCAATCACTTTTTCACACAGGGCCATGATGGTTTGGATTTTTTTTCACCTTTAATAATAAACACCTTCATTTACAAATTGCATTTTGTGTTTACTTGTGTTGTCCTTGACTATTGTTTAAATTGGTTTGATGTTCCGAAACACTTAAGTGTGACAAACATGCAAAGGAACAGGAAATGAGGAAGGGGGCAAACACTTTTTCACACCACTGTATGTATGTATGTATATATATATATATATATATATATATATATATATATATATATATATATACACACACACACACATACATACATACACACACATACACACACACATATTTTTTTATTTCTATAGTTCCATTTTAACAGCATACCTGTGTCGGTCAGTGACTCAAAATCTACTGAAGCCTAGGATAATCATTACAGCAAATCAACTAGCATTTTTTTTTCTTTAAGATGGGGGTCCGTGTGTACAAAAGCCCCTTTTTGGTCTTTGCAAGACATAATTTTATTGCAGAACTATGAGCAGGGAAAGAAGTCATCAGACATTAAGTTACTAGCGTTCAGCACAATTGCTAAAAGAAGTGTATTTTGTCACTTAGGTACCTATATATAAAGCTACTCCAGCACAAGATGTGAAAATAACTGCTAAAACAGTGTTCGCGCGCCGTGTATTTATGAGCTTGTGACAGACACTTTAGGATTAGAAGCCTGTGGAGAAATGATTCACAGGGAAGTGGATTGTATAGCGCTGAATATAATTCTTCATCTTGTGATTTGTGTACAACGAACACAGCCAAAGCACCGGTAAGGCTGTGCATTCACCAACAGGGTAAAAGTTAAAGTAGGACTCTAGGCAAAAAAAAATATTTTCATTTTGGAAATGGTAAGGGAGGGTATTAACCCATCAGATTTTTTTTTCCCCCCATCGTTGTCCCATTGCAGAGATTTCCCTCACTTCCTGTCCCAAAAACAAACAGGAAGTTAGAGGAAATCCAGGAAAATGATAGGGAATTCCTTGGGAACCCCCAGGACACCATAACTAGAGCCCCCATTGGGAGATTTCCTCTCTATTCCTTTATAAACAACACAAAATTGGGAATTTTCTTTTACTTTCACAGATAATGGTATACAGGACAAATGGAGAGGGAGAATCTCCATAACCGGGGCACGGCCAGCAATAAAAACTGACATATGTTCTAATCACCCTCCCCTCTATCCAAAACAAAAAAAAAAAAAGTTTTGACTTTAGTTATACTTTAAAGATTAACCAAAAGCAGAGGTAGACAGATACTAGACAGAAGGGTTGCACCGATACCACTTTTATTAAAGTGTACAAATACCAATACTTTTTTTTTTTTGGGGGGGGGGCAAGCAAAAGACCCCTGAATATGCAGTATGCTGCAGCTGGGGCACTGATGAGGCGTGGATTAGCTGTTTTTTTGTTGGGGGGGGGGGCTTTGGTGATAGATCGGGGGTCTAAACAGACCCCTGACATCTCCCCTTTGAGACAGAGAAAGGGACTAACAAACTGACTTTTCATTTTACAGGTATAAAAACGGATGCCAGCATGGCGGTACTACATGCAGTAGTAAGAGGCAACTGTGTCCTATTACTGAACACAGCTGATTGGCATTCTCAATTCCTTGGATATCTTTTTATATCCCTTTCCTGTTTTATACAGTTCAACTACCTTTTCCCGCAGATCCTTTGACTATTCTTTTGCTTTCCCCATGACTCAGAATCCAGAAACGTCAGTGCAGCACTGGATTAAAGATGCAAGGGTCTGTCAGGAGTCCAGAAACTCATTGACCTTTTATACACACACACTAATTACAAGCAAACAGATCACAGGTGAGGATGGTTACCTTTAATAGCCATTCAAACCCCTTTGTGCCAACTTGTGTGCATGTTATCAGGCCAAAATCACCAGGGTATGTAAACTTTGGATCAGGGTCATTTGGGTAGTTTGTAATAATTATATATATATATATATATATATATATATATATATATACACACACACACACACTTAAAATGTCCCGGTTTGACTTGAACGCCCCTTGTATAATGTATATCAGGTCAAAACAAAAACAGTGCAACTCTGCAATACATGCATGTTTCCCTGTGTTTTGTCTCTTAAAAAACATTGCACCTGTTAACTGGCAGAAATCCAGTGAGCTCTTATAAGAGAAGTGCCCCGCTCTATACAGAGAGCTGACCAGTCACAGTCCTCTGATCGCTCAGTTCTTGGGTCCGCTCTGAACACAGGAGTGACAGCTGTCAGTCATTGGCTCTGTATTTTGCCCCTCGTGCACTCACTGAAGCACCTGGCTGTGGACGGGGCGGGAGCGACTGGCTTAGACTCTCAGTGGTGTACTAAGAGGCTGAGCCGGTTGCCAGTCGTATGGACATTATTGTCAGAATCCCTGTAGAGCCTGGACGGGCTCTGAGACATCAGCTGTCAGTGGACTTTAGCCCACTGTCGGCTGAATCTGAGTCTACCCAGTGCATCACCAAGTTACCCACAGGAGACGCTTAGCCAAAAGAGCTTTGGCCATACCTCTTTAACTTCCTGTAGTGCGCAGACAACATTGACTCCACCCCCCCACCCCCAATGGTAAGATAAGAAAAAAGAAAAAAACATAAGTGCTGTGTGTTAATGCATATGTGTTATTTAACCCCCTTGTCTACCAACGTATGTATAATTGTCATGGTAGACAGGGGATTAGATCAAGCTCAGTGAAGAGCTTTCCAATAAGTCCTCTAGAGCCACTTAATTACTTTTACGGGGCTCTCAACCCGCAGTGGTTCCTGGGCTCTCCTTTTTCACTAGGAAGCCCCAGGTCACAAAAAACACCTTCCCAGGTAAAACATCAGTTCCCCGATCCCCTACAACTAAGGACCCCAGAGACTAAATGCATTACATCATTCCTTAACTAATGTAGCCGAGGATGCAGCTATTCCAGCTTAATCTATGCTGGAACAGTTGCAATGGAGGGCAGGGGAGACATTGGGGGTCTAATAGAGCCCAGTCTGTCCTGAAAAAAAGTGGCATACACCACAAGGAAGCAGATAGGTTTGAATGGGCCTTTATCTTTCTGCGATGGCTTTATAGGGGAAACCTAATTTGTACTGGGGCGCGTGCAAAACCAGTCTCAGATTTTTGAAGGGGAGGGAATGTGGTCTTTTGCTGAAAGGGTAATGTGAGAGGAGAGTACTGCTTGTGGGTGGTGGCGGTGGGGGATTTTGCACTCTCCTTGCCCCTACACTGCGTTGCACGCCCCTGACTCCTGCACTCTTTTTGTTTTGTACTCCTGATTCTTACTATGCATCACACACTGCTGTCCCCTGCATTCTGTGCATAACACTCCTGCCCCCTGCATTCTGTATTCCTGGATCCTGCTCTATGTCATGTATTCCAAAACCCTGGACCCCTGCAGTCAGTGGTATGTATCCCGACACTGTCTGTAGCACTCTCCAACCCCTGTGCTCTGCCGTACACACTCCTGTACTATATACACAATACTGTATATTATACTTCTCAACAAAGTGTTCTATGTCTCAACAGTTGCTGGTTGATATGCAGTCCCTGACTGACTATTTAAATGAAGTTCTTCTTTAAGGTAGACTCAGAAAAAGCAATCAAAGCATATTTTATAGATACAAGGAATCCCAGGTTCTGTTTAACCACGCCTTTTAATACCCTCCCACTATTAAGTTTGGCAATACCTACATTTTGCCACGGCACGCAGCAAGTCACTTCCTCCCTCAAGTGTCCCTCATTCTGAATTTCAAAAGTTGGGAGGTATGAGAATGTAAAGATGTGACTAGACCCTTAACCCCTTGGCACCGGCCGCATGCAAATATGCAGCCTATTGGTGGGTGGGTCTTGGCGTCGAGCAGCCGCATATTTGCATGAATTAGTGTAAATACAGCTGTGCCGAGAGCGTACACCCTGCGCACTCCCGGCACAGTTACGGCGGCTAAGCTTTTTGATCATGTGACCGTTCCGACACCCAAACACGGCAGTCACATGATCAAAAACCTCGCCTCCCGGCATCCTGAACCCCTTAAAGCACCAGCAGGTACCAGCACCAAGAGGTTAAGATTAACATTAATTGATAGGATGATTTACAGTGCCTTTAAAAAGTATTCATACCCCTTGATATTTTCCACATTTTTTCATGTAACAACCAAAAACATAAATGTATTTTTATTGGGATTTTGTGTGATAGACCAACACAAAGCGGCACATAATTGTGAAGTGGACAGAAAATGATAAATGGTTTTCAACATTTTTTACAAATAAATGTGTGAAAAGAGTGGTGTGCATTTGTATTCAACCCCCCTGAGTCAATACTTTGTAGAACCACATTTCGCTGCAATTACAGCTGCAAGTTGTTTTGGGGATGTCTCTACCAGTTTTGCACATCTAGAGAGTGACATTTTTGCCCATTCTCTTTGCAAAATAGCTCAAACTCTGTCAGATTGGATGGAGAGCATCTGTGAACAGCAATTTTCAAGTCTTGCCACAAATTCTCAATTGGATTTAGGTCTGAACTTTGACTGGGCCATTCTAACGCATAAATATTCTTTGATCTAAACCATTCCATTGTAGCTCTGGCTGTATGTTTAGGGTCGTTGTCCTGCTGGAAGGTGAATTTCCACCCCAGTCTCAAGTCTTTTGCAGACTAACAGGCTTTCTTCTAAGATTGCCTTGTATTTGGCTTCATCCATCTTCCTATCAACTCTGACCAGCTTTCCTGTCCCTTCTGAAGCAAAACAGCCCCTGCAACATGATGCTGCCACCACCATGTTTCACGGTGGAGATGGTGTGTTTAGGGTTATGTGGAGTGTTAGTTTTCCGCTAAACATAGCATTCTGCTTTTAGGCCAAAAAGTTACATTTTGGTCTCATCTGACCAGAGCACCTTCTTCCACATGGCCTCTCTCAGACTGCAAATGGGGCTTCTTATGGATTTCTTTCAACAATGGCTTTCTTCTTGCTACTCTTTCATAAAAGGCCAGATTTGTGGAGTGCACGACTAATAGTTTTCCTGTGGACAGATTCTTCCACCTGAGCTGTGGATCTCTGCAGCTCCTCCAGAGTTACCATGGGCCTCTTGGCTGCTTCTCTGATTAATGCTCTCTGTCAGAGAAATATCGCGCTTCAGCGCCGGTTCCCTAGAGCACGCATGCGCGGGGCAGAGCGGTCCAGCAGCGCACACAGGTACGCGGGACGGCGGGTGCGCATGCGCAGGTTCACGGCGCTCGGGTATGTGTCCTGGCTCATCCAACACGGCGCACGTCTATGCGCGGCTCTGTCAGAAAGCGGGTGCGCATGCACACTCGCCCAGTTACCCCACCTGACCACTTACCTGGCCTATAAAAGGCCTTCTCCTTCCCTTCAGAAATTGCTGGTTTGTTGTCTCTACTTCCTGAGTACCTGGCTCCTGTATCTTGTTCCTTGTACCTGCCTGATTACCTGTGCTTGACCCGGACCTCTTCTGACCACCTCTGCTTCTCTCCAGTGTTTGACCCCTTGGCTTGCCTCTTGGATATTCTCCTGCCTGCTCATCTGTGTTTGACCCCTTGGCTTGCCTCTTGGATACTCTCTTGCCTGCTTACCTGTCTTTGACCCTCGGCTTGCTTCCTGGACATTCTCTGCTACTTATCAGTGTTTGACCCCCCTGGCTTGCCTTGCTGCCCTCTGCTACTTATCAGTGTTTGACCCCCTGGCTTGCCACCTGGATATCCTTCTGCCTGCTTACCTGTGTTTGACCCTCGCCCTGGCTTCCTGGACTTCCTACTACTTGGTTCATCCACTTATGCACCTACGGACTATATTTCAGTGTGTAACCTGGTCCCTCTACAGCCTCTGCCTTGTGTTGGTCCTGCCAGGTGTCTACTTCCAGTGCAGCTTCATCTCCACACGGTCAACAGCCTTACTGTACACCACCTGCAACCCACCTGCTGGCAACCCGTGCATCTTTGTGCCCGGTGCCTTCTGTACCCATCCCAGGGGCATCGTGCACCTAGTCGCAAGGGGAGCAGCTCTCAGCATCTCGGCCCGG
This sequence comes from Lithobates sylvaticus, assembly GCA_028564925.1. Taxonomy (NCBI): domain Eukaryota; kingdom Metazoa; phylum Chordata; class Amphibia; order Anura; family Ranidae; genus Lithobates; species Lithobates sylvaticus. The sequence goes on from CM053038.1 coordinate 91,168,700, forward strand.
GTGAGTACCTGTGACACTCTCCTTGCCCGGCCTGTCTGTTTAGGTGGACGGTCATCACATAAAATCCCAATAAAATATGTTTACGTTTTTGGTTGTAACATGACAAAATGTGGAAGATTTTAAACGGGTGTGGATACTTTTTCAAGGCACTGTAAATAGTGTTGATTCCTTTAACAAAGGCTTTTGAATGGCCAACCCAGGCCTACGTGCTAAACCTTGCACAGAAGAAAAGCTGAAACTGATTAGTCATTTCAAAATGACCTCCAAACAATGAGGCCTTGGCTAGTGACACAATGGTAAATAAACACAGAGGTCAACTATCGCAGGTGTCTGAGGTGAACGGCGAGTGTAAAGTCACTCTTTAGTCTGACAGGACATACCATGACGATTAAGTTACACCCAGATAATCCGCTCTTTTCCCTTCATAGTGTGTGTGGCAATAACAATACACACATTCATGGAGATCTATACTACGATATTGTAAGTACAGATGGGAAATGTGTCTCAAAACAAAAACAATTTACTGCCGTATAAAGTTTTATTTTCTTGTTTATTGCTTTTACAGAGCTCAGTTTGCACTAGTGACAAGACACAACACAGTATAATGAATGCAATGCATGTTAGCACACCACAAGGAAGCAGATAGGTGTGAATAGGCCTTTATCTTTATGTGATGGCTTTGGAGGGGCAAACCCAATTTCATGGGGGTTTCACTAACATTTTGGGTACTTACACACAATATGCACAGAATACACACTGGGCACAGGATCCGGAAGCACATGGAGATCACTGGAATATCGATATCCACAGCGTCTACAGCAGGTATTCTCAACTTTTTTTTTTTACCTTGGAAGAACACTTGGTAAAAAGTTTGAGATCTCAGGGAACCCCTGAAATAATGTTCACATCTACAGCTCACTGAACATTTTTAGAAATAGCATCAAATAGAACCTGTAAAAAAAACAGACCTACTCAATGTGAAACGTGTGCTTGCTTTTTTCTGTACAAATGCTCAATTATGGGTCAAGATTGAAATAACCGTGTACAGGGGGTCAGCAGGGAAGAATACATGATGTCTGCAGGGCACATTACATTATTGGGCACACAGCAGGGCACATTACATAGGGAAAAGGCACATTATTGGGCACACAGCAGGGCATACTACGGTAGTAGTTGCCTTCATATGCAGTACAACGCAGGAAAGGCACTGTTGAGCTCTGTTCACACTAGCGCGATGCGGGAACCAGCACGATCCCAGTGCCGGTTCCTCTATTGCATAGAACTCGCAGGCAGTTCACACTGCCCTCTGCGAACCACTGCGGGTGGCAATAGAATGACACCCCCAGATCAGTTCGCAATGCGAACTGTCAAATGGTGCAGGAATCGGATCACATGGGTGTGAAAACATATGCGATCCGATTCCAGCGCGGGCTCCAAAAAAAAAAAAAAAGTGTCCTGCACCACTTTGGTGCGAATGCGATGCGCATTCAGCCATACAATAAGTATGGCTGAATTTGCATCGCACAGGCATCGCATGTGATCTGCACAGCAATGCGGTGCGAATCACATGCAATGTCCAATGACGCACCAGTGTGAACCCAGTCTAAAGAGTTCTCTTGTAGCAGGCTGTTCCCACTGACCCTCCTCTTTTGTCCATCCCATGTGATGTCACTTACAAGCACCTGGGATGGACAGGAGAGGAGGAGGGGCCAGCGGGAAACAGTGTGTCACAAGCAGCACTATTACAGCCACTTCCCTGCATCGCTCTGCATGTTTCGGCAGAAGGGGATGGAATCTACCCATCAGCTGCCTCCAATTGACTGATAGATCATGACGGAACCCCTGTAACCTCTGTGGAACCCTGGTTGAGAAACCCTGTTCAAGAGGGATCCCACAGGTATTGTATATACATATTTACATTGGTACAAGCTGACCAATGTAAAAATATAATTACCAGAAATGCTTCCTTAAAATGGCCGAAATATGACTTTTAAGACACAAATACCCCTAGAATACTCATGCCTCATACAATGTAACAAAGGTATGCTGTAAACTATACCTAGTTTTCTATCTGTGCTGCATTGTTTTCTTACTTTGTGAAGTTTCTGCACAGCGCTGCCATCTCCAGTGTGGGCATTTGAAGCCACAGTGTATTTCCTGGATTCCGTGAATGGTGGCTACCCAGCATGCATCTGCCGATCTCACGCATGTGCGGTACAACTTTGGTCAGCTTGGCATGGCACAGATTTTCCATAGACGTCAGTGTTAAATGTTACTGGAGCCATGTGATGCAAAGCTGGCCATGAATTTACACAGACGCCAATGTTACTGGAGCCTTGCAATGCCAAGCTGGCCAAGAATTCCCATAGATGCCATGCCAAGCTGACCAAGATCTCCCAGGACCCAATGCAAAACCGGAAATGATGCATGGCACCGCAGCCCCCTACAGGAGGAAATTAAATTAGATATAGGCATAAATCAGTTTACAGAAAAAAAAAATTGCCAATTCCTTTTAAAGGATGCACATTAGTGCTGCATGGTGAGGAGTGAAAAATGTTGGTGGAACTCCACTCTAAACTAGGTTCACATCTTTGCAGGGTGGAACTATGTGTAATTTGCACATGTTCCCCCACCTGCAGCAGATATGTGTTGCTGTTTAGCAGGCACACGGAAGTGCCATTACTTCTCAACTCCCCTGTCCCACCACACATTGGAAACACATAGCACTATGGCAGGGGTCTTCAAACTGCGGCCCTCCAGTTGTTCAGGAACTACAATTCCCATCAGGCCTAGTCATGTCTGTGAATGTCAGAGTTTTCAATGCCTCATGGGATGTGTAGTTCTGCAACAGCTGGAGGGCCGTAGTTTGAGGATCCCTGCACTATGGGGTTTCCATGCGGCTGCAGATTTAGAAAAGGTGCAGGAACCATCTCCCTGTATTTCCCGCAGCTACAGCAGCCCATTTAATTGTGCCCATGCAAAAGTAACTGCAGGTAAGCTGCAAAAATGTGAACCTAGCCATGATTTTCACAGCTGATGTTGTGAAAGAAGTTCTCTCCATATGTCTTAATGGCCTTACAGGCAACAAATCAACTGCGTGATCAAACTGCAACATGTTGTATGTTTATTATACCTAAGCACGCTGCCAATTTTTGCATAGCTAGCTTCATTGCCAGCAGTGGAGGACAATTCATGCAGAATTAAACCTAGTTGCATTGTAAAGGAAGCCTGCCATTTTTCATTAGCCCTGGACATGCCCAGACGACGTCTCTCACTGCATTTACAGATGATAGCAGTGAATGCAATACCTGCCAGTCAAGTTCATCCTTCACCTGGGTGTAGGGCAGCAGTACGATACTCCCTCCCAGTCTGCATTTAACAGCCGGCTAGCCGGGATGAATCATAGCGCAGTCAGTTTCTGTCAATAAGCGCAGACAAGCTGTCGGAGAAACCTCTCTTTTTAAAGTTTCAGACTGCTGAAACAAGTCATTATTAATCCACCAAGTTGGGGCATGTCTTATCTAGCACAATAAAAGGAAGAAAAAAAAAAAAACAGAACAATTCTTTTCCAAAAGTACTCACATGATTTAAACTTGTTCATTTTTATACAGATCAACAAAATAAATGAGGAAGCAGATGTGCCAGCAGGGGAACCATTATGGAAAAAGTAAGTGATAGGTGCAAGAATAATTGTATGAAGACTGCAAATAAGAAGCACTGATCTGTTTAAGAACTTTTGCATTTTCAAATCGTAATTTATTAATCATTAAGTAACCTCAGACGATCTTTGTTTAGTATGGGTAGGCACTGCAACACTGCTATATCCATTATTTATACAATACAACAGGTTGTAACTTTTCATGGATCTCATAGGAAATAAAACAAAACCAATTAATAACGCAAACCAATCTTTATAGAAAACGGGAACTAAAACAGAAAATGAACAGTTACAGAATTTTGAGCTGCGGAAATTGTAGCTTGTACCAAAACCTAAAAGTCCACAACATAATACAGCACATGGGTCCCTGCATAAGGTACTGATGTATGAGAACTTTTGGTGGATCCTCCCCGGCAATCCGACAGGAAGTGGGAGCGGGTACTGGTCAAAACTAGCAGATTGTGGCTGTAAAGCCACGGTCCTGCAGACTGTCTGTATAGATATCTGCCTGTACATCTAATACAGGAAGGCAGTTACTGAATGACAGGAAGCTCAACAGACTACCTAGAGTGTTTAACAGCGCCCTGGGAGTTCATTGAGAACTAGAGCCGCAAAGGCTGTCGGTACTTGTAGTTCATTGGGTCACAGGGATCTGCGTGTCAATGGGCAGAGTCCCACATGGCCGTGTGCTCTTTGAATTTTGACAGCAAATTCAGAGATCTCTGGCTCACTGTCACAAGTAGGAGGGGGGAGGGGGTCGGGGAGAGAGGAGTCAGAAGGTGAACAGGTTAATCCTAATTAAGGGTGTAACATGTTCAAAAAGGTGAACTTATCCTTTAAGGCAGTGGTCATCAACCCTGTCCTCAGGGCTCACTAACAGGCCAGGTTTTATGTATTACCTTGGGGAGATGCAGACCAGAATACTGCAATTAATAAGCAGCAAATGATATCACCTGTGATGTATTTCAGTTATCTTGCAAACCTGGCCTGTTAGTGTGCCCTGAGGACAGGGTTGATGACCACTGCTTTAAGGCATTCCCTGCATTAGGCCCGGTTCACACTTGTGCGATGCGAGAACCCTGCGAATCCACTGTGGGTCCCCACATTGCACCCGACACGCACGGCAGTTCACACTGCCATATGCAAACTGCTGGGGAGTGTCAATATATGTTAACCACACCCCCATTTCAGCTCGTTTATCGCACTGCAAACTGACAGTTCGGACATGAATCAGATTGCATATGTGTGAACACACATGCAATCCGATTCTGGTCCGAACAGAAAAAAGGGTCCTGTGCGTGTGTGGAATGAATGCGGTGCGATATCAGCCATACTATCTGTATGGCTGATATCGCACCGCACAGACATCACTTGTTATGTGAACAGCAGTGCGCTGTGAATTACATGAGATGTCTGGCATCGCACAAGTGTGAACCGGCCCTCAAAGTAAAAAATGTTTCACAGATTGCTGTCCTCCCTCATCTCCCTAATTACTAACCTGATTCCTCAAATCGATCCAGCGACATGCATGGCTGCATCTATTCTCTCCCTTCTCTTTCTCTTCTCACAGGGACCCAGGCAGCAGCAAGAGCAAATGCTGTCAGGAGGAAGCGGGGGGCGGGGCCAAGCTGCGCTGTGTGGGTCTATGGAGCACGGCTCCATAGGAACACACTGCTCAGGAGAAAGCACGCACGCATGCCCCATAGCAAGCAGCTTGCTATTGGTGTACATAGAGAAGAGGAGGAGCCAAGATAGCCCACGGATGACCCCAGAGGAGGAGGTCTGGTGCCACTCTGTGCAATACCATTACACAGAGCAGGTGAGTTTAACTTGTTTATTAATTTTTTCTGAAATGCGAGTTGATTTTTATATGGAAATAAATACTTTTTATTAGCGATTTGCACTATGGTTCTTTCCTCTTGCTATCTATATGATTGACACCACGATGAGAGCCACAGATTTGGAGTGTACAGCCAGGGGAGCAGTGCCACTTATAACACTGCAAAGCACATATAGACCTCCTGTAATTAGTGAGGTCCATTCAAGCAGGTGAGAAGACACCCATAGGTGGGGTGAAGGGCACTGTGGTGATCAGAGGCAATTACTGAAGAGTTTCTGGTGTATGGGACTGCACATTATTTTTTTACGAACATTGAATCATTTATTGATGGACTGTATAATATATATATATATATATATATATATATATATATATATATATATATATATATATATATATATATATATATATATATATATATATATATATATATATATATAATATACAGTGGTGTGAAAAAGTGTTTGCCCCCTTCCTCATTTCCTGTTCCTTTGCATGTTTGTCACACTTAAGTGTTTCGGAACATCAAACCAATTTAAACAATAGTCAAGGACAACACAAGTAAACACAAAATGCAATTTGTAAATGAAGGTGTTTATTATTAAAGGTGAAAAAAAATCCAAACCATCATGGCCCTGTGTGAAAAAGTGATTGCCCCCCTTGTTAAAACATACTATAACTGTGGTTGTCCACACCTGAGTTCAATTTCTCTAGCCACACCCAGGCCTGATTATTGCCACACCTGTTCACAATCAAGGCATCACTTAAATGGGAGCTGCTTGACACAGTAAGGTCCACCAGAAGATCCTTAAAAGCTACACATCATGCAGAGACCCAAAGAAATTCAGGAACAATTGAGAAAGAAAGTAATTGAGATCTATCAGTCTGGAAAGGGTTATAAAGCCATTTCCAAAGCTTTGGGAATCCAGCGAACCACAGTGAGAGCCATTATCCACAAATGGCGAAGACATGGAACAGTGGTGAACCTTCCCAGGAGTTGCCGGCCGCCCAAAATTACCCCAAGAGCGCAGCGACGACTCAAAGGTCACAAAAGACCCCACAACAACGTCCAAGGAACTGCAGGCCTCACTTGCCTCAGTTAAGGTCAGCGTTCATGCCTCCACCATCAGGAAAAGACTGGGCAAAAATGGCCTGCATGGCAGAGTTCCAAGGAGAAAACCACTGCTGAGCAAAAAGAACATCAAAGCTCGTCTCAATTTCTCCACAACACATCTTGATGATCCCCAAGACTTTTGGGACAACATTCTGTGGACCGATGAGACAAAAGTGGAACTCTTTGGAAGGTGTGTGTCCAAGTATATCTGGCGTAGAAGGAACACTGCATTTCAGAAAAAAGAACATTATACCAACAGTAAAATATGGTGGTGGTAGTGTGATGGTCTGGGGCTGTTTTGCTGCTTCAGGACCTGGAAGACTTGCCGTGATAAAAGGAACTATGAATTCTGCTGTCTACCAAGAGATCCTGAAGGAGAATGTCCGACCATCTGTTCGTGTACTCAAGCTGAAACGAACTTGGGTTCTGCAGCAGGACAATGATCCTAAACACACCAGCAAGTCCACCACCGAATGGCTGAAGAAAAACAAAATGAAGACTTTGGAGTGGCCTAGCCAAAGTCCTGACCTGAATCCTATTGAGATGTTGTGGTATGACCTTAAAAAGGCCGTTCATGCTCGAAAACCCTCTAATGTAACTGAATTAGGACAATTCTGCAAAGATGAGTGGGCCAAAATTCCTCCAGGACGCTGTAAAAGCCTCATTGCACGTTATCGCAAACGCTTGGTTGCAGTTGTTGCTGCTAAGGGTGGCCCAACCAGTTATTAGGTTTAGGGGGCAATCACTTTTTCACACAGGGCCATGATGGTTTGGATTTTTTTTCACCTTTAATAATAAACACCTTCATTTACAAATTGCATTTTGTGTTTACTTGTGTTGTTCTTGACTATTGTTTAAATTGGTTTGATGTTCCGAAACACTTAAGTGTGACAAACATGCAAAGGAACAGGAAATGAGGAAGGGGGCAAACACTTTTTCACACCACTGTAGATATATATATATATAAATAAAAGAAAAGATGGACTTACTGTTTTGTGACTATATTCTTAAAAAAAATATCACTCCTACTAGTTAATTACAGGTCTGTGGGAGCTCATAAACCAATAACTAGTAGTTTGTCTACTTAGCAGATGAAGACCAGTCTATGAATGTCAATAAATGTCATGCTGGACTCAAACTGCCTACCTACTTCTTATAGAGAAACACAATTCAAAAAGAGGTGGTCATGAAAACCTAAATCCCAATAGACGTCATCTTTTAACTTATTGAAGTGTGCCTGTGGTGATACAAAATCTTAACAATCCGCCACTTGTATGCCAAAGCAGGCACCTATAGATACCTTGCTGAAGTTGCAAATTTCTTCAAAAGCGCCCCCAAGTCTAAAAAAACATTATGCAAATACAGACTTAAGCTAGGATGGGATTTGGTGGTCCACCCTGACCATTTCATCGTTCTTGACCAATGAGCCACCAAGCACAACGATGGGACATAAGGGACATGAGTGAGATAAGTGAGCAGATGAGCTGCTGTGCTAACTTCTTAGCGTAGGTTGTTCTTTGATTACGGAGCATCTCAAATTTCAAGGCTTTGAGGGTGGCCTTGAAGACAGCTGAAACGAAATGCAGCCATCTAGAGTTACCAGCTTTTGCAAGCAACTGGCTCATTGCTCTCATTACCTTGTAGAGAGTTCAAGGGTGTATTGGATGAGTCTATAAAAACAAGGACATTAATACAAAACAGACAAATGTATCTTCTGTATTTCATCTTGTAAACCATAAATGTATTCTGCAAGACAGAGATAAAGCCCAACTTCATCCTCTTGATCCACCTTCTCAATGCCACTAAAGTGCATTCCCCATAAATGGAAAAGTACGGACCCACCAACAATTGGGTAATGGATAGCTGTGGTAAACGAAATTGATGATATGGAAAGATTGATGGCTGCTTTGAAACGCAAAGATAGGCAATTTCACAAAACGTGGTTTTATTGGCATGTTTTCCACTATTCTTGGGATGTTACGTACCCGGTAGCTAAGGTCCCTCAAGATTCTTCCACGCAAACTGGTCAGGATTAGCGCCCCCCCTCTTATTTTGGACTCTCAGTAGACCTGTTTGGTGTACCTCCCCCCCCCTCCTTTTTTTCTGCTCTTTGGGATCTTTATCTATCAGACATTTTTCTCTGCTTGGTATCTTCTTGGGTCCTGGTCTCCTCACTGCCCCTGGGAGCTCTCCTGCCTCTGGAGCCAGAGGAGACCCAGACACTGGAAGTTTTGCCTCCCCCAAAAGAAGATGGTAAATAAAATGGGCCCATTATTTTTTCATACCAGCAGTTAGTTAGATGGGGGTGGTAAGAAGGTTGATAATGTTTTATTAGACTTTAATCATTTTTTCTAATATCACGGTTATCACGATTATGTGTGCACTGGCTGCCATAATACAAGGAATAAATAACACTGGTATGCAAAGAAACAATGCAATATTCCCAAAAGTGTAAAAAGTTCTAGAGAACAAGTTGCTGACCTCCCCTACTGAAAATGCTTGCTTCCTGGCTGTTATGTGGTGCTATTATAAAGGATTTATATAGCACCAACAGTTTCCGCATGCCCTTTACAATATAAAGGGAAACAGTACAGTTACAATACAATAAAATACAAGAGGGTTAAGAGGGCCCTGCTCATAAAAGCTTACAATCTAATGGGGTGGATGATGTGATTTTATGGGATCGGAACTTTGTGACTCACTGACCTGGGAGGTGGATTGGGGATCTGAATTCTCTACTTTTTTTCTGCGTTCTAAGCGAGTTACTCAGAATGCTGAAGCCAAAGATAGCCAGGTAACTAGATTTTTCAAAAGAAGGTCAACTACTAGATCCTCTCTATTCTTTTCAGTACACCTTTCCTTTTAAGTATACATCAAGCAAAAACACCCTCTCTTAGTTTGGATACAGTGGGTAAGTTTGATCATCTGCCGGGTATTACCGGTATTGCTTTTTATGATTATAGAAAAAAGTACTTTTTAAGAGTAGATTAGGAGAAGGCTAGAACCCCTGTTAAGCCCCATACACACGGTCGGATTTTCCGATGGATTCTGTCCTATCGGACAATGTTGTCGGAAATTCCGACCGTGTGTAGGCACCATCGGACAGTTTCCATCGGATTGTCCGACGGACAAAGTCCTATCTCCTGCTGGATAGATTTTTCGACAACAAAGTCCGATCACACCAAATCCGATCGTGTGTATCGAATTCCGACGGACAAAGTGCCACGCATGCTCAGATCACATTACAAGACCAAAGCTATTGGCTACTAGCCTCTACGCAGTCCCGTCGTACGCAACGAACGTCACCACGTTCAGAATGATCGGATTTTCCGACAACTTTGTCCGACAGTGTGTATGCAACACCAGTGTCGGACTAAATCCGTCGGACAAAATCCGATGGATTTGGTGGTCGGATTTTCCGACCGTGTGTATGGGGCTTTAGAGGTTTTTTTTTGCTTTGTTATTGTGGTCCACTTCTCTATTGAAGATTAACTTCCTGTATGTTAAAACTGTTGTCACTGTGAAAGTAATAAGGGGCAGCTCTATAATGGAGCCCTGGATAGCAAGGCCCCATTCACATTTGCAATTGGAGCTGTTACTAATTTCATGCAGGAGACCCAGCGGGGGCTCCTAGCAATTAGCTGCCGGAGGCAGCCTCATTGAAAGCAATGGGAGGCTGACAGCTCCCGCAGCTAACCATGGCTGCTCCCATTTAATCGCTCATGGAGTGATAACCTGCGATAATTGACCCTGGACACAGACAGTCTGCGTCCAATGCCGATCATCACGAGTAACCACTCCATGAGCGGCCACGATTAGCTGCGGGAGCAATCAGCCTCCCATTGCTTTCAATGATGCTGCTGCCCACAGCTAATTGCTTAGAACCCCTGCTGGGTCCCCTGCATGTAACTAGTATCGGCCCTATTCGCAAGCATAAATAGGGCCTAAACCTAACAGGAGATTTTATCTTTCCCCCACTTAATCCAAAACAAAGCTTTGGTTGGACAGGCAGTACATTGTAAAGCCTAGTACACAAGGACCAACATTCAGCTCGTGTTTATGGCAGTTCGGTTAGCTTCTGTCGAAGGGTCATGACCGAAAAACGTCCGCTGACTGTCTCCCAAACGGTGCTCGCAGCCAATGGCTGAGAGCGCTGACCGGAGTGTTATGGTGGAGCGGGGGCATCCAACTGTCGAAACACAATAGCACAGCAGAGGAGATCGCTGCACTAACATCGGATTGTTAGTACAGCGTCTCCAACCTGAACTGTTAGTTTTTTTAGTTCAACAAAGCTAGTAGTGTGTACGAGGTTTAAGGCCTCATGCGCATGGCTGGCAACGAGATCCTGCGTAAAAAGTAGTCTATACATCCGCTTATGTGCATATGAAATTAGATGTGTACATTCTGTGCCTGCGCCTCTGCCGCTGATTAAACAATGTTAACATCTTCCATGAACATTAACAGCGGCGCAGAATGCCACCTGCGCTTCCTACACATCGTTGACATTTAAATGTTGTTTCTGAATTCACTATGCAGGAACACATAGGGTCCACTTAGGTTGTAAGCATGTAAACATTAGAAGAAACATTTACATGGGTACAGCATAAAATATGGTAAAAAAAAAAAAAAACACTGAACTCAAAATGTTCGCAGGTTCGGGCAAAAAACAAACAAACCTCAGAGCTGTGTAAGCGTGCCCGTAGTATACAACGCTTTTGTGTTCAGATATGTATAAATTATGGATCTGAACCCAACTTATTGTACACCCATGTGTATGAGACATAGTGCATGTACCCTAATAGATTTGGGATCTGAAGTGTTCCAGGCAAGGGTTCTGAACTGTCAGTGTGTCAGTCTTCTGAAAAAGGAAAGAACATATATTTCCCAGAAGAAAAAAACACTGCATATCTAGTAATCAACAGACCTTGAAACCGAAATCTAGCCTATTTATAAATGTGTGAAGAAGTTCGTTCACCAATTTTCCATTTCATTTTACTATTAAATGTTCCACTTCACACATTCATTTTTTATAAAGTGCTTGTTTAATAGAACTTGTTGTTTCTATTCAATACGTCACCAAATAAGATTCCACTTGTCATGCATTTTATTATTTTTTACCCCATTCCTAAGAAATTGGAATAAAATGCTGTACATGCATGCTTGTAATACAAGCCTCCTTTGTGCCTGTAAGCCATCGGTGGTTTCATCCACTGGTTTAGGTCAAGTCCACACGCCTTGGTCACAGCTTTTAAAAATGTGCTAATCCTGTTTGCACCCTATGTGTCCAATAGGAACGCCTGTCCAATTAGCGAACCGGGTGACAGGTCTCAGACCTGCTTCCTGTTTGGCCAGGAGGAGGATCAGTGTGTCGATAAGGAATATTCATTTGTTATCGTCACACAACTGTGTGGGCTTTTTTTTTTAAGCCAATTAGAGCCGCTGGCTCTAATCACATGCTTAAAAAAAAAAACCCTGCCATTGGAATCCATGCGTCTGGCATCTTTGTATGTAGATCAGGGGGGCCGGACGCATTGATGGGGGGGTGGTGCCTGTTCGCCCCTAATGCACGGGCCGCCACTGCTAGGATCCTTTCACAGCTTTAAAAATGTACTAAAACTGGTGCATTCGCCGGATTTTGAGTGCACCAGGTTTTAGTAAATCTACTCCATTGCAGGGAACACATTAAAGTGGTAGTAAAGTCCAATTTTTTGATTTATACCTACAGGTAAAGTCACTGGTGCCTGGTGACATCACCAGCGCATGCGCACTGCACGGACAATGCCGCTCATTCAAAGCTCTGTGCCGAAGCCGTGATTTCCGTGCACATGCATGAGAGTAATGTCATTCAGTCATTCAAACAGCGTCCGAAGCCCACAAACCTAGAAGGAAGACCAGATGAAGAGGAAGATGGAAGCCCCGGCAGCAGTGACAGCACGCTGTGCTGGAGGGCATTGTTTTAAAGCAGAGTTCCACCCAAAAGTGGAACTTCCGCTGATTTCTCTCCCCCCCCCCCCCCATGGTGCCACATTTGGCACCTTTCGGGGGGGGAGCGGATACCTTTGACAGGTAGCCTGTTCCCAATTCCGTCACCGCTCGGCTCCCTCCTCCCCATGCCGCTGGGCCAGTAGGAGAGAGGCGCAGAGCCTCGCGCATGTGCAGTAGGGTTCCCGGTGTGAAGTCGTAAGGCTACACTGCTGGGTTCCCTTACCCGCAATGGTGGTGGCAGCACCCGACAGCTGATGGAAACATCAGCTGTGGTGCAGACACTGCTGGACTCCAGGACAGGTAAGTGTCTTTTTATTAAAAGCCAGCACCTGCAGTATGTGTAGCTGCTGGCTTTTCATTTTTGCAGCGATGGGTGGACCTCCGCTTTAAGGTAAGCATGTCATTCGCATACTGTACTAGCACATTATGACATTATCTCTTTTTTCTTTTTTTTTTTTATTTGCTGTTTACTACTGCTTTAAGCTTAAAAAAAAAAAATATAAAAAAAAGTCTTGCCTTTAAAAACACTTTAAGCTGACTTTGGGAATTCAGGCCAGCTATGTTGACAGTACTACAATCTTTGTTTTGCCTCCCGGCTGCTTAAACCCCTCCACCAACCATTTCCTTGTTGTTTGATTCTACAAAAGACCTGCTGGGCTAAGCATGTTTATTTGTGGGATTAGAATTACAGAGGAAGCTCCAAGAGCACCTTTCGGGGAATCCCCACTATACTCCACTAACTCTTACCTATTGTGCGCTGAAATTACATCATTTCAAAAAGTAAACAGGTATAATGCACACTCAGTCACCGAGGCTGCAAAAAATTACTTAAGACTTTCCAGAGTGGAGTTTGGCATTAATGTGAATTGCATTCAAGCATTATTAAACCCTCAGTGTTTTTTATCTTAACACTTTGAGCACAATAAAAACACACATTCCCCAGTAAACTAGTTGGGAAAATTCTTATTGTAACAGAGGCAGTTTTCAGCTTTCAATGCTGCTGGATCCTGCTCTCTCAGTGCCGCTTCCCTAAACTTCCAGTTTTCATCTGAAGTCTGCCAGTCTTCATCCAAAAGCTTAGACAGCTGGACAGTGCAGTCTGGAGTCAGTTAGGCCCCTTTCACACTGGGGCGGTTTTCAGGTGGTACAGCGCTAAAAATAGCGCCTGTACAGCGCCTGAAAAAAACGGCCCCATTCACTCCAGTGTGAAAGCCGGCGGGCTTTCACACTGGAGCGGTGCGCTAGCAGGACGGTAAAAAAAGTCCTGCTAGCAGCATCTTTGGAGCGGGATAGGAGTGGTGTATTCACCGCTCCTATATCGCTCCTTCCCATTGATTTGAATGGGACACCGTGGTAATACCACGGCAATACCACCGCAAAGCGCCGCCGTAGGGGGATTTTAACCCTTTTTCGGCCGCTCGCGGGGGTAAAACCGCCCCGCGAGTGGCCGAATACCGTGGCTAAAATGACAGTAAAGCAGCGCTAAATATAGCGCTGCTTTACCGTCACTGTGGCTTCCGCCCCAGTGTGAAAGGGGTCTTAGGGAGGGGAAGAGGAGGGAGGAATAGGGGAGTGCCTTGCCAGGCTATGGGGAGACAACACTAATTCCTGCATGCAAGAAAGCACTCCAAGAGTCCAACTGATCATGCAGCCTTGCTACAAGTAGGGAAGGACGTTCAGATACAGGTGGTTCAGGAGTCCCAACTCCACTGTCTGCTAGTCAGAAACTTGACCCCCTCATTCACACTGAACCTGGGTTTGAAATTGTGCGGGTTCAGTTGAACTTGCGCAATTTCAAACCCGCATTTCAGTGCGAGTTTGGGGGCGATTTGAAAGACATCTGTGAGGGTTCATGCACAGATGTCTATTGAAATCGACCCCAAAGTTGCCAAAAGTAGTGCAGGAACCACCTTTGGAAATCATTGTGGCGCTGCAAAGTCAGCATCCCACCGCTTGGGACAGTGCCATTGCCGGCAATAGGCTGCGATTTGGCATGCGATCTGACATGTTAAATCACATGTCAAATCGCGCCAATGTGAATGGGGGCTCAATTACATTTAAAAAGCAAGGATCAGCTTGACTGCCCTGGAATTTACATTTCAGGGCAGCTGCCTGGAGATGGATGAAGCTACTGACATAAAAAATTTTTTTTAAATTATAGCAAATGATGAAAAACCACAAAAAAAATATTTTAAACACTTGTAATTGCTTGCAATGTTTCATAGACCATTTATATACCCCCAATGAGCCCATGATCCAATCCAATACACCACTAGCATTGCTATACATACATGTTGGAAAAATATCCTACAGACATGCGCTGTGCAATCAATGGATGAGTCCAGTAGCGGCGAACTCAGGTCCTTGCATGCAATTTCCGACGTCTTTCCAGCCTCAGGAACGTCAGGAGCATTTCCTCACATATGCTCATTATGGGATCCATAGTAAAAGCACGGAAATTGAGGTAGATACAAGTACACTGCTGCTCTCTCAGCTGCTGCTACTCACTCTGGTTTCACAGAATGGCTGAAATAGTTAAATACACAGCGGAACCTCGGATTAAGAGCATAATCCGTTCCAGGAGTATGCTTGTAATCCAAAGTACTCGCATATCAAAGCGAGTTTTTCCATTGAAGTCAATAGAAACGAAAATAATTTGTTCCGCATTGACTGCGCCGGAGAGCCTCGGAAACGGCCGAAAAGGCCCGAGCACACTTCGCCTAACCTCGGCAAACTTCAGAAAGACTCCATTCACGAGCCTGTCCGGCTCCGGCGCCCCCCACCTCAGGCCAAAAGCGGTACTGCACAACGCTTTTGGCCTGAATCCTGCTTGTTTTGCGAGACAACACTCGCAAACCGAGTTAGGATTTTTAGAAATACAGTGCTCGTTTTGTGAACCGCTCGTTAACCACGTTACTCGCAAATAGTTCCACTGTAATACTGTTTTTTGTGCTTATGGAGGGTCTTAGGATGTTATCTGAAATAAAACGCTCCTAGACGCGGCATGCAAACGCGGCTAAATGGGTGTTTTTAAACGCTGATTTCAAGCTATCGAAAAAAATCGTTCAGAAGAGGTTGCCTCAGCATCCCGTGTACATTAGGCCTAACCGTTTTATTCTGCAGGATGCCTTTCAGAAATTAAATGTTTGAAGGTTTAACTAATCCTCAGGTTTAAAAATGTTTCCAATGTGTGCAAAAGGCACAAAAAGGTCTCTGACATGGAAAGGGTTAAGAGTGGAGTGGAGTACATTCCTGGCAGATTTACAGGTATTTTTTCCTTTCCCTGCAGGTTCTTTAAAAGGACAAAACACAGTAAAAATATCCAAACTGTATATTGCAGAGAAGTACTGCACGTCTTTTGAATTTTGCCCAGATATAAGCTTTAACGAGGAAGTAAACCCTGATGGGTTCACACTGATGCAAATTAGATGCGGCTTTCGCCACATCCAATTCGCATAACAGGCGAGGGTGACCGGCTCCCAATGGCGCCAGTTCACACCCCTCTGGGGCGGCCACAGTCCAAATTGCAGAAGGGTCCTGTGCCTCTTTCGGTCCATTTCAGGTGCAAATTTAGCCAAAAATTCATACAAGATTCGCACCTAAAACAAACAGTGAACACAGAGGTGAATGTTTTATTAGGAGTTATGCTTTAACCGCTTTCCGAATGGCGCACAATGATGTACGTCGACAGAATGGCACGGACAGGCATAAGGGCGTACAGGTATGTCCCCTTTAAGATGCCGCTGTGCCATCGGGCGCTTGCCGGTCGGGACCCCCGCAAGGCCGGTCGACAGCTGACAGCCACGCCCCCCCCACAGTTACAAACATGCCTCTAGGTACATGTAACCCCTACACTGCCACCTAGTGGTTAACCCCTTCACTGCCAGTGTCATTTATACAGGAATCAATGCATTTAAATAGCATTGATTGCTGTATAAATGACAATGGTTCCAAAAATGTGTCAAAAATGTCCGATGTGTCCGCCATAATGTCGCAGTCACAATAAAAATCGCTGATCACCGCCATTACTAGTAAAAAGAAATTATTAATTTTCTTGTTAAAAAAAAAAAAGAAGAAATTATTAATAAAAATGCTATAAAAACTATCCCCTATTTTGTAAACGCTATAACTTCTGCGCAAACCAATCAATCGCTTATTGCGATTTTTTTTTACCAAAAATATTTACAGGAATACGTATCGGCCTAAACTGAGGAAAAAAATATTTTTTTTATATATTTTTGGGGGATATTTATTATAGCAAAAAGTAAAAAAGAATGCGTTTTTTTTCCAAAATTGGGGCTCTTTTTTGTTTATAGCGCAAAAACTAAAAACCGCAGGGGCGATCAAATACCAAAAGAAAGCTCTATTTGTGGGAAAAAAGGAGGTCAATTTTGTTTGGGAACCACGTCGCACGACCGCACAATTGTCAGTTAAAGTGATGCAGTGCCGAATCGCAAAAAGGGGCCTGGTCCTTTGGCTGCAAATTGGTCCGGTCTGAAAGTGGTTAAAGACTGGTAAGCTGCGATATACAACATTTTTGTTTTTGGGTTAAATACCTCTTTAAGCCCTGTTGTAGACAGACCACACTGCAGGTGTCAGCCCTGGTCTGTGTATTTTGCTAAACTACTCAGCCACTCCTACTCTTAGATCTTTACCAAATAAAAAAAAGTCAACCATTCTATAGTCAGTAAAAAAAGAACGAGGAGGGCTCTTTGAGATCAAACACAGGAAGTGTGCAGAGGACACAGGATAGTTTTTTTGCACTTTGCAAACAGATATAACAGTAAGTAGTATAATAAACAGACCAAACGTGAGCAAAGAAGAAAAGGTAATGGTTAAGGTTTATAAACACTTTAGTAAAACCAAAAAAAAAGAGGACGTAGTAAAAAGGGAGGGTGACACCTAATCCACTAAGACGCAGCAGGAAACACTAAGAATTAAACTAGCTTTTCACACGGCCACATCCCCAGGTGTGTTCTTTCTCCAGTCTTCAATTACCTTGACTTTCAGGTGAGTGGGATGGTGCTGTCAGTGACACGGTTTGAATGGTGCATGCTGCACAGGTGACCGGCTCATTCACAGCAGCCTGCGGAGGGTGACTCATTGTGTTTTGAACTAGTAAAGCACCCATAATATTTCACATTCAGCTTTATTTTTGCAGAGAAGACAATAGACTTCATTCCATCCATGCTGGTCGAAGGTGTCTATTGAGTTTAGATGGCCATGGCAGATCTTAATAATAATCATGGTGTCCAAAAAGAATCCCCACCATAAGCACACACACACACACACACACACACACACACACACACACACACATGTTGGCTTTCCACAAAGGGGTCCTTTGCCTAAATGACCTATGCAGCAAGTGGCACCAATAGAGAAAACAAATGTGAAGCTTTGAAAAGTGTTGATCATTGCAATTGCCATACCTGTAGCCCATTTGGCCACAAACGTCCCCACTCCCCCTTCCCCTTCCCATGGCCTGGCCATACAAATATAGTTTTTTTTATCAGCCAGCGGATTCCATCACCCACACAAATGAGATCCCCCATGTTGTGTCATTTTATTCTGACAGTGAGACTCCTCCTCCATCGGAATACACTGATCAGCACTGCAGCCTACTGGCTATAGCCCTGATTGAAGCAAAATTTTCCAACGCACCTGTTCGTGTCTGAATGGGGGGAAATCCCAACATATGCGTGTCATGTTCCCATGGAACTGTGACACCGCCAGCAGGTATCTGAGTAGGATGGAAATTTATGCTCAAGGACAACCAGGCATCTATACCACCTAGTAATACCTTTAAACTATTTTTCTTGCATCTGTGTGGCCATTGACAGTTAATGAGTCAGAATTAAGCATTTATCCCATTCCTCAGGAGAGATACAGCAGGTAAAATAAGTGCTGGACACATTACCATTTTTCTAGGTAAATATAAATTTAAAGGTGCTATTGACATGCAATGTTCACCACATGTTGGTAACCCCCCATACAATCCATACAAAGAAACCAAAACAAATAAGTTCAGAAATTAAGTTGTGTAATAAAATGGAATGACACAAGGAAAAAGTATTGAACACGCTGGTACGTCCCCTTTAATTGCCCAGCCGTGGGTTGCGCGCGCCGCTGGCGGCGCACTCGCAACTTGGTCGGGAGCTCCGTGACTGCGGCCGCGGGACCAGGGGACCCGATCACTGCTGGTGTCACACGATCGGGTCACAGAGCTGAAGAACGGGGAGAGGTCTGTGTAAACAAACCTCTCCCCACGCTTCCTACACTGCCTGTCACTGATCGGCTTTCCCGATGACAGGGAACAGCCAATCAGTGACGTCAGACGTAAGGCCACGCCCCCTACTTAAAAAAACACACGTCACAGACCTAACCCCTCCCCACCCCCTAGTGGTTAACTCCTTCACTGCCAGTGTCATTTATACAGGAATCAATGCATTTAAATAGCATTGATTGCTGTATAAATAACAATGGTCCCAAAAATGTGTCAAAAATTTCCGATGTGTCCGCCATAATGTTGCAGTCACAATAAAAAAAAAAAAAAAAAAAATAAAAAAAATCGCTAATCGTCGCCATTACTAGTAAAAAAAAAAAATATTAATAAAAAAAATGCTATAAAACTATCCCCTATTTTGTAAACACTATAACTTTTGCGCAAACCAATCAATAATTGCTATTTTTTTTTACCAAAAATATGTAGAAGAATACGTATCAGCCTAAACTGAGGAAAAAAAAAATATGTTTTTTTATATTTTTTTGGGGATATTTATTATAGCAAAAAGTAAAAAATATTGCATTTTTTTTCAAAATTGTCGCTCTATTTTTGTTTATAGCGCAAAAAATAAAAACCGCAGGGGCGATCAAATACCACAAAAAGAAATCTCTATTTGTAGGAAATAAAGGACTCCAATTTTGTTTGGGAGCCACGTCGCACGACCGCGAAATTGTCAGTTAAAGCAACGCAGTGCCGAGTCGCAAAAAGGGGCCTGGTCCTTTGGCTGCAAATTGTGTCCGGGGCTTAAGTGGTTAATACTTTGTACAAAATCCCTTGTTGGTAATGACAGCTTCAAGACTCCTCCTGTATAAAGAAACTAGTCGCATGCATTGCTCAGGTATGATATTGGCCCATTCTTCCACACAGTCTTCAAATCTTGAAGGGTTCCATGGGCCTCTTCTATGAACTCTGATCTTTAGTTAGTTCAATAGATTTTCTATTGGATTCAAGTCAGGTGATTGGTTGGACCATTCTTGCAGCTTTATTTTCTTTTGAAAGTTTCCTTGGCTTTGTGTTTGGGATCATTGTCTTGCTGAAATGTCCAGCCTCGTTTCATCTTCATCATCCTGGTAGATGGCAGCAGATTTTTTTCAAGAATGCCTTGGTACATTTTTCCATTCAGCTAGTCCAGTACCATATACTGAAAAAGCCCCACACCATGATGTTCCCACCTCAAAACTTCACTGTTGATATGGTGTTGTTTTTGAAGAGATGGTGCAGTGCCATTTGAACTCCAAACATGGTGTGTATTATGGAATTCAAAGAGTTCAATTTTGGTCTCAACTGAATCAGATAATGGCCCCAACAGTGCTCACTGGAACATTCAGAAGTTTGGAAATCCTTCTGTAACCAAGGCCATCAGTATGTTTTTATGCAACAATAAGGTTGTAAAGGTCTTGAGAAAGGTCTTTGCTTTTACCCATCATGAGATGTTTCTTGAGGGACACCTTGGTAAGGAGACACCTTTTTATAGGCCATCAGTTGAGACTGAACCCACTGATATTAATTTGCACTGACAAGGGCCATGATTGCTTTCTAATTACTGATAGATTTAAGCTGGTGTCTTGGCTTTAGTTTTGGTTTCTTTGTATATATGGATTGTTACTGACATGTGGTGAAAATGTCATGTCAATAGCACCTTTAGAAATATATTTACCTAGAAAAATTGTGACGTGTTCAATACTTATTTTACCTGCTGTAAGAGTCGGAGGCTCTCTCTCCCAGGCAGAAGTATAGGAAGGTAAGGAACAGTTGGAGTCAGGGACTTTGAAGAAGCAACTTCTCAAAAGTAGAAGTAGTAGAGATACTGGAAAAAGCTTGAGAGGAAGCATATAAATGAGCTAAAATATTTTAACAGAAAAATAAAAAAAAGGACATTTTCAGGTAATAGCAACTCTGTTGCTGAATTTAAATTTTTTTTACAAAAAATACAAATTTGGTAAAAACAGTATTTCATAATTAAAATAAGTGAAACCCTTTATACACAGAGCTTTAACCAAACAAAATCTGGCCATGCACTATGCACATTTTGGATAGTTCCTGATAACCACCTGAAAGTCAGAATAATGCCGCGTACACACGAAGGGACTATCCCGCGGGATTGTCCGCTGCACTCGAGTCCACCAGACAATCCCCTCGTGTGTGGGCCTTCGACTGACTTTTTTTCCCAAAAGTCTGGCGGACTGGATTTTAAGTTTTGTTTTAAAATTATCCGCTGGACTTGGCAGTCCGGCGGACAATACGGCCGTCTGTAGTATGGTCCGGCAGACCAAAAAGGACGCATGCTCAGTAGCAAGTATTTTTCTAGTATTTTTCTTTTTCTAGTCCCGTCGTACGTGCTGCACGTCATTGCGTGAACCGCCGGACTTTTAGCGTGATCGTGTGTGGTCAAGTCCGTTCGCTTTCAAGTCCGCCGAAGCCCAGCTGGAAAGTCCGGCGGATTGTCCGCTGGACTAGGTCCGGCAGACAAAGTTCCTTCGTGTGTACGCGGCATAAATTGTAACCATTGATTTACAGATATAACATTTGTCCTTTTATTTGAGACGGATCTTAAAATAAACAAGTCTACTTGGTCTCTAATGTAAGCAAATATTGTGTTCAACAATTACGGAGCCTTTTGTTGTATTGTCACTAATCCTAATGACACTCACTTTGAATTGCATTGTCTATCTACAATGGTATCTAAGGCATCACTAATTACCTTAAATTTCCCATGGAGATTTGCAAATAAGCACTAATAAAACAATCTGAACTTCTCAGTGAAACTTGTACTCCAGGGAGATGTACAGAAGACTGCCTATATTGATATGTATTAAAGTGCAACCCCTACCCACACACGCACGGACTTCTCCAGCGGATAATCCGCCGGCCAAAAGTACCCATTCACCTAAGGTGTAAAATGTAAAGTAAAAAAAGAAGGTGTAAAATGTAAAGTAAAAAAAACACCCACACTTTTGAAAAAATAGTTTATTGCACTGCTCCGGGGGTCTTCTCGCCGGACTCCCCCGCCATTTACCAAGCTCTTTTACCGAGCGGGGGAAGTCCGGCTACCTTCTTCGTCGTCGCCGCCGTCGTCTGGGGGTCTCTAAAACTGGACACATTATTCTAAATGAGGTCTCACTAAAGATCTATATAGCGGAATCAGGACCTCCTCCTTCCTACTGGTGATCCTTCTAGTGATATAAAGATCTATACTGTATAGAGGAATCAAGACCGTCTTCCTCCTGCTGGTGATCCCTCTAGTGTTATAAAGATCGATATAGAGGAATCAGTATCTCATTCCTCCTGCTGGTGATCCCTCTAGTGATATAAAGATCTATACTGTATAGAGGAATCAGGATCTCCTTCCTCCTGCTGGTGATCCCTCTAGTGATATAAAGATCGATATAGAGGAATCAGGATCTCCTTCCTCCTGCTGGTGATCCCTCTATTGATATAAAGATCGATATAGAGGCATCAGGATCTCCTTCCTCCTGCTGGTGATCCCTCTAGTGATATAAAGATCGATATAGAGGCATCAGGATCTCCTTCCTCCTGCTGGTGATCCCTCTAGTGATATAAAGATCGATATAGAGGAATCAGGACGTCCTTCCTCCTGCTGATGATTCCTCTAGTGAATTTTCGTTTTTGCTTTTCCCACAGCCTGGTCACACGGTTTGCTCATTTTGAACCATCTGAAATAGGCACCCCCAAATCTTTTTCTTCTGTAGTGCTGGCTAACACTGTACCCCCAATGTTGTACTCTCTCAGGGGATTCTTTTTCCCTAGGTGCATTATTTTACATTTAGAAACATTGAACTGCAGTCTCCACTGCTTTGACCAATCTAATCTAATCCTAAATTTCAAGTCTACCACTTAAAGCGGTTTGTTACTCAAAAATAAATCTATACCTTATTAAAAAGACCTTTATATGTAGATGCACAAACGAGCATTAAAAAATAAAATAAAGCATTCCTTACCTTTTCTTAGTCATTCTTAGAATGACTTCCGGTCTTTCCTCCCGTGGGAGTAGGCGTGGTTTTCGCTCCGCAATGACCCCTGGGAGCTGTGTGACAGTATCCCATGAAGCAGTGGGGGACGCCGTCATCCTGAAATCGAGAGATTTCGGACGGAGGAAATGGGACAGCGCTGCTCGTTCAGATAACTGAGCATGCGCGGGATCGAGCGCATTCACCGCATCCCGGAAGTAAGTGCTTGTGGGTTTCAAATGCCCACAAGCAAAATGGAAAAGCCCTGCACGAGTTTTTATACATTACCGAAACGGATGAAATCAGCGATCGTCGCAGAAAAAAACTGCAACACGTGAGTGCAACATTAAGAGTGTCTTGAGAAAACAATGCCAGAAAAAAAAATTATATGTCAGCGGAATCCCGCTTTAAATCAAGCACTGTCTCCTGGTAGAAATGGGAGAAGACCACATGCTACTCCATAAGAGGAAGCACTGGTGATTTCCCAAGGGCTATAACGGAACAGCAGCAGAGGGAAATATCTGATGGCGTGTAAGGGGGGGGGGGGGGGGGTGAGCCTGTCATATTACTTTGCACAGGCAAAATGACCGATTTTAAGGATGTAACTTTTCTCTATAGGGCAGTTTTAGTCTATTCCATTCAGGAAGCTATTTATATCTGTATATGTAGAACTTGGATATACCTGCATACAGATCAAAACCCCTAAAAGGGAAGCAAACAGGTCTTTTGACTGATGCAAAGCATCGGTTTAAACTTAAAAAGTATAATTTTGCTAAAAGAGTAGTTGATGCTTGGAATAGACTTCCAGTAGAGGTAGTGAATCAGTCAATAGAAAATGAATTCAAACATGAATGAAGGTGAAGAAGTTTTAATCCAATGTTGCCATGGACAACACTAGTCATATCTGACTTGACTTTCGTACAACACCAGACAATTAAAGTGATTGTATACCCCCAATGCGGAAGTTGTACCTATAGGTAAACCTATAGTAAAGCTTACCTATTAGGTGCTCTAAATATCTCCTAAACGTGCGCCGTTTAGGAGATATTTACCTTGTAGTGCGCCAATGTCAATGGCACATGCGCTGTGAAGAAACAGGCTCCGTGCTGTTAATTAGAAAGTGCCGTGACTGATGGTTCCCGCGTGCATGCGGCCACCAGCGGGGACAATACGGGCTTCGTTAGCAGGTAAGTGGCACATGATGGGCTAGTATGCTATGCATACCAGCCCATTATGCCTTTACTTTGCAGGGAAAAAAAGGAGAAAGTAAAACCCAACAGGGTTTTGAACTGTCCATTACTATATTGGTGAATGATAGTCTAGAACAGATGTGGGCCTTTGATAGAACAGTAGACACAGAGTCTTTAGAATAATATAATCACAGTCTGGAATCTAACAGCACCATGGCTGCTATATCTTTAAAACAAGTCTTTTTTGCACAGGAACTGTGACCTTAATATAGTCGCTACTACTGAACAGGAAGCTTTTTTTCCATTACTCATGTTAGATGTTTAAATGTTCAGTGTGACAGATGAGCCAAGTAAAAGTACAAAAAAATAAAAAAAAAAACAACAAAATAAAAATGTATGTGGGCTTGATGTAATCATGCTAAATCAGGCCCCGTTCACACATGATAAAAAATTTTTTTTTAGAACAATGGAGAAATAACTAACTCTTACCAAGCCCAAGGCCCCTGGGGGGGACCACTCTGACCTAGGCTATATATGGCCTAAGCTGGGTATACAGCTGGCAGGCTGAACGAAACAAAAAAAAAATAAAAAATGAACGGGTTCCCTCATCTACACAAAGAATCCTCCCTGTTGTGCTATTATATCCTGACAGCATTGACCCCTCTGCTGTCAGAATACACTGATCAGCACTGCAGCTGATTTGCTGCAGCAGCTGATCGAATGAAAGTTTTTCAACAATCCTGTTTAACAGCAGTCGATCTACTGATCAACTTCTGTCAGAAATTAAGGGCTACTGCTGTATAACGGAGATTACATCTGTGCCTGTGCCCTTGATGGTGGCAACATGCTTGCTTGGCTTGGTGGAGGGCTTGGCAACTACTAGGGCCCAGTGTATTTTGCTTAGCTTGTTATTGTTTTATGCGCGCAAGGCACTGATCCTCTACTGGAAGAAACCATGGCGCCCTCACTGTCGTACTGGAAAGGGCTTGTGAATAGGGTGATCCTTTCTATAAAGCAACATACCCGAGCAGAGGGTGTCCAAATAAATTTGCCAAAATTTGGAAGATTTGGTTGGACAGCAATCTTTCTGTAGCCTAATGATTACCGTATTTATGGGCATATAAAACGCAATTTTTTCCCCTTAAAATAAGGGGAAAATCGTGGGTGTAAAAATTACAGAAAATCGCTCAAAGACGCTACGCTCAGGTGTTAATGCAGCCTAAAGTGTACGGTCTTTGAATTTACAAAAAAAATAAAAAACACACACACCACATCGTGGCGTTTTTTGTTACAAAACATTTAATACTTTAATCTAGACAAAGACCACACACTGTGAAATGACTGATCCTCATCTTAGTTCTTGGTTGGGCCTGGCTTCAGGCAATAACTCATGATTTTACTGGTCTGTAATGTAATTACTATCTGTAAAAAAAAGTTTGATTCTACGACTAAGATCACATGGGGGGATGGAGGAATTTAATTGTGCCTATTTCATGTGACCCCTGAGGCCCTATAGGGATGAAATGATATATACAGCACAGCCAGTGAGATTTATTAGAGGTCATTTAATCCTCAGCCACTTATTACTTCAGATAATAAATCTGTCCCATCAAATATGTTAAGTTATGTGGGCGAGCTGTACTTAAAGTGAACCAACACTCCATATGAGCAATTCCCTAATTAGATAAGTAAACCTTTTTTGCTGAGCCAATCAGGTCTGCTGAGGCAGCAATGTAATAATGCTTTTGTCCTAGACACAGCCACGTTCTATAACTTCCTACAGCATACAATCGAAACAAGTTTGGTAGTAGGTAAGAAGTGTTTGTTGCAGAAGAAACTTATAAAAATTTTACTGAGCCATCCCTCCTGTGAAACAGCATGTACATTTGTCCTCAATATAGTGAATCAGGAAAATACCACATTATGGTCACTAAATGGAGCTGAAAATCAGAGTAAATAAGTATTTTTTACTATTACCATCTGCTTTTATAATGCAGTAGTTTTCTAATTCACACTATACAAGAACATTTGGCCTGGAGAGAAAAATGGCCTAATAACATTCGATTTGCCCACTTTGCACAGAACAAATGTACATGCAGTTTCACAGGAAGAATAGCTCTACAAATTTCTTTAGGATAAACCCTTTAGTGTGTTTCTTCTGCAATAAAAAGTGTGTTTTCCAGCAATTTGCTTTTGACAAGTTAAAGTATAATTAAAGGCAAACGTTTTTTAGTTTTGGACATAGAGAAGAGGGGTTAGAAGACCTATTAGGCTTTCATTGCTGTGTGTGTGTAATTATATATATATATATATATATTATATATATATATATATATATATATATATATATATATATATATATATATATATTAAGAGAGATTTTATTTTTCATTTTTTCTTGTCAGTCCTGAAGGGATAGACCTCATCCCCGAAGCGCGTTGGCTTGATCTGTATGTGACTCCCAGTAAATGACTTAACTTCCCCTCAAGTGTGATATCACTTTGGACACTGGGCGCTCCTTCGTCCTTGTCTAAATAACTTTGCCACTGTAGCGCTATCGCATTTGCACCAGTTAGATAGCAGCCCATATCTCCAAAGGGAGTTAAACATCATCATTCATCTGCAGAACCACCAAATACTGATTTGAGAAAAACTGAACCAGTCCAGTACAGTCCTTACCTCCAACCAACCATCTCAGTTGGAGATGTCATGAACTTTATTATTGTTATCATGTTGGGTTGAAATTCTTATGCCGCGTACACACGATCGGAATTCTCGTCGGAAAAAACTCTGACGGTTTTTCCGACGGAATTCCGCTCAAGCTGTGTTGCCTACACACGATCACACCAAATTCCGATGGTCAATAACACAGCGGCATAAAACACGTTCGACAGCACTATAAAAAGGGAAGTTTAATGCTTCCGAGCATGCGTCGAATTGTTTCCGAGCATGCGTCGGAATTTTGCGTGTCGGAATTGCATACACACGATCGGAAAATCCGATAGAAAGGTTTTCCTTCGGAAAAATTGAGAACAGGTTCTCAATTCAAAGTCCGTCGGAAATTCCGACAGAAAAAGACCGTTGGGCATACACACGGTCGGAAAGTCCGATGAAAAGCTCCCATCGGACTGTTTCCATCGGAAATTCTGACCGTGTGTACGCCGCATTAGAGTACTGTACTTCTTACAGTCTGAATTTAAATAGCAAATCCACTCTTGTTGAGAAAAAAAAAAACATTTCCCTCTGGGTGATCTATGTACATTGCAGGGATTTTAACAAACTTTGTTGCAGATCCCTACCTTTTGTTATTCTGAAAAAAATCACTGTGTGTTTCTCTGTGCTGAGTTAGTCTAATAGGAGTGGTTTCCGAATTATCAACCAGCAGCTGCACCAGCAGGGCTCTAATAAAGAAAATTGCAGGGTCTGCATCCCTTTAGACGTGTTCCTATTAGGAGTATCTCACTAAAAATTAAAATTTTTGTTACAGGGGATGCCAAAAATCTGACTTGTATCTTAGTGTAGACGTCTGGGAAAAACAGTCAGCCAATCACACAAGCCAGAAATTATGTTTCTGGGGGACGTTCTGTACACAGGACACCTCCAGGTAGCCATATTGTATCATACAGAAAATTACAGAGCCGCAGATTGAAAAGGAAAGGTAACGTTTAATAACATTCAATTACAATAAGACTTGTATCACAATTGTATATGCTATATTATGTTTTTATTTGCCATTTTTTTTTTTTTTCATAAAAGTGGAGTTACGCTTTAAGTTCTCCCTTAATTTAAAAAGAAAAATGTGTTTTTGACTGTAATAAAAAGGGTCTTTAATTACGAAGCCTCAAAAAGATGGAAAAGTTCTCAGGACCGACAGCTAAGAGTTAATCAGCCAATTGAGGGACTCTCTAACCCAGATTCCTGGATTGACAGGTTCAAGTGACGTATCACTAAGCAAAATCCCTGCCAATAATTGCATGGAATGATCAGAGAAGGAGCCTGATAGAAAAACACCATCTGTAAGTAAAGATCACACAACCATATTTCTCTAATTACTTCTCCCTTCCATGCCAAGGCTCCCTTTATTTTGGTGTGTAATAAAGCCAGTGGAAAGCGGAATATTTCTCATTGTGTGTCCTCAGTGCTGTGTTTCCCCCAAGCGATGAATGATTTGCAGAATCCATCACAATAACTGTCCTGGAGCCAGGTGAAAACGGCTGTGTCAGCACTTCCCCAATGTCCTGCTCGTTAGGACTTTCAATTAGGAAGGATTGCATTTAAAAGGAAACCTGTCACATGAGAAATTTGGAAGCTCGCGATGCTGAAATAGCTAGTCATTCTAACCATCTACCTTCGTCGGAAAACAGATTTGCAGCACGATAGAACTCCCTCTTCTAAATTTGTTCAGCGACTGAAACTACTGAAGACACAGACAGCCTGCCAACTGCCATTTTTGGGAGGTCAACAATGACAGCCTCTGCATTTTACTCATGATAGGCTTCAAATAAAGATCAATTACTACTGCCAATGAACGGGGTCAGTGAATTGGGAATGACATACACAAAATATCACATTTGTGCTAAAGTCAGCAAGTCTAACTGTACTAAATTGAGAGTATAGCCTCACATAGAAATTTGGTTCAAAGATAACAAAGTACCATCATCCAAGTTGATATATAGAAAAAGAGGATGAAAATGGGAAATTAGGACAGTTGCTGAAGCTGGCCATAAAGCTATTCCCAGACTCAAAAAATGTGTGATGGACTCTCTCGGTACTAATAACAAACAATATAAATGATAAAACATTTTTTTTATTACATATAAAAACTACACACAGGGTACATTAACCACTTCAATACCGACGTATTGTAATATGACACCCGCAGATGGTATCTCCCATCCTGGGCGGGCGTCATATGACATCCTCTCATTTCCAGCCAACTAGGGTGCGCGGGCGGAGTCGCTCTGGACCCAGTGCGCATGCCCGGTGGCCGCGATGTCCGCCGGGCACCCACGATTGCCCGGGAACACAGCAGGACCGTGGGTCTGTGTCTAAACACAGAGGAAACGTGGGATGCCCTCCACACAGGAAATGTGTACTGCCCCTCCACACAAGAAATGTGGGATGCACGCCACACAGGAAATTAAATAGGATTCTGACTTGTTGAAGCTTGCAGTGCACACTGAGAAGTATACAGTGTGCAGAGAAATCAGAGTACAGTTAATTGCAGTACAGGAGAGGAGCCTTTAAACCTGTGCAAGACTGATGGTAAGGCTGGAGTTCAGCTTTAAAGTAATACCCTTTAATAATATGCCTCTTTACTTCCCCATGCCTGCTGTCATGGTCCTAGGAGCCCGTAGACGTCGCTGTCTTCACATCCCTTTGGTGAGTCTGGAATGCTTTGCATGACAGCAACCTGCCAGGCTGTGCTGCACTCAGCTCTCATCTGTTCCAAGCTCAAGCAGAACTGCGTTTACTTGAATGTACCGTAAGTGTTTACTTTGGTTGTGCAGAAAATTGATACATGCTTTTATTGATATGTGCAACTGTAGCCACTTTCATGGTTTTCTCTCTTGAAAAAATACCTGGTGATCCTGCCATGAAAGACCCAGCCACTTCTTCCAACTGTGCTACCGTACTGTCATCCTGTCCCATGCGCCTCCAGTGAGGTATATGAGCAAACGTGCCAACACATTATGCAGACATGGCCCCCTGTTGCCACCATCTGGAATCTTGTCCAGCGCAAAAATGTGCCGCCTGCAGTGTAGCGACGTGGATGTGTACAAGAAGTTGCTGAGAGGGGAAGGAAGGAAGGAAGGAAGGAAGGAAGGACCTGCTGGCTCCTGCTGCTGTCAACCACAGCCAATGAGGGAGCAAGGGGTAGGGTCGAGCTTTGTCACACACAGAGGCGGCTCAGGAGCATGCCTGAGTATCCATATAGCAAGCAGATTGCTATGGAGGCACTTGGCAGGGGGAGAGGAGCGGACATCGCCAGCGGGGGAACTAAAAAGAGCAGGATCAGGGCTGCTCTGTGCATAACTATTGCACAGAGCAGGTAAGTATGACATATTACGCAAACTCCCTTTACATAGGATTACCCCAACATCAACTTGCGTGCTTACAACTTATCCAAAACACAGCGGCAAGACTGATAACAGGGAAAAAACCCTGGGAATCCATCTCCTCTTCCCTGAGGAGCCTACATTGGCTAACTTTAAAGAATCGGGTCACATTCAAGACCCTCTGCCTCCTCAATACCTTCGAGAAAATAAAACACTACACACCCAATCGCAGTCTTCCATCGTCTAACCAAAACCTCCTCCTCATTCCCAAATCCCGCTACAAATCAAAGGGGGAACGAAGATTCGCTGTCCAAGGACCACGGCTATGGAACGCTCTACCGACCTACATCCGCATGGAAGAAAACCATCAGGCCTTCAGGAAAAAAAACTCAAGACCTACCTCTTCTAAGAAGCTTGACAACAAAGCATGAATATAGCGCCTTGAGGTGATTCAGTTTGCATTGTAGCGCTATACAAATTATTCATTCATTCATATTTGTTATTAAAAAAAAAAAAAAAAGTAAGTTTACAATCACTTTAAATTCTTCAATTATTTGTTGACATTTTAAAATCAACTAAGTAAAGCCATGAAAGTACAGCTGGTTAATATATTTTTCCTAAAAAAATAAAATAAATTCGCCTCGAGGCGATTCAGTTCGCAGTTGCAGCGCTATACAAATCATTCATTCATTCATTCATTACAAATGTCTGATAGTACGACCACTAAGATCTGATTTACCCGAGATAGGAAACATTATTTGAATTTGGGAAATTTTAAGAGAACATTCCTGTATGAGGAAACTGATACGTCTGGTAAATGAAATGAAGATTTTTTGAGTAGTACTGTACTTGTCAGGTTGAGACATTATGAATATGTGAAATTCTGAGAGAAGCTTGCTACTCTTGGAAACCAGGGAAAAATATGCAGAAACATATCTTGGAAAAATGTAGTCTCTGCTAGACTAGTCTAACAAGTATCATGTAGGTTTGTGATGAGAAACATTGACTTCCCCTCTCACTCATATATGCTTTAGAGTATATCTGAAAATTATTAAAAGTACAACTAAAGTTTTTTTCAATAGTTGCATGTATTGCCGTACAGCAATGCACATGACGAAACGCATGATGTCATGCACTGCATCTCACGCATGCACAGTATTAAGCAACATTTTACAAATGGCAGTGTGGGAGCGGGGACCCGGGCAGCATAAAGGCAGTACAGAAATAGGTATATATATATATATATATATATATATATATATATATATATATATATATATATATATTATATATATATATATATATATAAAATAAATAAATCACGAGAATATACTGTAAGTATATATGATTGTTTACTTCCCCCTATACATTACTGCCAAGTTTATAGAGTGGGGGGTCCTCTTTAATGCTCAGGGATCCCATATTTGCATTACTGTCTTTTTCTGGGCCACGCGCCACCAGAAGTGTGACTGAACTGTCACTGATGATACGGATCATTGAAAGACTCCTGATAAGGTTATAATTGCGCAGCCAATCACATTGTCGCATGATTAGGAGCCCCTCCACTACCAACAGGTGAAGGGGTTAGAGAAAAGTGACGATACTCACAAGTGAACCTAAAATGGGAAATTAAGTGGCCCCCTTAGGATTGGCTACAAAGACCTGAGGTGACTGGGTGGAGCCTGCCCGTTGTGATGTTTTGTCACAGCTTTAATGGCCTTGCCAACAATTGGATGTTGCTTTATGGACTTTGCCCTCAAGTTAATTTCTGGGATCAGTTTAACCACTTCAATACAGGGCACTTTCACCCCCCTCCTGCCCATGTCATTATTTTACTAAAAAAAAAAAAAAAAAAAGGGAAAAAGACCGAAAATTTTGAAAGTTTTTTTTTGGTTTCTGTCAGTAAATTTTGTAAATAAGTAATTTTTCTCCTTCACTGATATGCGCGGATGAGGCTACACTTATGGGAACTATATAGGTGACACTGATGAGGAGGCACTGAAAGCCAGCACTGACTGGCATCATTAAGGGGCACTGATTGGTGTCACCGATGGGCACTGGGGGGCTTCACTAATCAGGGCACTGATGATCAGTGCCCTGAACCTGTCCAGGTGTCCCCTGCAAGGAGACGCTGACGCTGATCGGCTCTCCTCGCCACACACTCTGTCAGTCTGAGGCGACGAGAGCCTATTACTGGCACTTACGCATTGTGATTGGACACAGCCGATCACATGGATAAAGAGCCGAATCAATCGGCTCTTTACAGGGATCAGGGTTGTGCCGTGTCCTTGGAACATGGCGCATCGGCAATCAGTGGCCCTTCTGGGGCAACGTCATATGACGTCCACCCAGAACGAGAGCTGCACCGCTCCTCCATCATTTGACGGTGGGAGGGCGGCAAGTGGTTAATAGCTGTCTGGCACTGATGGTAAGGACAGGCCTCTTAGACTATGGGTGCTCACAGTATAACTGACTAGCATTGTTGTTTGGTACATTTGAAAAGCGGTTACATTTGCAAAGTTCAATAAAGCTGTGCCCTTGCCCTATTTCCAACTTAATCAGCTTCCGTTTCTTTTTGGGGGGCAAGATATTGGCTTATTAGTTCGTCATAAATGAGCCTATGCTTCTCAGCAGTTGTGTCTGTTGTTGAGGTAAGGCCTTTAAAACCACCTCATATGACATTCTAAAAGAATCAGGACTATAAAAAATGGCCAACAAATAACGTAACCTTGCAGAAATTTGGCCCTTATCCACATATCTAAGGTACATGCTTCAGTTAAAGTGCTTTCTCTATAGCCCTTAATACCCTGATGCTAAACACTCACCGCTGGTTTTTCTTTCCTGGATATTAAGTAATGTTATAATATAAACATAAAAAGTTTCAGGAGTCTGCTATTGACCTGGCATGTTTGCCTGTACTTTGTGGTTATACAAGTGTCATTTTATAAGCCATCTGGTTAAAAATTTACATTGAAGAAGCCCACCCTCCTGCTTAACTCCGGCCCTTAAATGCCACTTCAACAGCTATTGGCCACTTGACCAAGAAAGGTTCATACAGATCATCCCAAAATTCTTCATCTATACCAAGAAAAGCAGGCCAGTCCCGAGTCCCGACTGTGTGCAATACACAAACCTCAAACAAAAAGCGTATGTGGGAGAAATGTGTTGGTGACATAAAAAGTAAGAGTGAGACATGGAAAATGACATACTGTTTTACAACAATTAATCCTGTGATTCCATCAGAACCATTAGGCTCCTTGCTAATGGGGCCCATCCATCTGTAGAGTGTACCTACAGGCATTTTAGTGCGCCCATTAGTGACAGGTGCAGAGTCCAGCCCTGCTGCAGTTGGATGGAGTTGAACAGCATACCTTGGTCCCTGCACCTAAACACCACTACCACGTCGTACAGCCTTCAGCGGAGCTGGACACTGCACATGTCCCTAAAATGCCAGGAATGGCACACTGCAGCTGCATAGCCCTATGTGCAAGGTCCATAAAGACATGGATGAGCAAGTCTGGATGAACTTGTCTGGTCCTGACCTCAACCAGACAGAACACCTTTGGGATGAATTAGAGTGGACACTGCAAGCCAGGTCTTCTTGTCCAACATCAGTGCCTGACCTCACAAATGTGCTTTTGTGTTGAATGGTCAAACACACCCATAGACACTCCTAAACCTTGTGGACAGCCTTCCCAGAAGAGTTGAAGCCGTTATAGCGGCAAAGGGTGGGCCAACTCAATATTGAACCCTACAGATTAAGACTGGGATGCATCCCAATACTTTTGACAATATAATATACACACACACACACACACACACACACAGTATCTCCCAAAAGTGTGTAAACTCCTCTCATTTTTGGAAATATTTTATTATATCTTTTCATGTTATAACACTGAAGAAATTACACTTTTCTACATTGTAAAGTAGCGAGTGTACAGCTTGTATGACAGTGTAAATTAGCTTTCCCCTCAAAATATCTCAACACACAGCCATTAATGTCTAAACCGCTGGCAACAAAAGTGAGTCCACCCCTAATTGAAAATGTCCAAATTGGGCCCAATTAGCCATCTTCCCTCCCCGGTGTCATATGACTCATTAGTGTTACAAGGTCTCAGGTGTGAATGGGGAGCAGGTGTGTTACATTTGTTGTTATCGCTCTCACTCTCTCATACTGGTCACTGGAAGTTCAACATGGCACCTCATGGCAAAGAACTCTCTGGGGATTTGAAAAAAAAGAAGAATTGTTGCTCTACATAATGATGGCCTAGGCCAGTGATGGAAAACCTTGGCACCCCAGTAGTTTTGAAACTAGGGCGGCACAGTGGTGTAGTGGTTAGCACTCTCACCTAGCAGTAAGAAGGGTCGCTGGTTCGAATCCCAACCACGACACTTCCTGCCTGGAGTTTGCATGTTCTCCCTGTGCCTGCGTGGGTTTCCTCCGGGTACTCCGGTTTCCTCCCACATTCCAAAGACATGCAGGTAGGTTAATTGGCTTCTGTCCAAAAATTGTCCCTAGTATATGAATGGGGACCTTGGATTGTGGGCTCCTTGAGGGTAGGGACTGATGTAAGTGTGCAATGTACAGGGATGGGGACAATTGTAGACACTCGCTCAGGTTGAACTGGATGGACTGATGTCTTTATTCAACCTTACTAACTATGAAACTATGAAACATTTCCCATGATGCTCAACTACACTGCAGAGTGCATGAGCATCATGGGAAATGTAGTTCCAAAACATCTGGGGTGTCAAGGCTTCACTGGCCTAGGCTATAAGAAGATTGCCAAGACCCTGTAACTGAGCTGCAGCATGGTGGCCAAGACCATACAGCGGTTTAACAGGATAGGTTCCACTCAGAATAGGCCTCGCCACGGTCGACCAAAGAAGTTGAGTGCTCAGCATCAAATCCAGAGGTTGTCTTTGGGAAATAGACGTATGAGTGCTGCCAGCATTGCTGCAGGAGGTTAAAGGGGTGGGGGTCAGCCTGTCAGTGCTCAGACCATACGCCGCACACTGCATAAAATTGGTCTGCATGGCTGTCGTCCCAGAAGGAAGCCTCTTCTAAAGATGATGCACAAGAAAGCCCACAAACAGTTTGCTGAAAACAAGCAGACTAAGGACGTGGATTACAGGAACCATGTTCTGTGGTCTAATGAGACCAAGATAAAACTTATTTGGTTCAGATGGTGTCAAGCGTGTGTGGCGGCAACCAGGTGAGGAGTACAAAGACAAGTGTGTCTTGCCTACAGTCAAGCATGGTGGTGGAAGTGTCATGGTCTGGGGCTGCATGAGTGCTGCCAGCACTGGGGAGCTACAGTTCATTGCGGGAACCATGAATGCCAACATGTACTGTGACATACTGAAGCAGAGCTTGATTCCCTCCCTTCGAAGACTGGGCCGTAGGGTAGTATTCCAACATGACAACGACCCCAAACACACCTCCAAGACGACCACTGCCTTGCTAAAGAGGCAGAGAGTAAAGGTGGTGGACTGGCCAAGCATGTCTCCAGACCTAAACACTATTGAGCATCTGTGTGGCATCCTCAAAACAGAAGGTCTCCTCCAGCACTTTCCTTGCTTACAGACTATTCCGCTTCCTTCCTCCTGCACAACTCTTTACTCCCAGGAGCAGCTAGCACATTTAAAGTTAGGCCTCACACTGGCTCAGCCAGGCCTTAGCATTTTCCTTTTAAAGGCAGAGACTGCGAGCCCCTATGGCAAACCTTGGCACCCCAGATGTTTTGGAACTACATTTCCCATGATGCGCATGCACTCTGCAGTGTAGTTGAGCATCATGGGAAATGTAACATCTGGGGTGCAAAGGTTCGCCTTCACTGCCCTATGGTGTAGCAAGAATGAAATGTCTTTAATGCTTGCTGTCCTTCTGGTGGATTACTGATCCCAGTCAGTCCTCTTCAGGCCCTGCCAGCCCTCCTGGCTGTAGCTGCCCGACTCCACTGCCCATGACATTAAAGTCCTCACTACCGTGCCTCCCCAGTCCTCCTGACTGCACATGTCACTCACCAGCCCTCCTGGCTGAAACCGGTGGTTCCCTCCTGAAGACTTGCCTGGCAGTACTAGCTCCTGCTGTCCTCTCTTGCTCCTCCCGTACCTCCTGTTCAGAGCCTCCATGATTTCCTGGAGGGCTCCGTCCTGCACCCAAACCCCCGGGCCCAAGGTCACCCCCCTCCCCAGACTAGGGAGCTCCCTCAAATGCCCCAACAGCCTAGTACTCCACCCTCAGTTCTTCCACCTGACAACTCCTCCCCAGCTGGGCTGACTCTAGGTATTTAGGAAGGCCTGCCCCTTGCCAATCCAGGTCGGGGATTGGTTGGGCTCTGTTGGGCTCTAGTGTAGCAGCATAAATAGATAATATAAATAAAGCAGCAGAAAAACCTGCTTACCAGATGGCAAGCAAAAAAGGCATGTGGCTATAGCCAAGGCCTTTAACTTGCACAGACGATCTCTGGCTGAGTATCACAGGATGAATGGCTGTAGGTCTTCCATGCCCTGGCACCGTAATGGAGTCAGTAACCGTTACACTCAGCAAATGACCCAGAAAAAAAAAAAAAAAAAAAGACTGACCATAGTGTAATACAGTCTATTCGATCCAATTATAAAAAAGCCCACACAAACCAAAACAAACAGGACTAGTTTCCAGCTAGGCCTGCCTAAATTTGTCTACACTCACAAAAGATTGTCTCTTTCTTTTTGTTTATAGGGAAAAAAAAAAAACACAGAGGTGATCAAATACCACCAAAATAAAGCTCTATTTGGGGGGGGGGGGGGCACAAATATTGTATTTGGGTACAGTGTTGCAAAACGGCGCAATTATTAAAGTAACGCAGGGCTGTATCGCAAAAAAAAATGGCCTTGTCACGAAAGGAGGGTGAACCTTCCGGAGCTGAAGTGGTTAGTGGACTTTCATCTTCAGATAAACCCAAATTTGCCCCGCCATCACGCAACTTTACAAAATAAGCAGCTCAGCCCTCCATGTGCGTTGGATACAGTTAAAGCAAACATTCCATGCTTGATGGGATTTTCAAGGGTAACAATAATAAGGAACCCCATCAACACTGCTGCTGCTGATTTTTTAAGCCACACCATTATGCAGGATATGATAAATTAGAAATGCTCATTGTAATAAACAGACTTGAAGCTACACATATCACAATAAGAATGTTGGCAATACAGATTATTAAAAGTAAACACAAAAGGAGCACTGTAGGTGTTCTGGATGTATCATAGCAATCTGGTTCACATCCAGGAACCTGAGAAAGCAATATATAATAAGTGAAAGCCTGGATAAACCGGTTGGGTCTTTCAAGTCCTGTTTCTTTTCACTGTACATAATATTATCTGTTGAGTTATAGAAAGAGCCGACTGCACATGGGTGAGGGAAAGGGTACATAAATAAGGGTTGTGGGGTCCCCTAGGAGAACTAGGTAACTAAGGAACTTGATAAAGAGACCTTAATTATATAGCATTGCTGGTTGGGAAGTCAAAACTAATAGTGGGAACAATAATCTTTTTTTATTTCAAATACATTTTTATTATTTTCACAGGTTTAATACATACAATTAAACATTACATTCTACTTGTTATATTTATCTCCCGCCCTCTATTGTTGCATACATCTTTATCTGCTTTGCTACCCAACCTCCAACCTAAAATCCTCTTCCATTGCTCCATAGTTATTGCTCCTACATCCTCTTCCCATCTTTCTTTGTTCTTAGAGGACACTACCACAATAGTGATTCTAACCGTTATTTGTGCATACAACTCTGATATAAATCCTTTTAGAAATATCTGCCTAATTATTTTTTGGAGAAGGGGAATCTTACTCCATTCTAATGATTGGTTACTACACTGGATACCCAAGGCATGTCTGATCTGTAAGTGACTGTAGAATGATTTATTTGATTTCCCATACTCATTTCTCAACTCTGCAAATGATTTTAGGGCATTACCCTCATACAATTGGATCAACCGATTTATACCCTGGCTTTCCCATTCCTTGATCCTCCCTATGATCAATAATTCTTGCAGGTGTTTGTTATCCCAAATGGGTGAGTATTCTGTTACTCCCTTGTACCCCGTACCTCTTAACTGACTGCCAGACTTTAGCAACCATCTTTAGTGTTGGACTCCCGCTTAAAAAAGAATCTGCCTCTAACGCTTCCACTACTGTTTTGTGTGGAGCCCCTTGTAACATAATTTTACCACTGGCATTCCCCCCTCCCGGCATAACACATCCCCCCCAATTTCTGAAATTAAGCTGCTAAGTAATAGCTATACTGATGGGGAACAGCCATTCCCCCTTCGTTCATTGGTAGCTACAATGTTTGCAAGCTGATCCTGGCCTGGCCCTTCTTCCATATTAGCTCCCTAAAAAAAGGTCTCTATTTTTTTAACCGCTAGCGGCCGAAGAAAGGGTTAAATGCCCTCGAAAAGCGCCGCTGCACCTTTTCAGGCGCTTCGGCAACACTGCCCATTCATTTCAATGGGCAGGAGCGGTGTATACACCGATCCTCCACCGCCCCAAAGATGCTGCTTGCAGGACTTTTTCCAACGTCCTACAAGCGCACCGCTCCAGTGCGAAAGCACTCGGGCTCTCACACTGGGGCTGCAGGAGAGGCGTTTTTCTGGTGCTTTACAGATGCTATTTTTAACCCAAAAGCACCTGAAAAATGCCCCAGTGAGAAAGGGGTCTTAAACTCCCTTAATGTTATACTATGTGTCCTTGCAAACATCAACGTTTTTAGCAGTTTATTGGCTGTTTTCTGAATGCCTTAAAATCACGTTCAGGAGAGGAAATTCTGACCACAAAAACCACTGAACGCTGTTAAACGCCTAATAAACATGCCTCAACGCTAGGCATGTTTAGCACTTCAGCGTTTATTTATTTCAATAGCCAGAATAAATTAAAATTCTGGCCTATGGAATAAAGAATAAATTCACCTTTCATAACATGTTACACCCATATTCAGGGTGTAACATGTAGCATGTTATGAATGCACCAGCTCCCACTCCCCCAGCTAGCGGCGGATCTTCTCCATTCGCTAGCTGTCAAAAAAAAATGTTTTCATTTTTGCGGGGCTTCGCCCACCTGGCTGCATCACTCATTTACAGCACTCTGAATGGAAAACTACAAGGTTCAGCAGCCTTTGCGGCTGTCAGCATGCCGTTTTCAATTTACTACCATGGCGCTACGAGTGCTGTGGTAGTTCATAAATTTTTCCTGTCAGCATGTATAGGCTTCCTCGTACGAGATACGAGCAAGCCTATACACCGACAGGTCTGCAGGAGACCTGCATGGCACCAGTGATCTTACAGGCCCCTGCAACAAAATAATATTATAAAGGCACATTTTTTTTAACCTGTAAAAAATTAGCATTTATATTTTTTTCTGAAAAGGTAAACTCTGCTAAACTCGCCTAAAAAGTGTTTTGAAAAAATGTAGCTTAGGTGAGTTTATAATGCTGATTTTCTCCTGTCAGATAAACAGCGTTTACAAGAAACCAGTGTGCATGAGGCCTTAGGATTATTGTGGGTTATCCCACATTCAACATTTATTCTATGCTCCATGTGCGCTTTTAGTTCTAGTCATTTGGTAAACCTGATCCCTATTTTCAGATCATGTGCTCCTATAATGCCGGATCAGACTTGGTTTTAAACTATGCTATGACTAAGACTGTTTGCCAAAACATGCAAGCTTCTTTTGCTGTAATTTTACCAGTTGGCCTCATAAATGGGCAGTACTCCATACTCATACTACTCAACCTCTCTGCAGCCTTTGATACTGTTGACCATCCCCTCCTCAAAAAACTCCACTCTTTTGGCCTTCAAGACTCTGCTCTCTCCTTGGCTCTCCTCCTACCTATCACATGGCTCCTTCAGTGTGACCTATAACTCAGTTTCCTCCTCTCCACTTCTTCTTTCTGTAGGGATACCTTAAGGTTCTGTCCTCGGACCCCTTCTCTTCTCCATTTACACCTCCTCCCTTGGTCTGTTAATAAACTTCCATGGCTTCCAGTACCACCTCTATGCTGACTACACATAAATCTCTCTACTTCTCACCTGACTCCTTCAGTCTCCTCTCGCATTACTAACTTACTAACATATCAACATGGATGTCACACCACTTCCTCAAACTCAGTCTTTCTAAAATGGAGCTCCTAATTTTTCCTCCAGCCAATGCCCCCCCCCCCGACTTCTCCATTAAGATCAATAATACAACCATCAGTTCCTCTCCTCATGCCAAGGTACTAGGTGTAATCCTAGACTCTGACATGTCCTTTCAGCCCCAAATCTAATCACTGTCCAAATCGTCCAGACT
The DNA here is from genome assembly GCA_028564925.1 of Lithobates sylvaticus. NCBI lineage: Eukaryota > Metazoa > Chordata > Amphibia > Anura > Ranidae > Lithobates > Lithobates sylvaticus. Next base: position 91,209,145 of record CM053038.1, read on the forward strand.
TCACCTCCGAAACATCTCCAAAATACGCCCCTTTCTAACCATTAAGACCACTAAGCAACTTATTCACTCCCTAGTTATCTCTCGCCTCGACTATTTAACTTCCTCCTCATTGGCCTACCTCTCCGCAAGTTAGTCCCTCTTCAGTCTATCATGAATGCCGCTGCCAGACTCATCCACCTTAGCAACTGCTCAGTGTCCCCCACTCCTCTCTGCCAATTCCTCCACTGGCTTCCCATTGCCCAACAAAATAAAATTCAAACCACTAACAACATACAAAGCCATTCACAATTCTGCCCGAGCTACATTACCAATCTTAATCTCCATATATCACCCAAACCATCCTCTCCGCTCCTCCCAAAACCTTCTGCTCTCTAGCTCCCTTGTCTCCTCTTCCCATGCTCATCCTCTGGAATTCACTACCCCACTCTGTCGCCTATCCTGCTTCCAGCTAACAAGCAAATATTCTACTCCCTTCATCAGTTCATCTCTCACAGTCCCTACCTTTTGTTTTACCAGCCCCTCTCTCTTAGATTGTAAGCTCGCAGGAGCAGGGCTCCTCTAACCCTTTTGTTTTGAATTGTACGGTTGGTGTAGTGTCTCCCTACATTGTAAAGCACTGCACAAACTGTTGGCGCTATATAAATCCTGTATAATAATAATAATAATAATAATAATAATAATAAATGCTCCGTTTTAGCAAGGACACACAATATATTACCCAAACTATTGGGACGCCTATCTTTACACACACACATGAACTTTAATGGCATCCCAGTCTTAGTCCGTAGGGTTCAATATTGAGTTGGCCCACCCTTTGCAGCTCTTCTGGGAAGGCTTTCCACAAGATTTTGTGTGTGTATATGAGAATGTTTGACCTATCTGCCACAAGCACATTTGTAAGGTCAGGCACTGATGTGGACCCCCAGGTGTCACCATAGGAAGATGTCCCCTAGTACTTTTCTGGAGTCAACCCAAAATTTGGGATTTTCTTCTACTTTTACTTTAAATGAAAATGGTAAACAGGACAAATGGAGAGGGTGAATCTCCTTAAAAAACGGGGGCGCAGACAGAAACAGGTATCCTAATCTTTCTCCACGATCTAAAACAAAAAAAAAGTGTTTTGCCTTTAGTTATACTTTAAGTTGGCCATACATGATTCTTTTTTTCCATTCTACCAGTGGGTGAGCTGAAACCTTCCCACTGAGCCTCTGTATTCAGCCTTTCCCTCCATCAAAATACAATGATCAGTGTTGCCTGCACTGATGGTTCAGATAAAACCAGACAGGCGGTCATTTGATAGATCAACTTGTGTACAATCAGCCTGCCAATACATGGATCGAAATTCACCAATCCCTGCTGGACTGGCTGAATTTCTAACCATGTATAGCTGGTTTTACAGGGTAGTAACTCATAGAATAGGCTCACACTATATCTGTGTGCCTGTACTTTAGCTAGATACAAGCATGTGATGGCATACAGTTCCTGACTAATTTCCTTTCTATTCCAATGAAACTCAATCTTCCTTCAGGGTTTCTGTGGAACAATACGGCTAAGAGCATACTGTTGTATAATTAACTGTATTAAAATAAGTTTATCCCACAGGCACAAAAAAAAAAAAAAAATTAAGAAAGAAAGGAAGACGACCAAAAAGCAATAAAAAAACAAAAGGATAAATTGATTACCTTAAAGTGTTACTAAACCCAGTAATATGAAAATAGTTCATCTGACCCCCCCCACAGTGCAGTGCCCACAGCTTATAAATCTTTTTACATTATTTTCAGTCTATCCGCAATCGCACATGTGTCAGCTGCATGTCATTGCTAGGCTGGCTTCCTGATAGTAATAAAAATGGATTATGCCTGCACAATGAGCGTCATTATGGCCATGTATAGTCTTGGAAGTGCATGCAACAAAAAAGACAACACAGCTAAGAAATTGGGACACAGGATCAGAGGGTTGTCACCCCACCCCATTACTTAAAGGACTTGAACAAAAGACCCCAATGGCAGAATCAACAGGTAGTTTAATCAATAAAATTTAAAAAGACTGAAAAAGTACTTCCTTAAAGATTTTATGCAATTTCAATGACTGGATTGACACCTGCTTTAAATATCTATAAAAGCGAAGTCAGAAAGGTAGACTTTGCCACATTAATTGGGGTACATTTACATTATTGGAACTTAGATGTCCCCATAAATATTTAATTTCACTGGAATTATTTTTTATAATCAACCTATTAAAACCTAAAATAAAAAATAATGCTGATCACATAGGTATTGTCTAACCCTGTTTTGGGAAAGCTCAAGGCTAACTAAAACTATACTAAAAAAATAGAGACAAAGCGATCAGTGGTATAAACATTTTAGCAAGGCACTTCCCAGTTCCCAATGGTCAAGTTGGTGCCTTTCCATCACCAACATTTTTTGGTATTTAATCAATTTTGTATGTGTCTGTAAACATCAGCCATAGACATACATTTGCACGTTTGCTGAGGTTTAGCATTTAGAGCACAAACCAACCATACACATCTGTACAGAACTGAAGGCAAATTGTATAAATCTCCTGGTATGCCACATAAGTAGGTTACATAATTCTAAACCTATGTCTTCTGCACTAGCTGCAATTTCAGCTAGACTACTTGCACTTTTGAAATGAGAACATGAAGACTAGGAGTGATTACCACGAATGCAAAAGGAGCAGAGAGCTAAATGCAAACAACAATACCCAAGGCAACCAAACCAATTTTACTTTGTACCTTTGGTACGTTGTCCTTTAAGGGGTTGTTTCCCAACCTCATTCCTCGAGTACCCACAACAGGCCCTATTTTGGGAACTTCCCTGAGATAAAATAGCTGTTGGAAATACCAAGCCATTGACACTGACTTTAGGCATCTGTGCAAGGTGAAGGAAATCTTAACAATATGACCTGTGGCGGGTATTTGAGGACTGAGATTGGGAACTACTACATTAAGGCATTGCCCCATCCCGACCCCCCCCCCCCCCCCCCCCCCCCAAAGCACAGCCTGCCCAGTCCAGTACTTACCTCTGTCCACCTTTCGGCGGTTTTCACTATGCAGCCTTTTCTGGAGCTGCACAGACTCTTCCAAAAGTGTCCCCACCAGGTCATCTTAATCCTTTGAATGTGAAGGATGGCCTCCTTCATTTCAATAGAAAATGGGGCCCATGGCTTGCCTGCGCAGCATGAAGACAACCTGGTGGAGGCATCTTTGGAAGAAAGTCTGTGTGGCTGCATAATGAAAATCGCCAGGGACGGGACAGAGGTGCGTATTTGAACTGGTGGGCTACACTCAGGGGGGTGGAGGTATGGCCTATAAGACCACTTGAACCAACAATAGTTGTCCTTTAAAGTAGAACTGTAGGCAAAAAACTTTTATTTTGGATCGAGTAAGGGAAGCTTATATCCCCCATCAGTTTTTTTGCCATCTGTGCCTTTGAGGAGATTTCCCTTCACTTCCTGTCCCATAGCCAAAACAGGAAGTTAGAAATTTCCCCGCAAATTAAGGAAATTACTTGGGGACCCCCAGGTCACCACAACAAGTGTCTCCAGTGGGAAATTTCCCCTCTGTTACATTTTTGGAGACAACACAAAATTTGTGCATTTTTTCCTTTCACTTTTGAGGATAATGTTAAACAGGACAAATTGAGATAGTGAATCTACCCGAGGGGGGCACAGACAGCAATAAAAACATAATAGGCATTCTAGTCCATCCCCACTCTGTCCATAACTAAAAATAATGTTTTCCTTTAGTTAGTTACACTTTATCAACTTGAGGATTTTACATAGAGAGGAATGCCGTAAAAACGTCAAAGTTCCAAGAACAATATCTCTTACATTCAGCTCTTCTCTTCCGCCTGCTATCACCGCCAATCACCAGCTGTCAAAACGACAGCGGGAAGGAGAGGGTCAGCACTGAGCTTTAAGAGATCCGATCTCTTTACCAGGTTTGAGAAGTACCTAATGAAGAGTGTCTCAAAAAAAATAAAAAATAAACTCTTAATAGAAAAAAGTATTCTCTTTTAATATTAAAGTGCACCGATAATCGCCTTACATCAGCTAGAATATACAGACCTGAAACAAGAAGTCAATAAGGTCTGTTTTATTGCTAGCCTATAATGCAATATAATTGACAATATATATACAATGTATTATTCAGTTTACATGTTTTGGTCATGAGCAGGAGAAACAGCTGAGCTGGTCAGAACCCCGACTGAAGTACGAAGAAATATGGACGTTTGACGTCACTAAAATGTTCAACTGCATAATCTCATTTACCCTACGAAACACTGTTCACAATCCATCCTCAATGTTCTAATGTGCTTATTCTAAGACTTCTAAGACAAAATCTTGTAGAAGAAATCCAGGCAAATGTCCAAAAAAATATCAGAACGGCTAACCCTCTCTACACTATGCTGTGTATAACTTGTTATAAATATGATTCCTCATCCTGTCCACATCTAAAGTTTCACATCAGTTAAAAAAAAAAAAAAGGGGGAAGCGTTGGTTTACGATTTGAGACCAGCAGAAGCCAATGCTATATATAGTATCTCACAAAAATAAGTACACCCCTCACATTTTTTTAAATATTTTATTGCATCTTTTCATGTGACAACACTGAACAAATGACACTTTGCCACAATGTAAAGTAGTAAGTGTACAGCTTGTATAACAGTGTAAGTTTGCTGTCTCCTCAAACTAACTCAACACACAGCCATTAATGTCTAAACAGCTGGCAACAAAAGTAAAGTACACCCCTAAGTGAAAATGTCCAAATTGGGCCTAATTAGCCCTTTTCCTTCCCCGCTGTCATGTGACTCGTTAGTGTTACAAGGTCTCAGGTGTGAATGGGGAGCAGGTGTGTTAAATTTGGTGTTATCGCTCTCACTCTCTCATACTTGTCACTGGAAGTTCAACATGGCATCTCAAGGCAAAGAACTCTTTAAGGATCTGAAAAAAAGAATTGTTGCTCTACATAAAGATGGCCTAGATCATAAGAATATTGCCAAGACCCTGAAACTGAGCTGCAGCACGGTGGCCAAAACCATAAATCGTTTTAACAGGACAGGTTCCACTCAGAGCAGGCCTCGCTATGGTCGACCAAAGAAGTTGGGTGCACGTGCTCAGCACCATATACAGAGCTTGTCTTTGGGATATAGACGTAGGAGTGCTGCCAACATTGCTGCAGAGGTTGAAGGGGTGGGGGGTCAGCCTGTCAGTGCTCAGACCATACGACGCACACTGCATCAAATTTGTCTGGATGGCTGTCGTCCCAGAAGGAAGCCTCTTCTAATGATAATGCACAAGAAAGCCTGCAAACAGTTTGCTGAAGACAAGCAGACTAAGGACATGGATTACTGGAACCATTCTTCCAGAAGCACATTTGTGAGGTCAGGCACTAAAGTGGACAAGAACACATGGCTCACAATCTCTGCTCCAATTCATCCCAAAGGTGTTCTATTGGGTTGAGGTCAGGACTCAAGTTCCTCTACCCCAAACTAACTCATCCATGTCTTTATGGATGTTGCTTTGTGCACTGGTGCGCAGTTATGTTTGAACTGGGAGGGGCCATCCCCAAACCGTTCTCCCACAAAGTGTGTGCCAACGCCTTAAGAGTTCCCTTCACTGAAACTAAGGGGCCAAGCCCAACCCCTAGAAAACAACCCCACACCATAATCCCCCCTCCACCAAATGATTTGGACCAGTGTACAAAGTAAGGTCCATAAAGACATGGATGAGCGAGTTTGGGGTGGAGGAACTTGACTGACCTGCACAGGGTCCTGACCTCAGCTAGATAGAACACCTTTGGGATGAATTTGAATGGAGCCAAGCCTTCTCATCCAACATCAGTGCCTGACCTCACAAATGCACTTCTGGAAGAATGGTCAAACATTCCCATAGACACACTCCTAAACCTTGGGCACAGCCTTCCCAGAAGAGTTGAAGCCGTTATAGCTGCAAAGGGTGGGTCAACTCAATATTGAACCATAGGAACTAAGACTGGGATGCGATTAAAGTTCATGTTTGGGTAAAGGTAGGTGTTCCAATACAGTGTATGTGTGGCAGTTGTAAAGGGGTTAAAGCTGACTTATGACAATTTTTACTAAGTTGCATTGGTTCAGCTTAGACGCATACAACAGTGATTTCCAACTTCCAACTTCCATGGGTACGGCAAATACATGCTGACATGGGCGTCCGCAGGTAGGGGCAAGGGGAGGCAAGTGCCCCCCCCTGGAATTAGGGATCGGATCAGGATTGAGGACCTGCCTACCGGGATCCCATGTTTCCCGGTAGGCTGCCTGCCCTGGGGCCGGTTTGCGGCTGCAGTACTCACATCTCTCCTGCTCCTGTGATCACGGAGCTGGCCGGGTCTGTGTTCTGCGGCCGCGCACCGCGCTGTGACACGGTCCCGCCCCCCTAGACCGGCTCGTGTGATAGTAGATAGAACCAGTCTTCCACCTATCACACGAGCCGGTCTAGGGGGGCGGGACCGTGTCACAGCGCGGTGCGCGGCCGCAGAACACAGACCCGGCCAGCTCCGTGATCACAGGAGGAGGAGAGATGTGAGTACTCAGTACAGCCCTAACAGTGTGCCTGGATAGGGGGATCAGCGGGGGGGGCGGCATATAGAGGAGATTAGCTTTCTACATTCCTCCATGCAGCCGCTGAATGCTTGGAGGAGGGAGGGAGAGGAGGAGAATCAAGCATTCAGCGGCTGCATGGAGGAATATAGAAAGCTCATTTCCTCTATATGCCGCCCCCCTGCTGATCCCCCTATCCAAATTCTTTTTCTGCCCCCCCCCCCCCCCCCCAGTGCTCTCCTCCCCCACCAGACTCTCCAGCCCACCCCAGTTCTCCTTGTGCTCCCCCCAGTACTCTCCTCCCCCACCACACTCTCCAGCCCCCCCCTCTCAACCCATGTTCTTTCTGCCCCCCCTGCTCTCCAGCTCTCCCCATCCTTCTCTAGCCCCCACCCCAGTGCTCTCTGCCCCCCCCCCCGTGCTCCCCACCCCCCACAGTGCTGTCCAGCCCCCCCCATGCTCCCCCCCCCCACAGTGCTGTCCAGGCCCCCCCCATGCTCCCCACCCCCCCACAGTGCTGTCCAGCCCCCCCCCCATGCTCCCCACCCCCACAGTGCTGTCCAGCCCCCCCATGCTCCCCACCCCCACAGTGCTCTCCAGCCCCCCCGTGCTCCCCACCCCCACAGTGCTGTCCAGCCCCCCCCCGTGCTCCCCACCCCCACAGTGCTTTCCAGCCCCCGTGCTCCCCACCCCTGTTCTTTCTGCCCCCGGTGCTCTCGAGCTCGCCCCCCGTGCTCCCCACCCCCCACAGTGCTCTCCAGCCCCCCATGCTCCCCACCCCCACAGTGCTGTCCAGCCCTGTTCTTTCTGCCCCGGTGCTCTCCAGCTCTCCCCATCAGTCTCCAGCCCCCACCCCAGTGCTCTCCACCCCCCACAGTGCTCTTCAGCCCCCCATGCTCCCCAGCCCCCCCCCCCCCCCCCTGTTCTTTCTGCCCCGGTGCTCTCCAGCCCCCCCACAGTGCTGTTCAGCCCCCCCGTGCTCCCCACCCGTTCTTTCTGCCCCCGGTGCTCTCCAGCTCTCCCCATCAGTCTCCAGCTCCCACCCCAGTGCTTCCCACCACCCACAGTGCTGTCCAGCCCCCCCGTGCTCCCCACCCCTGTTCTTTCTGCCCCTGGTGCTCTCCAGCTCTCCCCATCAGTCTCCAGCCCCCACCGTATATATATATATGTATATTATATATATATATATATATATATATATATATATATATATATATATATATATATTGTACAGGACGCCAAGGTTGGGTCCTGGACGGGTGCTATATAGCACCAGTATTTGGGCTGTGGTCCCTTTAAAGGAGTCGCAGCATTGCTCAGGGGGTCACCCAAAATGGGTGAGGGGTTCCGGGAGTAGCCGAGCAGGAGAGGACTGACTCGCAGTCCTCTCTAGGTTAATAATAGTTATTTGGGACCCGGAATTTGGGAGGCTCTGAAGAGATATTCGGGTGGGAAAAGAGCCTCCCTCCCTGACCACAATGATTCAGCGCACAGGGGGTTAAGGGCCTCCAGGAAGACAGCTCAAAAGACAGGAAGTAGGGAAGAGTTGGGGGTGTGAGGAGGAGTAGGTGATTTACACCTGTTAGCTGAGCTGTGTGGATGTCTGGAGGCTGCTAAAAGAACCTGCTGCAAAAACTGTATGTGTTTTCCTTAACTTTGTTTTTGTGCTGAAGATAAGCTGTTTTTTTTGTTATGCTGAAGATAAGCGGACTTTGTTTTTGTACTTTACCTGTGCGCTGAAGAAAGCCTTATTTTGATTTTTCTTTCAAATAAATGTCTTTTATTTTACAACTGACGGTTTATGCACTTAATCCCGTGGAGCTATTGTCCCCAAAGTTCACAACTGGTGTCTTGGATGCTGGCAAAAGTGCATTTGCAGCCGCAAAAACCGTTTAAAACTAAACTGACATTTAAAGAGACAGTGTACAAATGGCATGTCGTGGGTGAAGTCAGCTCAGACGCTGCAAGCAGCAGGTAAAGGCATGGAGGAGGTCATCAGGGCTTTGGCGCAAGCCACCGTGACCCAGCAGCAAGCTTCAGCAGATGCAAACCGTCGCCATGAGGAAGCGATGGCTCAGCAGCAGCAGGCCCTGGCACAGGCTATAGCTGCACAGCAGGAAAACACACGGTTGCTAGCCGCCCAGTTTACTGCTCAGCAGGAGTCCACTCAAGCACAGGTGACTGCCTTACAGGAGGCAGTGCAGCGGCTGGCTCAGGGACGAGAACAATCGGTCGTTGCCGTTGGCAACCAAGTGTCTGTGAGAGCCAGCCATTTCTTACAAAAACTGACACCCAGCGATGACGTAGAGGCCTTTCTCACCACCTTTGAGAGGATAGCAGAGAGAGAGGGGTGGCCCCGTGACCAATGGGCCGGCATTATCTCTCCTTTTCTCACCGGTGACCCGCAAAAGGCCTACTTTGACCTCCCAACTGAACATATCAGCAACTATGAGCATCTGAAGGCAGAGATCCTGGCCCGCCTAGGAGTGACCATGGCTGTCCGGGCTCAGAGGGTGCATCGCTGGCGGTACAAACCTGACCGACCACCCAGGTCCCAAATGCATGAACTGATACAGCTGGTTAAAAAATGGCTGCAGCCAGAAAAACTGTCAGGCCCACAAATGGTGGAACGGGTGGTGATGGACTGGTACCTGCGGTCCCTGCCAGATGACCTACAGCGCTGGGTAAGCCATGGAGACCCTGCAACCGCTGACCAGCTGGTTGAGTTGGTTGAAAGGTACACCGTGGTGGAGGACCTGCTTGGGCCTGCCAAACGTCGGGAACCCACACCAAGGGCAACAAGACCGGCCACGGCACCTAGGAGAGAAGCCCTGCTAGACGTTGGAACCCGCAACCCTGCACCATCTTCTGCAGAACCTCGAAGGTTGGTTCCTGTCCCTAGGATGGGAGGCCTACAGTGTTGGCGATGTCGGTCCTGGGGGCATACCCGGGCACAATGCCCACTTCAGGAGGAGCCGATGGATTGCGGGACTGGTCGGAGAAGCTCCTTCTATGTGCAAAGAGCGTGTACCACTCATCTTGATCTGGCTGAAGGACGGTTCGAGTGTGAAGTGTGGGTGAACCACCTTCCTGCCAGGGCCCTACTAGACTCCGGGAGCATGGTAACACTGGTACATGCCAGGGTGATTGGGAGACTTGGCCCCGTAAATAAAACTCTGCGCGTAGTGTGTATCCATGGGGATACCAGGGAGTACCCCCTGGTTCCTGTGACGGTTTCTTATGGACGTACCTCAGTGACACAAGAGGTTGGGGTAGTAAATAGTTTAATACATGATATTATAGTGGGGCGGGACTGTCCGCTATTTCTCGAACTGTGGAACCAGGCACAGATGGGGCTGCCAGGAGAACTGGGGACACTGGGCCTGGAAGAGATGGAGTCTGAGGGGTCTAGGCCTGAAACCCCCACAACACACCCCTCTAAAACAGAGATACCTGTCACTAATAAGGATATTGCAGAGAATGTTAATTTGAATGACAATGTTTCTGTTGCAGGCCTCAATACCGAGTTGACTTCTGAGGGGGGGGAAGCCTTCCCATTACAGGTTATGCTGGGGGAGGATGATGAGGAGCTCTCCCCGTTGCAGTTCCCAGTTGAGGAGGGTGAAGGGGAAACATCCTCAAGGCCAGTGCATCCAGACCTGGACGTACCCAGGGGTGCGTTTGGCACCGCCCAGTTGCAGGATCCTACCTTGGTCAATGCTCGAGAGCAGGTTTCTGTTGTTGATGGGGTCCCACAAATACCAGGGGCAGATCAAAGGTTTCCTCATTTTGCATTAAAGGGGGATTTGGTTTATCGAGTGGCTGAAAGCCGAGAGGAAACTGTAGAGCAGTTACTGGTTCCCCAACCATATAGGCGGATGCTACTTGACCTAGCCCACAATGACGCACTGGGAGGACACTTGGGGGCAGAGAAAACGGAGGCCAGGATAACCGACCGGTTTTACTGGCCAGGGGTGAAGGCCGAGGTTAAAAGATATTGTGCATCTTGTCCCATTTGCCAGTTAACTGCCCCAGGGCCACACTATAGAAGCCCTCTGGTACCCTTGCCGATTATTGAGGTTCCATTTGAGCGGATCGCCATGGATCTCGTGGGACCCCTGGTAAAGTCGGCAAGGGGGCACCAATATATATTAGTCATCCTAGACTACGCAACCAGGTATCCAGAAGCAGTTCCTTTGAGGAAAGCTTCCTCTAAGGCCATTGCCAAGGAGTTATTCCAAATGTTTTCACGAACTGGATTCCCCAGGGAGATACTTACGGACCAGGGCACCCCTTTTATGTCAAAGGTGATGGCGGACTTGTGCAGACTATTTCAGATCAAGCAGTTGCGGACGTCCGTCTATCACCCGCAGACCGATGGCCTAGTTGAGAGGTTTAATAAAACTCTAAAGTCCATGTTAAAAAGAGTGGTCCAGAAAGACGGGAAGGATTGGGATATGTTACTCCCTGCCCTCTTGTTTGCCATCCGGGAGGTTCCACAAGCGTCCACGGGCTTCTCACCGTTTGAATTAGTGTATGGACGAAGGCCCCGGGGGTTGCTTGACCTAGTCAAAGAAACATGGGAAAGTGAGTCCTCACCACACAAGACCGTGGTAGAGCATATCTCTCAAATGCGAGAGAGGGTGGCTAAGGTGATGCCGCTGGTGAGGGAGCACATGCAGAAGGCTCAGGATGCCCAAAGAAGGGTGTATAACAGATCGGCTAAAATTAGACAGTTTCAAGTAGGAGACCGGGTGGCTGTCCTAATACCCACAGTGGAGAGCAAGTTCTTGGCCAGGTGGCAAGGCCCGTTTGAGGTAATAGAAAAAGTGGGTGAGGTGAACTACAAGGTACACCAGCCAGGGAAAAGAAAACCATACCAGATCTATCACGTAAATCTGTTGAAACCCTGGAGAGACAGAGAACAGGTATCCGCTGTGGTAGCGGTACAGTCAGGGGACCATGCAGGAATCGACCTGGTGCAGGTGGCTGCTACCCTAACTAGGCCCCAAACCCAGCAAGCAAAAGAGTTTCTGCAAAGAAATAGGGACATGTTTTCAGGGTTGCCGGGTCTCACCAACGTCATCGAGCATGACATTGTGACGGAACCCTGTATAAAAATCCGGTTAAGGCCTTACCGTATCCCAGAAGCTCATAGAGTGGCAGTGTCTGAAGAGGTCAAGAGAATGCTCGAGCTTGGAGTCATTGAAGAGTCGCAGAGCGAGTGGTCGAGTCCAATCGTGTTGGTACCCAAACCCAACGGCACCCTCCGCTTCTGCAACGACTTCAGAAAACTTAATGAAATCTCCAAGTTTGATGCTTATCCAATGCCACGGGTAGATGAGCTAATTGAGAGGTTAGGTCCAGCCAGGTATATAACCACGCTAGACCTCACAAAAGGGTATTGGCAGATTCCCCTGACCAAGAAAGCCAGGGAGAAAACAGCTTTCTCTACCCCGGAAGGCCACTTCCAGTACAAAAGAATGCCATTTGGTCTACACTCTGCCCCCGCTACATTCCAAAGGGCCATGGACAAAACTTTGCGTCCACATCAACGGTATACTTCGGTTTACCTAGATGACATAGTCATTTTTAGCACTGATTGGGAGTCCCATCTTCCCCGAGTTCAGGCAGTCGTAGACTCCTTGAGAAGAGCAGGATTCACCATCAATCCGGAGAAGTGCGCGATTGGAGTAGAGGAAGCCAAGTACCTAGGGTACATTGTGGGTAGAGGACTGGTGAAGCCCCAAATGAGTAAGGTAGAAGCCATACAGAACTGGCCCCGCCCCCTATCCAAGAAGCAGGTCAGAGCGTTTTTGGGCATAGTTGGCTACTACCGGAGGTTTGTCCCCAACTTTGCCACCATTGCTGCACCATTGACGGACTTGACCAAAGGCAGAAAGTCAGTGATGGTACAGTGGAATGACGATGCCGAAAAAGCTTTCCAGAAGCTTAAGACGGCATTGTGCCGGGATCCGGTGCTTGTGGCTCCAGATTTTTCTAAGGATTTTGTAGTACAGACAGATGCTTCAAGTGAAGGGCTAGGAGCAGTCCTGTCTCAAGTGATCAATGGGGAAGAGCACCCCATAGTTTTTCTAAGTAGGAAGCTGACGGCAGCGGAGAAAAACTATGCGGTGGTGGAGCGGGAGTGTCTTGCCATCAAGTGGGCTTTAGACTCTTTACGGTATTTCCTCCTAGGTAGAAGGTTCCGCCTAGTGTCCGACCATGCCCCACTGACCTGGATGAGACAAAACAAAAACACCAATGCCAGGGTGACAAGGTGGTTCCTTTCTCTCCAGGAGTTCAATTTTGTGGTAGAGCACAGACCAGGGAGACAGCATCAGAACGCCGATGCCCTCTCCCGGGTCCATTGTATGATGTCGAGTGGTGCCTCCAACACCTCCGCGTTGAGGCAGAGGGGGGGGGATATGTACAGGACGCCAAGGTTGGGTCCTGGACGGGTGCTATATAGCACCAGTATTTGGGCTGTGGTCCCTTTAAAGGAGTCGCAGCATTGCTCAGGGGGTCACCCAAAATGGGTGAGGGGTTCCGGGAGTAGCCGAGCAGGAGAGGACTGACTCGCAGTCCTCTCTAGGTTAATAATAGTTATTTGGGACCCGGAATTTGGGAGGCTCTGAAGAGATATTCGGGTGGGAAAAGAGCCTCCCTCCCTGACCACAATGATTCAGCGCACAGGGGGTTAAGGGCCTCCAGGAAGACAGCTCAAAAGACAGGAAGTAGGGAAGAGTTGGGGGTGTGAGGAGGAGTAGGTGATTTACACCTGTTAGCTGAGCTGTGTGGATGTCTGGAGGCTGCTAAAAGAACCTGCTGCAAAAACTGTATGTGTTTTCCTTAACTTTGTTTTTGTGCTGAAGATAAGCTGTTTTTTTTGTTATGCTGAAGATAAGCGGACTTTGTTTTTGTACTTTACCTGTGCGCTGAAGAAAGCCTTATTTTGATTTTTCTTTCAAATAAATGTCTTTTATTTTACAACTGACGGTTTATGCACTTAATCCCGTGGAGCTATTGTCCCCAAAGTTCACAATATATATATATATATATATATATATATATATATATATATATATATATATATATATATATACATACACATACATACATGCATAATGTATGGTTTTCCCTTTCATGAACCAGAAAATAATGACGATATGCTGTTGCGCTGGTATAATAACGCTGTGGGGCTGGTATGAAATTTTTTCCAGGGCTGAATTTTATTCCCAGTCCGGCCCTGATCACCCCTCTCTGTCACCCCTACTCTCTCTCTCACCCCTCTGTCTTTTTCACCCCCTCTCTCTCTATCACCCCCCTCTGTCTCTCTCTGTCACACTCCTCTCTCTGTGTCACCCCCCTCTGTCTCTTTCTGTCACCCCTCTCACCCCCTTTCTCTCTGTCACCCCGTCTCTCTCTGTCACCCCCACATGTATGCAGTTTCTGACAGTCTCTTGGGCCATGTATGCAGTCTCTGGTCATCTCTTGTGCCATGTCTGCAGTCTCTTACAGTCTCTTGAGCCATGTATGCAGTCTCTGACAGTCTCTTGGGCCATGTATGCAGTCTCTGACAGTCTCTTGGGCCATGTCCGCAGTCTCTTGGGCCATGTCCGCAGTCTCTGACAGTCTCTTGGGCCATGTATGCAGTCTCTGACAGTCTCTTGGGCCATGTCCGCAGTCTCTGACAGTCTCTTGGGCCATATCCGCAGTCTTTGACAGTCTCTACGGCCATGTCTGCACTCTCTGACCATCACCTCTACTAGGTCTGTAGTCTCTGACCGTGATAATGTGATAATGACATTGTCAAAAAGGTCAGAGCATGGGTGACCTTAAAATGATGCCCCCCCCTGAAAAAAGTTCTGCGGACGCCCATGCATGCTGACATTGGCCAAATGTAACTAAATAAAAATTACAACTCCAAGTCTCCACATCAGCGACTCATCCCTTAACAGATGAGGTTTCAAATAAGACAATTAGAGCATCAAACGCAATCTTTGCCTGTTGTGCAGTATAGGAACAGATGACGAACAGAAGTTGATCTACCAATTAACTTCTGTACAACTGCCCTGTTGGAAAATTTTCACTTAATCAGCGCTGCAGGCTATAGCCTACACTGCTGATCAGTGTATTCTGACAGCAAGGAAGTCTCCCCACTGTCAGAATACGACTCAGCATTGAACATTCCCCCATCCACCGGGTCTGTTTTTTTTCATTCAGCCTGCTGGTTAAAAGGAAGAGAAAAAAAAAAAAACGACACATCTATGGCCGGCTTTACAGTCCAGAAAACACAATTCTTTACCATCCCACAGCAGTCAGTCCTACAGCAGGCTTATAGAAGCTGCATGTACAAGCTAAACATAAACCATGGTAATGAGAAATATTACATATCAAGCGAGTAAAACTTGCAAATTGTAGCAAAAAAGTAAGTGCAAAAATAACAACAAAGACAGAATTCTAAAAACAAATAATAGTTTCCCTTTAATCCACATAAGAATGGGTAGCTAAAAGCAAAATTTACACAGACGCATTGTAACCTGCATTCCCAGAATGCAAGGATTAGGTACACTGAACAACTTCAAAGAAACATCTGAAACAAACCGCTGTACAGAAAAAAAAAATTATCCCAGAACAAAAAGGAACCCACAAAAGTTCTTCTTTCCCTTTATGAGAAAGGGTGGTTCCTCCAAATGACTGGTTTTACATACAGATTTTTGAGCACTTGAGAAATTTGCTCAGCTCACCGCTTAAAATGGTGCATATGCTTTTAATGCGTGACAAATGCGTGACATGCCCTATGCGCAACACCTGGAAACGCGTTTAAAGTGATTGAAAAGTCTTTTTTTTTTTTGTATGAAAATAACCAACCTGTTAGACTTGGAAAACAAGTGTATAGGTGCTGCAACCTTCCCCCATAAAATGTTATACTTACCTGCTCTGTGCAGTGGTTTTGCACAGAGCAGCCCAGAGCCTCCTCTTCTCTGGTCCTTCAGCGCTCCTGGCCCCTCCCTCCTGTCGCGTGCCCCCCACAGCAAACAGCTTGCTATGGGGGCACCCGAGACGAGCTGCAGCTCCGTGTGTCCATCCAGACACAGAGCCGTGGTTCGGCCCCGCTCCTGATTGCTAACTGACTTTAAAATGACACCAGTGGGAGCCAATTGCGCCACTGCTGTGTCTCAGACAATCAGGAGGGAGAGTCCCGGACGGCCGAGGCACTCGTGCAACATCGCTGGATAGAGATAGGGCTCAGGTAAGTATTAGGGACGTATCAGGGGGCTTCTACACACACACACAGACATACAGAAGGTTTTTTATCTTAATGCATAGAATGCATTAATATAAAACAAAAAACTTCTGCCTTTACAACCACTTTAAATAGTGCTAAAAAAAACAAAACGAATTTGCAAAACAGGAACAAGTGTTCCCACTATGCCAGATGTGAACGGGGCCTTAGGCCTCATACGCAAGCATGCTTAGGCATACACCTGTGTGGGGCCATATTTTCTCACACAGGGATGCACAGGGTTTCTGTGCATCCCTGTGCAGGCAGCTCTATTCATGTCAACTGGGGCGCAGAGGTTGCACGAACATCCACTGCTCCCAGTTTGACATCTGTGTGGGTGCAGACCGTGCGAGTTCAGGGACATGCACTTGCACGTATGTCAAATTGGGAGAAGCGACTGTGTCTGTGCAGCCGCAGTGCCCAAATTGACATGAATGGCACTGCCTGCATGCGGATGCATGCCTTTGCAGGCAAACTTGCCTCTTGCATCAGCGTATGCTTACGTTTGCCCATGATATCATAAATGAACACCAACCTGGGTAATTCAAATTGCACACATAATTAAAGGTTAAGCTAAAGAAAAACAGCTAATTACATAAAGAAAATAAATACATTGGAGCGTTACCTTTTAAATAATTGGTAAAGCCCCGTACACATGGGCAAAATGCCGGGAGACATTTACCGGTACAAAAAATGCTGACATTCTACCCGTGTGGTATGCGAGTCTGGTTGGCTTCTGTCGGACATGCATGCTGGAAAACCAGCAGCCGAAAGACTCCCGATCAGCGCTCTTAGCTAATGGCAGAGAGCGCTGATCGGAGTGTTCTAGCAGGGGGGAACAGCTCAGTGGGGGATTTACCTTTTTTTTTTATGGAGTCTGGAAAACATTGCACCAGCAATCAGCAGATCACTGATTCCATGCAGGTCTCCTACAGACTGTCAGTGTGAGCTGCCTGCCCCGTACATCGTACGGCCAGGCAGTTTCTCACTGACAGGAAGACTCAATGAAATACCACAGCGCTCAACAGCACCGTAGTAGTTCATTGAGAACTGCAAGCTGACAGCCAGGAAGGATGTCAGGACGTGTAGTTCATTCATTCGCAGAACTCTGAATGAATGACATGGCTGTGTGGGCGGAGCTGTCAAAAAGTGATAGCTAGTATGGGGATTTTCTCCCTGTACTGCTGTCACAGGGAGAGTGAGAGCAGAGGGGAGAGGCTGCAAGCAGTGGGAACAAGTTATATGTTCCACCCTAAACTTGGGTAACATGGTTCCCAAAGGTGACCGTATCCTTTAAAGCAGGGCATTAGAGCTGATTTTCTCTGCTCCATTTATACAGTAGGTCTTGCCCACTCCCAGCCATGGGCGGTGCGTCCATAAAGGGCGCAGGAGCGCCGCCCCCCCTCTCCTGTCACTCTCGATACTCCATAGATAGATTCATGCATTGCATGAATCTATCTATCTATGGTCGCTGCTGACACCCCCTATTCAGGTGTCCGGACCCTTTTCGGTCACCGGGCGCCTGAATTACATCGGTGGGGGTGATTTTTGGAAACACCTGATTAGCGCCGTAGGCGCTAATAGGCGTCCAAAAAGGTGACAAGCGGGCGCAACGCTGTGCGTTCCTTGTCACTCAGCAGCAGTGTTAACAAACCGAAAGAATTCGGTTTGCTAACATTGTACGGCCCCTTAGCCAATCAGGAGCACAGGTCTGTGTTACCTGTGCCCTGATT
The DNA here is from genome assembly GCA_028564925.1 of Lithobates sylvaticus. Taxonomy (NCBI): domain Eukaryota; kingdom Metazoa; phylum Chordata; class Amphibia; order Anura; family Ranidae; genus Lithobates; species Lithobates sylvaticus. The sequence continues at coordinate 91,226,763 of CM053038.1, forward strand.
GGCTGAAACGACAGGCGCTGTGATTGGGCGCCTATCAGGCATCCAATCATAGCAGAGGATGAGAGGAGGAGCGGGCAGGAGAGGGAATGGAGGACACGATGCCGCCGAGACAAGGTAGGTGCAGGGCGGGGGGGGGCACAGTGGCAGCTTCTTTGCAGGGACTGTTTTAGATGGGCAATGTGGCTGTGTTTTAAAGGGGCAATGTGGCTGTGTTTTAAAGGGGCAATGTGGCTGTGTTTTAAAGGGGCAATGAGGCTGTGTTTTAGATGGGCAATGAGGCTGTGTTTTAGATGGGCAATGAGGCTGTGTTTTAGATGGGCAATGTGGCTGTGTTTTAGATCGGCAATGTGGCTGTGTTTTAGATGGGCAATGTGGCCGTGTTTTAGATGGGCAATGTGGCCGTGTTTTAAATGGGCACAGTGGCTGCGTTTTGATGGGCACAGTGGCTGCGTTTTGATGGGCACAGTGGCTGCGTTTTGATGGGCACAGTGGCTGCGTTTTGATGGGCACAGTGGCTGCGTTTGGTACAGTGGCTGCATTTGATGGGCTTTTTTTTTTTTCAGAATTTTTCAGTTTATTTGCGCCCCCCCAAAAATTTTGAGCACCAGCCGCCACTGCTCCCAGCCTGTAACTGGACAGTGAAAAAGAGAAGCAGCACAATAACAATCAAATCTTTGTCTGCTCTCTCCTATTATCTGCATGCTTCTTTTTATCACACAAGCACTGCAGTACAGCTTATTGGCTCCTTGTGCGGATCCTTCTTTTTTCTAGTCTAAGCAGTGCTGTATGCAGGATTACAAGAGACTGATACCAAGTTAAATTCAGGTACCCACGCTGCTTGCATTTAAAAAATAGTAATGATCCATTAATGAATACAGAGTGGCATTAAAAAAATAATTTTTTTATAGTAACCTGGATTTCAGCTTTACAAAAACATCAGAGGCTAAATTTAATTAAAAAAAACGTTGTTCCAAAATGATGAATATAGATCCAGAGATATAGGTCTTATTGAGAACTACTTACTAAAACAGAATCATGAACTGCCGCCACTCCCTCTAAATGACAGACATTCTTGTAATGCACATTACCATATTGCAAACATATGTAGGTGAAACATCTGAGTTCAGATTAAGGTTGCTCTCAACTCCATTACGTACACCATGTACTACAGTATATCTCTTAATAACATGACACTTTCACTACTAAAAAAAAAAAAAAATTCAAATAAACCTGCCTGCAAAAGAAGAGGTAGCCTTGTTGGGAGCCTTCGTTGTCAAGAGTTATGGCCTCCAACAAATCTTCAGTATCTGATGTACTTTCGTACTTGCTGGATGCCTGGTTATCCATTGTGTGCTGTGGTTTACTTTGGCCACAGTGTTCTGCAGTTGCACGGGGCTTGGTGTATGAAACTTCAAGCTGCATTCACCCCTATTTGTTGGAAAAGATATCCAAAGCAAGACTTTTAGCTTGCTTGGTGAAGATGGAAGCTAAGGGAGCAAGTACACCAAAACTACCAAGATTTTTTGCTTGCTTGGTGCGGACAGAAAGGGAGCAAGTACCCCACAACTACCTTCCGCTTTCCTAGTGAGGACGGAAGCTAAGGAAGCAAGTACACCAAGACTACCAAGGCTTCCTGCTTGCTTGGCAAGGATGGAAGCTAAGGGAGCAAGTACATAAAGACTACCAAGACTTTCTGCATTGCTTGATGAGTATGGGAGCAAGTACACCAAGACTACCTCTCTATAAGGCCTTTAGGGTAAGGTGACCAAATTTTTTAAATGAAATCCGGGGACATCTTTTTTTTTTTTACTAGTAATGGCGGCAATTAGCGACTCTTTGCCCGTCGCCGCCGCTGCCCACCTCACAGCCTGTCAAGTCTTACTCTCCGGGCCCCGGCTACTACTGGGTGGGGAGCAGAGGAAGATCACTCCGCCAGGGAAGGCAAGGAGATGGGCAGGTGGCTGGCAGGGACTTGAGCCAAGGCAGAAGAACGTGCGAGCAGGAGCGGAATGGGCATGCACCTGAAGAAATATTCTCTCCGCTCCGACCAGCACATGATCATCAGAAAGGGGCACAGATAATGAAAAAATAGAGGGGGGGGGGGGTGTAATTCAGATTTTATTCTTTTAATTCTGCACTGACTGTCTTTGAAATTGCCCCAGCCCCTGTTCAAATCCAATCCGGGGACAAATCCGGGGACAGACTTGGTTCAGGGACAGTATCCTCAATCCGGGGACTGTCCCCGGAAACCGGGGATGTCTGGTCACCCTACTGGGGGATAGGTCCACAGACAAGTAGTACTCATCAGCTTTTTTTTTTGTTCTTTTTGGGACTTTGACAATTCCAGTCCTGGGTTCTCAAGACCACCTCATTATAGGATCCTCCTATCAGTGATAGAGTTTTCTTCAAAACTGCACATGGGAGTTCAAAAAACATGAGAGAAACCTCTGGGTGTTTTCAGCTCACCAGCAATCACACAACAAAAATACCACATTTGAGTGGAATGACTTTTTAAGAATGACAGAAGGAAAAATATTTTAAGGACAACTCCTATAAAATGCAAAAGTAAATTAAAAATACAATGCCCTTTAAAGCAAGGTAAAATCACAGTGAAGCATGAGTATGACACTGATTAATTATCTACCAGGTTTCAATCTGCCTCCATGCCTTCTGTATTAAGTCATCTATGTTCTGGTAAGCGTCTCCTCATGATTATACAGAACTGTATTAAGCTACTTAAAGTCAAGTAAGACACATCTTCACTATGGAACCTCAATCACAGGTCATCCACTGAGATGCCAAGCAAACAAATAAAAAAATAATGTTTTAATAAAGCACGTCTGCACACTATTATATATATATATATATATATATATATATATATATATATATATATATATATATCCAGCAGTAAGTGACTTTGTTTTCAGGTTTGTCCCTTTTATGCGTTCTCATGAATGCCCTCATTTTTCTGCATGACAATTTTAGTTAGCATCTTTTTTTTATTATTATTATTTATTTATTTATAGAAAAAGCAGCTTTAATAATAATTAAAAAAAAAAAAAGTAAATAAGTTTATTTCAAGAGACCCTGTTGCCATACCATTTATTTTAACAAAAATGTTCATAAGAATATAAATGCATTTAAAATACACCAGTCAGCCATAACTTTATGACCATTTACCTAATATTGAGTAGGTCCCGCTTTTGCCTCTAAAACAGCCCTGACCTGTTGAGGCATGGACGCCACTATACCTCTGAAGGTATGTTGTTGTATCTGGCACCAAGCCGTCAGTAGCAGATCCTTTAAGTCCTGTAAGTTGTGAGGTGGGGCCTCCATGGATTGGACTTGTTTTTCCAACACATCCTACAGATGCTTGACTGGACTCAGAGCTAGAGAATTTGGAGGCTAGATGAACACCTCAAATAGTTGCCATGTTCCTCAAACTACTCTTGAACCATTTTTTCAGTGTGGTAGTGTGCATTTACCTGCTGAAAGAGGCCACTGCCATCAGGGAATACTGTTTCCATGAAGGGTGTACTTGGTCAGCAACAATGTGCAGGCATGTGGTATGTTTCAAAGTAATATCCACATGCATGGCAGGACTAGGGATGAGCTTCGAGTTCGAGTCGAACTCATGTTCGACTCAAACATTGCCTGTTCGCCTGTTCAGCGAACAGCAAACAATTTACACAAGCTATGGAGTAAGCACTGAAATACAGTGCGAAACGCGTCAGCTCTGTACCCCCTTTTTGCCGTGTTTGGATTGTAGTGTTTTTTTGCTTTTAAATAAACCCTTTGGATTTTATTTTCCCGGTGTGCGGCTGTCCGGAGTTCTTCTTTTTGATTTATAATCATTGTGCTATTAGCCAGCACCTGAAGCTCCCACACAGGAGCATTCGCTTGTGAGGAGAGTCTTGGAGCGGTGGTTTTTTGTGTCTCATCTGAACAATTTGGGGTGTTCGCGGCAAATGCGAAAAGCCGCGAGCACACTGTAAAAAAGTCTATGGGAGAAATCTCAAGTGCTAATTTTAAAAGCCTATATGCATGTTATTGTCATAAAAAGCCATGGGGAATTCCCTATGGTTTTCCCCATGACATCAGAGGGGGGCGGGGACGGCCCGCCCCCCTCTGACTTCATGCAGAAACCATAGGAAAGTCCCCATGACATCCCCGTGCGTCAGAGGGGGGCAGGGTCACCAGGTGACCCCACCCTCCATTATAAAAGAACTGTCAGACGGAGCGAAGCCTCACACATCGGGAGCCTCCCATTGAGCGGAGCAGCCCGACACAGAAAAGAGATGCCGACCCTGTGGAAGAAGATGGAAGAAGAAGATGAAGAAACCGAAAGGATGAAGAAAGGAAGAAGACCAGAAGAAATAAGATGAAAGAAGAATTTAATAAAGGAATTGTCAAAGACCGTCTCCTGTCATTTTTACCATTTTTGTCACTTTTACAGGGGGGGAGGCCGGGATCTGGGGTTCCCCTTGTTAAAGGGGGCTTCCAGATTCCGATAAGCCCCCCGCCCGCAGACCCCCACAACCAATAGCCAGGGTTGTGGGGACGAGGCCCTTGTCCCCATCAACATGTGGACATGGTGCTTTGAGGGGTAACAGAACCCCAAAGCACCCTCCCAATGTTGAGGGCATGTGGCCTGGTACGGTTCAGGAGGGAGGGGGGGCCGCTCTCGTTTTTAAAACTTTTTTTTGCATTGATACATGTCACCTGGGGCAGGACCCAGGTCCCCAAACACTTTTTATGACAATAACATGCATATTAGCCTTTAAAATTAGCACTTTTGATTTTGAACTTTCGAGTCCCATAAACTTTAATAGGGTTCTAAAGTTCACACGAGCTTTAGGTCTGTTCGCAGGTTCTGGTGCGAACCGAACAGGGGGGTGTTCGGCTCATCCCTAGGCAGGACCCAAGGTTTGCCAGCAGAAAATTGCCCAAAGCATCACACTGCCTCTGCCGGCTTGCCTTCTTCCCATACTGCTTCCTAGTACCATCTCTTCCCCAGGTAAGTGATGCACATGCACCTGCCCATCCACATGATGTAAAAGAAAACATGATTCATCAGACCAGGCCACCACCAGTTTCCATTTCTCAGTTCTGATGTTCAAATGCCCATTGCAGGTGCTTTTGGCTGTGGACATGGGTCAGCATGGGCACCCTGACCAGTATGCGGCTATGCATCCCCATACACATGTAGCAACACTACCCTCAGAGAAGCCGCTGAATTCTGAATTGTTTTGTGATTTCTCTACACACCTGATGACACGCCTCGCTCACTCAGCACTTAGACACAAAGCATTTCAAATAACTTATTAGGACAAGCATAGCCTAAGAGAAGAAAGGATTAGCACGTGTACTTATACAACAATCAATAAGACAATAATATTACTCTGACAGATATGGTTAAACACCTGCAGTATTTTAGCAGTAATTACCAGACATGAACTGCATTTACCTAGCAACAGTATATAAAGACAGTACTAGATTGCTATAACAGTCCCAGTTTTATCCCACTGGTCAGTAACAGTTTCCAGGTCTCTTGACACATATTCAAGTCCTCAGACAAGGATATGACTGCTGTTATGTCTCTTTCAAGCCTGCTGAGACAATCCCACCTTTTCTTCCTCACAAAAAGCGGAAGGGCTTTTCCAGTACAGTCTGATCTGATTGTGGTCATCTATGGCAGGGATTCATTCATCCAAGAGCAGCAGCTCAGTCTTTTCCCCACAAACCTGCTTGCTTCGAGTCAATCCTCTCCTTTTTCCTCAGTATCCTGCAGACTCTCTGCTCTGTTAATTCAGTCAAATCACCGTCCTCTAGGATTGAATTAGACCCATCCAAGATGGCTGCCCCTTACACTAGAGACACTCCATAAACGAGCATTGCCAAGTGGTCTCCGCAAAGATGGCTGCTGAATTTCTGCATTCATGAATATTCAGTTTAACCTTCTCCACATTGTAGAAGGATAGTTGTTCCGTAGCAGTTATCATCTACAGTGCAGGTTATACACAACTACCTGTATTGCCCATTTTTTCTGCTTTCAACACATCACCTTCAGAGACAACATGTTTACTTGTTGCCTAATATATCCCACTCACTTTCTGAGGTCATTGTAATGAGATAATCAATGTTATTCCCTTTACCAGTAAGTGATCTTAAAGTTATGGCTGATTGGTGTAGTTTAAAAAAAAAAAAAAAAAAAGTACAAAATGGGTGAAAGCTTTCTTTGTGTAGACCAAATAAGCCATAAGAATGCTGCTGGAGGCTACCATCTGGAATTAACTCAGAGCTGTCACTAAATTTACACTTTATAGCAGACGTCTTTAAACTGCGGCAACAATGGGGCACTATTCCTCCCACTGACCCCAATGATGGGGCACTATTTCTCCCACTGACATTAATGATGGGGCACCATTCCTGCTACTGACATCAATGATGGGGCACCATTCCTCCTACTGACACCAATGATGGGGCACCGTTCCTCCCACTGACACCAATGATGGGGCAACGATCCTCCCACTGACACCAATAATGCGGAACCGATCCTCCCACTGACCCCAATGATGGGGCATTATTCTTCCCCCTAATACTAAAGATGGGGCATTGTTTACTCCCAATGGCCACACTCTGGCTCCTATAAAGTCTGATAAACTGGCCCTTTGTTTCGAAAGTTTGGAGACCCCTGCGTTATAGTATTCCTTCTTCTCTACTCTCCTGGCAGTTAAATAAAAGCTTATGTAAGTTGGTGAAGGAAGGGGAGGAGTCCAAGTAGCTGGTGCACCTGCTATCTATCCTGCCACAGCATTTAGGACTGCAGTAATGTCTGCAGACACTGTAGTTGCACATTAAACAAATCAGCCAGATCCTAATAACATGCAGCAAATGTGATAAACAGCAACCACATAACTGCACAACAACAAATAGTAAATACACAGCAAATGCACATCATGGACAGGCAAATCAAACATTCCCAAGAACAATGTAACATTGCAGCTTAAAGAGGTTGTATAAATAAAATAAAAAAAAAAAAAAAAACCTGCAAGACAATAGCATAATGAGCAAGTATGCATTGCATACTGTTGAGTGCCCCCACAGAAAGCAGCTTGCTATGGGGGCACCCCTGTGTCCATTCAGACATGGAGCCGCGACTCGCCCCCCCTCTCTCTCCTCATTGGCCGACTGACTTTGATTGACAACAGTGGGAGCCAATGGTGCCGCGCTGTTGTCTCAGCCAATGAGGAGGGGAGTCCCGGCCAGCCGAGTGTCTTGTACAACATCGCTGGATCTAGATGGAGCTCAGGTAAGTATTAGGGGGGCTGCTGCACACAGAACGCTTTTTATCTTAATGCATAGCATGCATCAAGATTAAAAAAACCTTCTGCCTTTACAACCACTTTAACAGTCTTTAGATGTGGTGGCTGCATTCATTTTCATTTTTCAAATTTTTCAGGCTCCCCCCCCCCCCCCCCTTTATTTTCACCTGATGATCCTGCCAGTAACACTTTGTCTAACGCTCACTTATTGTGCTGTATCCATGGAGGAGCAGCTTTGTCACCCTAGAGAAGAAAGTGTTTTAGGACCCATAAACCCTCTTTCCATTGCCATAACACAGGGTGAAGGTGTTCTGTAGTTCACAGAACACAGGAAGTTATTAGCCCACAAGTTTATGACAGAGCTGACTTGTAGTTTTTGCACTTATTGAACGCTTATTTTTTTTCAAATTTTGGATAGGAGTAGGGGAGGGTTAAAAATGCTATCAGTTTTTCTACAATTTTTTATTTTTGCAGTCGCCAGAATTTACTTTAAAGGGGTGTTCCGAGAAAGAAAAAAATTAAAAGCCAGCAGCTACACATACTGCAGCTGCTGGCTTTTAATAAATGGACACTTACCTGTCCTGCTGTCCCTCGATGTCGGCACCGCAGCTGATGTCTCCATCAGCTGTCGGGTGCTGCCGCCGCCATTGCGGGTACGGTAACCCGGCAATGTAGCCTTTCGGCTTCACACCGGGAACCCTACTGCGCATGCACGAGGCCCTGCTCTTCTCTACTATTAGCCCGGCAGCCGAGGGAGGAGGAGGGAGCCACGCGGTAACGTCCCGATCGTGCCGCGGCGTACTTCCGGAAGTGGTAAAGGATACCTGTCTTTGACAGGTATCCTGTCCCCCCCCCCCCCGAAAGGTGCCAATTGTGACACCGAAAGTGGGGGGAGGAATCCGATGAGCGGAAGTTCCACTTTAGGGTGGAGCTCAGCTTTAAAGTAGTTGTAAACCTTAGACATGAAATATGAGCAAAAGCATATCCTTCTATAGTGTGTACTTCTCACAATCCAGAGCACCAATTGCCATTTCTCTCTGCTGTCTCGTTCCTCTGCTATCTGCATAAGCCACTGCTGACAAGATTTCCTGACACCAAGAGAAAGACGGTGACAGAGGAGGGACCTCCAGCAGATTAACAGCCTCAGCTCTGTTCCTGTGTGCTGTGTTAGGGGGGGGGGGGGGGTGTCCCTTCCCTCCAATCAGCTCTTCATTGCTGTAACTCTCCACCCCTTCGGTTCAGAGCTGAGGGATCCCGTGTTTCTGCACTTTGAATGGATGTAGGGGAAATATAGCTATAGATAAACAGGTACAACTTATCTAGGAGGATTTGTTTCATCTTTGTGCATCACCTGAGGCTATTCACTTCACTGGGTAGATGTAAGGGGTACAACCACTAACTCTCATTCTCAATAACAATGATGATCAGGACAATTAGAGTAAGCGCCACAGACCGCAATAAAATCCCTCTCTCCTCTATCCAAATCTAAAAAAACTGACGATTTGCCTTCAGTTAAAGTTTAACAAAACAATTCAATTATATGATTTAATAGACCAAAAGGGGAAAATAAGAGAAGTCCATCATAAGGCCCCATTCACATTTCCACATTTTAGTGCACATGCCGGAGCGCAAAACAGACATGTCATAGGAACACATTGCCCAGAGAGGCAGTTCACATCTATGTGCTACATTTTGAACAATGAGGCATGTCACTTTTTTGGCACACTGTACACTAAGTCCAATAGAAGCGTATGGCAATGTATGAAAATGCACACATAGTACATTTTAATGCATTTTATTGCTTCCAAAGTCCACAACAATGGTGTTCCCAGCAGGAAATCAGTCCTCATTGGCTAAAATAAGAACCAATGCATGATGAAAACACTTGTCAACACGCTTCAACAAGAGTTAAACCAGTATTAAACCCAAAAGCAAACATAGATTACATTCCAGTTTAGCAATTCTTTGAGGTGGTGGCTGCATTCCTTTTCTTTCTTATAGGCGCTCTTTCCTTTACTAGCCAGTATAAAAAGCAAGCTATTCTACGGATGTAGAATGAAGGAAAAAGGGTCCAACCCAGTACTAGCAAGGTGTACCTAAGAAAGTGTCCGGTGAGTGTATGTGCTTTGTTCAGATTTCATGACTGAGGTTTACAACCATCTTAAGCCTAGTAAAAGCTGTGCCTTTTGGCCGCTAGCGGGGCACTTCTACCCCCAGCTAGCAGCCGAATAAAGGCTTCATAGCATCCGCAAAGTGCCTCTGCCTAAGCGCTTTGCAGGCAATTTGGCAGCGGTGCCTATTGATTCCAATGGGCAGGGGCAGTTTGCGAGCGCTGTATTCACCGCTCCCACACCGCCCGAAAGATGCTGCTTGCAGGACTTTTTCAAAACGTCCTGCAAGCGCACCGCCCCAGTGTGAAAGCACTTAGGCTCTCACCCTGGGGCTGCAGGGGAGGAGTTTTTTCTCAGGCGCTTTACAGGTGATATTTTTAGCCCTTTAGCCCTGAAAAAACGCCCCAGTGTGAAAGTAGCCTTAGATGCAGAAGAGATAATTTTTCCATCCAGCGCATTTCAAGATTACACAGCCAGGACCATTATGAACACAGGACCCAGCAATGTTTTTACTATAAACAAGCTTTATTATACCTACTCACAGGATGACAAACACTTCTGTTGAATTAGTAAACAGATTGTGGACGCTGATTAAGTAAAATCTTTTGTTTCCGCGATATCCCCTTATCCTCAGCATTGCGAGTGCCAACATGTTTATGTGGTTTATGTGGTCAATTAAGCTGACAAGACCATCTATTAACTCTTACAATATAGTGAACTAGAACTGTGTAAAATGCCCCATGTATGTATTGTAAATATACCATCGTTTATCCCTCCTGGGGCAGCATTTCCGAAATCACTCCTCCGTGACCACTAAGGCCCCTTTCACACCGGGGCGGGGAGCCGCGGTGACGGTAAAGCAGCGCTATATTTAGCGCTGCTTTACCGTCGTTTTCACCGCGGTTTTCGGCCGCTCGCGGTGCGGTTTTACCCCCCGCGAGCGGCCGAAAAAGGGTTAAAGACCCCCCGCAGAGCGCCGCCGTAGCAGCGCTTTGCGGCGGTATTGCCGCGGTTTCACCGCGGTGTCCCATTCTAATCAATGGGAAGGAGCGGTATAGGAGCGGTGAACACACCGCTCCTATCCCGCTCCAAAGATGCTGCTAGCAGGACTTTTTTTGTCATCTGGAGTTAAAGGGGCCGGATTTTTTCATGCGGTGAACATGCTAGCAGGACTTTTTTTGTCACACTGGAGTTAAAGGGGCCGGATTTTTTCATGCGGTGAACAGGCGCTATTTTTAGTGCTGTACCGCATGAAAAAACGCCCCGGTGTGAAAGGGGCCTAAGAGGTCATATTATTCACAACTCTTCACACCATCAAAAGTAAAAATATTAAACTGGACTCCATGAACGGTCCCAGACCCCCCTGACATTGCAGAGAACAACATGTACATTTTGTATGCTTCAAATAAAGCTTGTACAAAACAAAACAAAAAAAAAAGGAGGGGGGGGTGCACCACACTGCCCCCTAGCCAGCTGGCAAAGCAGAGCTGCTCTGCGATATGACTGAGCGCATGTGTGACCTTAGATTGTAAGCTCCTTGTACAATATATGTCGAAAGCCCTGCATAAATGGTCAGCGCTATAGAAGTACCTGTAATAAAAATAAACAATGAATTTTCCGTTGGGGTCTCATTCTAATTCCTAATCTATATTCTCATCCGCAAGGCTAACTCAATGTCTATAAATTAAAAGGATAACGGTACATGGAAAGTCACTTGCCTAATGTGGAACTCCAACCAAATGTTTTTTTCCTAGTTTTGGATGGAGGTAGGAAGGGTTAGCACTAGGGGTGCACCGAATGGGTTTTTGGTGCCAAAACCGATACCGAAAATGAAAAACACAGTAGGCCGAAAACCGAAACCGATACCGAAAATGACCGATACCGAAAATTATATTTTTATACAGGAGATGGTCAGAGACTGGGGACATGGCACAGGAGATGGTCAGAGACAAGGGACATGGCACAGGAGATGGTCAGAGACTGGGGACATGGCACAGGAGATGGTCAGAGACTGGGGACATGGCACAGGAGATGGTCAGAGACTGCAGACATGATATAAGAGATCAATGCAGCCTCACCAGTGCCGTCAGATGCAGCCAGCCTAGGGACGTCCCCAGTGCAGGCTTGCCTGTGTGTCCCCAGTGCAGCCTTGCCCGTGTGTCCCCAGTGGAGCCTTGCCCATGTGTCCCCAGTGCAGCCTACCTGTGCAGGGGAAGAGAGAGGAGAGCTGCTGCCACCTGGTTGATCCCAGGATTGGACCATGGACGGGGGGCAGGGCCCCACCCCCGCCCCATTTTCATGTCAATTATCGGGCTTTTTTTCCTCTTTCGGCAAACTGCCGAAAAGGCCATTTTCGGCCGATATGTTTCGGTATGTACGGTGCATCCATAGTTAGCACTTTATGGTCCCCTGTAACCCAGTTAGGGAGATACACTCTGTCCTGGTGGCCACTGGCCAGTAGAGAGGGAAAATCTTCCATTCGGGTCTTGGGTAGGATATAACGCACTTGGGGAGATTTCTCTCCTCCTACTGTATCTCTAGGCAAGCAAGTGAAAGCTTTCCAATAGGGACAGAGCCGCAAAGAAGATAAACCATAATCAGATAAGCAATAATAGTAAAACTATTGTAAGCGAACCATAAACCACCCAATGACAGCATGCAATGCTCCCCATTCCCAGCACAGTTTACTATAACTGAGTGATTTTTGACCTCCTAGGCCTGACATGTCCTTCAGAGGTGCTCTTGTAGAACAACACAATTTCCTCATTGTCAAGTGCTGCAACTTGTTGGAAATTCTTTGGCATTTCTTCTTTGAGAAAAAAAAAAGAGAGATAAAGTTTGGTCGGCGGGACTTTGAATGAGGCCAATCACTATATAGAGTAAGCATGTGGGATATAAAACACAGTATTGCTTGTATGGGTTCCGACAAAAAAGGGAGAGTTTTTTGGGGACTCCCCCCTTTTTATCTGAACCCATATAAGCAATACTGTGTTTCATATCCCACCTGCTTACTCTATATAAGGATTGGCCTCATTCAAAGTCCCGCCAACCAAACCTTATGGTGCCATGGACCACATCATTCTTATGGTGCCATGGACCACATCATTCTCTGTTGCTTTCTTCTTTAAAAAGCATTGAGCGCCGTGTGTCAATTCAGAGCACTAGGTGTAATTTCTGTCCGCTGTCCCATTCCTCTGCTTTAAGCATAAGTCACTTCTGACTAATTTTCCTGACACCAAGAGAAAAATGGTGACAGGGGAGGGACCTCCAGCACATTGACAGCCTCAGCTCTGTTCCTGTGTGCCAGGGGGCGTGCCCCTTCCCTCCAATCAGCTCTCAGAGTTCTCCTCACCGATGTAACTTCAGATCCCCGCCCCTGCTTTTCAGAGCAGAGAGATCCTGTGTAAATTCTGCACAGATGTAGAGGGAAGACTGAAAATAGATAAACAGGTACAACGTATGCAGGAGGATTGGATTCATCTCTGTGCATCACTCTGAGTCCCGGTACTTCACTGGGTATCAGAGATGCACCTAAATTCCCACAGGCAAAACATATCGGCTGAAAATGGTGTCTTTGGCATTTTGCTGATAGAGAAAAAAGGTGCAGACAATGGCGCCGAAATGCACATGGTTTTACTGTGCTTATGGTGTGTTTTTCATAAGCCATGTGACTCAAAAACCTCATGAAAAACATAACATGGGTGCATTATTGATGCGTTCGCAATGCATTTCAACAGGGAGATGCGGTTTTTTTTTAACTGACCAAAAATACAGCAAGCAAGATTTTTAATGCCACAACGGAAGCACAATGGACCATTGCGAAGACATGCATACAATTTAAAAAAGGATGCAGTTTTCTTGAGTCCCGATAATAGCCGACAAATTCATATTCATTTAAATTCATGATATTAATTAAAAAGACGAATACAAATTTTTATAATTATTATATATATATATTATTATTTTTATTTAAATTGTAATTTTCAGTTTCAATTTCAGCCAAGTACGGTACATCCTGAATTTTTGGTTTCGGCAACAACATTTCCATTCAATGCACCTCTACTGAGTATATGTGAGGGTTTACAACCACTTTAAGATAATATTTTGTAACATCAGTCAGTGGCCTTTCTATGTTTTCTTGGTGTCCTAGTGGACCAGACCTTCACCTGAGCTCCGCTGGGGAGTGCCAATCAACATGGAGCATTGTAAGCTGTATATAACTAATGGGTTTTTGACCTGATAAAAAGGTCAATGATAAACCCTTCCAGTGGTCAGTGGTGATGTTTTCAGACAATGGCATCTTCTTCATCAGGTTAGAAATCTCTCCGCTAGTGAACAAGACAGAAGTGTATATAAGCCGCAGGGCCGTCTTTAACAGAGGGCAAAAGGGGCAGCTGCCTCGGGCCCAGTCATGGTTGTGGGGCCTAAAGCAGCTGCCCCTTGAATCTGCACTGCCCGCAAATAGTTGATAAGTGGATTTGGGAGGGCCCAAGAGAATGCTTGCCCAGGGTCCAATCAATAATAAAGATGGCCCTGATAAGCAGAGCACCATACATACACCATTGTCCCCTTTAGGTGACAACTACAGAGGGTCCCAGCACTCCGCTAACTAAAGCCAGCCATACATGGTTTGAATCAGCAGGGAGCGGCCAAGGTTTAATCCATGTATGGGCAGGCTGATTCTACCATCGACTGACTTGGGTACTAAGCAATCACTATCTCCTCCCGGCATGGAAAGCTCCCCGCGCCCGGGAGCACACAATAGCTCCGCTGACTGTGTTGATGAGGGAATCAAGCGATTTTCTTTCCTGCAGCCCATCATCTATGGCAGGGATATGCAATTAGCGGACCTCCATTTGTTGCAAAACTACAAGTCCATCATGCCTCTGCCTCTGGGTGTCATGTTTGTGGCTGTCAGAGTCTTGCTATGCCTCATGGGACTTGTAGTTCTGCAACAGCTGGAGGTCCGCTAATTGCATATCCCTGATCTATGGCCTGCCTAAGTGAATGAAAGGAACAAATCCTCTGAAACAAGCCATACACTATACAATACTGACGGTACAATTTTCTTTAGCTCTACCAAAACTATGTAATATGAGCACAGACCTAAATATTTCAGTTTGTATCATATCAGGCAGGCTCGTGCACTACAAAGTTGATGGTAGATCTAAAAAGGAGATTCTACAATCAGGTTGCACAGTGTATGGCCAGTTTTAGACTTACCAAAACTGTGTAATATGAGGACCTATCTAAACAAGCCAATTTGTATCATATCAGGCAGGCTCTTGTTCTACGTAGTTGATGGTGGATCTAAATGAGATTGTACAATCAGGTTGTATATTGTATGGTCAGCTCTGAGGAGGCAGTTGTCTGTCTATAGCTCCATGCATCCCTCTTCCTAGAAAAGCCAAGTGTAGGCCGACAAGTGAATCAACCAAACGATATTTCGATAATTAGGACTTCTGGCAATCTGTCACATTTATTATTAGTTCTCATTAACTCCTTCGCAGCAGTGACACATTTCCTGCACTGCTGACAACACTTCAAGGTACTTTCCTAAGAAACGTTACACTATATGTTAAGAAACTATATGGACCTCAATGTCCTAAAATTGATAATTACAGTTTAGCCTCATCATTGTAAAAAGTTTACCCATCAAAAACATTACGATAATAGTGATTATTTCATTGGACAAAAAAAAAAAAAAAACTTGACAGCTCAATCAAGATCTTCCTTTCAACTAATCCTACTAAAATCAGATTGGCTGCTATAGGTTACGGCCAGGGGCGGACTGACCATTTGGCCACTCGGGCACTGCCCGAGGGCCCCGGGCCACTAGGGGGCCCCATCAGGGTTGCCAGCCTCAGTAAAACCAGGGACAGTATGTAAAAATCTGTGTTTATTTTACATCTGTCTTTGAAATGTCCCTTACTGACATCCTTTTTGTCTAAAAATCCCAAGATTATAGCTGCCCCAGCTCTCCAGTACCTTCTCAGCCAATAGAAACATGTCTGTGTATACTGTGTGATTGTATACTGTGTGTGTGTATATACTGTGTGGCCCCATAATCTCCTATTGCCCGGGGGCCCCATGAGTTGTCAGTCTGCCCCTGGTTACGGCATATTGCTCTTGTTCCTCAACGTGTCAACAGGACGCCGTCATGAAAAATAAAGGAAACATGCCCTGGCAAAAATTACAGGGGCTGCTGATATCTTCTAAAGGTGCAAGCTGCCTGGCTGTTACACTCATCCAATCATTTAGAAGGACTCTTGCACATGGCTGTGAAGTGCCCAGATCCCATGTAAGCGCCTGCTAATGACCTGCAGCTGCTGTCCATATAAATCAAATAGAGGATGCTTCTGTTAGAGCCGGGTCACACTGGGACGACTTGTCAGGCGACTTAGCCGCCTGACAAGTCGCACCCCGTTCTGTACAATGGAACCGTTCTAATCGGAGTGACTCAAGTCGCTCCGACTTAGACAAAGGTTCCTGTACGACTTTGGGGGCGACTTGAATTGACTTCTATAGAGAAGTAGTTTTGCAAGTCGCCGCTGCTGTCGTGTCCAGGTCGCCTGAGGCAGTCGCGCTGCAAGTCATGCTGCCTCAGTGTGAACCAACACTTATGCTGCGTACACACGGTC
Organism: Lithobates sylvaticus; assembly: GCA_028564925.1. Lineage (NCBI taxonomy): Eukaryota > Metazoa > Chordata > Amphibia > Anura > Ranidae > Lithobates > Lithobates sylvaticus. Next base: position 91,242,843 of record CM053038.1, read on the forward strand.
GGAATTTCCGATGGAAACAGTCCGATGGGAGCTTTTCATCGGATTTTCCGACCGTGTGTATGCCCATCGGTCTTTTTCTGTCGGAATTTCCAACGGACTTTGGATTGAGAACCTGTTCTTAAATTTTTCCGACGGAAAACCTTTCTATCGGATTTTCCGATCATGTGTATGCAATTCCGACACGCAAAATTCCGGCGCATGCTCGGAAACAATTCGACGCATGCTCAGAAGCATTAAACTTCCCTTTTATAGTGCAGTCGAACGTTTTTTAAAGGCGTGGTGTTATTGACCGTCGGAATTTGGTGTGACAGTGTGTAGGCAAGACAGTTTGAGCGAAATTCCGTCGGAATTCCGACGGGAAAACCATCATGAGCTTTTTCCAACGAGAATTCCGACTGTGTGTAAGCGGCATTAGTTGTTGGGTAAAGCAACTTCAGTCGTATGTGCCAAATGCACACTATGTGCATTTGGGGCATACATCTCTGCTTTATGCAACTCGCAGTGCATAACCGCATACAGTTGTATCTATTGGCCACTGTACACAGCAGCTGGGGTGCCCGGGAAAGTGTTTTATGCAGGATCTGAACGCTGTACAGCCATGTGCATTATTATTATTATTATACAGGATTTATATAGCACCGACAGTTTGCACAGCGCTTTACAACAGTAGGGCAGACAGTACAACAATACAATTCAATACAGGAGGAATCAGAGGGCCCTGCTCATTAGAGCTTACAGTCTAGGTGCATGAGTCCTAAGCCACCGACCACCGACCAGGAGTTCTGACTTCACTAGCCTCATACTTGTCCTGAGTCTGGAACTTCTAAGCACTCAACTGAAAGGACTATTACAAAAGTCAGGGAATCAGCTAAGGACGGGGATAGATGACAGTCCTAGAACAGGGCTCCTCTCAACATAACATGATAAAAAAAAATGGATAACGCTGCGGAATGTTAGAGTTTTTGCAGGAAAATATCCTCAAAAATCTGAGACTGGCACTGAAAACTGATTATATTAGCGTCTATTAACTATACATATATATTGATTACAGTAAAACCTTGGACTGCGAGCATAATTTGTTCCAGAAACATGCTTGTAATCCAAAGAACTTGTATATCAAAGCAAATTTTCCCATAAGAAATAATGGAAACTCAAATGATTCGTTCCCCAACCATTTATTCATAAGTCCTTCAGTTTATAGTCCATATAAAAATATTATAGCAATGTGATAGGTTGTGTAACCATAAAATCCATTCACAAATCGCAGCCTCTACAAGGGAATTAGAAGCAAAATCCAGCAGGAGCTACAGAGTATAAGGCCTCATTCTCACGAGGCAGATCCACTTCCACGGAGTCCGCCTCTGTCCGCCAGCTCAGCGGCAGATCTCTCCGTTGATCTCCGCTGAACCGGCGGATGACAGGTCCCTCTCTGCTCATTGAGTGGGGAGGGGCTTGTCGAGCGCCACTGGCTTCTATGGAGAGATCGGATGAAAACGGACAGCATGTCTGTTTACATCAGCTGTCACCCGATCCGATAGCGACGGAGGCGAACGTAGGGCTATCCGTCTGCTTTTAGCGGGTCGGACCGGGTCGGATGTCAGCGGACATGTCACCGCTGACATCCGTCGCTCCATAGACTAGCATGGAGCGCCTGTTCAGGTCCACCATCAAAACTGACAGGCGCACCTGTCCAGTCCGACAGTGTGAAAGGGGTCTAAAAGAGAAGAGAGGCTCCTCTAAGTGTAGCAATATGTTGCTAAATGTGGTACCTTTAATAAATGCAGGGCTTTCTTTCAGGGGGAACTTGGTGGAACTCAGTTCCACCACCTCTGGCTCAGACCCTTGGGGTGGGGGGGGGGGGCATGCTGACCACAATCACTTGTAAACACAGAAGTCCAGTTTCTGTGTTTACAAGTGACAGCTCTGCACTCTGTGTGTAACCCCCCCCCCCCCCCCCCGAACTCTGCACTCTGCATGTAATGCAATCTTGGTATTTAAAGCGGTTCTGCACACATTTAATTTAGTAAATCTCTTTGCCTTCCAAATCAGGCAAAGAGTACTAAATGAAATGTGTTTTTTTTTTTTCACTTACCTTGTAATTGATGACTTCCTGTCCTCAGTCTCTGCGGCGGTGGGCGGGGTCTGTGCGGGGATCCTCGTCACGCCGCACTGTCTCCTGGGATCTGGTGTCATTGATCCTCCCCCCCCCCCCCCGCCCACAGGCAAGATGGCCCCCAGCAGAGAAGAAGAATATAAAGAATCTTATCGGAGGAAAACGGAGGGCGATCGAGATGGAAGATGGAACAGGTGAGTCCCCCAATTTAGGTAAACATCCTTTGTATACCCCCCCCCCAAAAAAAAATAAATAAACACAGTGCAGAACCGCTTTAATGCCCCTTTAGGACCCTCCTACTGTTCGTGAAATTTGACTGACCACACCCACTATTTGATGTGATTTGGATGGAGGGGTTTTGGGGGGTCGTTGTTGAGTTCCAGCACCTATTGTTTGAGGGAAAAAAAAACTGAATAAATGTAACCATATTGCTACACTTAGAGGCGCTTCTCTTCTTTTTTTATACTCAGTTGTGACGTGACGCTACTTGTATATCAAGACATCGCTTGTATATCAATTCAAAATTTTTTAAAACATTTTGCTTGTCGTGCAAAACGCTCTCAAACCAAGTTACTCCCAGGTTTTATTGTATATGGTGACTACTAACTATGCAAATATTTATATTATATGGCAACTACTAAGTTTACGTATATATTGATTAGATGGCGAGTACTAACTTTATATATATATATTGATTAGATGGCGACTACTAACTTTACATATATATTGATTAGATGGTGACTACTAACTTTACATATATATTGATTAGATGGCGACTACTAACTATATATATATATATATATTGATTAGATGGCGACTACTAACTATATATATATATATTGATTAGATGGCGACTACTAACTATATATATATATATTATATAGATATATATACTATATATATATATATTTATTTTGATTAGATGGCGACTACTAACTTTACATATATATTGATTAGATGGTGACTACTAATTTTACATATATATTGATTAGATGGCGACTACTAACTATACATATATTTATAATATATGGTGACTAACATAATATATATATATACACACATATATTTTTTTTTGATTATATGGCGATTACTAAACTATACATAGATATTGAATATATGGTGACCACCAACTATAAACATATATTGATTATATGGCAATTACTAACTATACATATATATTGATTATATGGCGGCTACTAACTATACATATATTTATATTATATGGCGACTGCTAACTATATAGATTATATGGCGATAACTAATTATATCGATTATATAGTGACTATGAACTATATTTTTTTTAATAAACACACACTTTTAGTTGGCCAGAACTTGGCCTCAGATGACTTACCCATCCTTCAAACGAGTCTGAGGGTCCGCAGTTTCGCAGAAGTTCCTGGAAGCTCATGTTGCAGTTGGCCACAAAGTCATCGTACCCAATGGGGGTGTCATGGAAGACTGCCACCTCCATCTTGCTGCCCTCACAGATGGTGACACAGAACTCCTCATTATAGGTGGGCTTGTTAGTCCTGTGCTTGACGGTGGTCTTGCCGATGGTGCACTCGTCCACATTGATGGTGATGTAGGGGTCCAGCAGTGCTGAGCCCTTCTTGAACACAGAATGCCTGAGGGACCACCTGGTGGGCTGCAGACCCACCGCCTCCCCTATCTTCAGCTTTAGGTTGCCATTGAACCTCATAGTCCCAGCCATATACCTGGTGAAGAGCTGGGTGCTGGCCAGGTGAAGATCCAACCCGGGATCCCTGGGTGACTCTATAGTAAAGTCAGTGAGGGTGGGCACCTGCTGGCAGCCTGTCCATTCCAGGACCCCCTGGGAAGTCTACCTACCCGCATGCGGGGTGCTGAGCAGGAGGACTGCACCAGCTCCTTCCCCACAGGCTGGGAATGCAGCAGGAAAGTTTCTATCACCCCCTCCCTGGACTGGCACTAGGATTAGCGGTGGGCGCAGTCCTCTTGTGTCCCTTGGAATCAGTGCAGAGACGAGCCGGAGCTCCGCTGCAGAGATCAGTGCGCTCCGATCACTCCTCTCATCACAAACCAGGAAGCCTTTCCCCGGACAGGCGGAGGACAGCACCGCCCCCAGCGGCCGCTCTGCGCAAAGCAGGCAGGGCGAGTGTCAAAGTTTCCTACTGATGTTGTTTATTACAAAGTGTCAAAATAAAATGTACACTGTATACAGTACATACACATACACATACATACACACATTATATATATACATACATATATACACATACATACACAGGGCTTGGAGGATCGACCCCTGACAACAGCAGGAGACACAAATATTTTTATTTTATTTGATCTTATTGGGTAATGTTTGAAAATAACTGGAAAATACAGCAAACCTCTGCAGTTTATAGATCAAAAGTCAGAGAAATGTAGAAAAACAAAAGCAGGATATTCACTGATCTCATCAAATACACAATAATACAGCCTCGGATTTTTTAAAGTAGTATTAACCACTTTCAGACCGGACCAATTTGCAGCCAAAGGACCAGGCCCCTTTTTTGCGATTCGGCACTGCGCCGCTTTAACTGACAATTGCGCGGTCGTGCGGCTTGACTCCGAAACAAAATTGGCGTCCTTTTTTCCCCACAAATAGAGCTTTCTTTCGGTGGTATTTGATCGCCCCTGCGGTTTTTAATTTTTTTCGCTATAAACAAAAAAGAGCGACAATTTAAAAAAAAAAAAAACGCATTATTTTTTTGTTTGTTTTGCTATAATAAATATCCCCCAAAAATATATATAAAAAATTTTTTTCCTCAGTTTAGGCCAATACGTATTCTTCTACATATTTTTGGTAAAAAAAAAAAAAAAACGCAATAAGCGATTATTGATTGGTTTGTGCAGAAGTTATAGCGTTTACAAGATAGGGGATAGTTTTATAGCATTTTTATTAATATTTTTTTTTTTTATTAGTAATGGCGGCGATCAGCGATTTTTATTGTGACTGCGACATTATGGCGGACACATCGGACATTTTTGACACATTTTTGGGACCATTGTCATTTATACAGCAATCAATGCTATTTAAATGCATTGATTCCTGTATAAATGACACTGGCACCACCAGGGGGTGGCAGTGTAGGGGTTAAGTATGCCTAGGGGTGTGTTTCTTACTGTGGGGGGGGGGGGGGCATGGCTGTCAGCTAGTGAATGCTGATCTCTGCTCCAATCACAGGGAGCAGAGATTGGCGTCACTAGTTGCTAGGCAGAACGGGGAGATGCTGTTTATTTCTGCTTCTCCCCGTTCAGCCTTCCCGTGAGATGATCGCGGGTGTCCCCGCGGCGATCGAGTCCGCGGGACCCGCGACTGGCCTCACGGGGGTCCCGACCGGCGCGGGAGCGCGCCGCTCCCGGTGTGCTCCAGATGGCACGGACGGCATTAAGAAGGGACTTATATATACGCCCTCCTGCCTGTCCGTGCCATTCTGCCGACGTATATCTGTGTGCGCCGGTCGGGAACCGGTTAAACCCAAAAGAAAACATTTCATAGAGATTGCAGTTTACCAATTCTTAAGCCCCGTACACACCATCCGAAAATTGTACGAAAAGTGGCACATTCGAATCGATCGTACGATATTTGGATCGTTAGCATAGAGCTTTCGAGAGCCGATGAGGACAGTTCATCCGATATTATTCTATAGGACAATTTTCGTTTAAGCAGTACAGCTGTCGTTCGAAAAATGCAATACAAATGCATTACAACATATGACATCACTTCCGAATTTTTATTCTGTCGTACGAGAATTTTCGTGACTGTAAACTCCACGTGAGATTCGACATGAGATTAGCATGCAAAAAAAAAAAAACAGACAATCATTCGTCCAATAATTGGATCGTGTGTAAGGGGCATTAGATGTGATGGCTGCATTCGTTTTCTTTTTAGGGCCGGTTCCCACTGGTGCGATGGCTGAGATTGTATGTTGCAAATCACATGCGATCTCTGTGCGATGCGACTTCAGCCATAAAGATCATATGGCTGAATTTGCATCGAACTCGCACAGGACACCCTTTTTTTTGGTCCGCAGCAGAATCGGATCGCATGGGTGTGAACACCGATCCGATTGCTGTCAGAGTTTGCAGATCACACTGCGATATGCGAACTGATTGGGGGTGTCATTAACTTTTAACTGACACTCCCAGCAGTTCGCATAGGGCAGTGTGAACTGAGGCCAGGAGACAGGCGATGTGGGAACCCGCAGTGGATTCCCAGGGCTTCCGCATCGCACCCCTAAGGGCTGCTAAAAAAAAAATTGCATCAAAAACGCTAATACGTTTTTTACACATTTTTGATGTGTTTTCTGTGCATTTCTGGTGTCTATTACCCAGTAACCTTTAAAAACTTGCCAAAAACGCAACGCAGGTGTATTTTCTTTTTTTTTTTTTTTTTAAGCCCTGGTTTACATTGCAGTGATTTGGCATGCAATTTGGCATTTGCAGCACCGCACTGATTGCCAAAAGTAGTTTCTGTACTACTTTTGGCGACTTCAGGGTGCGACTTCAATAGACATCTGTGCAGAAACCCTGATGCGAGGGGGAGGCTCTCTGGGGACCCTGATGCGAGGGGGAGGCTCTCTGGGGACCCTGATGCGAGGGGGAGGCTCTCTGGGGACCCTGATGTAAGTTGGGGGGCTCTCTGGTGACCCTGTTATAAGGGGGGCTCTCTGGGGACCCTGATGCGAGGGGGAGGCTCTCTGGGGACCCTGATGCGAGGGGGAGGCTCTCTGGGGACCCTGATGTAAGTTGGGGGGCTCTCTGGTGACCCTGTTATAAGGGGGGCTCTCTGGGGACCCTGATGTAAGTTGGGGGGCTCTCTGTGGATCCTGAAACAAAAAAGCCATTTATACTTACAGTGGAATGTTTTTACTTATTTTTTATGCGCAATTGCGTATAGTTTATATACTGTTTTTGTGCGTGTTTGCAAAATTAAAGTGGGCCAGTCTGAATGAAGTCCAGGGCCAAATTTTTGTCCCAGTCCAGCCCTGGTTTCCAATGGCATAGTTCACACCAGTGTGGTCAGTTTCAGGGCATTCCAGTTCCAGAAAAATAAAATAAAAATAATAAATGAGAACATGCTACATTTTTCCTGCACTGAAACGCGATAAAATGTATCAAAAACCCACCGGAATGCACTGAAACGCATCAAAAATGCACCAGACCCCAGTACAGTGGGAATACAATTTTAAAAAGGAGGGAAAAAAGCATCTGGAATGCATCCGGAAATGCTTAAAAAATGAATCAAAAAGCATAAATGCACCCGGGACAGATCTGGAGTGCGTTTTTGTGGTGTGAAGCCCGGTGTGTTATCTGTTTATTTCAATGGGGACCTGCCATTTTGGTGTGATTTTGAAAACCGCACCAAAGATGCTGCAAGCAGGACTTTTCGAAATGTTCTACACCCACAGCGCAGTGGTGTGAAGCGTCCTATAGGATTTAAAATAAAACATTTAAAAAAACACATCAGGGTGAAAGGTCCCAGTATGCTTTTGATCCATTCCTGCAGTGCTTTTTTAGCTTTTGCACACACGTTTTTCACGCTTTTTGCGCATATTTTTGGCCAGTTTGTTATTCAGCAGATTAAAAAATACAAAAACACGAATTGCGGTAAAAAATGCACTAAAGGCTTTTCTGCAGCTTTTCCATTGAGCCTAGGTCCACGCTGGTGCGTGGAAAACACTGCATGTGATTCACACAGGAATCGCACCGCATTTCTTTGCACATCACATACGATGTCTGTGCAGTGCAATTTCGAGCCATACATTGCGGGGATGATCAGCTTCTTCAATTAAAGAGGAAGTAAAGTCTTCCTCTAATTGTCCCTTCAGGTAAGCCATGCGTGGGAGTGACGTCATGGTGCGGCTCTGGCCAATCACAGCGCCGGAGCCCGTGAACCCGGAAGTAACCATGGGAAAGGTGTCGGCTTTGGGAGTGTGGGCGACACTGCAGGGCATCATTCCAAGGTAAGTATTTCATAATGAGCTAGTATGTGATGCATACTAGCATTATGCCTTAGTCTTGCAGGGTTATTTTTTATTTGACTTTTTTTTTTTTTTTTTTTTCCCGGAGGTTTACAACCTCTTTAACCACTTGCCTACCAGGCACGAACACCCCCTTCCTGACCAAGCCATTTTTCAGCTTTCAGCGCTGTCGCATTTTGAATGACAATTGCGCGGTCATGCAACGCTGTACCCAAATAAACTTTTTATCATTTTTTCCCCACAAATAGAGCTTTATTTTGGTGGCATTTGATCACCTCTGCGGTTTTTATTTCTTGCGCTATAAACAAATTAAGAGGGACAAGTTTGAAAAACGCAATATTTTTTACTTTTTATTATAATAAATATCCAAATTTTTTTTATTTTTTAAGTAAATTTTTTCCTCAGTTTAGGCCGATACGTATTCTTCTACATATTTTTGGTAAAAAAAAAAAAAAAATCGCAATAAGCGTCTATTGATTGGTTTGCGCAAAAGTTATAGCGTCTACAAAATAGGGGATAGATTTATAGCTTTTTTATTATTATTTTTTTTTTTACTAGTAATGGCGGCGATCTGCGATTTTTATCGTGACTGCGACATTGCGGCGGACATATCGGACACTTTTGACACATTTTTGGGACCATTTACATTTATACAGCGATCCGTGCTATAAAAATGCATTGATTACTGTATAAATGTGACTGGCAGGGAAGGGGTTAACACTAGGAGGCGCTGCAGGGGTTAAAATGTACCCTATATTGGTGATTCTAACTGTGGGGGGAGGGGACTGACTGGGGGAGGAGATCGATCGGTGTCCCTATGTACAAGGGACACACCATCGGTCTCCTCTCCTGTGACAGGACGTGGATCGGTGTGTTTACACACACAGATCCACGTCCTGCTCGATTACCGGGCAATCGCGGGTGCCTGGCGGTCATCGCGACCGCCGGGCACGCGCGTCGGGGCCCCAGCTACGCGGCGGGCGCGCACGCCCCCTAGTGGCCAAAAAGCGAGCGCCGTCATATGACGGCGGCCCGCCACGGTAGCTGCACCGTCCCGCCGTCATTTGACAGTGGGCGGTCAGCTACTGGTTAAGCTTTGACAATAAAACCTGGAAGTCGATTGGTTTCTATGCAGAGCTGCACCAGATCTTGCACTCTCTAGTTTTAGTAAATAAACCCCTTTGCATGCCTCAAATCGAATTACATTCACACCAAAATGGCACAAGACCCCATATTTCTGCACCTGAATCGCATCACGTGGGTGTTCACACCCATGCAATGCAAATCTGACAATCGCACTGTGTTTTGCAATCTGTTTTGCGGTTAATCTAACATTGACACACACAGCATGGATGCCATGTGATTGCCAAGCAGTGCAATGCAGAGAATTGCAGTGAATCTTGTACATCACTCGCATTACATCAGTGGGAACCAGGGCTAAAGTCTATTGAACCAAAAACGCACCATTTGGCGTTTAAAAAGTGTCCCTGACCCTTTCCAAAAATGCAGCGGCTGAAAAAAAAAAGCATAGATTTGAACGTGTCCCATAGCAAACCAAGTTAAATGGACTGTAGTGCGTTTCTGCAAAAAGCACCAAAAAAAAAAAAAAACACATGGGTGTGAACCAGGCCTAAGGCTAGGTTCACATTGATGCGGCTCTGCAAATCGCATTTTGCGCAAGCACAGCATCCTATTTATTTAAATGGGCTGCCTTGCCTCCTGAAAATACAGGGAAAAGATCCCTGCCCCATTTCTGGAATCGCAGCCTGCATGGAAATAGCAAGTGCAGTGCGATTTCCAGTGCATGGGACGTGACATTAGGATTTAAGGCGCACGCACGCATCCAACGCGTATTTCTGTGAGGATGGTTGTGGCTGTGGGAGCGAGTGTGGATCACAGCAGGAACCACCTGCACAGATGTGAACCTAGCCTTATGCCACGTACACACGACCGGACTTCGACAGCAAAGGTCCAACAGAACAAATCCGTCGAAAAATTTGATCGTGTGTGGGCGCCATCGGACCTTTGCTGTCCAAAAATCTGACGGACCTTCAAAAATTTTCGACCGGAACTCCACCAGACCCAGTTACTATCCAGAAATCCGTTTGTGTGTATGCTAGTCTGACGGACAAAAAAACGACGCTAGGGCAGCTATTGGCTACTGGCTATGAACTTCCTTATTCTAGTCCGGTCATACGTCATCACGTTCAAATCCGTCGGACTTTGGTGTGATTGTGTGTGGCCAAGTCCGTTCATTCGGAAAGTCCGTCGGAACTCCACCGAAAGTCCGTCGAAAAGCCCGGTCGTGAGTACGCGACATTAGGCTGGCCATAAAGTGAGCAAATTTCTTTCTTGCAACCACGGGTTGCAGGAAAAAAATTCACTCGATTCCCCCATTAACACAGACAATGATGACAGGAGAATCCCCCTCACAGAGCCATTGTGTTCTACTGGCGGGGGAGGCTGTCCCCATCAGGAGAACACAGTGATTATTGCTAGTAGCTATAACAGCCACTGGCAATAATCACATGTAAAATCCAAAAATCCAACAGGCTGGTTGTACCAAAGTTGATCGATTGATCAACTTGGGTACATTCAGCCCGCCCATAAGAGTTTGGAAACTCAACCGTTTCCTGCTGAACCAACTGAGATTCGAACTGTCTATGGCCAGCTTTAGGCTTTCTTTCCTTTATTTTTACCTGCTGATCTGTCCAGTAACAGGACAAGCTCCCTTGCAGATGTAGCAGTTAGAAGGATTAGACAAACCACCGACAGTGCGTACAATGATCAGCTTTATTTATGTTTACCACTGGCAGGGGTGCTTACGATAATCAGCTTTTATTTATTTATATAAAGCCTTTATCCCAAAAGGAAAAAAAAATGGTTTGCTGTAACAGCTTATAAATTGTGACCTGGAAGTTGGCTTCAATTTGTTAGTGTATCTAAATCTGCTAATACCAATAACACTCTCCCTCCCCCAGACTGACAATGCTGCTGTCCAAAATGTGCCCCCTGTGCTCCTTCATCCAGAGTGGGGGCACTCTAATACAGGTGTGTGTTACAAAAAAAAAAAAAGAAAACAAATGCAGCCGCCACATCTAAGGATTGGAAAGCTACAATGTTACATTTTTGGTTTTAGGTTTAATACTGTTTTAAGCACTTTTAGCAGCTGCATTTTTAGCATTCCCCAGACCACTCCCCTTTAAAAAAGGTACAAAGGGTCGGGAAGTGTTCACATGCCACAGACGCAATTCTTTACCTTACATCTATGACACAAATGATCGCTCCACTATCACTTGGACAGCAAGCCCACCAAATGTGACCCATCCAAGAAAACGGGGAAGCAACACAAACGCCCCGCAAATGCTTGCAATTCACACCGTTGCAGTGTGTTGGTGCAGCAATTGCAGGGTTAAAACGCATGGCAAAGAGGAGCCGTCACATTCCCTTCCTCACTGCCTGGCAAACTCCTTTAGAACGAAAGGCCCGTACACGCGATCGGATTTTCTGACGGAAATGTTCGAAGACAGGATGTTGGCGGAAAATCCGACCGTGTGTACGCTCCATCGGACAATTGTCGTCGGACTTTCCACCAACAAATGTTGGCTAGCATGTCTTCAAATTTTCCGTGGACAAATGTGTGTTGTCGGATTTTCCGATCGTGTGTACACAAGTCTGTCGGACAAAAGTCCAAAGTACAAACACGCGTGCTCGGAAGCATGGAGGAGCCAGAAGCGGTCGGTCTTGTAAACTAGCGTTCGTAATGGAGAATTAACATTTGTGACGTGGCAAATTATGAAATCTCGAAATGCAGCGCGCAATTCTCTTCTTAATGGGATAATAATGAAGCTGCTTTGCTGGTGATACTGATGGAGTTATCGCAAACTCATTTTCAAAGGCTTTTTTTTTCTAGTGATATCAAGAATAATATTATTATGCTTGTTATTTTTATTTGGGCAAGTTACCACAACACCATTACCCCGTAGTTTTTAAGATCAAAGATACAACTATGTTGGTGACCCTTGTCAATTTTACATTGTATTTTTTTTAGGGCTGTGAAAATTAAAGATTAATTCCTCGAATAATATTTGATTTTTTTGGTCGATCAAAGTTTTTTTTGATCGGTACTCGCCTCTCCGCTGGCTTCAGGGAGTTCCGTCGGAGATCCGGTGACGTCGCGGACATAGACGTCACCGGACTCCTCCTCCCCCTTCCCCAAGTGCTTCTGTCTGCTAACGAAGGGAAGGGGGGAGGAGTCCGTTGACGTTAAAGTTCTGATTGAACGTAACGCGTACGGGGGAGGAGTCCAGTGACGTTAAAGTTCTGATTGAACGTAACGCGTACAGGGGAGGAGTCCAGTGACGTTAAAGTTCTGATTGAACATAACGCGTACGGGGGAGGAGCTACGCATGACGTCACCCGTTGATGCCCTACGGAACTAACACGATTGTTGGCTTTACTTGGATCCTTTCTTTCTACACATGACCTGGCGTCCTTTCTGAGATCTAAGGAGACGTGAGAGAAGTTTGTGGTCCGTGTTAACCCTTTTGATACCCGCTTGCATGACCACCTGTTTGCACAGGGGTCCATGGCATAAGGTGAGAGTGATTAGTTACACCGGAGGTGGAGGGATTGTCACGCTACTGTGGGAAAAAAAAAATTATTTACATCAGTGCTACAGTTTGAATTTAAAACGTATTTGTGTGAACTGTGTAGTTAAGTCATGGATTGTGGAAACGAATAAGTGTCGGATGAATGTATATAGTGTATACCACATTTACCACTGACAGCCCTAATTTTTTTTAAATGTAACTGCCTACTCTCAAACTGCCATTTGAAGTAAAACACATAGCCAGGTATTATTCTCCACAATTTTTTTTATTGTGCAATAAAAAAAATTTTTTTATCTGCCAATAGAACTTAACCAAAAAGTGCCTTCTATGTATCCAAAAATATACCAAATCAAATCATCATTCAACCAAAAAAATAATGTCAAAGCAATAACTCCAAGGCCAATAATAAATAACACGTCGTCTCCTCCGATTCCGCAACATGTCTGGTTGACGAACGCCCGTTCAGAAACAAACTGAAAAGCACAAACTGAAAAGCGCTAAATGAAAAACGCAAAAAGAAAAGCGCAAATCAACACTCGCCAAAACTTCTAATAACACAAAATTAGCAGAAGGAGCCCAAAGGGTGGCGCAAAAGAGCTGAAAAACCACGTAGTACGTCTCTACGTTTGTAATTGTTGGCCAACAATTGTGTGTATGCAAGACGAGTTTGAGCCAACGCCCTTCGGACAAAATTCCACAGTTTTGTTGGCCAACAATCCAATCGTGTGTACGAGGCATTAGACTTGCTGACTGTGTGGCTTCTTCATCTTTTAACCCTTGACTATGTTCTTGGGTAATGATGGCCATACACACTTTGATAAATGATCAATTCCTTTTCCGATTGATCTATAGTCAACAAAACACTCAATCAATATGCCACACATGGTGAAAGTAGATTTTGATCAATAGTTAAGACAAGATTGTAATTTATGATAATAAATTATCGATCATGTCTGTTTCCACCATGCAGCTCAGTGCTGCCAATCAATGCAAAATGATTGATCATTTTTCTGCCCTGGACAATTGACTCAGTTTGATCAAATTTGCTTAAAATTTAGTCTAATTTGATCGAAAGTGAAGTTATGGCTATTTGATTGTTTGCGGATTCAATTGTTTTGGTTAAATTGCACATCAATTGGATAAATAAAATCTAAGTGTGTGTGGGCCACCATAAATTGGTGCCATGCCCACTGGCCCACGTTTCAGGGTGGCTCCTTTCTCTTGCAGCATCCTATGAGGCTGCCCTTGAATGCACAGACTCCTTACACTGTGTGCATCAATAGATATCATGCTGTGATGCACAACAATGGAAATCTCATTATTGTCCATGTTACCCATTCATATCAATGCAACAGGATACAGTGCGATTTTTGAAAAGGTGCAGGTTCGTCTTTTGGTGCTACACGGGACACTTTTAGCCCCAAAGAAGCATCAAAAATGTACATAAACATGCCTGAGGCCTTGTTCACACCAGCTTGTGTGCTAAGGCCTGGATCAACCCTTTGCAGGTTGCAGTTTGCATATTGCGGGTGCATTTTGCGTTTTTCAATGCACACTTTTGATCCATTGAAGTCTATGGAACCAAAAACCAGAAAAAAGTCCCTGGCCCTTTCCATGAAATGCACAGATGTGAACTACAGCCATAGGAAACCATGTTAAATGGACTGTAGTGTGTTTATGCAAAACTGAAAACGCACTAAAAAATGCATAGGTGTGAACCAGGCCTAAAGGCTTAGCTCCCAGCCACTGGTGTGTGCTGTGAAACACTGCCGATGCACCAATCACACCCATCCCACTGTTTAACCATTTGCGGTCTGCCCCATAGCAGATTTACTGCTACAGGGCAGCTCTCCTGTGCAGAATCACATACAGTTGGAACCTTCGTTTACGAGTAACGCGGTTAACGAACGTTTGAAAGACAAGCAATTCTAACTCGGTTTGTGAGTGTTGTCTGGTAACACGAGCAGAATTCAAGCTAATGGGGTGCGCAATACCGCATTTGACCAGAGGTGCGGGGGCGCAGGTGACACTCGGTACGGTTCAGAGCCGTTTGGAGCTATTCGGAAATACTCAGAACCACTCGTAAATACTCTGTTACCGAGTGTTTCCGAGCCTTTCCAGGGCTTTCCAAGTTCAGCCGAACTGTCCCTGAGTATTTCTGAAGGCTCTCTGGCGCCCCCTCACTTCTGGCCATATGCAGTATTGCATGCAATAGAAGTCAATGCGGAACGAATTATCTTCGTTTTCCATTGACTTCTATGGGGAAACTCGTTTTGATATGCGAGTGCTTTGGATTACAAGCATTCTCCTGGAACGGATTATCCTCGTAATCCAAGGTTCCACTGTATATACATTGCTCAGCATAAATGAGTACACCCCTTTTGAAAAGTAAGATTTTAATCAATATCTCAATGAACACAAAAATTTTGACAAGACTGAGCTTTATAGAACATTTGTTTTGCTCATTACATGAAAGTAAGGTTAATAATAGAACTTAGATTACAAAATCTTCAGTTTTACTCAAATTAGTTGATGCAAAAATGAATACACCCCAAAACAAAAACTACTCCATCTAGTATTTTGTATGACCTCCATGATTCGTAAGGACAGCACCAAGTCTTCTAGGCATGGAATGACCAAGTCGGCGACATATTGCAACATATTGTAAAATAAGGGTACTAATGCGCAAACCAATAATGAAAAACAGGGGGGGTGGGGCAACTAATGAATAGCTGGCAACATATGAGGTGTTCCCACATTAAAAACAAATATAACAGAAGAATAATGTAGCGCTTACTCAGTGCTAATAAAAAACTATAATAAACAAGTCTATTATAAAGTGCAATATTTAAGGAAGAAAATGTTCATATAAAAAAAATGTTCATAAAAAAATTAGCAAATATGCAATATCATCAAAATAAGTAAACCTTCATGAAAATGTGCAAATAATCTTCGAAAATAAAGTGCAAAATGCGCCAAAGTGATAATTAGTGAAAAAAATCGTGTCCATTCAAGGATAACAGATAAACAGTTCAAAAGGTAATAAAGTGCTTGTGCAAAAAAACAAGGAAATCCAATTCATCCAAGTGTTTCCACCATCCGCTGTATGCGATTTTATTTATTTATTTATTTCAGGTACTTGTATAGCGCCATCAATTTACGCATCGCTTTACATACAAATGTATATTCACATCAGTCCCTACCCTCAAGGAGCTTACAACTTAAGGTCCCTAGCTCACATTCATACATATACTAGGGACAATTTAGACAGGATGCAATTAACCTACCAGCATGTCTTTAGAGTGTGGGAGGAAACCAGAGTACCCAGAGGAAACCCAGCAGGCACAGGGAGAACATTTGATCAGTTTTACTGCCTTAGTAGTTACCACAGCCGTTTCATCTGATGGGAAATCCTGAAAACATGACCTGTTGGCGCGCCTTGAGGATTAGCGTTGAGAAACACTGCTCTATATACAGCGTCTCTTCTTCACTCCAGCACACGCTTGCAGAACCTAGCAGGAACATGGACACACGGTGAAGATCTGACAGTCACTCAGTCAGATGAAGCAATGGCCCATCACAGGCAGGAACTCGAGGCCCCTTAGATGTGTAGCAAAATTTCAGTGTCCAGCTTGCATCACTCCTGTGGCTACTGATCCAAGCACCACTTCTTCAGGCACTGCCAACCTACCTGGCTGCAGCTGCCTCTTTCCTAGCCCTCCAGGCAAAATTCTCCCCACAGTCCTCCAGACTGACTCTCACCAGCCCACCTGGCTGACTCTTAGGAGATATCCCAGTAGGGCCAAACTGCACCAGCTGTATTTTCTCCTTGCTCCCCTGCTTCCAGGAAGGGCTTCCTCCGTGTGTTTTGGTAGGAACCTTCCAGCACCTGAGCCCCAGGCCCGAAGTCACCCCCCCCCAGACTAGGGAGCACCCTCAAGGGCCACCACTCCATCTTCCACTGACTGCCCCTCCCTGGCACGACTCATGCCTATTTATGAGGTGGCCTGCCCCCTGCCAGCCCTTTACTGGGGACTGGCTGAGACCGTCATAAATATTCCCAGCAGCCCCTCCTAACCTCCACTCACTATATCTAGAACATTCTCCAATGTCCCAAAGAACAGGGGGAGGTACCAGAGAGGCTGCTAGGATGAGTCACCCAGCCCTGAGTCACTGATCCCTGACCCAGATTCATAGCTCAGGCCTGGCCCTGAGCTAAACAAATTTGTACCTGCTTTTTTTTTTTTATAATAACCTAATTGAAACGTCGGACATTTAATTTGGTTCTGTTCACTGCAGCAGTGTTGCGAGGCAGAGTTTTGCGGCACAACATGAGGCACTGAAAAAAAAAAAAAGGCACATCATGCAGTGTTCACTAACTTCATAACTAACAAGTCAAATTGCCTTGTCTTTGCATTGGGACTGCACTTGTAAACGGAAGAGTGGCCCAATGCAAATGGTGCGGACGGGCCCTCACATTGTGTGCTGATGTCTATTGTAAAGGGGCAGTGATGAGTGGTGTGATGCATTGTTACAACACATCACACCGTTTTGTTTTTTTCAGTTTTTTTTTTTTTACTTTATTGAAGCGTCACAAAATGACACTTCATTCATAACAGCTCATTGTGACGCCTTCAGGTGTGGTGACGCGCAATGAAGTATGGTGAGAACAGGGTACATAGAAAACAATTGTTTGTTTCGTCACATAGAAAATGCTTTTTTGGTGTGAACAGACCCCAATAGATCCAGAACAAGGGGCATGGTTAAGATTACAAATTTCCAAGAAAAATTCTACCCTTCTCTAGTGATGCCCTGCCCTAAAGTCCCCTTTACACCTCTTTGGTATGTTAGCAGGTGGTATTTTAACAAGTTAACGTGTTTTGAATGGGCAGCCAATGCAAAAATTGGACATGTACTTAAGTAGTAGGAAACATTACAGTATGTGTATGTTAACACACGTGCATTAAGGCAACCCATTTATTCTGAACAATCGAGCAATGCACTGCATAGGACATAGAAAACGCACAAGACCCTTTTTTTTTTTTTACAAAGCAGGACACCAAAATGCATATACTGTATGCAACACCCAACTGTAAATGAGCCCCTTAAGGTACAGTGCATTAAACAAAACTTTCACATCCTCAGTAGGAAATGCAGTACTGTCCTTTCCTAAATTTTAATTATATACCGATAAAATTTAAAGGAGAACCAATGCTGTTGTCAATCTTGACTTGGCTCATGTGTCCGCCTAGCACTGGTTGTTGGCAGCTTCCAGTGTCACCTGCCTGCTCATAGACAATTAATTGCCATTACCAGAATGCTGACTCATTATACAATTTACAGACTCAGAACACAGGAAATTGTACAGATACATCAGAAAATAGAGGTGATATCTTCCTGACTATACAGATTGCCAGAGGTGTGTAAATCGCAAGATTGACAGAATAGAACTTCAAACACATTTGTTTTCAACTATGTGTGTATATTATAATTAATATACTGTATGTGTAGTTTTTTTTCTCTCTCTCTCTCTCACTGACGCCAATGATGGGGCACTATTCCTCCCACTGACGCCAATGATGGGGCACTATTCCTCCCACTGAAACCAACCATTGGCCACTAGTTATTCCACTGATGCCAATGACGGGGCACTATTCCTTCCATTGACACCAACGATGGGATACTATGCCTCCCACTGACACCAACAATGGGACACTGTTCCCCCTACTGACACCAATGATGGGACACTATTCCTCCCACTGAAACCAACCATTGGCCACCATTTATTCCACTGATGCCAATGACGGGGCACTATTCCTTCCATTGACACCAACAATGGGGCCCTACTCTTTCCATTGACACCAACGATGGGACACTATGCCTCCCACTGACAACAATAATGGGACACTGTTGCCCCAACTGACACCAATGATGGGACACTATTACTTCCATTGATACCAATGATGAGGTACTATTTCGCCCACTGACACCAACGATGGGGTAAAATTCCTTCCCCTGACACCAACAATGGGGCAAGTCCACTGACACCAATGATGGGACACTATATTGTCCACTGACAACAATGGGGCAAAATTCCTCCCATTGATGTAAATAGAAATCGATTCCTCCTATTGATCCCAACAATCAATTGAGCACTACTCTTCCCACTGACACCAATGATGGGCACATCAACCGACATCAATGATGGGGCACCATTTCATCCATGGACACCAACAATGGTGCAGAATTGTCAGCCCTGCCCATTTTTTTGGGTGGCCTACAGAATACCAACTCTCTCCAACTCGATAAGCTGGGGGGTGGGGTAGCACAGCAGAAGAGAAAACACCCCCCCCCCACCCCCCAGCTTATCGAGTTGGAGATAGTTGGTATTTTGTAGGCCACCCAAAAAAAATGTGGATTTGGATTTCAGTGCAGCATAGGCAGAGTGTACAGGAAGCTAGCAGCTCACTGGATTTCTGGAAGAATCAACAGGCATTTGTTTTTAAAGGGATAAAAACATGGGAAAATGTACATGTTTTACAGAGATGATTTTTTTGTGCAGACAGCGCTACTCCCACTATGTATACTGTGTCGCATTGAACTAAACAACTGTGCTTATATATTCATAATGATAATGATAAAGTATTAAAACAGTAAATAATGTTTTGTAATATACATATCATAAATTTCATAATATACATATCATAAATGTAATGAAAATTAAATGACAATTCATGTAATATCTTCAACTAAGATATTATAGGATTTCAGGATTCTGCTCCTGGAGAACGTTAGCTGATGAAACATGTAGGGCGGGGCCTTTGAGGTCACGTCACCACGCATGCCAAATTCGGACTCGTGGCCAGATACGGATTGGTAAAATATATCGCAACACAGCAAGTTTATATGGTGTAAATGCAGGGCCGTTTTTATGGCACGGCAAAAGGGGCAGCTGTACAGGGCCCTGTCATTGTTGTTGGGCCCAAAGCAGTTGCCTCATACTTGCCAACTATCCTGGTTTAAATTCCCTTGTTCCTTGAGGTTTTAGTCCCATGCTGTGTCCCAATAGTGTGAAGTGCTTCTACTAATGCTGCCCAGCTCTGCCCTATTGTTGTGTACAGATGACTCATCTGCAGACCCTGTGTTTACATGTACATTACCGGCATTCATATGTAAATAGCAGTGGCATTCATATGTAAATTGTGGCGGCCGGCGGCATTGATATGTGTATCATGACCCCCTGAGGTCATATCCACTTTAATCTCTAGCAACCAATCAACAAGCAGAAATCATGTGCTGTAACTTCTAGCAACTAATCAGTGAGCCGTAATGTGTGCTGTAACCTCTAGCAACCAGTCAGTGAGCGGTAATGATACACTGTAACCTCTGGCAACCAATCGCAATCGCTGCCTGATCTGATTCAGTAAACTGATTTTGGGTCTAGCTGCTATTTATTGTATGTCTCAGAGTAGGTGGAGAGTAAAACTGCATGGGGGGGCCCCCAAGAAAAGTGTTGCCCAGGGTCCAATCAATATTAAAGACGGCCCTGTGTAAATGGATCGAGTTGTTTTATGAAATAAACGTTCTTTTATGGTTTTACGCTAGGAGTTCCCTTTTTCCTTTATAATACCCTTCTTTGGAGTATAGAGTTTCATCGTTGTTGGGTGACTATGTGAGATGGTTTTGGTGGAAAGATCGCCGGTGCCCATGAAAACTGCAAATAGATATAAACCCTCGTTCACATGGACTATGGCTTTGAAATTGTGCGCACAATTTCAAAGCCACACGTCAGTGCATAGATGTCTATTCAAGTCGCACCCGAAATCGTCAAATGTATTTTTCAAATCGCATTACAAAGTCACTCCAATGTGAATGAGGGCTTAATGCGCATTTGATGGTCTTATGATCAGCCATTAGTTCTGGTGAGTGATTTAGCAGATTTGGTGGTGGTTTGAACACTGAAGGTGGAGTATGTTATTTGCTTGATTGGAGATGTGACTCAGCTCTTTTCTTTCACTTTGGATGTGGACTTTTTGAAGAATTTTTTTCATTATTCTTTTATGCATGGGACACTTTATTTAGCTGAAGATATTATATGAATTGTCGTTTGGTTTTCATTATATTTATGATATGTACAGTGGGTAAAGAAAAGAATCACCCCCCATTAAAACAATCACATTTTGTTGCTTTGCAACCTTAAATGAAGACAGACACGGTTTTCGTTTTATCCAGCTGTATTTACAACTTATGTGCAACTTATAACATCCAAGTGAAAAATTAAATACCAACATGTCCGAAAAAATAATAAGTTGTTATTGTGTTAACCCCTTTGCGCGTAACTTCGACATGGGTTAGTAAAAGGATACATATCATTACAACTACTTTGTGCATCCAGATGGATTTTACCACGTTTTTTTTTTCCAGGACAAATTGGGCTTTCATTTGGTGGTAAATGGTAATGGATATCTCCTAATATTTTTTTTATTATCAAAGGAAAACTGTCCCAAAATAGTACATATTTTATTTTATTTTAAATTTAGCTGTATATTTCTTGCTACTAGCATAACCTTTTACCAAAGAGCAACCCAAAATAAATTCTACTGCTCCTGACGATCGCAGCAATACCATGTGTAGGTTAGTTGTGGTTTGTATCCATAGTACAGCCCAAAAACAATAGTGCGCACTTTGCTTTTTTTTATTTCTAACTAAAGCACACTGACACTAACTGATACGGATACTAATAAGAAAAAATATTGTGAAAAAAAAATAAAAAAAACGACTGACCCTGACCCAAACATTAATCCAGACCTAAATCAAACCTTGATCTAGGTATTTTTTTATTTTAATTATTATTTATGCACACACTTTTTTGAGGAGAGAGAGAGAGAGATGATAGAGATGATAGAGATAGACGAAGTATCTCTCACCTCAATTCACAGTAAAAGAAACCACAGGAGTGGGCTTCACAATGACTGATCACTGTGATAGCCAATTAGAGGCCATCACAGTGATCAGGTGACCCACAATCGGGAGTTCCGGGTCCTGATTGTTAGTATGGGGCCTGGGGCTCCCGCTGAGACCCTGGTCTCTGTGCTAGGAGATAAGCAAATATGTGGCCCTCCAGAAATAAGCCCAGTCCAAAGGGGCCACATATTTGCGTACGGTAGGCGTGAAGGGGTTAATGTTAAAAAATATTAGTTGTTATGTTACAAGAGTAAATACAGCTGGGTAAATCAGAAAACTGTGTCCTCATTTCAGGCTGCAAAGCAACAAAATGTAATTATTTTAAAAGAGGGCGATTCTTTTCTATACCCACTGTAAATTACAGAACATCACTTTTTATGCACAAGAAACTTTATTTAATTTGAATATATTATATGAATTGTTCTTTTATTTTGATTATATTTATGATATGTATATTACAGAACATTATTTGGGGTTTTAAAACTTTATCATTATCAATAGATAAGCACAGTTGTTTGGTTCAATGCGACACAGTACACATTGTGGGGCTAGGGCGGGCTGCACAAAAAACTGTGGTTGGGCTTTACATCATATAGATATCCGCTGTGCCAGTTCTTAATGATTTTCTCTATTTTTGCTGTTTTTTCCAATAGCCCTTTTCCAGATATTACAAATATTTCCTTATTTTTTTTCAATTTTGCCCAGATGTATGCTGTCACATTTGATGCGAAATCGATCCATTCCTTTATTTGTTATATATTCCGCAGAATGGCAGTGTGAGTACAGGTGGACTGTCAGAGAATGGCAGTTTAACTCTAGCAACTGATCACTTTACTCTGCACAAAATATCAGTGGAAAGAGAAGAGGAACAGGGTAATTTCTGCAAATCTCAAGAGGATAATAGACCACTCCATCAGTTGTTTGCATCATAAAGAGGAACAAAAAGTGTAAATACTGATACGCTGAGTTTCTGTAAGGAAATGAACCCATTTACATACCTGTCACCTACAAATGGGACTATTTAATAAAGCAGCGCAAGAGTGATGATGAGGAACACTTACAAAATGCTAAAATTTACCAGTGAAAAAAAACAAGGCCAGCTGAATTTTTGAGTAAGAATCTGAATCATGTTCTAATGCTGTCTATTTCGTTGTTGCAAAAAATTTCCCTGCCAATTTCCTTTCCCAGTATCCACGGTCTGTGGAACAGAAATTGAAGAACAGCTATCCAATAGTGTTGGGCGAACAACCGAATTGGCAGGGCATTCGACCATTTGTTCGGGCCGCCAAACGCCCCACAATGCACTGCGTGCCACACAGTGCATTCTTAGCCCTAATTGGCTGGAGCACTGTCAAAGCCATGATTGGAGAAAGTCATGATGATTTCGCCCCAATCATGGCTCATTGCTCAGACCCACCCACCCCCACTTTAAAAGGTTCCTTCCCAGAGGAGCCATTTGTAGTGTGATGTTGGAGTGGAGATAGATAGAACAGGGCTCAGTTCATTGCTACTAGCAAGTTTGTGTGCTACTAGCTAGTGTGCTACAGTGTGCAATTGTGATTCTATTGTGAGTGTAGAGTGTCAGTATAGTGTGAATATAATGATAGTGCAGCGTCAGTGTAGTGCGTCAGTGCAGTTTTACTGCAGTATATTGTAGTGCGTCAGTGCAGTTTTACTGCAGTATATTGTAGTGCGTCAGTGCAGTTTTCCTGCAGTATATTGTAGTGCGTCAGTGCAGTTTTACTGCAGCATATTGAAGTGCGTCAGTGGAGTGTCTGTGTAGTGCAGTGTTTGAAACTGTATTACATAACATTTAGTGCTGTATACCCTCCCTTTTTTTTTTTTTATTAGGTTGCAGCGTGTATTTTTTTTTTTTTAATTTGTCCTGCGTCTGCCCCCTTTTTTGAAATTTTGAGTCGTAGTTTTTCTGACTGTGGGGTGGTTGTTCCCCCTTTTTAATAATTTTTTTATAGTTTTCACATTTCTGTCAACTGGGGTGTCTTTTGGAATTTAGTTGTTCTTGAATTTATCCCTATCTAAATACTATTAGGGTGCCCCCTAAAAAAAAAAAAATTAAAAGTCAGCAGCTACAAATACTGCAGCTGCTGACTTTTAATAGTCAGACACTTACCTGTCCCAGGGTCCAGCGATGCGGGGATCGAAGCCCCCCCCTTCCCCTGCTCCGCTCGGTGGCACCGGCACTCTTAAGCCCCATACACACGGTCAGACTTTTTCATGGATTCTGTCCGATCGGACAAGGTTGTTGAAAAATCAGACCGTGTGTATGCACCATCGGACAGTGTTCGTCGGTTTGGCCGACGGACAAAGTCTTATCTCCTGCTGGAAAACTTCGCCGTCAACACGGTCCGATCACACCAAATCCGAGCGTGTGTACGCTTGTCCGACCGGACAAAGTGCTACGCATGCTCAGATCACATTACAAGACCAAAGCTATTGGCTACTAGCCTCTACGTAGTCCCGTCGTAGGCAACAAACGTCACCACGTTCAGAATGATCGGATTTTCCGACAACTTTGTCCGATCGTGTGTACGCAAAACCAACATCAGACAAAGTATGACGGACATGGTCCGACGGACCTGGTCCACGAATTGTCCGCGCGTGTGTATGGGGCTTTACTGTGGGCACAGTTGTGTACTGCTGTGATGTGCCGCGCAGTCATCTGGGACCTGTCACGTGTCCCAGATGACTGACTGTGCGGAGGGGAAGTGATGTCAGTGCCCGAGCACTGAAGGAGGCAGACTACGAGGGACCCCCCAGCAACAGGCATTTAGAGGTGAGTAAAAAAACACCACTTTAAGTTAAAGTGCACCGAACACCACTTTCTATTGATTAAAGTGCATCTTCTCAACACTTTTACAAAATAAAGAACAGCAGGGCAGCAGGGAAATTGTAATTTTTTTTGTGACATTTTTATAATTTTCTTCACACAAATAGAGATTTCTTTTGGTGGTATTTAATCACTGCTGGGTTTGTAAAAGTTTCTTAGTTTCTGTCAGTAAATTTCATAAGTAAGTAATTTTTCTCATTCACTGATGTGCGCCGATGAGGCGGCACTGATGGGCTGCACTGATGGGCACTGATGAGGTAGAACTTATGGGCATTGCTTAGGTGGCACTGATGAGGAGGCACTAATATGTTGCACTTATGGGCACTGATAGGTGGCACTAAAATGTGGCACTGATGAGCACTAATAGGTGGCACTGATAGGCGGCATGGATAGGCATTGATGGGTGGCACTGATGGGCAGTAGTGATGGGCAGTGAACAAAGTGGCCGCTGGAAGGATAGGTATAGTGACTCTCCTTTTACCAGGTATCTCATTCTATACAAGTGACCCTGTGCTGTTGGACCATTCAAAATGAGTAGGTTGTCTTAACGCAGGACATTTTAATTAAGAACAAAGCATAGTCCAAATGGGGGCTTAGGGAAAAAAAAATGTTTGAGTGTTAAAAAAATAGTAATTGCATAGAATGAAATAAAATAAAAAATATTACTTGTACTATGTTTTCATGAATTGGTGCCAACACCAGGCATTGGTATGTACACATGAGGAGTCTGCCCAGGCTATGTACTGTATAGCTCAGATTTAGTTCAAGTAAAGAAGGTGAGCCGTCTAGTAGTGATCTACTCATTTTAGACAGCTTTACTACCCCACACATTTTCTCCATTAAACAAATTTAATTAAATAGTAATTATTTGAAATGCCATGAGAATGTTAACACAGTGAATAATGGTTTCACTGGAATTATTCCACAATAGATTTCAGTGGAGGAGGTTTAAGAAGTTTTGTGAAAGTCATAGCCGGAGTTTTGTCAAGCAAATACATTTTCTTATGAGATTGATGAAATGTTGATGTTCGTCTGATGGTTCTGGCCTATTTTTGGCTAATGTCTGTCATAATGAGGAATCATTCGCTGTAGTCTATCCTAGGGTGTGCACACATGCACGTGGCCCAACGGTGTGTGCAGTTACAAAGGTAAACGCCATTCAGGACAAAAGTCATCACTAAAGTCATACGAGTTACATCTACTTGGTCTTTAGATAGGGACAAATTCAAGAACAACTAAATTCCAAAACTAAAAGTTTAGATATTGCAGCAAGTACAGGAAATATCTGTGCAGTGTCCTTGTCCCTTCCTGTGAGTTACACTAAAAGTAAAATATTTTCTTTATTCTGTAAATTACTAATCCCTTCATCCTCCTTATAATGAAGAAAGACGTGTTTGAATTTCCATGTCCACTTTCCCTGAGGACACTATTCAGTGAAACATATTGGGGTGGAGCCTTGACAGTGCCAACACCAGGCATTGGTATGTACACATGAGGAGTCTGCCCAGGCTATATGTACTGTATAGCTTAGATTTAGTTCAAGTAAAGAAGATGAGCCGTCTAGTAGTGATCTACTCATTTTAGACAGCTTTACTACCCCACACTTTTTCTCCATTAAACAAATTTAATTAAATTGTATTAAATAGTAATTATTTGAAACGCCATGAGAATGTTAACACGGGAATAATGGTTTCACTGGAATTATTCCACAATACATTTCAGTGGAGGAGGTTTAAGAAGTTTTGTGAAAGTCATAGCCGGAGTTTTGTCAGGCTAATACATTTTCTCATGAGATTGATGAAATGTTGATGTTCGTCTGATGGTTCTGGCCTATTTTTGGCTAATGTCTGTCATAATGAGGAATCATTCGCTCTAGTCTATCCTAGGGTGTGCACACATGCACGTGGCCCAACGGTGTGTGCAGTTACAAAGGTAAACGCCATTTAGGACAAAATGGTCAATCACTAAAGTCATATGAGTTACATCTACTTGGTATTTAGATAGGGACAAATTCAAGAACAACCAAATTCCAAAACGAAAAGTTTATATATTGCAGCAAGTACAGGAAATATCTGTGCAGTGTCCTTGTCCCTTCCTGTGAGTTACACTGAAAGTAAAATCTTTTCTTTATTCTGTAAATTACTAATCCCTTCATCCTCCTTATAATGAAGAAAGACTTGTTTGAATTTCCACGTCCACTTTCCCTGAGCACACTATTCAGCGAAACATGTTGGGACGGAGCCTTGACAGTGACGTCATCACGCACGGCTGCAGCCCAGGGCGACATGCAGGGCTATGGTTGATACTTTGATGCCGATTACAAGTTGTATTGTGAAAGTGCATAATATTTTTAAATAAACCTCACTAAGTTGGTTAATGCACTATAGAGGCTTTTTATATGTATGATTGCGTGCCTGCCTGCTGTGAGCTATTGTGGACACGATTACTGGTGCGTCTAACACTGGAGGATCTGGTGGAGGAGGATTGACCACGCATTGTTTGGCCTGCATTCGAAGGCCTTATTCTCTGGTAAGTAGACTGAGTGCTCACGTAGTGGGCAATGGTGCATGGAAGTAGCTGCTAATAACTTGCAGAGGATTTATTAAATTTGGAGACAACTCTAATGAACTTTGTTGATGTGACATCTCAATAGGGGTCACTTGTGATGCACATATCACTTTTATGAATGCACAGTTTGCACATTTATTGTTTTTATTACAGATTTGATTTATATAATCATTTATGGTATTTATTGATATTCTTTGTACATTTTCTGGTCGCTTTGAATTTTGAAATAATTATTGTGGCATATATTGAACTTTTATTCACTTTTTGCACATTTTGCTAAGTTTTTTTTTTGAGGGATCATATATTTGTATTTTATAGGGACAGTTCACCAATAATTTTTATAAGTACAGTGGAACCTTGGTTAATGAGTAACGCGGTTAACAAGCGTTTTGAAAGACGAGCAACTTTTTTTTTTAAATCCTGACTTGGTTTGCGAGCGTTGTCTTGCAAAATGAGCAGAATTCAAGCTAATGTGGTTTGCAGTACTGCATTTGACCAGAGGTACGGGGGCATCGGTGACACTCGGAGCCATTCAATAATACTTGGAATCACTCAAATACTCAGTTCCCGAGTGTTTCCGAGCCTGAGGGTTTCCGAGTTCAGCCGAGCTGTCTGAGGCTCTCTGGTGCCCCCACCTCTGGCCACATGCGGTATTACATGCAATAGAAGTCAATGCGGAACAAATTATTTTTGTTTCCATTGACTTCTATGGGGAAAATCGCTTTGATATGAGAGTGCTTTGGATTACAAGCATTCTCCTGGAACGGATTATGCTCAGAATCCAAGGTTCCGCTATATGTTTAAAGGCCAGCCTGTGTGACAAACGTGCAACCATGGCTCCCTCTATGTATACAGTGCTGGAGCTTACATAGCCACCCTGGAAAAGGAAGTGCTTTATTTACAGGATCACTATGTGAGAAAAAAAAAAAGAAGGAAAAAAGCTAATGCAACCTCCTTACTGGTTGTAGCTAGACCCCCTGTACATCAACTGGTTTCTGGGTTCTTGCCTCAGTCCTCCATTAACATTGTGTTTAGGTAATAAAGATGAAAGCAGTGACACAAATAGCCTGTACTCACTTTATGTTGTACAAGCTGTACTGCTCAGTATCTATGAAACAAGGATTGACACAAACAGCAAAAGGGTGACTCTAGTCCCCAGCAAACCATGTGACTGCTATAGGGCTCAGAAGCGGAGGGGGCCCAGCGTTTTCTGGCTCTAGTGCTTCATGCAGGTAGCAAATACATTTTAACAACTTTGCTACCACAACCATTATTTCAGTTTTTGCACATATGTAAACATGCCAATTTTAGGCCTGAAGATTAGTTAAACCCCCAAACATGATATATTTTCCAAAAGTAAAAATAAATTGAAAATAAAATGGTGGTAATTGCATTTTTTTTACGTCACATGATATAAGTGCACGGTTATAAGAAAAAAGTTACACTAAATGAGGAAGCGATCAGGTCGCTGTAAAGCTCACAGTCAACATATGCCTAATCAGTTGCTCTCTGAAATCAGGTTATGCTGACACTCAGCCCAGACACTAAAACAGATCAAGCCCTAAAGAAGGAGGAGGCCAGTTCCCCGAAACGCAGTGGCTATATGTGACATCTCTGTTCAAATAAACAATCCTCCAAAGAGGAGAACTGTTCTCCTAATCACATATCTAGGATTGTGCCTTCTGATGAGCAAAAATCTTATTGCAACCAGATAGGCATCAGCCAAAGATTCCAACCAGGTCCACATGGGCTTCCCTACTCAAAAGGAGCACCCGTCGCCCGATCGCCACCGCCTCAAAAACAGATTCTGTCCCATACCAGTTCAGTAAAACTTGGTAAAAGATCTACTGGTCCTATAAAAGAGAGCGATAACAGCAGCCTTATTGTCAGTACGAAATAGAGATGCTGTCAACGGAGAGATGCTGAATTCAGATTTTTAATAATTTTTTGCATTGTTACATAACCCCCATGGCAGTGCTTAGCTTCCCATGCCTTTTGTTTGGCTACCTTTTGCCATAAAAGCTAGGTCCATGCCAAATTTTACTTAAAAGCGTGTCCAGCAGTATGCTACAACATCTTCTTGCGGGATTTGGAGTACTCTACATTCCCTGGGACCTCAAAGCATGATGACATCACCATACGTTCCAACTTTTTGATTTTAGAAAGAAGGACACCTATTGGCAAAAGTATGTAGGCATAGACTACTGCCCCTGCCACACCCCTTAACAACTTTGTATCAGGGCCAATTCTAAAACTCGGCTCCTACATGTAAAAATCGACTTATATATATATACACACACACACACACACACACACACACACACACACACATACATATACATATACATACACACACACACACACAGTTGTGTGAAAAACTACTTGTCCCATTCCTGATTTTTTTTGCATATTTCTCACACTTAAATGATTCAGATCATCAAACAAATTTGAACATTACACAAAGATAACCCAAGTAAATACAAGATGCAGTTTTTAAATTATTACTTAATTTATTAAAGGAAAAAAGCTGTTCAAACCTGCCTGGCCTTATGGGAAAAAAATGTAATTACCTCCTCCCATGCTGAATCATGAATGAACTGCGATTAACCACAATTTTTGGAAAAGCTGAGTTAAATTTCACTTGCCACACCCAGGCTTGATTACTGCCAGACCTGTTGAATCAAGAAATCACATAAATAGAAGCTGTCTGGCAAAGTGAAGCACACTAACAGATCACAAAAAGCCACACATCATGCCACAATCTAAAAAAAAATCTAGAACAGATAAGAAACAAAGTAATGTACATGTATAGGTTTAGGAAGGGCTTCAAAGCCATTTCTAAGGCTTTGGAACTCCAGTGAACCACGGGGAGAGCCATTATCCACAAATGGAGATAACTTGGAACAATGGTGAACCTTCCCAGGAGTGGCCGGTCTACAAAAATGACTCCAAGAGCATGACAATGACTCATCCAGGAGGTCATAAAAGAACCCAGAACATCATCTAAAGAAATGCACGCCTCACTTGCCTCAGGTAAGATCAGTGTTAATGATTCAACAATAAGAAAGAAACTGGGCAAAAATAGCATCCATGGGAGAGTTCCAAGGTCAAAGCCACTACTGACCAAAAATAACACAAAATGCTCATCTCACATTTACCAAAAAACATCTTAATTATCCCCAAGACTTTTAGGCAAATATTCTGTGGACTGGTGAGACAAAAAAGTTAGAAGTAAAAATAAAAAAATAAAATAATGTGGTTGCATAAGTGTGCACACCCTTTTATAACTGGGGATGGATGTAGCCGAGTTCAGAATTAAGCAATCACATTCAAACTCATATTAAATAGGAGTCACCTGCCATCATTTAAAGTGCCTCTGATTAACCCCAAATAAAGTTCAGCTCTAGTAGGTCTTTCCTGACATTTTCTTAGTCGCATCCTACAGCAAAAGCCATGGTACTCAGAGAGCTTCCAAAGCATTAGATAGATCTCATTGTTAAAAGGTATCAGTCAGGAGAAGGGTACAAAATAAATTTCCAAGGCATTATATATACCATGGAACACAGTGAAGACAGTCATCATCAAGTGGAGAAAATATGGCACAACAGTGACATTACCAAGAACTGGATGTCCCTCCAAAATTGATGAAAAGGCAAGAAGAAAACTGTTTAGAGAGGCCTACAGCAACATTAAAGGAGCTGCAGGCATATGTGGCAAGTACTGGCTGTGTGGTTCATGTGACAACAATCTCCTTTATTCTTCATATGTCTGGGCTAGGGAGTAGAGTGACAAGAAAAACATCCAAGCCTGGCAAAATTTTGCAAAAACACATCTGAAGTCTCCCAAAAGCATGTGGGAAAATGTGTTATGGTCTGATGAAACCAAGGTTGAACTTTTTGGCCATAATACCAAAAGATATGTTTGGTGCAAAAACAACACAGCACATCACCAAAAGAACACCATACCCACTGTGAAGCATGGTGGTGGCAGCATCATGCTTTGGGGCTGTTTTTCTTCAGATGGAACAGGCACCTTAGTCAAGGTAAAGGGAATTATGAACAGTTCCAAATACCAGTCAATATTAACACAAAACCTTCAGGCTTCTGCTAGAAAGCTGAACATGAAGAGGAACTTTCAATCTTTCAGCATGACAACGACCCAAAAGCATACATACAAATCAAACAAAGTAATGACTTCACCAGAAGAATATTAAAGTTTTGGAATGGCCCAGCCAGAGCCCAGACCCGAACCGATTTCACCTGTGGGGTGATCTGAAGAGGGCTTTGCACAGGAGATGCCCTCGCAATCTGACAGATTTGGAGTGTTTTTGCAAAGAAGAGTGTCAAGTCAAGATGTGCCATGCTGATAGACTCATACCCAAAAAGAATGAGTGCTGTAATAAAATCAACTGGTGCTTCAACAAAGTATTAGTTTAAAAGGTGTGCACACTTATGTAATCATATAGTTTCATTTTTACTTCCCTCCACCTAAAAGATTTCAGTTTGTTGTTCAACTGAGTTGTACAGTTTATAGGTCACATTAAAGGTGGAAAAAGTTCTGGAAATGATTTATCTTTGTGTGTGTATATATATATATATATATATATATATATATATATATATATATATATATATATATATATATATATATAGCAGAGGCCCTATGGCTGATGGTTGTTGCAATTTTTTATGTCACACAGTATTTACACAGTGGTTTTTCAAATGCAATTTTTATGAAAAAAATACACTTTAATGAATTAAAAAAAAAAATAAAAAATATTTACACCATTTTTTTTTTTGCATAATGTGAAAGATGGTGTTACGCTGAGTAAATAGATACCTAACTTGTCACACTTTAAAATCGCATTTGCTCATAGAATGGCGGCAAATTACGGTGCTTTTTTTTTTTTTAGGTGTCGTTTTTAACGCCTTTTTTAGTTTAGAGTTACACAGAAGAGCTGCTAGAAATATTGCTCTTGCTCTGATGTTCGTGGCAATACCTCACATGTGTAGTGCAATTACCATTTACATATGCATGCAGGAGTAAAGTATGCCTTTGCATTATTTATCATGCAGATGATCAGACACAGATCGGTCTGATCGGTTGCTTACCTGGCTGCTAATGGCCAGGTAAACAGAGGCAGACCTGGAAGTGACGACATACGAGAGATAGAGAGATAGAGAGATAGAGAGATAGAGATGTCAGTACCTCTCTCCCTGCTCTGTGCAACCATCACAGCAGATCACATCGCTCCTGGGCTCCGCAATCGGACATTGGCCCCCAGGAAAAAGTGGTGGCGGGAGGGGGTGGTACAGTTTCGAAATTGGATGAACAGTTTAGCAATGGAAAACACTTTTTGAAAGTTAAAAAGTGCATTTTATATTCAACTTTATAGATCAGATCAAAATGAGGAGGAAAGAGGAACAGAGGGACTTTGTTCCAAATCAGGGACAGTTCCTCATAATCAGGGACAGTTGGGAGCTATGCATCACCCTTTGCAATACAGAGGCCAGACGAAAGGCAAGTACAATATCCAGCCCCCCCCCCAGCCCCCCCCCCCAGGTATTTTTATAACTTTATTTACAGCGTTCAAGCAACGGGTAGAGGCAGTAAAAGGCAAAACGTGAACACTGCATATAGTGCAAGGTCTGCTTGAAACATGTAAAGAATGTTAGCATATAAACAAAATGACGAAGGTATACAAACATAAAATGCTCTAATGCAAAGGCCCTTAACCTATCATTTAAGCCACTATCCGTTATGACAATTGGTACTTAAGAACAGCAAAAGGCACAATTTAAAGGGATTCCGTCAAGAGAGATTTAATAGAGGCTGTCATTGCCAACCCTTCCTTCTAAAAATGTGGACATTGTAATGTTCTATTTCAGTGCTGTTTAAGTCCCTGGGCCAGAAAAAGTAAATAAAAGTCATTCTGACAATCATTTATAGCATACTTGATCTGGGTATGTTACTGAAAAGAACTGAAGTCAATAGCTCAGCAATATTCAGTAAGTAGCTTGTAATGAAAGCTTCATACCAGGGACGTGCGGTGAGGTCAGTGGCTGGTGAGGCACTGGCTAGTATCAGAGCCAGATACACACAGGTTACATACGCCGATCGTTAGAGCGAGAGCAATAATTCTAGCACTAGACCTCCTCTGTAACTCTAAACATGTAACCTATAAACATTTTTACAGCGTCACCTATGGAGATTTTTAAGTAATGAAGTTTGGCGCCATTCCTCAAGTGTGCGCAATTTTAAAGCGTGACATGTTAGGTATCTATTTACTTGGCGTAACATCTTTCACATTATACAAAAAAAATAAAAAAATCGGGCTAACTTTTTTTTCTTTTTTTTTTAATTCACGAAACAGTTTCTTTGCAATGTTGATGAAGGCTTAGGCCGAAACGTGTCAGTATTTTGGATGACGTTACTGCTATAATGCTACAATAAAATTTTCTATGGAGAAGCTGTCGAGTTGCCAGCTTGTATTTGCTATGGATTCTCTGTGAACTCAATTAGCCAGAGCACCGACCACTCTGCACACTAACTACATTATACAGCGGTAGAGCTTGGGTGAGTTTTCTTTAGTTTCTTTGCGGAGGGTTCTGAGTAATTTTCTAGCAAAAAAAAAAGAAAGATGATTTTTACATGTAGGAGAGAAGTGTCAGAATTGGCCTGGGTGGCAAGGGGTTAATTACCATAAGTAGTGTATATACAGTGGTGTGAAAAAGTGTTTGCCCCCTTCCTCATTTCCTGTTCCTTTGCATGTTTGTCACACTTAAGTGTTTCGGAACATCAAACCAATTTAAACAATAGTCAAGGACAACACAAGTAAACACAAAATGCAATTTGTAAATGAAGGTGTTTATTATTAAAGGTGAAAAAAAATCCAAACCATCATGGCCCTGTGTGAAAAAGTGATTGCCCCCTAAACCTAATAACTGGTTGGGCCACCCTTAGCAGCAACAACTGCAACCAAGCGTTTGCGATAACGTGCAATGAGGCTTTTACAGCGTCCTGGAGGAATTTTGGCCCACTCATCTTTGCAGAATTGTCCTAATTCAGTTACATTAGAGGGTTTTCGAGCATGAACGGCCTTTTTAAGGTCATACCACAACATCTCAATAGGATTCAGGTCAGGACTTTGGCTAGGCCACTCCAAAGTCTTCATTTTGTTTTTCTTCAGCCATTCGGTGGTGGACTTGCTGGTGTGTTTAGGATCATTGTCCTGCTGCAGAACCCAAGTTCGTTTCAGCTTGAGTACACGAACAGATGGTCGGACATTCTCCTTCAGGATCTCTTGGTAGACAGCAGAATTCATAGTTCCTTTTATCACGGCAAGTCTTCCAGGTCCTGAAGCAGCAAAACAGCCCCAGACCATCACACTACCACCACCATATTTTACTGTTGGTATAATGTTCTTTTTCTGAAATGCAGTGTTCCTTCTACGCCAGATATACTTGGACACACACCTTCCAAAGAGTTCCACTTTTGTCTCATCGGTCCACAGAATGTTGTCCCAAAAGTCTTGGGGATCATCAAGATGTGTTGTGGAGAAATTGAGACGAGCTTTGATGTTCTTTTTGCTCAGCAGTGGTTTTCTCCTTGGAACTCTGCCATGCAGGCTATTTTTGCCCAGTCTTTTCCTGATGGTGGAGGCATGAACGCTGACCTTAACTGAGGCAAGTGAGGCCTGCAGTTCCTTGGACGTTGTTGTGGGGTCTTTTGTGACCTCTTGGATGAGTCGTCGCTGCACTCTTGGGGTAATTTTGGGCGGCCGGCCACTCCTGGGAAGGTTCACCACTGTTCCATGTCTTCGCCATTTGTGGATAATGGCTCTCACTGTGGTTCGCTGGATTCCCAAAGCTTTGGAAATGGCTTTATAACCCTTTCCAGACTGATAGATCTCAATTACTTTCTTTCTCAATTGTTCCTGAATTTTTTTGGGTCTCGGCATGATGTGTAGCTTTTAAGGATCTTCTGGTGGACCTTACTGTGTCAAGCAGCTCCTATTTAAGTGATGCCTTGATTGTGAACAGGTGTGGCAATAATCAGGCCTGGGTGTGGCTAGAGAAATTGAACTCAGGTGTGGACAACCACAGTTATAGTATGTTTTAACAAGGGGGGCAATCACTTTTTCACACAGGGCCATGATGGTTTGGATTTTTTTTCACCTTTAATAATAAACACCTTCATTTACAAATTGCATTTTGTGTTTACTTGTGTTGTCCTTGACTATTGTTTAAATTGGTTTGATGTTCCGAAACACTTAAGTGTGACAAACATGCAAAGGAACAGGAAATGAGGAAGGGGGCAAACACTTTTTCACACCACTGTACTATTATATATTGTTTTTAAGGTAATTTACTATATTTTCAAAAACTGTACTCAAGCAGGTGGCTTAACGGACAAATTACTGAAGTTTGAAGTTATAATTTCAAACCAGTAATTTCGCAGTAAATAGATAAATAATAAAATTGATATGTTATAACATAATAATATACGATTTAGCTTGATTAAAACAGTACCTTTTCAGCAGCTGCAGATTCTCATTCTCCCTGAAAAGAACACGGGCTTACGGGTAAATCTTATACCCATAATCCCATGTTTTTTTCTTCTAGTTAAGAGGGCTGAGCTGGAAGGGAGCATGTGTCTTTTAGACTGTATGACTGTAGTGAGAGGATAGCCTCCACTGCAACATTTTTATTGGACAGCTTAGACCAATAGTACTTTACTTTGGCTTTACTCAGTTTAGGCCGATACGTATTCTTCTACATATTTTTGGTAAAAAAAAAAAATCGCAATTAGCGATTATTGATTGGTTTGCGCAAAAGTTATAGCGTTTACAAAATAGGGGATAGTTTTATAGCATTTTTATTAATATTTTTTTTTTTACTAGTAATGGCGGCGATCAGCGATTTTTTTTTTGGGACTGCGACATTATGGCGGACACATCGGACATTTTTGACACATTTTTGGGACCATTGTCATTTATACAGCAATCAATGCTATTTAAATGCATTGATTCCTGTATAAATGACAGTTGTAGTGAAAGAGTTAACCACTAGGGGGAGGGGAGGGGTTATGGGCTCTGACGTGTGTTTTTTTACATTAGGGGCGGGGCTGACGTCTGACGTCATTGATCGGCTTTCCCGATGACCGGGAACAGCCAATCAATGACAGGCAGAGTAGGAAGCGCGGGGAGAGGTTTGTTTACACATACCTCTCCCCGTTCTTCAGCTCCGTAACCTGATCGCGGGACACCAGATCGGGTCCGCTGGTCCCGCGGCCGGGGTCACGGAGCTCCCGACCGGGTCGCGCGCACGCGACCCACGGGCAGGCATTTAAAGGGGACGTACAGGTACGTGCTTTTGCCTGCCCGTGCCATTCTGTAGACGTATATCTACATTAGGCGGTCGGGAAGCGGTTAAGGACCACCTCCTGTACATATACATCGGCAGAATGGCATGGCTGGGCATATCAATGTACAGGTACGTTGTCCTTTAAGAGCCCAGCCGTGGGTCGTGCTCGCGACCTGGTCCTAAGCTCCGTGACCGTGGCCGCGGGTCCCGCAGACCCGATCGCCGCTGGTGTCCCGCGATCGGGTCACAGAGCTGAAGAACGGGGAGAGGTAGGTGTAAACAAACCTCTCCCTGTGCTTCCTAGTGAGACTGACACAGATCGTCTGTTCCCTGTCATAGGGAAAGACGATCAGTGATGTCACATGCCAAGCCACGCCCCCCTACAGTAAAAAACACACACAGGATATACTTAACCACTAGGGGGTGGGGAGGGGTTTACTCCTTCACTGCCAGTGTCATTTACACAGGAATCAGTGCATTTAAATAGCACTGATTGCTGTACAAATGACAATGGTCCCAAAAATGTCCGATGTGTCCGCCATAATGTCGCAGTCACAATAAAAAAAAAAAAAAAAAAAAAAAAAAATTTTTAAAAAAAATCGCTGATCGCCGCCATTACTGGTAAAAAAAAAAAATAATAAAAATGCTATAAAACTATCCCCTTTTTGTAAACGCTATATCTTTTGCGCAAACCAATCAATAATCGCTAATTACGATTTTTTTTTTACCAAAAATATGTAGAAGAATACGTATCAGCCTAAACTGAGGGAAAAAAAAATTTTTATATCTTTTTTGGGGATATTTATTATAGCAAAAAGTTAAAAATATTGCATTTTTTTCAAAATTGACGCTCTATTTTTGTTTATAGCGCAAAAAATATCAAATACCACCAAAAGAAAGCTCTATTTCCATGTCACACGACCGCGCAATTATCAGTTAAATTATCAGTTAAAGCGACGCAGTGACAAATCGCAAAAAGGGGCCTGGTCCTTTGGCTGCAAATTGGTCCGGGGCTTAAGTGGTTAAGGACCGAGCCTCTTTTTAAGATTTGTTGTTTTCTAGGAAAAAAAAACAGTTTTTAATTGTAAATTACTTAGAACCCCCAAACATTTTACTTTTTTTTCTAGCACCCTAGAGAATAAAATGGCGGTCGTTGCAATACTTTCTCTCACTCCGTATTTGCCCAGCGGTCTTACAAGCACACTTTTTTTTTATTAAAATATAAGACAACAGTAAAGTGAGCCAATTTTTTTTTATATTGTGAAAGATAATGTTACGCCAAGTAAATTGATACCCAACATGTCACGCTTCAAAACTGCACCCGGTCGTGCAATGGCGACAAACTTTTACGCTTAAAAATCTCCATAGGCGACATTTAAAAAATTCTACAGGTTGCAGATGAGGTCTAGGGCTAGAATTATTGCCCTCACTCTACCGTGGGGATAGCTGCTGCCATAACAAAGATATCCCTCCTCAAATTTAGGACGTATATCGGCGTGCGGCGGTCCAGAAGTGGTTAATGTTCATGGCAGGTGAGGCTCTTCCTTACCTGCCTCCACTGACTGCACGTCCCTGCACCATACCTACTGTGTATGTATGTATGTGATAGAGAGATATATATATATATATATATATATATATATATATATATATATATATATATATATATATATATATATATATATATATATATATATATACACACACACACACACACACACACACACACACACACCATAGTTACATAGTAGGTGAGGTTGAAAAAAGACACAAGTCCAATCTATGTGTGCCATTCATTTCAAGGGGTATGATGAATACTTTTTCAAGGCACTGTACACATACTAGGGCCAATTTGGACAGGAGACAATTACCCCACCAGAATGTTTTTGAAACCAGAGTTCCCAGGGGAATCCCAAGCACAGGGAGAACATACAAACTCCATGCAGATATTGTCCTGACCAAAATGTAAAACAGGGACCCTAGAGTTGAAGGCAGAAGAGTGCCAACCACTCAGTGCCAAGCCACAAAATTTTCCAGTTGTCAGTGGAACAGCAATCGGTAATAAACCTTCAAACTGGAAAACAATGTTCTGAAGACATCATGTAACGTGGATATAGAGCTGCACGATTAATCATTAAGAATCAAAATTGCGATCTTTTTCCCTTCCCGATCTTCAAAACAGCATGTCACGATTCTTTCTTACAAGTTCAAAAAGTTGTCACAACTGTAAAAAAAGTAAAAAATCTGGGCAGCCTGCCAAGTTTAATGACGACACTGCAAATAAGTAGAAACAAAGTATCTTTTCGTTCTTTCATCAAAGGAAAGAACTCCAGCGTGTAAATGAAGGAAGTTTAACCATTTAAAGACCAATCCTGACATTTGTTGCTTACAAGTAAAAATCATTATTTTCTGCTAGAAAATTACTTGGAACACCCAAACATACTTTTTTTTTTTAGCAGTGACCCTAGAGATAAAAGGGTGGTTGTTGTAATATTTTATGTCACACCGTATTTGCGCAGCGGTCTTTCAAACGCAATTTTTTTTTTTTTTTAAAAACACTTTAATGAATTAAAAAAAATAAAAACTGAACAGTAAAATTAGCCCAATCTTTTTTTGTATAATGTGAAAGATGTTATTACACAGCGAGAATCGTGATCTTTATTCTAAGCAAAAAAATTGCGATTCTCATTTTAGCCAAAATCGTGCCGCTCTACGTGGATATATTATTTAG
Source organism: Lithobates sylvaticus (assembly GCA_028564925.1). Taxonomy (NCBI): domain Eukaryota; kingdom Metazoa; phylum Chordata; class Amphibia; order Anura; family Ranidae; genus Lithobates; species Lithobates sylvaticus. The sequence continues at coordinate 91,282,050 of CM053038.1, forward strand.
TTGTACTTGGAGTGCCACATCCCTATTCTAATTTGCAAAGAAAAAGGAGTGTTTTTACCCCTAGGTGGAATTTTAACGGCACAAGACTAACTTGGTTTGATAGTGTTTTACAAGACAAGCTATTTATTTATTTATTTTTTATTTTTATACATTTTGACTTGATAAACGAGCAATGTTTTGATATACAAGTAGCATCACATTACAACTTAGTAAAAAAATAAGACGAGAGGTACCTCTTATGCCGCGTACACACGAAGGGACAATCCCGCGGGATTATCCTCTGGACTCAAGTCCAGCGGACAATCCCCTCGTGTGTGGGCGCCGGCGGACTTTTTGGCGCCAAAGTCCGGCGGACCAAAGTTTTAAGTTTGGTTTTAAAATTATCCGCTGGACTTGGCAGTCCGGCAGACAATCCCGCCGTTAGTAGGCTAGTCCGCGGGACTTTTGAAAATGAACGGACTTGCCGCTCATCGGCAAGTCCGTTCATTTAGCACGTGACTTCAGGTTACGTAGCTAGCGCAGGCAGTAAATGCCGCTGCGCTAGATCCGTGACCTGGCATGGATTTAAAGGGAATCCCCACGCCGAAAAACGGCGTGGGGGTTCCCCCCAAATCCATGTCAGACCCTTATCCGAGCACGCAGCCCGGCCGGCCAGGAAAGGGGTGGGGGCGAACGAGCGCCCCCCCCCCTCCTGAGCCGTACCAGGCCGCGTGCCCTCAACATGGGGGGTGCCCTGGGGAAAGGGGGCCGTTGGTTGTCGGAGTCTGCGGGCGGGGGCTTATCGGAATCTGGGAGCCCCCTTTTATAAGGGGGCCCTCAGATCCCGGCCCCCCACCCTATGTGAATGAGTATGGGGTACGATGTACCCCTACCCATTCACCTAAGGTGTAAAATGTAAAGTACAAAAACACACACACTTTTGAAAAAATATTTTATTGCACTGCTCCGGGGGTCTTCTTCCGTCTTGGGGGTCTTCTCGCCGGACTCCTCCGCCATTTACCAAGCTCTTTTACCGAGCGGAGAAGTCCGGCTACCTTCGTCGTCGCCGCCGTCGTCTGGGGGTCTCAATCCGCCTTCGGGGGTCTTCCGGGGGTCTCTTCTGTTCTTGCGGCGGTCGTCGTCTTCCGCGCCGCCGGCGCCTTCTTCTTCTTGTTCCGATGTTGACCCGTCGCTGTCTTTGCCCGGAATGGCAGAGCCGCTGGGACTTATATAGGGACATGGGGACAGGGTCACATGCTCATGTCACATGGTGACCCCGCCCCCTTGCGATGTCACAGTCCCGGAGGATGCTGGGACTGTGACATCACAAGGGGGCGGGGTCACCATGTGACATGAGCATGTGACCCTGTCCCCATGTCCCTATACAAGTCCCAGCGCAGCGCGGCTCTGCCATTCCGGGCAAAGACAGCGACGGGTCAACATCGGAACAAGAAGAAGAACAAGAAGAAGAAGGCGCCGGGGAAGACGACGACCGCCGCAAGAACAGAAGAGACCCCCGGAAGACCCCGGAAGACCCCCGAAGGCGGATCGAGACCCCCAGACGGCGGCGACGACGACGAAGAAGGTAGCCGGACTTCTCCGCTCGGTAAAAGAGCTAGGTAAATGGCAGGGGAGTCCGGCGAGAAGACCCCCAAGACGGAAGAAGACCCCCCGGAGCAGTGCAATAAAATATTTTTTCAAAAGTGTGTGTGTTTTTGTACTTTACATTTTACACCTTAGGTGAATGGGTAGGGGTACATCGTACCCCATACTCATTCACATAGGGTGGGGGGCCGGGATCTGAGGGCCCCCTTATAAAAGGGGGCTCTCAGATTCCGATAAGCCCCCGCCCGCAGACCCCGACAACCAACGGCCAGGGTTGTCGGGAAGAGGCCCTTGTCCTCATCAACATGGGGACAAGGTGCTTTGGGGTGGGGGGGCCGCACGGCCCCCCTTTCCCCAGGGCACCCCCCATGTTGAGGGCACGCGGCCTGGTACGGCTCAGGATGGGGGGAGCGCTCGTTCGTCCCCACCCCTTTCCTGGCCGGCCAGGCTGCGTGCTCGGATAAGGGTCTGACATGGATTTGGGGGGAACCCCCACGCCGTTTTTCGGCGTGGGGAGTCCCTTTAAATCCATGCCAGGTTACGGAGCTAGCGCGGCGGCATTTACTGCCTACGCTAGCTACGTAACCTGAAGTCACGTGCTAAATGAACGGACTTGCCGATGAGCGGCAAGTCCGTTCATTTTCAAAAGTCCCGCGGACTAGCCTACTAACGGCGGGATTGTCCGCCGGACTGCCAAGTCCAGCGGATAATTTTAAAACCAAACTTAAAACTTTGGTCCGCCGGACTTTGGCGCCAAAAAGTTACGTTCTAAATGAACGGACTGCTCCGTGTGTGGGCAAGTCCGTTCATTTTCAAAAGTCCCGCGGACTTTGGCCGGCGGAGAAGTCCGCGCGTGTGTGGGCAAGTCCGCACGCTCGGAAAGTCCGGCGAAGCCAGCTGGAAAGTCCGGCGGATTGTCCGCTGGACTAAGTGCGCCGGCAAAAGTCCGCACGTGTGTACGCGGCATAAGTGTAGCAATATGGTTACATTTACTAAAGGTACAACATTTAGCACCTCACATGGTTGATGAGTAAAACAGGCTTCTGGGGTAAAGCTGTCCACATAGACCATCCTCTGCAATGCCATCAACATCATCCCTTCCAGGCTGCACTTCTGCACTTCTGCACTTCTGCAGGATAGTCTTCTCGGTCACGATTGCAGACTGACAGCGGTGAGAGCCGGCGGTGCAGAGGATGGTCTACGTGGACAGCTTTACCCCGGATGCCTGCATTCTTAGATGTGCCTCTTTCAATCATCAACCGTGAGAGTTGCTAAATGTTGTACCTTCATTAAATGTAACCATATTGCTACACTTAGAGGCGCCTCTCTTCTCTTTTATACTCTGTAGCTCCTGCTGGATTTTGCTTCTAATCCCCTTGTGGAGGCTGACATTTGTGGATAGACATTTCATGATTGCTATGTTTTTATATGGACTAAAAACAGAAGGATTTATGAATAAATGGTTGTGGAATGAAATCATCTGAGTTTCTATTATTTTTTATGGGGAAATTTGCTTTGATATACGAGTGCTTTGAATTACAAGCATGTTTCCAGAACAAATTATGCTTGCAATCCAAGGTTTTACTGTATAGTTAAAATATAAAGTTTATTGCAAAAATCGATTCTTCTAAAACACAGCAAACACTATTGCCATTTAAAATCATGCAAAAGTACATTCATTTTTTGCACCATCAACCTAGTTACAGTATACAAACTTATATTCACTTAAATCTCTAAACAGTATGCATTTTGTTTTGTTTCTCTGCAATACTCAACACGTTTCTTGGACTTTGAACCACTTCATCAGGAGCTTACTAGCGGAACATATGTATACTTCAATGGATGGTACTGGGTGCAGGGAGAGCCAAAAGGAATTGGATTGATTCACTTAGTGTGTTATTAGGAAGCCTTTAACCATATATTTGTTTAAACAAAGAAAAAGGGAGGATTGGATTGATTCACTTATGTCTTTAAAAGGTTTTTAACCATCTACAGTTGCAACAGACATATGCTCATGGTGTGCAAGTGCAGTTTGTGTGGATTCCCCCAGCATACGTGATTGATAAGGGAATCACTCCAATCCTCCATTTTTTTTTGTTTAAACAACTATAGATGATTCCTAATGACATGCTACGTGAATCAATCCAATTCCTTTTGGCATATGCCATGATATATCACACGCCATAATTTGTGTGTACTCTGAACTCCTCTATTTCTGGGGTTCGATTGTTTGTCCCCTTAGAGGTTATTAGTCTGGCTCTCCCTGCACCCAGTCCCATCTAGTGAAGTATACGTATGTTCCGCTAGTAAGCTCCTGATAAAGTGGGACCAAAGTCCAAGAAACACGTTGAGTATTGCAGAGAAACAAAACAAAACGTATACTGCTCAGACATATAACTCGATATAAGTTTGTATACTGTACCTAGGTTGATGGTGAAAACGATTAATGTACTGGTGAACATAATTAATGGAAAAAGTGTTTGCTGTGTTTTATAAGAATCTATTTTTGCACAAAACTTTATATTTTAACAATATTTAATCTGGTGCCGTTAAAATCCTGCCATAACTAGGGGTAAAAACACTCCTTTTCTTTGCAAATCATCAAAAGTGGGCTTTCGCCTCATTTAGGTTCCATTCACACCTATGTGCAATGTTATATGCGCGTTTTTGCGCGTCAGGTTTAGGGCAGCCCATTCATTTTAAGTGCATTTTTTTTTAAATCACGTCGCACCAAAACACAAGGTACCTTGACCCCATGCGTTTTGAAGCATACATTAGCATGGTGTGCTGGGATGCCATTAAGAATTAAAGCAGTTGTAAAGTCTCAAGGTTTTTCACCTTAATGTATTCTATGCATTAAGGTGAAAAACCTGTGCCGCAGCTCCCCCCCCCAGACCCTGCCCTTTTCTTACCTGAGCCCAATCTGATCCAGTGATGTGCATGAGAGCAGCGTCTCCAGCCGCTGTCTCTCTCCTCATTGGACAGATTGATAGTAACAGGAGCCATTGGCTTCCACTGCTGTCAATAAAATGTGACATGGGAATGGGGGGACGGGGCTGAGTTCTATTGTCTTTGTCAAATGGACACAGCAGCAGGACTCAGGAACGAGCATGCATGAGAAAGCAACTTTCCATGGGGGGCACCCGATGAAGAAGAGGGGCCTGGAGCACCAGCGGGGGACCCCAGAGGAAGAGGATCGGGGTGCTCTGTGCAAAACTGTTGCACAGTGCAGGTAAGTATAGGGATGTTTGTTAATTTTATAAAAATAAAATAAAATTCAAAAGATTTACAACCACTAAGACCCCTTTCAGACTGGGGCGTTTTTCAGGCGCTTTAGCCTTAAAAAAAGCGATTGAAAGAAGCCTCATCTGCAATCCCAATGTGAAAGCCCAAGTGCTTACCGAACGCTCACTGTATATATACGTCCTTTTTTTGAAGAGGGATATCTCGGTAACGGCAGCAGCTGCTGCCACAACCGAGGTATCCCTCTTCACAGTGAGCGGTTCTGTTTCCGATAATGGTGGTCTCTGTGGCGGGTTCGCCGCAAGATTACCGTTATCGGCGGCGGGAGAGGTGCCCCCTCCCACCGGTCTCCCGCGCCTTCCGCCGCTTACCGGAGCCGTCGGCAGCGGCGGAGGCGATCGGGTCCTCTCCCTAGCTGGGTATGGAGACGAGTGAGGCTAAGATGGCCGCCACCCGTCTCTATACCATAGGAGGGCGGAAGCGACGTCGAAACGTCACTTCCGCCCATACGTCTTAAAGGGGAATTTCTTTTTTTTTTTTTTTGCATTTAAGTCCAAATATGAGATCTGAGGACTTTTTTTACCCCAGATCTCATATTTAAGAGGACCTGTCATGCTTTATTCTATTACAAGGGATGTTTACATAGCTTGTAATAGGAATAAAAGTGATCCATTTATTTATTTTTTTTAAAAACAGTGTAAAAAATAATAAATTTAAGTAAAATAAATAAGAAAAACAAAAAAAATAAATATTTTTAAAACACCCCGTCCCGACGAGCTCGCGCGCAGAAGCGAACGCATATGCGAGTAGCGCTCACATATATAAACGCTAGTCAAACCACACATGTGATGTATCGCCGCGATTGGTAGAGCGAGAACAATAATTCTAGCCATAGACCTCCTCTGTAACTCAAAAAATGCAGCCTGTAGAATTTTTTAAATGTCGCTTATGGAGATTTATGAGGGTAAAAGTTTGACGCCATTTCACGAGCGTGCACAATTTTGAAGCAGGACATGTTGGGTATCAATTTACTTGGCGTAACATTATCTTTCACAATACAAAAAAAATTGGGCTAATTTTACTGTTGTCTTATTTTTTTATTCAAAAAAGTGACTTTTTTCAAGAAAAAGTGCGCTTGTAAGACCGCTGCACAAATACGATGTAAAAAAATATTGCAATGACCGCCATTTTATTCTCTAGGGTTTTAGAAAAAAAACAATATATAATGTTTGGGGGTTCTAAGTAATTTTCTAGCAAAAAAAACTGTTTTAACCACTTGACATCCGGCCGTAGCCGAATGACGGCCTCGGCGCGGATGTCAATTCCCGGGAGTGCTTCATATGACGTCCTCCCCTTTCCTCGTTCCCTGTGCGCGCTCACGAGCGCGCAGCAGGGAAATACTGTGTTGGCCGTGTCCCTAGGACACAGCCAATCACAGATCGCTGTAAACGGCCAATCACAGCGGCCGTTTACAGCGTGATCGGCGTGTCCAATGGGAGATGATCTCATATGTAAAAGTATCTCTCAGCGCCGCTCTCCCTCCTCACACAGACACAGCGTGTAAGGAGGGAGAGATGAACGGCTGCAGCGGCCGTAAGTGGGAAAAAAAAAACGTAATAAATGCCACCACTGCCATCTGTCCCCAATGCCATCTGCCAGTGCCATCTGTCCCCAATGCCATCTGCCAGTGCCATCTGTCCCCAGTGCCACATGTCATCAGTGCCACATGTCATCAGTGCCACATAGTGCCATCTGTCATCAGTGCCATATCAGTGTCATGTGTCATATATATTAGTGCCATCTGTCAGTGTCACGTATTAGTGCCATCTGTCATCAGTGTCACGTATTAGTGCCATCTGTCATCAGTGTCACCTGTCATCAATGCCACGTATTAGTGCCATCTGTCATCAGTGTCACGTATTAGTGCCATCTGTCATCAGTGTCACCTGTCATCAATGCCACGTATCAGTGCCATCTGTCATCAGTGTCACGTGTCATCAGTGCCGTCTGTCATCAGTGCCACGTATTAGTGCCATCTCTCATCAGTGCCACATATTAGTGCCACGTGATATCAGTGCCACGTATAAGTGCCATCTGTCATCAGTGCCACATATTAGTGCCATCTGTCATCAGTGCCACATATTAGTGCCATCTGTCATCAGTGTCACATGTCATCAGTGCCCCGTATTAGTGCCATCTGTCATCAGTGCCACGTGTCATTGTCCTGGTGCTCCAGGGCCTTCAAAAGTGTACTAGGTAGTCAACAAGTTAGATGTGTAATTTATGCTCCTAGAACACGTGATGGCGCTCCCTGCATGTTGGGCCTCTCTAAGTGGCCAGGCTGTGTAAAAGTCCCACACATGTGGTATTTTAATACTCAGGACGAGTAGCAGAATTTATTTTGGGGTGTCATTTGTGGTATACACATGCCATGTGAGAGAAATAACCTATTACAATGACAATTTTGTGGAAAAAAATTACAACATCAAAAACCTCACCATGCCTCTTACTAAATACCTTGGAATGTCTACTTTCAAAAAAGGGGTCATTTGGGGGGTATTTGTACTTTCCTGGCTTGTTCGGGTCGCAAGAAATGAGATCGGCCTCCAGTACATCAGATGTGATCAATTTTGTATAATTTGCAACAGTTTGTAGAGTCTGTAACTTTCACAAAGACCAAATAATATCCACTAATTTGGGTTATTTTTACCAAAGATATGTGGCAGTATACATTGTGGCCAAAATTTATTAAGAAAAATTAATAATTTCCTAAATTTTATCACAGAAACAAAGAAAAATGCGTTTTTTTTTTTCAAAATTTCCGGTCTTTTTTCATTTATAGCGCAAAAAAAAAAAAAAACCCAGAGGTAATCAAATAGCACCAAAAGAAAGCTCTATTTGTGGGAAAAAAAAAGGACAAAAAATTCATTTGGGTACAGTGTTGCATGACTGAGTAATTGTCATTCAAAGTGTGAGAGCACCAAAAGCTGAAAATTGGTCTGGATAGGAGGGGGGTTTAAGTGCCCGGTAAGCAAGTGGTTAAACATGTAAACACCTAAAATCCAAAACGAGGCTGGTCTGGAAGTGGTTAAGAGCCCTTTCACACTGCCAGCGCCAGAAAAACGCTTGTAAAGTGCCGCTTAAACTAGCGGGGCTTTACCAGCGTTTTTCGAGTGCTAGTGGGGCGCTTTTAACCCCTGCTAGTGGCCAAATAAAGGGTTAAAAGCACCCACAAAGCGCTGCTGCCAAAAGGCGATTTGCAGGCGTTTCCCATTGTGAAAGGGGTCTAACAGCACTGCTGTGCACCTACAAAAGGGATGCACCCTTTTCCTACTTTGCACAAATCTAAACCTAGGCTAAGGGGAGTTTCACACTTACATCCTGTCATGTCTCTGGGGATGGGACATATGGGTAAATCACCGTGATGGGGGACACAGGCAATAATAAAAACCTGACTGAGGTTCTAACACTTCTCATTCTAAAACTAAAAAAATAAGTTTTTAGCTAAAGTCCCACTTTGTTGTGCACAATCGGGAACATGGCTGTACAATACATGACTGTATACAGCTGACATTACAGAAGCTCATTGTATGTTAGAAGGGATGAGTTATGGTCAGCAGCAAAACACAGAGATTAGACCCATGTATACATGTGAATCTATGTATATTTAGGTTATGGTTTGTGTATTTCTTTTTGTGCGATTATCACTCCTGTCTTTTCTCCCAGCGACTGGCAGGAATGTCTTATTTTACATTATATATAATATTTATAGCAACATGTGTATGTAAAATGTTTCAGAGATAATTAACACACAGAAGTTGTTATTTCTGGAATTTCGTTCCAGATCTTCATAGACTCCGTAGGTTGAGGCTTTCCGATGACTCAGTTATTTATCACTTGGCATTTTGTTCTTAGACATATGTACAATTACAAGAAGGATTTCTGAAGATTTCTAAAGATTTGGAGAGTTGAAGCATATGTAAAGCCAAAGTTTTATCTTTTTTTAGTGTTGGATAGAGCAGGAGATGGTTAGGGCCCATGACAGTTTTTTATTTTCTGACTACCGTATATACTCGAGTATAAGCTGACCCGAATATAAGCCGAGGCACCTAATTTTACCACAAAAAATGGGAAAACTTATTGACTTGAGTATAAGCCTAGGGTGAGAAATGCGCAGCTACTGTAAGTGCAAAAGAGGGTCAACAATGCCCATTTGCAGCCTCACTGTGCCCATTTGCACCCATAGGTCCCCTGAACTTCAAACTTGGTAGTTAAGGGTTCCTAGATGCCCCCTAGCTGTAGCCATTTGGGGTCTCTGGACCCAAAGGGTCCCGAAATGACATTGCTGCAGATGGACACAGTTGACCGACTTTGGGGCCCTGTATCTCGGGGCCACTTACTGCTAGGAACCCAAATTTGTTGTACTGTTGGTTCCACTGGGTTTGCACACCAAATTTGGGGTTCCTAGCACCAAGTGGCCCCGAGATACGAGGCCCCAAAGTTGGGTCAGAAAATGTAATTCTCTGCTGCAGAAAAGTGCTTGACTCGAGTATAAGCCGAGGGGGGCACTTTCAGCACAAAAAAATGGGCAACTCAGTGTATATACGGTATGTTCTGTCCGGAAGATTACCCTTCACTTCCTGTCCCAGAGACACAGCAGGAAGGAGGAGGAGATCTCTCTAATACAATGGGTTGGGCAGTTATCACCAGAACAAGTTTACCCATTAGGCCAAATACCCCTGGACGTCAATTTTGTTTGGGTCCCACGTCGCACGACCGCGCAATTGTCAGTTAAAGCGACGCAGTGCTGAATCATAAAAAGTGCTCTGGTCCGGAAGGGGGTAAAATCCTCTGGGGCTGAAGCAGTTAAAATGAATGGCACCACAACAAGGTATGTGCACTGCAGTAACCCCTGTTACCTCAACCCATGTGTGAAACTGGATTAAATATATACACCCCAAAAACGCCCTCCAATTAAAAAAGTTGGAAATTTCACCCAAGCAAATTTAAAGTTTGATAAATTGTTGGCTTCAGTGCAACTAATTTTACTGAAATGGCTACAGTCTTCTCCAGTGAAGATACGTAATCATATAAAACGCCATTTACAACACAGTTAATATGAAAGGTAAACACCAGCGGCAAAAAGCACCCTGAGGCGATTTAGTTTGCATAGGCAGTGCTATACAAGTCACTCATTCATTCATTCTAAGGTAACATTAAAATTACCTCTCCATTCCACTTTGCCGCTGCAGTTATTTTCTTAAACTACAAGATCCAAATGTTCCATGCCGCATGGCATCCTAGAGACCAGTTGTCCTCCAAACCCCCAGAAATCTAATTTTCTGCCTGTGTGATTGGCCCGCTGTCCTTCCCAGGCCTCTTCACTGAGACATTTCAGGCATCCCCTGCAATAGGAGTTTTATCTGTTGAGGTACCCTTTAAGGCACTTCTCTACTAAAGGGATGCAGACATTGCAGCTCTCCTACATAGACCAGAGAAGTCAACAGGTGCCTAGAATGAGTAGAGGACTTCCCATTGAGAAATCAGTGTGAGAAGGAAGGTGAGACAAACAGTAAAGTCTTCAAAGAGAAAGGTAGGAATCTTCAAAGTTTGCTAAAAATCTATGTAATCCTGTATAACGGTTATGCAGAGAGGACTGATCCTTTTCTTTCTCTAAAACTGGAGTTACACTTTGGCAGGCTCAATGTTGGCTCTCAAGTCTTACACAAGTCTGGGACTGGGTATATAAAGTGAACACAGGTGGGCTAAGCAAACTCTCTATACCTTCAATACATTAACCCCTTTGAATCTGGACTTACATTTGCCTGTTGCAATATTGTGCATTAGGCTGGGTTCACATATGAACTGCATGCGGTGCACAGCAGGGGTCCGGTGCGTCCGGGTTCTCCTGGTTTCAGGTCTGATTTCCGCCTGAATTTTGGGCTGAATTCAGACCTAAAACAGACCAAAAGACGCAGAGCGTTTTTGTGCAAAAAGCAATGGACCTGCTGTGTAGATATGTGAACCGGCTCCATAGAGAGATGGTCAAAATCTCCTGCTGTTGCGAATTGGATGCGGGGAACCCGCATTCCAATTCGCAGTGGTGTGAATCCAGCCTTATAGTGATTATTAACATGCGTTCTGAAATTGGCCCATTCATTTAAATTGGCTCCCTAATGCACCAAAAAGGTGTAATCACTCTGATGTGATATGTGGACTCATCTATAGGAGGTCTTTGATGACTTGGTGGGCTCTCATGAATAGGGGGCCTCTGATATATAACAGGAACCTGCTTTATCTTCAGGGACACCCCACCGGGAGGCCTCACCCCACCTCAATAATACAAATGAGACTTATGTATGTGTACCTTTGATTGTAACACCGTTAATTTGACGACTTTTGTTGTGGTCTCTGTGGACCGGTTTCCTGTCATAAATAAAAATATAATAATGTAATGGGGGGTCACCGAAATTAAGTGGTGACAGGACCTCTGATGTAATAGGGGGGCGCTGATAGAATAAAGGGACTCTGATGTGCTGGGGGGCCTCCGATGTGAAAGGAGGTCTTTGATTTGGTGGGGGACATCTGACATGGCTCCCAACTGTCCCTGATTTTGAGGGACTGTTCCTGATTTGGAACTAAGTCCCTCTGTCCCTCCTTTCCACTTCATTTGTCCCTCATTTTGGTCTGAATAATATAGTTGTATACAAAATTCACTTTTTATCTTTCAAAAAGTGTTTTCTAGTGCTAAACCTTTCATCCAGTTTTTAAATTGCTGGATTTGTAAATGTCAAAAGCCAATATAAAGGAATAGTAGTGGTAAAAAAAGAACTTTGCGGGTTTAACTAATCATTTTCTTTTGTATAATTCCCCTTTTTCGAAAGCGTGGCAGGGGATTTGTCCTATACTTACATACTTTTGCTAACAGGTGTCCCTCGTTCCCTCAAAATTTGGTATGCTCTCGTGGGCGTCCACAGAACTTTTTTCGGGGGGGGCATAATTTTAGGTTACCCATGCTCCGCCCCTTTTTGACAATGTCATGAAGGGGAGGGGCTTAGTCATCATCACATAAAGCGCAGGCATGTGCCCATCAATTGCAGCCTCATTGTGCCCATCAAATTTGGCCTGTTCAGTATGGAGGATATATATATATATATATATATATATATATATATATATATATATATATATATATATATATATATAGTGAATGGTATTGGTATATACAGGAAGGAAGGTAGGTGTGTATAGCTGTATTAAGGACAGATTATGTATATCTGCAGTCAGTGATGATGGAGGAAGGTCTCTATATACAGGAAGGAAGGTGGGTATACACAGCTACCAGTATATAGAGACCTTCCTCCATCATCACTGGCTGCGGATATACATCATCTGTCCTGTATACCAGGGCTCGACGAATCCCAGGCGCCAGGTCGCCATTGCGACTAGAAATTGTGCCCTGGCGCCTGGGTATTTGTTAGTGACAGGTGCCTCTGCTACAGGGCGGGCTGTGGGGTCTTGGCTGGGAAAGTGGAGGCGCACTATCTGGTAGTGGGGATGGAGCAGGAAGAGATCGGCGCAGCAGCCGCTGACATCCTCCTCCCTTCTCCACACTCGCATGTGAAACTGTATTGAGAGGGAGAGAGAGAGGATCTGTCAACATTGAGGTTGGATGTCGGGGGTGGGCGGGACCCAGCTATACAACACTAGCCAATGGGGTGTGATCTGGGCGGGCTGCTACGTGTATGTGGCCCCACCCCTTAAACCTCACAATCATTGGCTGGATAGCTGCTGGTCCCGCCCACCCCGGGTCCCGCCCACCCCCGACATCGTGCTGAAACAATGCAGTTCCTCATTATAGCAGGAAGAGCCTGTTGTATCCAAGGCATTTTAGAAATCAGTCACTGACTCTGCCTATCATTCTTCCCCTATAACTAAAATATCCATTTTGGAAGGACTAGCCTTTGAATAAGTTTGTTTTACATTTTTGTCTTAATCAGATAAGCTTTAACCGCTTCAGCACCGGGCCATTTTTCACCCTTCCTTACCAGAGCACTTTTTGCGATTCGGCACTGCGTCGCTTTAACTGACAATTGCGCTGTCGTGCGACGTTACACCCAAACAAAATTGACGTCCTTTTTTTCCCACAAATAGAGCTTTCTTTTGGTGGTATTTGATCGCCCCTGCGGTTTTTATTTTTTGCGCTATAAACAAAAGAAGAGCGACAATTTTGAAAAAAACACAATATTTTTTCCTTTTTGCTATAATAAAAATCCCATTTTTAAAAAAAAAAACGATTTTTTTACTCAGTTTAGGCCGATACGTATTCTTCTACATATTTTTGGTAAAAAAAATCGCAATAAGCGTATATTGATCGGTTTGCGCAAAAGTTATAGCGTCTACAAAATAGGGGATAGATTTATTGCATTTTTTTTTTTTTTACTAGTAATGGCGGCGATCTGCGTTTTTTTTTTTTTTTCGTGACTGCGACATTGCGGCGGACACTTCGGACACTTTTGACACATTTTTGGGACCATTCACATTTACACAGCGATCGTTGCTATAAAATTGCATTGATTACTGTGTAAATGTGACTGGCAGGGAAGGGGTTAACACTAGGGGGCGCTGCAGGGGTTAATGTATTCCCTATATGTGTGATTCTAACTGTGGGGGGAGGGGACTCAAGGGGAGGAGACCGATCATGTGTTCCTCCGTATTGGGATCACATGATCGGTCTCCTGCTCGCTGACAGGACGTGGAGCTGTGTGTTTACACACACAGCTCCACGGTCCCACACGGTCCCGTTGTTTTAACGGGCAATCGCGGGTGCCCGGCGGACATCGAGGCCGCTGGGCACCCGCACCGGGTCCCGAGCGACGGCGCGCGCGTGCGCCCCCCAGGCGGCCGGGAATGGGAGGACGTCATATGACGCCCACCCAGGATGGGAGATCCACCTTGTGGGCGTCATATGACTATGGGCGGGTATTGAAGGGGTTAAGGAAAGTTTTTCCATACACATTTTTCTTTTATGTTAATGAAATGTGTTTAGACCTAATATAAGTTGAAAGTGTAAACACAGTTACTAAAAATCACATAACTCCCTGGAGGACACTGCAGGCTTGTCTCCAAACCCCCCCTCCCCCATCATACACAGATCTCCCTCTGATGCTGATCACCCTGTCTGTGTTGCTGTTGGGGGGAGCCCAGGCGATCATGGATGAGCACCTTGCAGCTTGGCAATGGTGAGTGAGACAACCACATATCTCCCATACACCATCCCATACCCCACTCTATCTTCCCTGGGGAATTTGTCAGCTCCTCTCTCTCTCTCCATACAGTTTCACACACCCCAGTGCTGCAGAGAGTTTTCAGTTACACTATCAGCTGTGAAACCTGCCATTGTCACCTGCCAGTGCCACCTGCCAATGCCAGTTAGTGCCACCTGCCAATGCCAACCAGTGCCACCTTTCAATTAGTCCCATCCAGTGCCAACCATTGCCAGTGTTACCTGCCAATGCCAGCCAGTGCCAACCATTGCCACCTGCCAATGCCAGTTAGTGCCACCTGCCAATGCCAACCAGTGCCACCTTTCAATTAGTCCCATCCAGTGCCAACCATTGCCAGTGTTACCTGCCAATGCCAGCCAGTGCCAACCATTGCCACCTGCCAATGCCAGTTAGTGCCACCTGCCAGTGCCACCTGACAATTAGTGCCATCAAGTTCCAGCCATTGCCACCTGCCAGTGCCACCTACCATTGCCAGTTAGTGCCACCTGCCAGTACAATCCAGTGCCACCTGCCAGTGCAATCCAGTGCCACCTGCCAGTGTCACCTCGGTGCCACATGTTAGTGCTGCCTATCAGTGCCCATTAGTGGTACCTGTCAGTGCCACCTCAGTGTTGCCTATCAGTACCACCTGTCAGTTCCCATCAGTGGCCCCTCAGTGCTGCCTGTTAGTGCCCATCAGTGCCCATCAGTTCCAACCTCAATGCCACCTCATCAGTGCAGCCCATCAGTGTTCATCAGTGCCCATTAGTGCAGCCCATTAGAGCACATCAGTGAAGGAGAAAAAAAACGTATTTGCAAAATCTTATAACAAACAAAACAAGATGAGTTTTTTTTTAAAAATATTGTTCTTTTATCGCTTGGCATCAGGCATGACCGATTCTTATTGCATGATGCCACAAACATGCAGTTCTGGGCATTGGGCAGAGGATTTAAAAAACTGGCTCCTAAGTTTTTCAGCTGGCTCCTAGATTCTAAGGAAATTTGTCAAGCCCTGCTGTATACAGCTATACATACAGGACAGATGATGTATATCTGCAGTCAGTGACGATGGAGGAATACAGGAAGAAAGATGGATGTATATTGCTGTATACAGAACAGGACAGATGATATGATCTTTCCTATATCTGCCACCCCCTTCACTGATCATACCTGTATATGCACTCAGCTGCCCCCCTCATCTGTATATATGTCAGGCCCCCAGACATGCATCTGTAAGCACACACACACACACACACACACACACACACACACACACACACACACACACACACACAGCTGTGCCCCCCCCTGTACACAAACAACCTCCTCCCTTCACTTGTACTCACAGCCCCCACATGTAAGGTGGTCTTCCTTCTCCCAAGTCCTGTTTCCACATGTCCCTGTAAAAATACAACAGGCATCAAAGCAAACACAAGGGGCGCACATACAGGAAGCAGCCAGAGGTGGCAGTAAAGAGCTCTGTAAGCTCAATGACACAGATCTGCAGCAGCTGTGGAGCCAACTCACACAAACCCAGAGAGCCAGCACAGCTACAGATGCGGTCACTGCAGACCCTTGCTGATTCCAGGGGGGGTCACACCTTGCCCCTACCTGCAGACGCCCATGTATGCTCTGATGTGAACTTCATTTCATCAGGGTGGTTGTGTGCATTGCCCCCAGCTCAAGTTTGCCATTAATTTGCCTTTTTTCTTCTTTTTTTTTTTTTTTTTTAATTTTTTTAAATTTTCAGACTAAGGGGGTTGCGATTTTGCATTCTTTTAAACTGGGTGATGCAACTGCAAAAAGGTTAACCGCTTGCCAACCAGCCACCGCAGTTGTACTGCGGCAACATGGCTCGGCTGTGCGAATCGCTGTCATGTCACGTCGGTTCCCGAGGCGGCCACTAAGGGCGCGCACCCACTGCTCACCCTAGGAGCCGATGTGAGTGCCCGGCTGTCTCGATGACCGACGGGCTCCCGCGATTGCTCATAACACGGCGTGTGTGTAAACTCAGAGGTCCCGCTTCTCTGAGGGGAGAAGTGACAGATCGTCTGTTCATACAAAGTATGAACAGCGATCTCTCTCTTCCCCCTAGTCAGTCCCCTCCTCCCTTCAGTTAGAACACACATTAGGGAACACATTGCCCCCTAGTGTTTACCCCTTCACTGCCAGTGAAATTTTTACAGTAATCAATGCATTTTTAATCACACTAATCGCTGTATTAATGCCAATGGTCCCAAAATTGTCCGATGTGTCCGCCATAATGTCGCAGTCACGATAGAAATTGTAGATCGCCTCCATTACTAGTAAAAAAAAAATAATAATAAAAATGCTATAAATCTTTCCCCTTTTTTGTAAATACTATAACTTTTGCACAAACCAATCAATATACGCTTATTGTGGTGTTTTTTTATTTTAATTTTTTTATCAAAAATATGTAGAAGAATACATATCGACCTTAACTGAGAAAAAATGTGTATTTATTTAAAAGAAAATGGGGATATTTATTATAGCAAAACTTGTTTTTTCGAAATTGTCGCTTGAGGCGATCAAATACCACCAAAAGAAAGCTCTATTTGTGGGGAAAAAAAGGACGTCAATTTTGTTTGGGTGCAACGTCGCAGGACCGCACAATTGTCAAAGTGACGCAGTGCCGAATCGCAGAAAGTGCTCTGGTCAGGGAGGGGGTAAAATCTTCCGGGGCTGAATCGGTTAAGAAACACTGCTGTAAATGCATGTGTGTCACTGCTAGTGTGAACGAGCCCTTTATAAAATCAAACTATACAGCAAAGCAGCACTGCCCATAACCAATCACAATTTGTCAAGTCCTGGACGGAAATGAGTAAAGCGGCTCCTTTTTAGCTGGCTATCGATTTCACCACTTTGCACTGTTTTTGGAATAAAGCGAGACATCTTTTGGTTAACTAATGCAGTGGAATAATTTTGGAATGTCCGTAGGGATGTCCCCAGGCTCTCTGTGTGCTCTACTGGACTTTTATCCAGAATGAAAGTGGAATAGCGGAGACAACTGATCTGTTTATTTAGGAACTGGGTCACCGTGCTGTTTCACTTTGATTTATCCTCCGCTAAGCTCTACTATATATTAAAAAAAAAAAAAAAAATCCTGTTTAGGTTACGTTAGCTTTGACTACAAATGCATCTTCCAGCACTGCTTACACCGGAGCAGAAACTGGGCCTGTGCAGTATAAATACAGAACCGCATTCACGGCTTGTGTTTCTGTCTGAGAAACAACATATTTGTTTCCATTGTGATTCTTGGCTGATCATCTTACAAATCCCCACAGCACAGTTTTTCTAAACAAGGATAGTTTATATTTGTGGAAGATAATATTTCAAGCCTTTCATTATTCTCAGCTAGAAATGCGCTTATTCCATTAATGGAAAATTATAAACCACACATTTTTAGTGTGTTCAAAAATACATTAAAGCCCCAATTAAAGCGGTATTTAACTCAAAATGTAATATAATACATTCATTAGATGTAGTGGCTGCATTTTTTTTTTATTTATTTTTTTTTCTTCTTTTTTTTTTTTTTCTCCCCCTGTTTTCTCACCTGGTGCTGAAACCAGTAACACACCTCCTGTATTCGTCTGGATGAAAGAGCACAGGGGGCACAGCAGACCGCAGCATTGTGTTTGGGGGGTAGGGTAGTGTTAAATGTACTAGCAAATTTAAATACACTAACAAATTAAAGCTAAACTCCAGTTCCCACTTTATAATCAGTTCCAGCAACAGGGTTTTTTATTCCTTCTAGGATAAAGGTTTTACATTAAAGTGGAGGTCCACCCTAAAACAAAAAATTACATTAACATTCTTAAAAAAATATAAAAAAATAAAAAAACATTTTAATTTTATTTATTTTTTTAACTTACCAGAAACCCCTGTTGCTAGGCAGTCTTCTCAATCTTCCTCTTCCACGGCGCTGTTTTTTCAGTTCCTCCTCTTCGGTGAGCGGCCCCGTTGTCTTCTGGGACGTGTGTGTGTGTTTCAGTAGGAAACGGGCAGTGAAGCCGCAAGGGTCCACTGCTTGTTTCCCTTAGTTAGGATGGGAAATAACTTGTTCTTCTGAAAAACAGACTTACTGGCTAGATCACCAGATGAAAACAGAAGAAAGCCTAAAAAAAAGAAAACGAATGCAGCCTAAGCATTGGTAAGCTGCAATATAATGACTGTTTGCTTTCTTATTTTAATACTGCTTTAACCAAGAACAAAGTTACTTTAGTTGACAGATATTCCTAGCTGCATAGAACATGCAAATGAACTGCTATGCTGGGCAATGCATTATGAACATGGATGTTTAAAAACTTAAAAATATGCCTAGTGTGAAATAGCATCATTTTTCCACAGCAAGGGAGACTGGGGAGTACAGCTGAATGGCTGTGTGTTACCATAAATGCTTGTAGGCCACCCTAGCCGTTCCATGTAGTCATTGCTATGCTAGGAATCTACAGAAATACACATTTACCCAGGGGGGATCTTCTTCATACTGTGTTGGCCCCAATGCCTATACACACCTGTATCGCCTGTTCACCATATGTATGGATGGTGGGTTCAATACCCCTAAATGCTATCCCCTGGTTCTCTCCACCACCAACCCCTCATATATTTGGAATTTACCCCTTCACACAGACTTTCATTCTTCCTGTGGTTGCAGGTGTAGCGATACCCCCAGTTAAGAGGGCCACTGATTTGATTTGGGTCCCTGAGTACAGCTCCACCAACCCCCGGCAATTTGCTCTACCCGCTCTGGCACAGTTAGTAAAGGGGTATGTATCTATGCACATATAAACATCACTTATACTCTAAGTGTAATGGGTATGAACTCACAAGCAGACTGCTGAGATAAGAATAACTGGCTTTACTTTATCAGTAAGGAAAGAAATAGTAACATGCATTTAAACATATGACTTACAATACTTTAGCAGGTCCCTGCAATATGCACTTTAACATGTACACATATATGTATCAAACTAGCAATGGGGAGACGGAGCGCCAAGTGTAGCGACCGTCTGCTATGCACCCCTGAGGTGCAATAAATCTATCTGCGCCTACCTAACGGACCAGGCCTGATCCCTAGCAATAGAGCTCAGTCCTTTAATAAGTACAGTATTCTTCACCGGCAATAGATCTGTAGAGGTGGTGCACATGTAGCTTTAAATGGTGTATTTGTAATCCACAGAAAGTAACATCTGCTGCTCTGAGGTAAATTGTGCCTTGGCAGTTCAATAGGCATGAAAGTGTGTGTATCAATGCAGGATGAGCCTTTCAGCTCTCTCACCAATCCTGGGGTACCGTCCTCAGCTCCGGTCCCTCCAATGGCGGCGTCCGGTCTCCTCAGTCACAGCCCCTGCGTTCCGGTCCTGTCTCCGTCCGACCGACTGCAGGGAAAAGTCTCCGCTCCGCTGCTGTTGACTCTGAGGGATTAGAGTCTCACTCCGTCTGCTGCAAGGCCCAGGCTTCAGGCCTTCAGCAGTCCCGGTCCGCACAGGTGTCCCCTCAGGAACAAGTCTCCGCGTCACCAGCTCAGTCAGAAGAGGCGTCCCAGTCAGACGCGGCATCAGAAGAGGAAGAGGCGGTCTCTCCTCCTCCTTTTTATCTCCTCCCCCAGCAGCCTCTTGGGCGGAAACAAGCAGCCCGGGAGCCTGGGGAATTATGGGGAATGTAGTCTCTTCCCCTAAAAGGGGTACGACCCCGCTACACAGGCTATGGCCCCAATGATCTTACCGCGCACCTGAGACCTGTGTGAAAAGGGGGCTCAGGTCACCTGACGTGTGTTCCACTTGAGGGATCCTCTACTGGCAGGAGGATAGACCTTTCTCCACTAGCCATCGCCAATTCCCGACTAGAGACGAGAGCAGGCATGTTCTAACACAAGTCTGAACCAGTGGCGGCTGGTGCTCAAAACAAACTAAAAAAATTCAGAAAAAAACACCATCAATTGCAGCCTCACTCTGCCCATCAAACGCCGCCACTGTGCCCATTGAATACTGCCACTGGGCCCCCCCCCCCCCGCCCGCCGTATGTCCGGCACTTACCCTGTCTCGGTGGGGCAGTGGGTGATGGTGGGTGGTGTCCTCCATACTCCTCCATGTCCTCGATGTCTTCTCCCGTCCTCTCCTATGATTGGACGCCCGATAGGCATCCAATCACAGCGCCTGTCGTTTCAGCCAATCAGGTGACGGGTAACAGAACAGAGCATTTTTCGAATATTCATTTGCTTTTCTAACACAGCTGGGTGAACTGCGAGCACCAAGCATGACGCTCGCTGTTTACCATTTTTGAGGCCTATTAGAGCCTACTGCTCTAATCGGGTGCTTCAAAAACACCCCCTCGGTGCTGTAATTCAGGCGCCCGACACCCGAAAATGGGCCGGGCACCTGAATAGGGGGTGGCAGCGGAGGCCATGGATAGATTCATGCAATGCATGAATCTATCTATTGGTGATAGAGGGGGTGGCTAGAGAGAGGGGGCGGCGCCCGTGCACCCTTATGGACGTATCGCCACTGGTCTGAACTCAGAGTTATCCCACCAGGAAGCTGTCAAAGCAGACTGACAATCGTAGGTGGAGGAGGGGTTCCCAGCCCCACAGCTACTTGTATATAAGGAGTGCCCCTTGTCTTTTGTGATGACCTTAACGTTGGTCGGTCACCCAGCCCCGCACTTACCCAATCTAGGTTCCAAGCAGGCAGCACTCCTACGAGCGGCGGGCGGGTGTCTCCTCCTCCTCTGCATCACGGCGGCTTCCGCCATGCATCTCCTCCCTCCTTCTCGTAGGCATCCACTAGGATCGCCTTTCCTTTAAGCCAATCGGGTGACAGGTCTCTTCCTGATTGCCCAGGAGGAGGATCAGTGTGAAAATAGCAAATATTAATTCGCACAAAGTCACACAACTAGGTGGGCTCAGAATGCAGTGTTCTGTGCCCTGAGCTCATTCTTTTTTGAAGCCTCTGACTCTAATCACATGTTTAAACCCCCCCCCCCCCATTGGGGCGGACGCATGGATGGGGAGGCGGCGCCAGTGTGCCCCTGATGGATGGGCCACCGCTGCCACTTAGGCTACTTTCACACTGAGGTACTTTACAGGCGCTAAAAATAGCTCCTACAAAGCGCCTCTCCTGTCAGTCCAGTGTGAAAGCCCGAGCCCTTTCACACTGGATCGGTATGCTTACAGGACGCTGGAAAAAGTCTTGCAAGCAGCATCTTTGGGGCCGTGAAACTGCGTTTTGGCAGTGGCACTACACGGGCGGTATTAACCCCTTCTTCGGCCGTTAGCAGGGGTTAAAAGCTCCCCGCTAGGGCCCGAAAAGCACTCCTAAAAGGACGGTAAAGCGCTGCTAAATCTAGTGGTGCTTTACCGCCAACGCCCCTCCCCCCCCCCCAGTGTGAAAGTAGCCTAAAAGTGGATATAAACCCGATTCATTAAATTTGAGCTGGGCACATATATCTGTAGTGTTTTGTTATCTCTCCTCAAAGCCCTGTGTCTCCTATCTTTGTCCTTCTCCGTTTCTTATCAGAATGATGACTTATGACAAGCTCTTCGAGGCCGGAAATAGAAGTGTGTGTCCGAGGAGGTTGCTATAAATAGATTAGCAGCCAGCTAAAGTATACAACCTCTGCATGTGTGGGGAGGGGGTGTGTGCCTTTCCTCCAATCAACTGTCTCAGTGTCTAGCAATGATCTCCTCCTACAAGTGATTCAGGAAGTGAAAATTCTAACAGGTTGTGCCCTTTCTAAACAGTATATAAAGGTGAAAAACGCAAATATACAAGAAAAACTCGTATAGGGAGATTTGTCTCATCCCTGTGTATCATCTGAGGCTGTTAAATTCACTGGGTATATGGAGGGTTTACATTCGCTTTAAGCTCCAGTAGGTTTTGCTCCCTTCATGACCAGGGCATTTTTTGCTATTCAGCGCTGTGCTGATTTACCTGGTAATTGAGTGGTTTTGCAATACTGTAAGCAAATTAAATATAAAAAAAAAAAATTTCACACAAATAGAGCTTTCTTTTAGTGGTATTTGATCCCCATGAGGTGTTTTATTCTATAAATGAAAAAAAGACAGAAAATCCAGACTTGGTTGTTACTATGCCCAAGATACTGGGATGCTTGTTAGTGCATATTATTTGTTTTTAATATTATACACCTAATAAAATTCTGCTACATCGGTGGCGGCTTGACGCCTCTTTCTTCCCCTCCCTTTCTCATTGTACCAATGACTCTGGCTTGGAAGGGGTTATTTGCTTTGCAGGGAGAAAATAAAACAGCCACATGGCTGCTCTATACAGAGCCTCATGTTATTAGTAAACCCAGGGCTCTTTGCTGTGATTCGCTAAGTCACTAATTCGATCAGCAGGTCCCGGCTGTACTGAATGACACCACAGATCAGGTGGAGGCACACACCCTATACCTGGAAATGTATGTGATCCAGCGTAGCAGGCCACCCCGTCCAGAGTATATATGCAGTGGGTGAGCCTTAAAGTGCAACCTGCAAGGTAAAGGCATAATGTGTTAGTATGCATCGCATACTAGCACATTATATGAAACTTACCTGAAAACAAGCCCCTCCAGTGCTGTGCTGTCACTGCTGAGAGGACTTCCATATTCACCCAGTCTTCCTTCCGGGTTTGCGGACTCTGGCTGTGTGAGTGGCTGGAGCCACGATGATGTCACTTAAGCGCATGGGCGTGGGAGGCGCCACTTACAGCACAGGACTCTGAAGGAGCAGCCTGGGTGGCTTTTCCTTCAAAGCGCATGTGCTATTGACATCACTGGCTGCATCTACAGTAAATATCTCCTAAACGATGCACGTTTAGGAGATATTTACACTACTTATAAGTAAGCCTTTTTATAGCCTTGTTTTATAGGTAAAAGTCAGAGATGGGAGTTTCATCCCACTTTAAAGGAGAAGTCCAGCCAAAGCTTGTTTGGCTGGGCTTCTCATATGGATCACATGAGTGCAATTCGTTTTGCACTCCTGTGACCCCTTTCTAGCAGAGAGCCGAGCGGACTGAATTTGATTATTGTTTCGATTAATCGATTATTCGGTTAATAACCTTAAAAAAAAAGTGTGGTGTATAATTTAGTTAATGTGTAAAGTTTAAATAAAAGGTAATTTATTCTTAAATATCTCTCTATGCAGTGGTAAATATAAATAACCAACTATCTGGTTAGGGAGCAAAATATTGAATCCACTCTGAGAATAACAGACAGAAGAGCTATACTGTATATACTATGAGAAGAGAGCTATACTGTATATACTATGAGAAGAGAGCTATACTGTATATACTATGAGAAGAGAGCTATACTGTATATACTATGAGAAGAGAGCTATACTGTATATACTATGAGAAGAGAGCTATACTGTATATACTATGAGAAGAGAGCTATACTGTATATACTATGAGAAGAGAGCTATACTGTATATACTAGGAGAAGAGAGCTATACTGTTTATACTATAAGAGGCAATATACTGTAGATACTATTAGAGGGTGAATCTGGTAAATATCAGACTCTGTGATCAAATAGTTTTTTTATTAAAAACAAAAACAATGTCATCCTTCAAAAAAAATGTAATTTTAAGAACGTTCGTTCGATCTTCTAATCGTAAGTGGGGTCAAATCGACGTTCATTTTCAACAACAGTGACGGGAAAATTTGGAAATAGAAAACTTCTTGGTCAAAGAAATTTTCAGACAGTGTATGTGGTTTTCGTTCAGAAATGGCAGAATGTTAAAAACAAGTGAAAATTTCAAACAAGGTTCTTTCATTCAGCGAATGTACAAAGATTTTTCGTCTGAATATTCTCGTCTGAAAATTGATCCGTGTGGCCAGCATAAGGCTCGGTACACACCCATGCAGTTTGGCCAATTTGTTGTTGGGCAGATTAAAAAACACAAATTGCTGCAAAAACACATTACCGTATATACTCGAGTATAAGCCGACCCGAATATAAGCAGAGGCACCTAATTTTACCACAAAAAAAATGGGAAAACGTATTGACTCGAGTATAAGCCTAGGGTGAGAAATGCGCAGTGGACTGTAAGTGGAAAAGAGGGTCAACAATGCCCATTTGCAGCCATAGGTTCCCCAAACTTCAAACTTGGTAGTTCCTAGATGCCCCCTAGCTGCTGCCAAAATTTGGGGTCTCTGGACCCAAATGGTCCCGAAATGACATTGCTGCAGATGGACACAGTTGACCGACTTTGGGACCCCGTATCTCGATGCTAGGAACCCCAAATATGGTGTGCAAACCCAGTGGAACTATCACTACAACATATGCAAAGATGGGGTTCCTATCACCAAGCACTTTTCTGCAGCAGAGAATGACATTTTCTGAACTGACTTTGGGGCTCTGTATCTCGGGCCACTTGGTGCTAGAAATGCCATCTGGATATGTTCTAGTGCTGGGTCCACTGGGTTTGTACGCCAAATTTTGGGGTTCCTAGCACCAAGTGGCCCCGATATACTGGGCCCCAAAGTCTGGTTGGAAAATGTCATTCTCTGCTGCAGAAAAGTGCCTGACTCGAGTATAAGCCGAGGGGGGGCATTTTCAGCACAAAAAAATGTGCTGGAAAACTCGGCTTATACTCGAGTATATACGGTACATGTTTTTCTGCAGCTTCTCCATTGAAGTATGTTGAACCAAAAAAAGCACCATTTTGCGTGAATGTGTCCCATAGGAAACCATGTGCGTTTCTGCAAAAAGCACCAAAAAACACATAGATGTGAACCAGGTCTAAGACGTTTAATAACATAATGGGGTTAAAAAAAAAAAAGTAATTAGCCCTTTATAGTACAAAAGAGCACTTTTTTTTTTTTTTTTTTTTTTGTGTAGAACTGTGAAAGTAATATTTACAGTAGCGATTATTTGCTCTTTTTGTACTATAAAGGGCTCATTTTCTTTTTTTTTTTTTTTTTTTCTTTTTTTTAACCCCATTATGTTACTGGCCGATTAATCAATTACTATTTTCATAATCGATTAATTTCATAATTGATTAGTTGTCGATTAATCGATTAGTTGTTTCAGCCCTACTGCCCATGCTTTATCTAAAATATCTATAGATACCATAATAACAGAATCCAGTTATAAAATGCTACTTGGATGGTACCTGGTCCCCACAAGGATTGCCAAAACGCATCACCGGACTACTTTGGGCACTGTGGCCGATTGGGTATTATTGGGTATGACAGAAATTAATGTTCATAGATCCCCTGAGCTAACTTTATGCCAGAAATTACATCCAGAAGTCCCAAAGAAATCTACAAAATTAATCCTTCGCTTAGCAGCCAGGTTCACCATTGTGAAATATTGGAAGCGGCCTGTGATACCACTCGATTATGTCAAACGCAAACTGAATTGGATCATGGTTAATGATGGGCTCACCTGTACCCTCCAAAACAACATCACAAAATTTGAAAAGACACGGGATCCATGTGTAGCACCCTCTAGTATGCGCAACTAGTAGTTGCCGTGTAGGAAAATTAAAATGTAAACCTTCCCCCTGGTGTCCTGACAGGTTGGAGAACCTTCTAGAACTAGAGGGCGGGGGTTAGGAGGAGCTGCCATGAGTATTTATGGGGCCTCAGCCAATCCCCAGATGTGGGCTGGCATGGGGCAGGGACAACCCCATAAATAGACATAGGCCATTCCAGCAAAGGGAGTCGGGTGGAAGATAGGGATGGAGTGCTGAGGAGAGGCTGTTAGTAGCCCTTACAGAAACCCCCTGCTCGGGAGGGGTAATACCTGGAGGCTTGGGATAGCTGGCCTAGAATGATCCTACCACAGGAGGCAGTTGGCGGAGAACCTTCAGGAGAGGCAACGGGACAGAGCAAAGGTAGACAGTGAGTAGAGATCAACACTGAGCAGGGACAACACAGGGGGAATGACTGTCCACTGTAACAGTGCTCTCTGAAGACAGCAGTGGGCTTAGTCTTCATCCTTGCCCTGAAGAATCTCTGTGGAAGTGTGCCAGTCAGGCACCACTGGGGCAGAAAGTTAGGAGGAAGATCAGCCAGGCGTGGCTGGTGGTAGCCAGCTAGGCTAGAATTTTCTGAAAGCAACTAGAGCTGGGATCAGTGGCCACATGGAAGCAAAAAGAGGAATGCATGCCATTCAATCACATTGCACTTCTTTGTCAAGGGGCTGAGAGTTCCTGCCTGTAATGGGCCTTTGCTGAGCTAGCAAGATCCTGCTAGAGTGATTAGCGGGTGCTGTAGTAATCTAAGTTTTTGTGCAGGAGGAAGAAAAAAGAAGACTTTTGTTTATAGGGAGGAAGTATCCCTTTTTGTTCATAGTTTTGGACATTTTTCAAGTTGGGCATCCCATAGTGCCTTACCCCATCCAAGTTATCATCCCCTAATAAAATAACAAAAACAAGCCAAGTACTGATTTCTGTGTCTGCGTGAATGAAGGAAATGCTAAGTGACTGTCTGTGCAGCAGTGGGGACACTAGTGCTACACCTGGATTAAGTATCTGTCCATGGACTAGCGGCTCCTGGGACGACCCCCTTTACTAGAATTTACTATTCCTTCTTTTCTATTACTTTCCTTTTATGCTACGCTCTTACTGCAGATGCCATTTTTTTTTTTCTTTCATTCATTAAAGAAGTTCTACTCTCAAGTACATAGAATGTGCCTGTTAGGCTTTACTCTCCACCCCCCCCCCCCTCCCGTTATGACTATTTGTGCCTGAGATCCCATTATGATGCAACATCCCGTCTTTATGACCACTAGTATAAGTGTAATGGCTTGTTCTGCCCTTGAATCCCTCTATCACTACTACGATAAATATGATTGATGTTCAGTGATCAATGCTCAAACTGTTTTATTTGTCAAATCCTCTGGTATATGTGTGCTTTACTTGTTTTATTTGATGTTTGATCTCCACTATACTTGCTGTGGATGACTCGTCTATCTCATTATCTTGCATATCTGAGAGACTTTTATTGTCCTTGCATTGTTAATTTTATCTACTTGAAAAAAATGAATTTAAAAATGATTAAAATTTAAATTGGTGATCTGTAAAGGCATTTAAAGCATTACCTGTGGATGATTTAATGTACCATAGTTTGTCGCCATTCCACGGGTGTATACAGTTTTAAAGCATGCCATGTTGGCTAAAAATTGCAAAAGCCATCATTTTATTTTCCAGGGCCTTTGCTTTCCGAAAAGATCTATTTGGGGGTTCTAAGTAATTTTCTAGCAAAATGAAATGAAACATATAACACCAACATGTCAGAAAAAAAAATCAAAAACTGAATTGGGAAAAGGATCACCCCCACCTAACAATGACTTGTAAACTCAATCATGTGTAGCTAATCGACTTCTCAATGGCACACAAAGCCATTTGAATTTCAGCTGTGATCAGCTGTGGTTAATTTGACTAGCTCAGCATGAAAATGGCTTTCCTGGAGCATTTCAGTCCCTGATAGTGTAACTGAAGCAAACCATCATCTATGATCTATTAAAAGATTTCCAGGATAAAGCTGTGGACAGGAACATATCAGGAGAACAAATTCAAAGGCTTTATCACTACCTAGAAGCACAGTAAAGTCTATTATTAAGAAGTAAAAGGTATTTGGTACAACACAGACCCTCCCTGGATCAGGATGTCACTGCAAACTGGATGAAAGAGCCAGGAGGAAACTGGTCAGAGAGGCTACCAAGAGGCCTACGGAAACTCTGAAGCATTTGCCCGGAATTTATAACAAAAAGTGGTCATTGTGTGTATGTGACAACAATATCACAAATTCTCCACAAATATGGCTTGTATGGGGAGGGCCACATGGAAAAAGGTGTTATGGTCATGTAGCCATGCCCCAGTAGGAGTTGCTGAATGTTGTGGTTCACCCATCACCCTGCCCAGCCAGAGATCCATCTTACTCACTCAGAGACACAGAACAGTCTATAGGCTTTGTTTTTGTTGTTTTATTGAGGGATACAATTTGGATGGGAATGGGAAATTATGGATGCACAGGAGAATTCAGCATAACTTGATTGGGACTATTATATACACTCTTCCAGTCTTCTTCTCTCCAGCACAACTCTTGCTTAAGACCTCTTTTCCTTGCTCCTCCAGCACTTCACTTGCTGCAGATTGCTGGACCAGCTAGCACCACATGGTTAGGCCCACCATTAACTTAGCCAGACCTCAGTAAATTGTCTTATGCGGGCAGGGGCCCCGGGCCCCTAAGACATAGAAATAGTTCCGGTGCTAACTGTCCTCTACCCAGCTGCTGATGGCTCTCTTCAGGCCCTGCCAGCCAGCCAGCCTGGCTGCAGCGACCCCTTTCCACTGCCCTTCCCACAGTCAACTCTTCTGGTTCTGCACCCTGCACATCTCAAACTGCAAACTCCCAGTTCTCCCAGGCGTGCCTCCCCAGTCCTCCCAACTGTGCTTTACTCACCAGCCCTCCTGGCTGCCATCAGTTGTCCTCCCTGGAGTCTCTTAGTAGTGCTCTCTCCCACTGTCCTCTCCTTGCTCTCTCATGTGCCTCTCGAGATCACGTGATCTCTTCTCCTTCTGGCTGCACCCCAAGGTCACCCCCCCCCCCCAGACTGGGGAGATCCCTGTAGGCCCCTACAGCCTCCACAATCTCTCACTACAGCTCCTCCATCTGACAACTCCTCCCCAGCTGGGCTGACCCCTGGCATCCAAGAAGGCCTGCCCCCCGCCAATTCAAGCCAGGGACTGGTTAAGGCTCCTCCAGAACACCCCAGGCAGCCCCACCTCTCCTCTTCCCCCTCTTCCTCCAGAATCTTCTGGAAAGAGGGAGGTCCCAGTGCAGCTACCTGTGAATCACCCAGCCTCAACCTGAGCCACTCCCAGCCCAGAATGAAAACAAACAGGCCTAGCCACAAGCCAGGCCTACCTACATTTTCCTACTCCTATAGAAAAATCTAACCTCCTAGCACCTAGAGGGTGCTACAGTCAGATGAGACTAAAATTGTATTATTTGGCCTCAACAACAAATGATATGCCTGGCAGAAATCCAATATAGCTCACCATGCAAATAACACTATTCCTACAGTAAAGCATGGAGGTGGTTATATTCTGTTTATGGCGGTGTTTCTCTGCAGCAGGGCCTGGAGCATTTGTCAGGATAGAAGGAAATGGATGGGGCAAAATGCCATTAAATTCTTGAAGAAAATATGCTGCCCTCAGAAGCCAGAAAGTTGTCAATGGGAAGAAGGTTTACCTTTTCAACACGACAATGACTCAAAGCACACAGCAAAAATTATTACCACACAGTGGTTGAAGGAGAAAAAGGTGAATGTCATTGCATGGCCTAGTCAGAGC
The DNA here is from genome assembly GCA_028564925.1 of Lithobates sylvaticus. Taxonomy (NCBI): domain Eukaryota; kingdom Metazoa; phylum Chordata; class Amphibia; order Anura; family Ranidae; genus Lithobates; species Lithobates sylvaticus. The sequence continues at coordinate 91,311,463 of CM053038.1, forward strand.
CCAGACTTAAACCTCCATTGAAAATCTGTGGAATGACTTGAAGACTGCAGTCCACAAACGGTCACCATCAAATTTAACTGTACTGCAGTTTTACAAACAAGAGTGGGCAAATTTTGCAAAGTCTGGATTTGCATAGTTAGTGGAGACAAATCCCAACAGACTGAAGGCTGTAATTAAAGCAAAATATGGTTCAACAAAATACTGATACAAGGGGGTTGATCCTTTTTCACACTCCAGTGATTCTGTTTTTGAACTTTTTTTCGTTTTTTTTTTTCTGACATGTTGTGTTCTAGCTTTCACTTGGATGTTATAAGTAAATACAGCTGGAAAAACACACACTGTGTCTGTCTTCTTTTTTAAGCTGCAAAGCAACAAAATGTGATCATTTTAAAGACTGTGATTCTTTTCTATACCCACTGTAAATGAGAAATATCAGAATGGACGGCAAGTGTTTTTTTAATGGCTAAATCATGACATACTTGGAAATATACAGCACAGTCCGATATACTGCTGTGTGCCATCGAAACAATTTGTACAGAATTTTCAGAGGTAGGTACCGTATATACTCGAGTATAAGCCGAGTTTTTCAGCACATTTTTTATTTATTTATTTTTTGTGCTGAAAATGCCCCCCCCTCGGCTTATACTCGAGTCAAGCATTTTTCTGCTGCAGAAAATGAAATTTTTCAAACCGACTTTGGGGCCCCGTATCTCGGGGCCACTTGGTGCTAGGAACCCCAAATTTGGTGTGCAAACCCAGTGGAACTAGCACTACAACATATCAAAGTTCCTAGCACCAAGTGGCCCCGCGATACAGGGCCCCAAAGTCGGTTTGGAAAATGTCTCTGCTGCAGAAAAGTGCTTGACATTTTCCGAACTGACTTTGGGGCCCCATATCTCGGGGCCACTTAGTGCTAGGAACCCCAGCTATGGGCATTGTTGACCATCTTTTCCACTTGTAGTAGCTGTGCATTTCTCCCCCTAGGCTTATACTAGAGTCAATAAGTTTCCCATTTTTTTGTTGTAAAATTAGGTGCCTCGGCTTATATTCGGGTCGACTTATACTCGAGTATATACGATGTATGTATATTATTTTCCTGGCTATGAACATGTTATTGATGGCTTTGCTGGACTCTTTGTGATGTCATGACTCCTGTACATTTCCCCTTTGTGCCATTTCAGAAGTTGATAGACCAAGAAAAGTAGAAACTAACTTATTGTCTAACAAAATAGTTTGTAGCTGGAGGTCCAGCTATTTACCACTAGAGGGAGCTCTGATATCACTGAATACCAACTATCTGGACACACATAGACTACCAGATACAGGATGTTTAACTCTCTTCTTTTTTAGTGTTTGCTAGTAATATTGAATAAACATCACACGTGCCATTTTCCGAATGGTTGGGTTCTGTCGGACAGACTGGCATACACATGGGCAGAATGTCAGCTGGTATTTTTTGTACCGGCAAATGGATTCCGACATTCATTAAAGTGCCTCTAAAGACCAAATTTTTAAATTATTATTATTATTATTGGCTTTGGATAGAGCAGTGAGGGGTTAGCAGTTCCTGGACAAGGTCATCCAGTGCACAGGTTGAAGATGCTAAACTGTAAACTCCCCTAAAGTTTGCGCCCAATCATTGTCTGTCTGCAGCTTGGAATCCACTCCCAAGTGCCATCACATTTATCTCTGCATCACTGCGCAGTTTTGGGTCTCCCAATAGGGATTTGTGTGGACCCAGTAGTGCGTAGGGACGCTGTGGGACCTTCCTGGTGTGTGTTCTGTGCCTCTGACGGTCTCCTCTGCACTGTGAATGGTGAGGGGATCCGGACAGAGCACATACCTGCTGAAGAAGGTACTCTTCCCCCCCCCCCCGCCCCAATAAAATAAAATCCACATGTGTAAGAGAACAGATTTGGACAGTGCTATTGTGAAGTGGAGGTCCACTTTAAAGATGTGCTCTCTGCAGTTTGAGAGTTCTGAACTAAGCTATCGGTCCTGCAATTTACCCAGAAAATGGCACTTCAGCAGTGTCGTATTGTGAGACTTCTGGGCCACCCACAAAGCTCACCCTCGTACGTCTGGCAGTGCTGCACATTAAAACGCATTATAACAGACTGCCAGCATTCGTTTAGTTATGATGGCAGAAGGTAGTGACAGGTTCTCTTTAAAGTAGTTGTAAACGCTCAAAAAAAAAAAGCACCGAGCTCGCATACTTCCGTCATTTCCGATTCCACCTATTGCTCCAATCCCGACATGTATTGTCACATCACGTAACTTCATCAGGGGATCATGTGATACCACCGCCGCTGTAATTCAGGCGCCCGGCGTCCGAATAGCGGCTGCCTGAATAGGGGGTGGCGAGGATAGAGGGGGCGGCCGTGCGCCCTTAATGCGAGGGCCGCCCCCTGATAGCAACTCTGAGTTTTACTCTTATATCCGCGGCTGCATGCAAGGTAAATATCTCCTAAACCGTACAAGTTTAGGAGATATTAATTTTACCTACAGGTAAGCCTTATTACAGATACCTGTAGGTAAAAATGTGAAAGGGGGGCATACAACCGATTTGACGCAAGCAGCAGTTCGCAGATTTCAGTGTGAACTACCTGCAAGTCAGATGCAATGCGGGAATCCGCACAGGAATCACTCCTGTTCCTGCAGTGTGAACCCAAAACTCAATTATTTCTAATTCCCTTTAAGTATTTCAAATTGCTTTTCTTAAATTGTTTACTTTGCTCACCTCCCTTACATGTGCTAATTGATAACATCCAGTACTCCACACCTCAGCAGCACAATAACAATTACTCCAGTACTTGGCAAGCAATCGCTAAAAGCAACACAGCCAAAATTATCACGTTTTTTGATTTGAACTTTACAGATTTTATTTATTCATGTAAAACTTTTATCGCAAAAGGGAAAAAAAAACTGTTGCTGTAACAGCTAAGATTTAGATGGAATTCAGCTTCAATTTGTTAGTGTATCTAGATCTGCTAGTACATCTAACATTCCCCTCCCCCAGACTGACAATGCTGTTGTCTGCCCCTGTGCTCCATCATCTAGAGTGGGGGCATGCTAATGCTCGATGTGTTATTGGCCAAATCACCAGGTGAGGGGAAAAAAAAGCCAAAAAATAGAAGCCACCAAATCTGATTGGTAAGCTACACTAGATTACATTTTTTGGTTTTGGGTTTAATGCCACTTTAAGTCAGCAGCTACCATAGCTCCCAACTGTCCCTGATTCGGAGCAATGTCCCTCTGTCCCTCATTCCTCCTCATTTGTCCCTCATTTTGGTCTGATCTATATAGATGTATATAAAATGCACCTTTTATCGATCAAAAAGTGTTTTCCAGCGCTAAACCTTTCACCTGGGCAGCACAGTGGTGTAGTGGTTAGCACTCTCACCTAGCAGTAAGAAGGGTCGCTGGTTCGAATCCCAACCACGACACTACCTGCCTGGAGTTTGCATGTTCTCCCTGTGCCTGCGTGGGTTTCCTCCGGGTACTCCGGTTTCCTCCCACAATCCAAAGACGTGCAGGTAGGTTAATTGGCTTCTGTCCAAAATTGGCCCTAGTAAATGAATGGGGACCTTGGATTGTGGGCTCCTTGAGGGTAGGGCCCGATGTGAGTGTGCAATGTACAGGGATAGGGACAATTGGAGACACTCACTCAGGTTAAACTGGATGGACTGATGTCTTTATTCAACCTTACTAACTATGAAACTATGAAACTATGAAACCTGATTTCTAAATTGCTGCATTTGTAAATTTGAAAGTAAAAAAAAGCACTTGTGGGTTTAACCAATCTTTTTTTTGCACAATTCTCCTTTAAGGGGGTGTGTCAAGGGGGTGTGTCCTATGGCTGCATGCTTTTGCTGATAGGTGTCCCTCGTTCCCATCTCAAAAGGTTGGTAGGTATGAGCTACAAATAATGTATCTTCTGACTTTTAAAAATCGGGTCCTTACCAGTGCATAGGGTCCAGCATGGAGTTTTCCTGCAGCTGATTCTTCTTTCTGCTGCAGGCACTTAGCACTGTCATCATGCAGTTGGACATGTCACGGGGGGCTTCAGGACATACAGTATCTCCTTGCGCCATGCTATCTCTACCATGCCCACTGAGCAGCTGGCTTTAATTCATCTGCCAACGCCTCACTAAGCATGCTTGAGATTGCATGGCACAAGGAAACTGGTCCTGCAACCTTCTGGGACCTGTGATGTGTCCCAGGAAACTGGAGTGCGGAACAAGCAATGTCATCCTCACCTAGGTGGGTATTGAAAAAGTTGGAACTGGTACCAATAAAAAAAAAAATGGTACTCCAACCCCCCCCCCCCCCCCCTTTACCTTCACTTTACCCAATAAAAAATGTAACCTAAGTTACCTAGTGATCTCTGGCATCCTTCGCGTTCGACATACTTCCAAGGCCACTTGTACCCAGCAGTGGGTACGTCACTGCAAGACCAGTAGTGGCTGTTGAGTGGGACTACAAAGCACCCAGGCATCTTATACATCTGAAAAGTTTGGGATCCTGAAGATGATTTGGAAACCGTAGTTCTTTAAAGTGCATTTCCACTTTTGTAGTCCAATTTGAGAAACTCTGACTATGGGGTTGGTTTACTAAAGACAACTAGGCTGTTCACTTTGCAAGGGAAATTTCCTTTTAGCTAAGTGAATGTGGTGAAACGCCATTCATCCAGTCATATGGAAGGAAAAAATAATAATTTTTTTCCTTGCGCATGATTGGATATTCTTTGCAATGTGAATTTTCACCAACGTTCATTAAACTAAGGGGACATTCCCTTGCAAAGTGAACAGCCAGGTATGGCACATACAGGTTGTGCAAAAGTGTAGTGCTATACTGTAATACATACATTGTGAATAATAAAAAAAGATATGCTATCTAGAAGTGTCCATGTATGAGAACAAAAGATGCAATCAAAAAAAGTTTGTGTCCATGTGATAAAATAAATCCAAAGTTTATATTCCAATACTCAGCAATGCTCTTCCACCATATGAATACACAAGATTCGTTATACACTACCCGATCACCTTTTGTGCACATAGAGTACCTGTCAGACTTCACGTACCTGACTGATGAGCCCGATTATAGCAGGGGAAGGCCTCCCTTACGTGTCTGGTTCGCGGCCCCTGGTAGTATAGACAGGAGGCACGGGAGCACAGAGTGGTATGAGGGCCTGGCGGGTAACTGCAGGTGGAGAGGCCCAAAGGTCCCGGTGCAGGTGGAGTGATGACCACTGGGCAGCTGGTTACTGGCAGCGGATGCAGGGCAGGAGCTAAGTAGCAAGTCCACACACAGGCAGAGTCGGCAACAGGTGGGCGGTGCAGTACCGAGGAGCAGGCAAGTCCACAGTCCGGGTCACAAGCAGGGTTGGCAGCAGGCGGGCAGCATGGTACAGAGGAGCAGACAGGTGCAGAGTCCAGGTCACAATCAGGGTCGGCAGCAGGCGGGCAACATAGTACAGAGGAGCAGGCGGGTTCAAGGTCAAAGACAAGCCGGGTCGGATGCAGGCAGAAGACAGGGTAATCCAAGGGCAAGCCGGGTAGTCAAGGGTAATCAGGAGTTTCAGACAAATGCAACGGGTGCTAGGGTACAGGGAGCTGCAGATCGGACAGCACCGAGCACAGTGCATGAGGATGCTAGGTAGGCTGATTGGCGCCAAGCGCCGTGCGCGCACCTGTGCACGTACATGGGCGCACAGGTACAGGCACGCGCACAGGTGTGCCCATCATTGGATCTATTTTTGTAATTTCCCTGATGGTACCTTACCAGAAGGCATGTGACCATGTATGAGTATATGGTCATAGAGCACTCAAAGCATGTAAACGTCTGGCTTCAAAAGACTTCTAGCAGTTAACCCAAATCAAGCGCTCCAAGCCAGGCAGACAGATGACATATAAAATAGACTCTCATAGTGTAGTAAAAGCCAATTCTCGGATTTAATAAAGTCCATAAAACAAATGCGCACTCACAATATTAAAAGTCAAACAAGCAGTCTAAACACATTGAAAATACTATCCAATCAGCCGATGTCTCGATCTACAATACTGCTTCCTGTGACGTCACCTCCACTGACCCAATCCGACACGTTTCATCATAATAGACATCAAGGAGAGTGGCCATAATCGGGGGGGGGGAGTTTCTGTTATATGGTACATATATACTTTATTTGGACCAAACTAGACCAATGTATACTGTGAAAAAATATCCATACCTGGAATTCACCTTACAGAGAAGAGCTGAGTTCGGACTGCTGCAGTTCTGGTGGAAGTCTTCACAAAGAATCAGTGTACTGTACAACTTCGTCACCATTGCTGCCATTCGGGCCGACTTTGCAGCACTTCTTTTTACCTCCTTGGCTATATATAGGGCTGCCACTGTTTATAACCCATGTGGATGGCTGGTAGTATTTCCATCCAAGGTTATGACCACAATCCTCTCTCTTCACTCTGCCCTGGTCTAATGGCCTTTAATGCAGGCTCCTTTTTTCTGGTTAAATTATCATCTAAAAATTATTTTCCTGATACCATCTTTGGTGTATAATTATTGTGAATCGGCCTCCTCATCCACCTTTCGCTATAGCCGCTATTTTGGGTTAAGATATTGTGTGAACTTCAAGTGGATCCTGAAGAAGCCCAAATCTGGGTGAAACGTGTATGATCCCACCACCTCATTTGGCTCTGTTGGGTGTATAATAAACTTGGCAGCAATTTTTTTTTTTTTTTTTAACAGAGGAGTTTATTAGACAAATCAGCATTACAGTACAAAGCAATATAGCAAGTACAGTGACATACAAGTATAGACAGGAGAAACCACCTTCATCCGGCAGTCATTGTTTAGTTAACAGTACCGGTGTCATGAGCATCAACTACACACAATCATAAGAGCATGTCATCTTTAGTGAAACCTCACATACATTATGAGGATTTGGCAGCAATTTTTAAATTGTATTTTCAATTTTTACCTATAGACTAACAAATATTGTTGTTTTTAAGTGTATTACTATTTTGCTTGTGTGTGTGTGTGTCAGTGGCGGTGCGTGCATAGAGGGCGCTGGAGCGCCGCCCCCCCTCTCCTGCACCGCTCTATCACCAATAGATAGATTCATGCGTTGCATGAATCTATCTATTGTCACCGCTGCCGCCCCCTATTCAGGTGTCCGGCCCTCTGTCGGGCGCCGGGCATCTGAATTACAGTGGGGGGGGGGTGTTTCTGGAAGCGCCCAATTAGAGCTGTAAGCTCTAATAGGGGACCCTATTAAAGCGGTGTGCTCTAATAGGCTACCAGAAGTGTAAACAGCGGGCGCAATGCTTTGCGTTCGCTGCTTACACAGTATTGTGTTAGGGAAGCGAATACATCGCTTCCCTAACACAGACCCGCCTCTCAGCCAATCAGGTTGCCGGTCTGTGTTATGGGCACAGTGGCTGAAGTCACAGGCGCTGTGATTGGACGCCTAAGCGTCCAATCACTGCACAGGAGGAGCGCGGGAGAAGATGTGGAGACACCGCTCGCCGCCTGACAAGGTAAGTGCCATTGGCAGCGTTTGATGGGCACAGTGACAGCGTTAGATGGGCACAGTGTTAGATGGGCACAGTGGAAGCTTTCCATGGGCACAGTGGCAGCGTTTACATGGGCACAGTGGCAGCGTTAGATGGGACAGTGGCAGCGTTAGAGGGCACAGTGGCAGCGTTTAAAGGGGACAGTGGCAGCATTTGATGGGCACAGTGGCAGCGTTTACAGGGGACAGTGGCAGCGTTTAGAGGGGACAGTGGCAGCGTTAGATGGCACAGTGGCAGCGTTTGATGGGCACAGTGGCAGCGTTTAAAGGGGACAGTGGCAGCGTTTGATGGGCACAGTGGCAGCGTTTGATGGGCACAGTGGCAGCCTTTGATGGGGACAGTGGCAGCGTTTGAAGGGGACAGTGGCAGCGTTTGAAGGGGACAGTGGCAGCGTTTAATTGGCACAGTGGCAGCGTTTGATTGGCACAGTGGCAGCGTTTAAAGGGGACAGTGGCAGCGTTTAAAGGGGACAGTGGCAGCGTTTGATGGGGACAGTGGCAGCGTTTGATGGGCACAGTGGCAGCATTTGAAGGGGACAGTGGCAGCGTTTGATGGGCACAGTGGCAGCGTTTATGGGCACAGTGGCAGCCTTTAAAGGGGACAGTGGCAGCGTTTAAAGGGAGCACCAGCCGCCACTTGTGTGTGTGTGTGTCATTTAACATTACATTTATGACATGCAAATCAATAAGTCTTTAGGTATTGCTTTCATTAGTTTTTATAGGTTTCATATAACATCACATCTATATTAATTTCAAAGAAGCTCTCCAACAGGAACATTAACACTTACCTTCAGCTCTTGTCTGCTCTCTTTACTTTGGGAATTTCCTCCATTTTCGGTTATATGTCATTTTTATTAAGGCAGTTTTTTTTTTTTATTTTTAAACCTAACATTTAATTATAAAACTAAGCAAACTAGGAAGGAAACCTCAATCAAAAGTAAACCTTGTGGAATAACATTTTTGTGAAATGTTAATTACAAGCGACCACTAGATGGAAACCTTAGCCCATAGAAAATGTGAGTATGGATTTGGCCTTGGTGGTTGCTAAAGCAAGGTCTGGCTAATAAATATTAGAATCGAACCTTAGAGAGAACATGTTGTAATTTTATGAAGCAATTTAACGTGTCTCTGTTTAGTTAAACCTACACCATCTGAAACTCGAGAAGCTCATTCCATGCTATGAAAAATCCACACCAAAAATGATTTATCTTGCAACATATGAAAAAGTATGAAAGTCCCAGGGGAGGAAATGCGGTGCTGGCGTTGTCAGAGGCAAAGCGAAGGAGGAAATACTAATAACGGATATAAAGCAGAACAAAAGCTTGTTGTGTTCTTATCATTTAAAATGTTGTTCTGGGAACAATTCGCAGCAAAGGGCGATACGGCAACGTTCAATCATACTTTGGTTGCATGCTGGTGGGAGTTCAGCGGTTGGTCTTTCTACCTCAGACCAAGCACCATGATACTGCCAGCTTCGTACATCCTACCATTGAATAGAAATCCTTTTTTTTTTTTTATGTTGTGTTGCATTAGCCCCTTACTCATTGCATTAAAGAGAACCAGTCAATAATGGGCAGTTCTGTGAAACTGAATCTACACTCTAAAGCTGGTATAACTGTGCAGACTTGGCTCAGAAGGCAGGCTATGTGTGCTAGTACTTACCTGTATTCTTTCCCTGTCCGAGAAGAAATGATAGCCCAGTGGGGGGGGGGGGGGGCTTTAAGATGAATCTTAAAGTGGTTGTAAACCCTTACAGACCACTATAATAAGGCTTACCTGTAGCTACCCAGGATATCTCCTAAACGTCATTGGCACATGCGCACTGAAGCAATGAGTGTGCCATTACCAGCGGCTCCCGCACGCAGTGACGTCATCGTGGCTCCGGCTCCGGCCAATCACAGCGCCGGAGCTGCAATACTCGGAAGTAACCCCCGGGAGTGATGTCATCAGCCTGGGCTGTGTATGGGCACCGCAGCGAGGGCTTCGATCTCAGGTGAGTATTACATAATGAGCTAGTGCCTTTGTTTTGCAGGAGTAAATGTTTTTTTTTTTTTTTTTTTTTTTAAAGTGGGTTTACAACCACTTTAACCACTTCAGCCCTAGAAGGATTTACCCCTTAATGACCAGGCCGCTCTTTTGAGATACGGCACTGCATCGCTTTAATTGACAATTGCGCGGTCATGCGACATTGTACCCAAACAAAATTGATGTCCTTTTCCCACAAATAGAGCTTTCTTTTGGTGGTAATCGCCTCTGTGGTTTTTATTTTTTTACGCTATAAACAAAAAAAGAGCAACAATTTTGGAAAAAAAATTTTTTTTTACTTTCGGCTATAATGCATTATCCAAAAAAAAATGTATTTATCAATTTAGGCCAATTTGTATTCTGCTACATAATAAGCGTATATTGATTGGTTTGTGCAAAAGGTTGCAGCGTCTACAAAATACTGGATAGATTTATGGCATTCTTATTTCTTTTTTTTTTATTTATTTTTTTTACTAGTAATGGTGGCGATTAATGATTTTTAGCAGGACTGCGACATTGTGGCAGACAGATCGGACACATAACAGACATTTTTGACACTTATTTTTTTTTTTTTTTGGGAGCCAGTGACATTACTACAATCGGTGCTAAAAATATGCACTGTTATTGTACTAATGACACTGGCAGGGAAGGGGTTAACATCAGGGGCGATCAAGGGGTTAAATGTGTTCCCTCAGTGTGTGTTCTAACTGTATTGGGGAGGGGCTCACTGGGACAACACACAGATCCGTCTTCTTGCATAGCAGAAAGACAGGATCTGTGTGATCTCCCCTGTCAGAACAGAGATTTGCCTTGTTTACACAGGCAGATCCCCACCCTATCACTGCGGGGAATGACCAGCTCATTGGCTCCCCCAGCTGGCAAATGGGAGCATGCGTGTGCCCACAAATTGCTGTGTACGAGCCTGTCGTACTCCTACAGCGTTTTGCGCAGCCGGGCCAACCTGCTGCAATTTAACTGCGGCAGCAAGTCAGCAAGAGGTTAAAGCGAATCTTCACTGCATCTGAGCACCACAAACCAAAAACACCTTACTTATTTCATTTTTAATATTTATTGCAAACTTCCATAGGCATGCGCAGGGGGTGTGCCTGGGCCTACCCTAATCACTCTGTGCAGCGCAGATTCCCCCTACTAATATTTCATCAAAGCCCCCCCAACGGGACTCCTAAAAAAAATTGTAAAGAATAATAAAAATAAAAAAAATGATAAAAATAAAAAAACTGCTGAAATCATCCACTGTCCTACTGGCACCAACCTCCACCCTACTGACAGGTCCACTGCTCTACTGACACCATTCACTGCCCTACTAACACTGCAAATACTTCAAGGAATCCATCTGCCCTTAGCTCAAACATGCATGCAGGAGAGTGTGCTTAGCTGAGAAAACCCCTCCTCCTCTTCTCCCTTCCAGAAGACTCCTGGGATGTATAACATCATTTGCCAAGGCAAAAAACAGGAAGTAACTGAAGAAATGTAAAGAAAAAAAAGTTTAAAACCAGTACATATGATATGATATACTTTCCGGTCTATTTACTAATGTTAGCAGAATGAGAATTAAAAATAATCAATGTTGATTGGGAGAGTGAAGTTCCACTTTAACCTGTCTTCTGGCCAAACACAAGGCAAATAACTGCCACTTTTTGGGCTGTTGGAGGGTAAAACTGTCAACCAAACCTTTGGTCGCCTTTCATCTAATGCTGACAGCAATTAAAGTGGAACGTTACCCATAATAACTTTGATAAAAAATAATGTTCTTTAGCAAGGAGCACACATTTCACATGAATAATTATACTACCAAAATAAGTGTGTGCTGTAAATTGCCTCCTGCATTGCTCCTGTTCCTTCTTGCTGAAGGCTGCCATTTTGCTGAAGCCCAGAGCCTCTGAACAGCAGTAAATCATAAATGGTTACATTCCTGGAATCCTGGGATTGCTAATTGTCACATTTGCAACCAAACTGTCAAACCATCAAACGGCTGGTGTCATAACTGATCCCATGTCTAGCACCATGGTTGTTGCAGATTAAACAGAAGCAGCTTCCTTGGCTGTAAAGGATAGGAGGATTCAATTCTGTCCTAAAAATCCCTAAAATTGTGAGCAACTGAGCGTGTGCAGAACAGGGTGAGTGTGTATTACTGGATTTTACAGTGTAGACACTTATTTTTAATGTTTTATATAGCTATACCTGCAAAAGGGGCCAGCCTGAAGTCATCTAGCAGGACTTAAATTTCGGACAGATGTTCCATTATCTGTTATCAGAACCATTCTGTATACCCAGGTTGCCAACTCTGAAATCTGATTGCTTTGGATTACTGCAGATACACATACACAATTCTCTTTGTGCAACCTAAAGAAACCTGAAGAAACCTTTCTGTATTGCCCAAAGCAGCCAGGTCCAACTGTCACTTTATAATCCATACTACAAAATGACATCTGAAATATTAATGATTGTTGTGGGGAATTTTTTTAATATTTTTTTAGTTGTATTTTCTCCCTGTTGGGCAAAAAGTGTCAGGATAAATGTTGGGGTATAAGGCCATCCTATCTACTGCCAGAGCTTAATGTTAGAAAACTCAAAAAACTGTCAAGGTGTTGTCAGGATTATATCCAAGAGATGTAAAAATGCTTGCTGCTGTTATCTGGCTTAAATACTTATTGAAGGCAAGGCATCATTATGACAGCCGGGAAACTAGCATCCTCATTAGGAATGTTGAGCAATGACAGCCTCCATGATTCTCAGATGACAGATTTCCTCCCTGTAGAAGCCTAGACGGTGTGTCATTTCTCATCCCCAGCCTCCATCGGGGCCTTACAGCCTGACACTCCACTATCATTTTGCTTGGAGACAGAGGAAAAAATTCAGATCAATAACTACACACACACCATACCTAAAAGGTCGACTGCACATTCAAATACTCATTTCTAACTGGTTCCCTTTAAACAGGCAATGACTGACAAAGTGAAATTCAGACGTGCATTTCCCACCTTCTCTAATTGGCCATAAGTTTCCTATTTCCAATCTATTAAGTCCTTTATGACTTGGGATCTCTTCAAGACCCTGGAAAAACAATGGTTTAGTGGTTAGCACTTCTGTCTTGCAACACTGGGGTCCTTGGTTCAAATCCCAACAGGGACTCTAACTGCATTAGGTTTGCATGTTCTTCCTGTGCTTGGGTGGGTTTCCTCTGGGTACTCCAGTTTCATCCCACACTCCAGAGCTATGCTGGTAGGATAATTTGACTCCTGTCTAAATTTTCCCTTATATTTGCAATAGGGATAGGGACCTTTAATTGTAAGCTTCTTGAGGTGTGCTACGCAAAAACTAAACGCCAAAAGTGAAGGAAAAAGGTGCACTTAGGGTGTGTCTGAAAGAGGAAGGACCCTTCCCTGACACCCCCCGACTCCTGATGGGGGGAAAACACACTCAGGTCCACCTAGCCAAAAGGTCCAGCAGGCCCCATGGTCAGCTGAAGCCAACCAACCAGTACTAAGTGACTTCAGGGTACGATCGCAGCATTCATCCATCAAAACCTCTAAACAAGTGCAAGTGACACACGTGGGGAGCAAATCCATATTCCGAACGTGCCAGTACAGGTGCATTGGCTAACTCTTGCAGCCTGCTAAAAATTTCCCCGGTCACGGCCAAAAGGCCTAGCCCATTATACACTGCAGAAAAAAAAGCTTGTGTGGTGGCCTAGTGCTGTTTCACACAGTGGAGTTCCAGTGCTACTCTGGCACCCCAAAATGCCACTCCCAGGGGGCGCTTGACTCCGCACATTCTGTGCCTTCCCAGCCCCTGACTAGACAAGGTAGCACTATCAGATCAGGAGGCACTGGGTCTCCTGGAATCCTCCATCAGGGAATTACTCCTGCGCCCCACCTAACCCATTGGGCACACGGGTTTCTGTTCCTCCTGGGAAGATCCCTCTGGACACCACCCCATCATGCCAGCAGGAGTACTATACAGCCAGACATAAGTTGGCAGAGTATCCCTACTTGGCACTGATTAAAGCGGAGTTCCACCCTAAATTGGAACTTCCGCTTATCGGATTCCTCCCCCCCTCCGGTGCCACAATTGGCGGTTTTTATTTTTTGCGCTATAAACAAAAAAAAGAGCGTCAATTTTGAAAAAAAAAAAAAAAATTATATTTTTTAATTTTTACCCCCATAAAAAAAAAAAAAAAAAAGGAAAAAACATTTCTTCATCAGTTTAGGCCAATATGTATTCTTCTACATTTTTTTTTTCAAAAAATATCGCAAAGAGTATATTGATTGTTTTGCGCAAAAGTTATAGCGTCTACAAAATAGGGGATATATTTATGGCACTTTTATTTTTATTTTTTTTACTGGTAATGGCAGTGATCTGCGATTTTTAGCGGGATGGCAACATTGCGGCAGACAGACTGTTGACACTTTTTTGGGACCACTGACATTTATACAGCGATCAGAGCTAAAAATAGCCACTGATTACTGTATAAATGTCACTGGCAGGAAAAAGATTAACACTAGGGGGCAATCAAGGAGTTAAGTGTGTTCCCTGGGAGGTGTTGCTAACTGTATGGGGGCTGGGCTAACTGGAGGAGGAGAAAGATCGTTGTTCCTAATCACTAGGAACAGACAATCTCTCTCTCCTTCCCTGACAGAATGGGGATCTGTTTGTGCACACTGACAGATCCCTGTTCTGCGGTCTCTGTAGCGATCGCGGGTGGCCGGCGGACATGGAGTCTGCCAAATCCGCTGGTTGGCGCCCGACCACAAATCGCTGTGTACGCCCCTATGTAGAGTGACGGCTATTCGCGCAGGGGAGCCAACTTGCCACAGTACAACTGCAGCAGGCGGTCCGTAGCTAGTTAAAAGCACAAATACAGTGGGGAAAATTATTCGTTCCCCTGCAGATTTTGTAAGTTTGACCACTTACAAAGAAATGAAGGGTCTATCATGTTTATTATAGATGCATTAAAATGACAGAATATCAAACACAAATCCAGAAAAAACACAAGATACAAATGTTATAAATTGAGTTGCAGTTCAGAGAGTAAAATAAATATTTGATCCCCAAGCAAAACATGACTTAGTACTTGGTGGAAAAACCCTTGTTGGCAAGCACAGAGGTAAGACGTTTCTGGTAGTTAGTGACCAGCTCAGCGAAGATGGCCCCCCTACAATCAGCACAAATAAAAACTCAAGTGTGTTTCTTTAGTGCTACGTTTGTGCTGTTTTGTGCCGTAAAAATTTACATTTGTGCTGCTTTAAGTTTTAAGATATTAGCAATTGTTTTTTCCAGACTATGACATCACCTAGCCCCCCTACAACAGCCAAATGGCACAACACTGGTCTCATTGGCTAGTGCTACGTTTGTGCTGTTTTGTGCTGCTAAAATTTCTGTTCTATCTTTTGTCGTTTTTGCGTTATTAATGATTTATTAAAAGGTCACCAAAGGTCACTCAGCCCCCCTACAACACCCAAATCACACGAAACTGGTCTCGTTGGTTAGTGCTACGCTTGTGCTGGTTTGTGCTGCTAAAATTTTTATTTGTGCTGTTATGGTTTTTAAGTTATAACAGCTTGTTTATTTGATAACACCCCACCCATTTTGCACCCCATGTTATTAAATCTTAAAAACAAACATACAATTTGTTAGTGCTACGTTTGTGCTTTTTTGTGTCATAAAAAAAAAATTGTGCTGCTTTTATTTTTAAGATAATAGCAATTAGTTTTTTTCCAGACGATGACATCACCCCGCCCTCCTGTCACGTACCTGGTTCGTGAGCTCCTGGTTAGACAGCAGCCATGGAAGCACAGCGGGGTATGAGTGCCTGTGATCAGTCCAGTAGACTGCGTGGTGGCAGCAGTCAGCAGGTGGATGTGGCAGCAGAACCGGCTGGTGGCAGATGAGCTGGCACTAGCTGTGTGAAGTTGGCATCCCCATATTCGTTTGTGCCGCATTTGTGCTGATTTGTACTGCAAAAATGAGCTTTGTGCCGGTTCAGTTTCTGAGATATTGTGCGTTATAGTTGCTGAAACCCGCCACTTTACACCCCATGTTGCTGAATTTTAAAAACAAACTCGCCATTCGTTTGTGCCGCATGTGTGCTGGTTTGTGCCGCAAAAATAAACTTTTGTGCCGCTTTGGTTTCGGAGATATTAGGCGTTATATGTTGCCAAACCACACTGACTTTACACCTCGTTATTAAATCTTACATACAGATCCTATACTCAGCTTGGGTTTCCTTAATGTAATGCTCCTCCCACTGTAACAGGCACTGCACTTCATACTGTACCCTGGAAAAGGCATGACCATTGTAGAACAGATGTTCCATCCTTAGCCAATAATTGCCAGACCAACCCCGTACCATTAAATCCCATTAATGGAGACCACACCATAAATGGAGAAAAAAATTTGCTGTAGGAGCATCTTTATTAACAAATAAACTTAAATGAACATAAACCGTAAAAAACATTTATTAACTACATTACCACCGCCGCATGTACATATACGTCGGCAGAATGGCACGGACAGGCATATGGGCGTACAGGTACGTCCCTTTGAATTTGCCGTGCCATTCGCATGCGTGTCCGTCGTAAGCTCCACGAGTCGGGTCGCGGGTTCCGCGGACTCGATCTCCACGGGGATACCCGTGATCGTCTCACGAAGAGGACGAACGGGGAGATGCTAAAGTAAACAAGCATCTCCCCGTTCTGCCTAGTGACAGTGTCACTGATCAGCTCTCCCTGTAATCGGGAGAGCTGATCAGTGTAGTGTAGTGTTACACACAGACCCTTAACCCTTCCCTAGCCCCTAGTGGTTAACCCCTTCACTGCCAGTGTAATTTTTACAGTAATCAGTGCAATTTAAATCGCACTGATTGCTGTAAAAATGACAATGGTCCCAAAAATGTGTCAAAATTGTCCGACGTGTCCGCCATAATGTTGCAGTCATGATAAAAATTGCAGATCACCGCCATTACTAGTAAAAAAAATGCCATAAAACTATCCCCTATTTTGTAAATGCTATAACTTTTGCGCAAACCAATCAATAATCGCTTATTGCTATTTTTTTTACAAAAAATATGTAGAAGAATACGTATCGGCCTAAACTGAGGAAAAAAAAGTTTTTTTTTATACATTTTTGGGAAATATTTATTATAGCAAAAAGTTAAAAATAATGTGTTTTTCGTTTATAGCGCAAAAAATAAAAACCACAGAGGTGATCAAATACCACCAAAAGAAAGCTCTATTTGTGGGGAAAAAAAGGACGCCAATTTTGTTTGGGAACCACGTCGCACGACCGCACAATTGTCAGTTAAAGCGACGCAGTGCCGAATCGCAAAAAGGGGCCTGGTCCTTTGGCTGCAAATTGGTCTGGGGCTTAAGTGGTTAATAAATAATTAATAACGCAAAAATGATAAAAGATAGAACGGAAATTTTAGCAGCACAAACGTAGCACTAACCAATGAGACCAGTTTTGTGCCATTTGGCTGTTGTAGGGGGGCTAGGTGATGTCATAGTCTGGAAAAAACAATTGCTAATATCTTAAAAATAAAAGCAGCACAAATGTAAATTTTTACGGCACAAAACAGCACAAACGTAGCACTAAAGAAACACACTTGAGTTTTTAATTGTGCTGATTGTAGGGGGGCCAGCTTCGCTGAGCTTTAGTGACCAGGTTTCCAAAACACGGCAAATCCCCCTCCTCAAGAAGGCACATGTAGATGTTCATTGACAAACTTCAGATGAGCATCTAAATGATTCAGAGAAGGATTGGGAGAAAGTGCTGCGGTCAGATGAGACCAAAATTAAGCTCTGTGGAGGAAGAAAAATGCTGACTTTGACCCTAAGAACACCATCCCTACAGTCAAGCACAGAGGTGGAAACATTACGCTTTAAGGCAGTTTCTCTGCTAAAAGGTACAGGTCAACTTTGCCGCACTGAGGGGCCAATGGACAGGGCAATGTATTGTAAAATCTTGGATGAGAACCTCCTTCTTTCAGATACAACACTGAAGATGGGTCTTCCAGCATGACAATGACCCAAAACATACCGCCAAGGCAACAAAGGAGTGGCTCAAATAGAAGCACATTAAGGTCATAGAGTGGCCTAGCCAGTCTCTAGACCTTAATCCTATAGAAAATTTACGAAGGGAGCTGAAACTTCGAGTTGCCAAGCGACAGCCAAGAAACCTTAAGGATTTAGAGAAGATCTGTAAAGAAGAGAGGACCAAAATCCCTCCTGAGATGTGTGAAAACCTGGTCACCAACTACAAGAAACATCTTACCTCTGTGCTTGTCAACGAGGGTTTCTTCACCAAGTACCAAGTCAGGTTTTGCTTTGGGATCAAATACTTAATTTACTCACTAAACAGCAACTCAATTTATAACATTTGTATTGTGTTTTTTTCTGGATTTTGGTTGCTATTCTGTCTCTATCATTTAAAATACACCTATGATAAAAATTATAGACCCTTCATTTCTTTGTAAGTGGGCAAATGGACTGGAAGATGAGTGTTAGAACCTTGAGTCAATCAGGGGTTGCCTGCTTTGCATTAAACAATGAAGATGCATGCAGGAAGAGGAAAGCCCAGGAGTGACCTCACGGTGTGCTGCCAGGAGGCAAACTGCTGCAGGTATGACATGAAGGCACCTAGAGCCGTCTCCCAAACCTGTCATTGCCAAATACTGGGGAGTTCTGACAAGCAAAGTGTTGACACTCGTGGGTAGTGGCAGACTGCCTCTAAGCCCCACCCCCCACACATTCATATGATGGGAAGCCTTCATGGTCAATAGTAACGTGCAGGAAAGGACGGCAAGCATCGGCTCCATCAAGAAGTGCCAAAGGTTTTCTTAAGACAGCTTAAGATTATCTGTGACATGTAGGCTTGGGGGGGCAGCTGCAGGTATATGCCCCTCTTGGTGCCTGAACGTCATACCTGCAACTTTTTGACCCCCATTTCACCAGTAAAAGCTTTTTTTTTTTTTTTTTTTAAAGAAAAATTAAAATTCCAATTTAGGATTAACCACCTCAATTCTGCCATACGTATGGTGCCTTAAAAAGGTATTCATACCCTTGAAATTTTCCACATTTTGTCATGTTACAACCAAAAGCATAAATGTGTTTTATTGGGATTTTATGTGATATACCAACACACGTGGCACATAATGGTGAAGTAGAAGGAAAATGATAAATGGTTTTTAATTTTTTTTTCACAAATAAATATGTGAAAAAAGTGTGGCGTACATTTGTATTCAGCCCCCTTTACTCTGATACCCCTAACTAAAATCTAGTGGAACCAATTGCCTTCAGAAGTTACCCAATGAGTAAATAGAGTCCACTTGTGTGTAATTTAACCTCAGTGTAAATACAGCTGTTCTGTGAAGCCCTCAGAAGTTTGTTAGAGAACCTTCATGAACAAACAGCATCATGAAGGCCAAGGAACACACCAGACAGGTCAGGGATAACATTGTGGAGAAGTTTAAAGCAGGCTTAGGTTATAAAAAAATATCCCAAGCTTTGAACATCTCAGGGAGCACTGTTCAATCCATCATCTGAAAATGGAAAGAGTATGGCCCAAGTGCAAACCTACCAAGACATGGCCGTCCACCTAAACTGACAGGACGGGCAAGGAGAGTATTAATCAGGGAAGCAGCCAAGAGACCCATGGTAACGTCAGAGATCCACAGCTCAGGTGGGAGATTCAGGACTACTATTAGTCGTGCACTCCACAAATCTGGCCTTTATGGAAGAGTGGCAAGAAGAAAACCATTGTTGAAATAAAGCCATAAGAAGTTTGTGAGAAGCCATGTGGGGGACACGATATACTACGTGTAGCGGAAAACTAACACTGCACATCACCCTGAACAAACCATCCCCACCGTGAATCATGGTGGTGGCAGCATCATGTTGTGGGGATGCTTTACTTCAGCAGGGACAGGGAAGCTGGTCAGAGTTGATGGGAAGATGGATGGAGCCAAATACAGGACAATCTTAGAAGAAAACCTGTCCGAGTATGCAAAAGATGTGAGACTGGGGCAGAGGTTCATCCTCCAGCAGGACAACGACCCTAAACATACAGCCAGAGCTACAATGGAATGGTTTAGAGCAAAACAAAGAAAATTCGTGTGTTAGAATGGCCCAGTCAAAGTCCAGACCTAAATCCAAATGAGAATCTGCTTCATAGCAAATCATGCATTTTATATACATATATTAAACTTTTCAGCATATTCAAATTTCAACCTAAATAATTTTTTTTCATTCTAATAGTACTTATAAATAAGGTTTAACTTTATTTTAAGTCTACTGGTCCTTCAACATTTAGTTCTTTGTAGCTCTTACCTCCAATGTTCTGAATAAGAATGGTGCATGCCACAAGAATCTAAACAGAAAAATTAAGACAAATATGTCATGGAAAAAATAAAAGAAATAAATCAGCAATTGTCTGGCAGCAATAAAAGACTGACTGCACATAAAATCCTGTGGTTGTTTGCTCTACAATGGAACCCAAATGATTGTACTTTCACTAGGCACAAATTTCATCTGGGTATTGAGGTTCTTACTGGAAAAATCATTACCATTTATGCTTTTCTCTAATTATATGGATGCTTCTGGATATACGGCACAGCACAAACGTAAAACGGTCACTGGGCTGTTAATAGCCAGTCTGGGATTTGTGTGACTAATGTTATATAGAAGAAAATATTTCCAGGACATCCCGATCTCAGTAATGGTGATATAACATAATACACAAAAAACAAACACTAATACCTTTCCAGGTGTGCCAAATGCAACGAGGCCAAGATCCTCATAGGATGTAACAGCTGTAGACACAGACAAAAAAAAAAAAAAAAAAAAGAAGAATTACTAAAAACCTAAACAGGATATACTTTTTATTATTTTATTTATAGACTAACATTTTTATAATTAGAACTAAAAAACCTGCTGTTGCAATAAGAAAATTCTTATAGCAGGCACTTTATCTCGGGACTATTTTTAACCTCCCTTGCGGTATGATTCTGTCTGGAATTTTGTGCTGAAAGCGGTACAATTATTTTGCATGGAAATTTGGCGTTTTTTATATTGTAGGCATGCAATTCTTATGCATAACTCACTTAAATCTGTCCGAACCAGAGTCTAGTAGACATCCCGGGTATGATAAAGTTTGAAACACAAAATCATAAATTATAATAAAATAAAAATATATATAAAAATGATTCAATAATGTAATAAATCAAAAACACTGAAATTTGCTCAGTTGCAGAATAGTCGCTGTCATTAAATTTAGTGTTTGATGATAAATTGTGATTCTAATTTATTATCGCTGTTTTCTAGCTGGTCTAAAACCACTTTTGACATAAAGGGACACTTTTTGGTTGCTATGGACAATCTCCAGTTTCCAGGCAGAAAAAAATATTTTTATTATATAAAATGACATGCAGGGCACTGGGCAGACCTCTAGGGACAAAGGGGATGTGTATTTTCTTTTATACAGTACTGTAATCTGTAAGATTACAGTACTGTATATGTACTGTGTTTTAAAACTTTTTTGAATTTGGCGCCGATCTCCGCTCCCGTGCGTCGTAACGTCGCAGGGAACGGAGATCAGCGGCACTCGGCACTGTGTGAATCAAGCGAGGAGACGGCTTGCTCACACAGCGGGGAGACATCACAGGATCCAGGGGAAAAGGTAAGTAAACCCCCCCCCCCCCCTGTATCCTGCAACGCAAGCCCGAGTCTGGCTCGGGGTTACCGCTTTTGGTAATGAAGTTCCTGACCCGAGCCAGACTCGGGAATACCGCCAGGGAGGCTACATACTATATATTTAATAAATAATATTTTTGCATACTTGGTGATTTCGTTTGGTATTTAAAAAATTCCAAATTCTTAAAGTGACCCTGTCACTAGGATAAGCAAAAAAAAAAAAAAAAAATGAAATAAGAGCAGCCTTTATTGTTGCCACGTCTCTGCTCTCTGCTATGGCTACTCAAGGTAACAATTGCTTTGGGGCGCCATTGTGGTTCCACCCAACAGCCACGACAGTTTCCTATGAGGAGGTTGAAGCATTTCATCTCTACATAGAAAATGATAAAAGACTGTCAGGCTTCAAACCTGAAACAGGAGTGGTTGAAAGACACATTACAGGAGATAGTGAGAGACTGAGGACATGCTACTTGAGACTGCTAGAGATCACTACCCATTACAGTCTCTTTACAAATCAGTGACTGGTGGATTTGACAAAGGGGTCACACAATAAGTATCAAAAGGCCACAGGTTTGGCACCAGGGCTTTAAACCATGGCTGGACTACACATGGCAATTGGGGCAAAGCTCTTGGTATACGAGTGATCAGAGAGAAATACTAGAGTAATGCACGAACACGCTTTGTTATTATTACAATGGTACTAAAGTCTAAAAGCTTTTTACCTTATGCATTCCCTGCATTAAGGTAAAAAACGTTTTTTGCTTCTTGCACTGATCCATCCAGCACTGTACCCGGGTGAGAGTCTTCTAGCTGAACTTCCTGGTCTCACAGGGACTCAGGCAGCAGCAGGAGCCATTGGCTTCTGCTACTGGCAGTCAAATCCACTACAGCTTGGAAGTACACCCTTCAAGTATCCCCACAGTGTATGATAATCAAAGAAGATCCAAATGGTCGCATTTCCAACGCTGTGATCCACCTTTAGTGAAAATTCACAAACATAGCTGCATAAAAAACACTAATGACCACAGTGGGGAAGAAATGGTTAATGTGTTTTGCAGTGACCTTAGCGCTCAATCACAACCCAAGCTATGTTTGTAAATTTTTTTATAAAAGGTGGATTACAGAGTTGGTAGTGTGGTCGTCCAGATCTTCTTTGACTATCGTTTGCACTGGTGTGCAAACTGGGCCAGCACCTGTTTTGAATGTGTGTGTGTACGCGAGATGCAATGGACCGATCTGGAGCAACGCTGCCTTTTATATGTCCCCCCTCCATCCAGCAGTTGCCTTGCTATGGGAACACTCACAGAGAAAAGAGGAGGGCAGTGACAGAAGGGGACCCCTAAAGCACAGGCAAGGGGCCACTCTGTACAAAATCAATGCACAGAGTAGGTAAATATGAACCTCTTTTTTTTATTAAAATAAACGCTATGCTTTAGTATAATTTTAAATTACTTTCTAGTGTTAGGCGTACATACAATGTAAAAAAACTTACCAGTCTGAATGCATAACCGGAGCAACAAGTGAATGGAGTATGCAGCCAGCAGTGCCACTATCAACAGCAGAATACTAGTAAAGAATAAAGAAGAAACAGTTAAGCAGCCATCTTGAAACAGGAAGATATTTTTTACAATTTGACGTACAAATGTTGTGTTTGCACTAATGCTGGAGAAAAATGTGACTTGCTGGAAGAATTTGTTGCTGTGCTGTGGGGGGGGGGGGGGGGGTTGATTTACTAAAAATGGAGCATTTGTGCATGGTATCCAATCAGCTTTCAACTTCAGCTTGTTCAATTAAGCTTTGACAAAAAAAAAAAAAAAGCGCTGTGGAGCGCTGTGCTGTGGAGGGGGTGGGAGCAGCTGGCTCAGGCTCTCAGCGGCTCACCCCGTGACGGTCCATATGGTCGCAATCTTTCTCGAGCCTGGACCATCTCTGCAACATCAGCAGACAACGGGCTTCAGCCGTCAGCTGAAAATGGGTCTCAGGAGTGCAGAACAAACTGCACTCCTGTGATCCACAGGAGAATTTCACCCAAACGAGCTATGGCTGTGCTTCTCCTTTAACATCCAACAAAGTGTTATGACATTTCAAACGTTAACGCCAGGCAGATATAAAACACACAGATTAATTACATCTTTTATTCATTCATACATTATTGTATTAATTTTTTAATGCATCTAGTGTAAAACCTGAATTTGACTTGATATCAACCTTTTGCAATCTACTCACATAGTAGCAGAGCAGTACATAGATTGGAAGAGGGAAAGGAAGGACAAACCAGGGATGCTGCAAGGTTGACCCTTGTAGTCAGCAGGCTGTGGATGGAGAGATGTCACCACTGTACAGTTTATAACCTTAACAGAAAAGGTGGTGTCATCCACTGGCAATGCTATATGGCTGGGTTATGTAAATTTCAGGAGCAGCAGGTAAAACAGGTCCCTTTACGTATTTTATCTGTGTATTTAGTTATTTGCCCAGAGCTCAACCCCAGCATTGCTTAGTCTAAAACAATACTGTATCAATACTCAAAGCTAGACATACACGCATAGATTTCTCTTGTTTATCCAGCAGGTTGAACAAGAGAAATGTAAACGATTCATCATCCATCCTATACAATGAGGAATCTCTGCTGCCAGCTACTGTATTCAAGCAGCCTCTACATCTGATAAGATGAAGTCACTGTTCGGCCGACAATTTTCAACATCGGCTTCTTCAATTTTTTTTTAATTACATGTTTGTTGGGCTGGACATTTGTATGCAGTTAGGCAGGACCTTGCACTGTGACAGGAGTAATTTCGGGCGGGTGGCCTGTGGAACCCAGAATCCCATGGGGAGGTTGGGTTGTTTGAGCTCCCCATGCACCTCCCATGTCTAAATCACCCTGTGTTTATTAGGGGCACAGGGTGACTGAGAACCCCAGTCTGATCTGTACTAATTGGACTCGCTGTACAACCACACTGGAATGTTGTGTACATTATATTGTCTCATATCATTGGGGACTCTTTGCTGGGTTGTTTGGGGTATGGCTGTATTCCATTGTTCTATTGTGTCTGTCTGCCTTGGGTATTATGGGATGTATATGTAGATTAGCTGTGAGAGGGGGGGGGGGATTCCTCCAACACCTCTCCCTGCTGATTGGAAAGTCTACTCTGCCCTGAATGCAAAGGGGGGGGGGGGGAATTGTACTAAGTGTTACCTCTGTGTACCTGTGTTTTCAAGAAACAGTTTCATGTTTAGCAACCAAAACGAGTACTGTCTAGTTATTGGTTGCCAACGGTTTAGAATATCTGATATCTATATTCAGACTGGGAGGAAGCGGTATATGACGAAAGCACTCAAGCAGAGTGTGGGACTTTTCGTTACATGCACTACATAGTTGAAGGTAAATCTAACCGAACGTCCTTTTTTGTGGCATGCTAGTCTCATGTCGAAAGTGAAGAGGTTACTCACAATACGAAAATTTTCGTACGACAGAATACAACGCCAGAAGTGATGTAATGTGTTGAATACTTTTGTATGTATTCTTTCGTTTCTGAGCATGCGTAGTCATGCTCTTAGGATTTTTTTTCAAACAAAAATCAGGACGTTAAGTTCACATCCGACAAAAATGTTATAGTCTGCACATCCAGCTTTTGTCTGATGAAAAAGCATCGTACTAACGATCCAAAAATCGTCAGACAGCTCGTCGTACAAATTTTTCCATCCGATTTTCGTATCGTGTGTATGGGCCTTTAGACTGGCCATACACTGTGCAAATTTATGTCCTGCAAACACTGGTTGCAGGAAAGAAAATTGCATGATCCCCCCCCCCCCCCCCCCACAGTGTTGACAGGGGAATCAGCTATTGTGGAGGGGGAGGGGGGTTGGAAGCTGCCCCTGCAGGGAGAAGACAGTGATTACTGCTAGCATCCGCTAGTGATAATCGCAAGAGAATCCGGTAGTCTGGTTGTACTCAATTTGATCGATTGATCAACTTGGTACATTTGGCCTGTCCATTAACAATTCGAATCTTAACCAGGTCGAGATTAGAACCGTGTTTGGCCAGCATTAGATTTCTCTTGTTTAGCACTGCAGGTTAAACAAAAGAAATCTTTAAAAATTTCCCATAAATGCTAAATGGGGTGGATAAAGGAATCGCACCTGCTGTATGCTGTATGCTAATGCCACATACACACGATCGCACATTGATCGGACATTCCGACAACAAAATCCATGATTTTTTTTCTGATGGATGTTGGCTCAAATTTGTCTTGCATACACACAGTCACACAAAGTTGGTCGGAAAATGCGAACGTCAAGAACGCGGTGACGTACAACACGTACAACGAGCCACGAAAAATGAAGTTCAATAGCCAGTGTGGCTCTTCTGCTTGATTCCGAGCATGCGTGGAACTTTGTGCGTCCGAATTGTGTACACACGATTGGAATTTCGGATTTTGTTGTCGGAAAATTTGAGAAGCAGCTCTCAAATTTTGAGTGACGGAAATTCCGATGAAAAAAGATGGAGCCTTCACATGGTCAGAGACCGACAAAAAACTCCCATCGAACATTTTCTGTAGGAAAATCTGACCGCGTGTACGGGGCATAACAGTTGGCTCCTGCAGCTGGTAAAATACTCAAAACAGTGAGCGCTGGGAATACAGCTAGTGCTACAGTGCTCTGACAAGAGATGCGGCTGCTGTGTGCCTGCCCAACCAGCCCTGTCTATTCACAGAAGGCTTAGGGGTTGATTTACTAAAGGCAAATAGACTGTGCAATTTGCAAATTTTCCCTGGAGCTTAGTAAATGTGGCAAAGCTCTGCTGATTTCAATCATCCAATCATATGCAAGAAAAAAAAATGCTCCTTTTTTTTTAATTTTCCTTTCACCGGATTTGGATATTCTTTATAAAGTGAAGCCTGACTGAATTACATTTACTGAGGAAAATGAGTGCAACTGCACAGTCTATTTGCCTTTAGTAAATCCACCCCTTTGTGTTTTGTGAATGGGTTCACATAATACAAACATTCCATGATTGGGTAAAAGAAGAGAAGCGGACGGCACAGTGGCTGCACACGCCTCTGCAGCTTCTATATCTGAGACCCTAAGGGTCCAGAGACAGAGTGCCAGAAGAATAGTGATAGCTGTTCTCCCAGTACTCCGTAAAACTATATGTTGTAAATAAAAGTTCACGAGGTGGCATACATCTCAATGGACTTAACCCATTGTAAACTAGCATATTTTAAATAGCAAGGTAATTTCTGGTATTCTTTAAGAATTTTTAAATATAGTAAGGTTTTTTCAAAAAACTAGAAAATAGGTAAGAGTCAAATTTAATTTATTGTCGGATCAGTTGGAGTGGAAGTCTGACTGACAGCCACATTCTGACATTTCTCTGTCCCTCATTAAACAAGCTACAAAGACTTACATTAACCCTTTACATTAAATACCTGAAGCCAATAAGTCCTGTGCTGGCCATAGCGAAAGATAACCCCAGGATTCCACTTCCCATGATGGCGTTCATCAAGTTGAAGACAGAAAAGCCAAACGAGGCTCCGGAGGACGTCCTTCCATGTGCTCGCTGCAAGACAGTAATAAAACATGTCAAATCTGTTTGTAAATCAGTTTTTTGAGCTTTAGCCCCCGGTTCATACTGATAGAAATTTGAGAACCTGCTCTCAATCTTTTGCTGGCCGAAATTCTGCCAGCAAAAGTCCGATGGAGCCTACAAACGGTCGCATTTTCCAACCAAAAGCTCACATCGGTCTTTTGCTGGCGGAATTTCCAATCGTGTGTACGCGGCATTTGTACAGAAGCCAAAAAAAAATTTAAATAAATAATAATTCTGTAAAACCTACAGTAGCACATCTTTATAAGTGCATCTGCACTTTCTTCTTAGTCTCCCTGAAAAGTCCCACAAATACCTGTTGAGCCTGTTAGTGAAGCCCACCTAATGCAGCTCCCTCTGATGGTATGGTAACAATGCTGCACTGCCCTTGAATTTGGAGCAGAGTTGCCATTCTCATGTAGGGTGTGCCTGCTTACACTACAGTGGGATGAAAAAAAAATGTTGCAGGGGGCATGGCCACACCTAGTCCTTGCTACTGTTTTCTAGATTGACAGCAATGCCCCTGCTGCTGAACCCCTTCCACCGTGAGCTGCAGTGTCCTGGAGAGGGAACGTGTGAGACACAAATGAAGGATTTGGCTCAGTCAGGGAAGATAAAGGAAGGTTTTTGTTTACCTTAGCAGGCTTGCAAATTACATAGTAACTAAATGTATTAATTGTAGATTGTCATACAGGAGCCTTTAGTTGTACTTTAATAATGAAACGCTATATTTCTCTCATGACAGATTTTCTTTAAAATGAATACAAAATAAAAAAAAAAAAGGTCCCCGCTACAGAAGTGCATTTATACTCACCTCTCCAGTGACTTGCGTCACTTACATTCCAACACTGAAGCCCACGTAAGACTATCGTCATTTTACACTGAGGTGTAGAATTCTATGCTGTAGATCTATTCTCTAACCCCTATGTCACTACAGGACTCGGAGGGCCATTCACACCACTGCTCTAAGGTAACATTATGAGTGTTAACATAGCACCCCAATGCATCACACTTGTGCGCTGCGTTACCAAAAATGCATCAGGTATGATTTATAGAACCATTGCAGTGTATCTGGCAGCCAACATAAATACATTCCTGCCTTAAAAGTTACATTGAGCCCAGGTTCACATTGAAGCGATTTGGCATGCGAGTTTTCAAATTGCATGCCAAATCGGCGGCTATTGCTGGCAATGGCGCTGCACCGATTAACAAAAGTAGTTCCTGTACTACTTTTGGCGACTTCGGGAGACGATTTGTATAGACATCTGTGCAGGAAACCACACAGATGTCTGTCAAATCGCCTCCCGAAGTCGGATTGCTTAGCCGGGTTGAGTTCAGCTGAATTGTTATACTCACCTGCTTTGTGTGATGGTTTTGTACAGAACAGCCCCGATCCTCCGCCTTTTGGATCCCCCACTGGCGCCCCTGCCTCCTCCTCTTTAGCCAGTGCCCCCAATAGAAAAAGTCACTGATGCTTGCTTGCTCCGAAGCATAAGTCTATAAGACACACAGAGCTGCAGCTCAGCCCCCCCCCCCCCCCCCCCCTCCCCCTGCTCTCTTCTCATTGGCTCACTGGGTGCTATTGACAGCCAATGAGAAATGAGACACCCAGGAGAAGCTCAGCTCTCGTGCACATTGCTGGATCGAGGGGGGAGCTTAAGTATTGGGGGCTGCTGCACACAGGTTTTTTTTACCTTCATGCATACAATGGATGAAGGTAAAAAGCCTTGAGCCATTAAAACTACTTTAAAGTGTTTGTAAAGGTACATTTAAAAAAAAAAAAAACAACAAACGTGTCATATTTACCTGCTCTGTGTAATGGTTTTTCACAAAAGGATCCTTCTCTTCGCAGGTCCCCCGCAGGTGCTCCTGGCTCCTCCCCCCTTGCCGAGTACCCCTAAACCAAGCCACTTGCTATGGGGCACTTATGTAGGCTCATCCCAGAGCAGCACTCTGTGTCCATTGCCCTGCCCCCTGCTTCCTCCTCACTAGCTGTGATTGACAGCAGCAAGAGCCAATGGCTCCCACTGCTGTGTCTGAGCCATTGAGGAGAGAGAGTGCAGCGAAGTTGATGCCGTGCACATCGCTGGATCAACATTGGCCTCAGCAAAGTATAAGGGAGAGAGGGGGGCATTAAATAAAAAATAAATATAAAAAAAATCTTCTGCCTTTACAACCACTTTAATATAACACGTGTTAACCACACCAACACGGACTGTCCTGGTGTGAATGTACCCACAGCAGACTAAATTCTACTGTACAGGGGATTACAACAGGAGAATCAAATTTGAGAAAATGTGTTGAATAAAAAAAATACATTGGGTTTAATTATTACATAACAATAATTCTTATGTCTGTTTATAGTTTAGCTTTAAAGTAATCTGTGATGCTCCAGCATATCATGGGTAAAAAAATAAAAAACCCCAAAACACGGCCTGTAATCTTATCATGCAGACAGAAATTTAGCATCACAATGTCAAGCGAAGGGAATTCACACTCAAAGCAGAGGATGATTAGCCAAAGCATCTTAAAACCATTTCAGTAGACTTACTAGGCACGACTTACTGAAGGATTTGAGAAGGTTCACACAAACTGAACATTCACACATTAATTATACAATAATGTGCAGATAACATAAATAAACAGGGATTTTTTTTTTTTTTTTTACATGATTGGACATTTTTTTAGGTGAACATTCTTAAAATATTCAGTAAATCAGTCTGTCTCCATCTACCTGCCTGATTTAATTAAAATGGAATGTATGGTTGAGGTAGACCTTCAAAATGATGGTTAGACCTATAGGAGATGATCAGACTGAAACGTGCATAGCAAGCTTTATTCTACATCACTACCCATTAATTTATTAATAAATAAGTCAGTATGAGTTATTGTTGCCAAAAGGCAGTAAAAACAGGGGATTTATCAAGCAAGATACTGACAAAACGCAAACCCATCTGTAGAGCAAATCCAGATGACTTTCATTTAGCAAATGACTTGGGATGATGGCTTACAATCCAGCTGGCTATTTTAGAACAATCTTTCACTTACAAACACATCTACGACGCGGTCAGTATACACCTAAGACGCGGTCAGTATACACCTACAACGCGGTCAGGTACACCTACGACGCGGTCAGGATACACCTACGACGCGGTCAGGATACACCTACGACGCGGTCAGGATACACCTACGACGCGGTCAGGATACACCTACGACGCGGTCAGGATACACCTACGACGCGGTCAGGATCAGTATACACCTACGACGCGGTCAGTATACACCTACGACGCGGTCAGGGTACACCTACGACGCGGTCAGGGTACACCTACGACGCGGTCAGTATACACCTACGACGCGGTCAGTATACACCTACGACGCGGTCAGTATAAACCTACGACGCGGTCAGTATACACCTACGACGCGGTCAGTATACAGTTAGTTTTGAGCAGCAGAGAAATTTATATCTCATGTTGCAATCTGAAGCGGACCATGCAATGCACAAATATCAGCCAGTTCCTGATGAACGGGCCAAAATCTTAACCAAGGGGGGCTATGTCGGCACCCTCCTGCTGGTCATTCTTCAATCTAAAAATCAAAAAGTACCAGGTGGAAAAATCTTGACTGAACAGCGGCTGCATTTGATCAGAAGCAGTCACTGTTCTGAGTATTATGCCAGCTGTCAGAATAGAGTGGTCAGCAGGTGAGGTTTCTACATCCACCCCCATTTACCAAGATTAGGAGAAACAAGATTTTTTATTTTTTGTTTAATCTGCAGGGCTAAACGAGAGAAATCTTATGTCCGTTTTACACGAGAGGCCCAATCGGGACCAGCTGTCCATTTTCCAGCTGGACCCGATTGGACCTCTTGTGTAAAAGGGGCCTAAGATCTCTCTCGTTGAGCCCTGCAGATTAAACAAAATATATTTTTTTAATTTTCCCCATCCATGCTAAATGTCTGTTTTTCAGCCGGACCAGATTGGACCCTCCATTCTCTGCACTTGTGTCCGTTTACACCTGGCTACCTCTGGGCCCAATTTAGCAAAAAAACAAGGAAGGAAGGGGGGGATCGGTTCCCCTCTGTATGGCTGGATCGGAACGGAGGACAGTTGGGTGTGAATGGACAGTCAATCCATTTACATCTGGCTGCCCACAGAGCAGAGCGGGCTGTGTCCGTGTCTGCTCTGCATAAGCGAAGCGGACATAGACCTGTAATTCGGCCACTCCACCCAGCAGGGGATCAGTGGACGGATCCCCTGCTGAGCAAAACCGGATCCGGCCAGCGTGAAAAGGGCCTTACTGTGTATGGCCCGCTTAAGGATTAATTGACACTTATATGTGTGCCAGCCTAATAGGAAATGAACAAGTATAAATCTGCCCTTAAAATGTTTTACCTATGCAAAATGCAAACTTGTCAGAACTGCACCTCAACCCTTTCTACATTCTGAGATAAACAGGGTGGTACTGTAGGTACGCCAACAATACAATGTGCTACATCCTAGGTTAGTAGTACAGAAATGTATTGCACTAGTCTTATAAGACCCATGGGGGGGGGGGGGGGGGCAACACTTATCACTTCTATAGAATATACAATACTTTAAAGATTTTATAGGTTTATGGTATTGAATTAAAAAGTTTAACTTTTTAATTGTGTACTATTGGTGCCTACCTAAAAATTCCATATTCTCTTCAATCCAAATTTCCTTTCTACATTCTGTTACATAGCAGAAACTACACAGAATGAAAACAGCAATCACTGCATTCCTTCTACCAGGTTAAAGGTGACAAGTATGCCGAGTATTTCACTTCTCAATGAGCACCAAAAAAAACATCTGAAAGACGCAGTCACCATAAGCAAATGTGAAGTGAAGAATGCCGCTTGACTCTACTGTAACAAACACTACCTGCTATCTTGTGGCTGGATTGTCTATTTCTCTGTATTGCGGATTGAAGTAATGGATTCAAAGAGATGGGACAGTTTACCCAGCTGACAGCAATGTTCATTTTGATATAAAATTTTGATTTGGTCATAGTCTTTTGACTAAAATGCCATTTTAGTTTTAGTCATATTTTAGTCTTTTGAATGGTTTAAGTTTTAATCATATTTTAGTCGACTAAAATCTCCAGTATATTTTAGTCTACTAAAATTGAATGGTTTTAGTTAAATTTTAATGCATTTAATCATTTCTTCATTATTTACTCCTAAAGTTAAAAAAAAAAAAAAAAAAAAAAAAAT
Organism: Lithobates sylvaticus; assembly: GCA_028564925.1. Classification (NCBI taxonomy): domain Eukaryota; kingdom Metazoa; phylum Chordata; class Amphibia; order Anura; family Ranidae; genus Lithobates; species Lithobates sylvaticus. Next base: position 91,343,586 of record CM053038.1, read on the forward strand.
CGAACAAGTTATTATTTATGGTATTAAAGCGGGCTTCCGCTTAAAAAAAAATTTAATTAAAAGCCAGCAGCTACAAATACTGCAGCTGCAGACTTTTAATAATCAGACACTTACCTGTCCCAGGGTCCAGCGATGCGGGGAAACGAAGCCCCGCTCCTCTCTGCAGCGTCGGCATTGTAAGCACTTTTCTGCAGCAGAGAATGACATTTTCCGAACCGACTTTGGGGCCCCGTATCTCGGGGCCACTTGGTGCTAGGAACCACATGTGGATATGTTGTAGTGATAGTTCCTGTTGGAGTGCACACAAAATTTGAGGGTTCCTAGCACCAAGTGGCCCCCAGATACGAGGCCCCAAAGTCAGGTCGGAAAATGCCATTCTCTGCTGCAGAAAAGTGCTTGACTCCAGTATAACCTGAGGGGGGCATTTTCAGGACAAAAATAAATAAATAAAAAAATAAAAATAAAATGTGCTGAAAAACTCGACTTCTACTCGAGTATATACGCTATGTCCTTTCACAAATTATTTTATGTTTAATCATTATTAAAGCGGTAGTAAAGCCGCTGAACTTTTTTTTTTTTTAACACCTGTAAAGGAAAAGTCATAATGAGCTAGTATACACCGCATACTAGCTCATTATGAAATACTTACCTTAGAACGAAGCGTCGGTAACTCACCTGGTCCACGCCGAGGTCGCTGACATGTTGCCTCGGCGTGTCTTCCGGGTATCGCGGCTCCAGCGCTGTGAGTGGCTGGAGCCGCAATGTCGTCACTCCCGCGCATGCGCACGGGAGACTTCTTCCCGGCAGGGTTCGGATTCTGCCGGCCCTTCAGCCGAGAATCCCCCGTGCGCATGCGCCGCTGCAGTCAGCGGCGCATTGCACGGGGAATATCTCCTAAACCGTACAGGTTTAGGAGATATTTTTTTTACCTACAGGTAAGCCTTATTATAGGCTTACCTGTAGGTAAAAGTTATAATTTTGACTTTACTTCCACTTTAATAATGTAATTATTTAGCGCTGCTTTTTTTTTTTTTTTTTTTTTTTTTTAATACCACTTTTGGACAGACTAGCCTTTAAAAAAAAAAAAAAAAAAAAAAGAAAAAAACTACACACACGTATTTAAGAAAAGATAATGTTCTAATTTCCTAACATACAAACCCTGCATAGATTGCAAAGTTGCTGTCATGCGATTTACAGGTTGAAAATAAGAACAGCTGAGGGAAGTGATAAGAATTCAGCTTCACTGGGCTAAAAAAAAGTCATTCATATCCAGAACACCGAATTCTGCAGACAAGGGTAATATATTGTGAAATGTAATGTCACTTATTACATAATTCTTCTATCACATTGCTAGCATACCAGAATAGGAACAATCGCCATGGCAAAACCAAAAATAAATTTACATCAAGCAGATATGTAATATTTGTAACAATGCACAAATATTGATTCTGCTGAATGGGAGCCAAACATCTGCACAGCATAAAAATTGCTGACACTTCGCCTTTTGCTGTCCTTTCAATGGAATGGTCACTTCCTCTTTTTAAAGATGTCGGGCGTGTGCAGTGAAAGGTGACTCAGCCAGAGTCTACCCTATGACCTACTTCACCAACATGTTTTTAAAGGACACCTGTAACAAGAAAAACACAAAGGATGCCATTGCTCACCTCCTGAAAATGCCAATTGCCTGCCTGTCTCTGGCTTCTGTTCTTTAAGCCACTGGCCTGGAACAAGCATGCAGCAAGTGCAGTGCTGATATGCAAACCTGTTCCAGATCAATACCTCAGTGTTTCCAGCATTGGATTAACAGGATAGCCAGGTAACTAGTATTTTCATGTCTACGATGGCAGCTTGCTTAAAATGGAATTCTAGGCTACACCCAACTAATCTTCAAAAAGCTCCCTCCTAAAACACCCATGGTGACCAACCTCTGCAAGAAAGATTGAATGTGTATGGAGAGCCTAAGGAAGAGAATATTCTGCGCCTGAGCTTCTCATTACTGGAGTTAAAGTGGAGCTCCATCCAAAACGGGAAACTCTGCCTGTCTGCCCCCCCCCCCTCCTCTGCCAGAATTTGGCACTTTTTAGGGGGGAGCGGGTACCTGGTATTTGCTGTGGCGAACTGAGCTCGCCCCCCCTTTCCCCCAGGACACCTCACAGGTCCAAAAAGACTGTGGCCCATTCACAAAGAGCAGCGCGCTTAACGCATATGCAGTAGGAGACCGTCATTTTCCCTTAGTCAAGATGTCAGCACCCAATAGACCAGTGATGGCGAACCTTGGCTCCCCAGATTTTTTGGAACTACATTTCCCATGATGCTCTGGCACGCTGCAGTGTAGTGGAGCATCATGGGAAATGTAGTTCCAAAACATCTGGGGTGCCAAGGTTCGCCATCACTGCAATAGACAATTGAATAATCGGCTCGGGTGAGGACACCACTGGATCCCTGAATAATAAAAAAAAAAGTCACCAGCTACAGTATTTGTAGTTGCTGACTTTTTATATTTTTTTTGGGGGGGGGGGGGGGGGCTGGAGCTCCTCTAATGTGGAACTAAAGTCTGCAATAACTACATCTCCCTCAAAGATCTGAGTTCCCTCCCTTGGCAGTGCTGGCATCTTCAACTCAGTTTCTCCCAAGTGCCAGGATACAGTCGTCTTTATTGGGATTACGTCATTTTAGCGCATGCTTCCATAATTTAAAATGTAACTAAACACAAAATCCAGCTTTTACTCTTTATTTTCAGTGGGTAATCAGCCATTAACACACCACGGGGGTTATTTACTAAAGTAAAAGCCACTTTGCACTGCAAGTGCACTTGGAAGTAAAGTCGCTGTAGATCCGAGGGGGACATGCAAGGAAAATAAAAAAACAGCATTTTAGCTTGCACATGATTGGATGATAAAATCAGCAGAGCTTCCCTCATTTCAGATCTACCCCTCAGATTTAGAGCGACTGCACTTGCAGTGCAAAGTGGATTTGCCTTTCATAAATAACCCCCTCCTGTCTTTAAGTGGCTACATTCACTCCTCCAATGCATCTACGGACTTAGATAAACAAAGACTGTTTTAAAGTTAATGCTACTTGCAGACTGTATCATAGATGTCATTTTTGATTTTGCCCATTGTTATGGCGCACATACGCTAGACAAAAAATTGTTTGGAAATCTGACAGTTAGTTCGTTTTTCATTCAGTTAATACGCACAAATAGAAAATCTTTTTCAACTTTTCAGAGCCCAAAAAATATATATATAAGAAAAAAGGAACAGGTTGTAAAACTTCCACCGAATAAATGATAAATTGAAAGGTTGATGCATTTCTCGCAAGTTAAATATTGAACTGTCCCGCACTGCCCATGTGTAATAAAATAGACAAAAAACTGATTAATTTATGTCCACTGAACAATTTATCGTTTGAAATTTGGTCATTATATGATGGCATTGTTTGCTCTCATGACCAAGTGTTCATTATTCAAAAATTAGTTTGAATGATTTTTCGTATATTGAAAAAAAAAAAGGGCTACTTTCACAGGTGTTTTTAGCGCTAAAAATAGCGCCTGCAGAGCGCCTCCCCTGTCACTCCAGTGTGAAAGCCCAAGTGCTTTCACACTGGAGCAGTGTTCTTGCGGGACGCTAGAAAACGCCCTGCAAGCCGCACCTTGAAATGAATGGGCAGCGCCACTAAAGCGCCTGCAAAGCGCCCGCAAAGCACTGTGGTAGTGGTGCTTTTATCCCTTTTTCGGCCGCTAGCGGAGGGTTAAAAGTGCCCGAAAAGCGATGTTAACACGACGGCAAAGCGTCGATAAAAATAGCGGCGCTTTACCGCCGATGCCCCCGCAATAACCCAGTGTTAAAGTGCCCTTAAATTCCTGGCAAGTCAGGATTGCAAACTGTCACATTTGTTTGTTCTCAACCAAACTGTCAAACGATCAAATGGCTGGTGTCATAACTGATCACATGTGCTGCACCATGGCAGCTGCAGATCAAACAGAGGCCAAGAGGCGGAAGGTTTCAACAACCAGGGACAGCACGAGGGACACTAGAGGGGACATCCACTCTATTTACAGACTAGTCTTTCAGGATCTGGGACATCACGGTCCATATCACTTCATGTTCTGTCATCTGATGGGGTCGCGACAATCCATCAATATGCTGGAACACTAATCTATGTCTAGGTACCTGGACCTCAGATCAATTAAGATCTATATTAGTTCTAGGAAACACATTAAGCATCTAATGAAAAACCAGTATGGAAAACTATTCATAGTGGTCAATATCCTCCATTTCTATAGCACACTCTAGGAAATGTAAGCCGACTGTCACCCTGCTGACCTTGTGGTCCACTTAGACCTCCTTCAACTTCATCGCCTCCCCCCAGACAGAACAATTTGTGGACTACCGTTACTGTGAAAGCTCAGACAGGTCATATCCCTCCTGGTGAACCCAATACACCAGGGTTGGCTGGGTATCCCATGAATGGATTCACTGTATAAAGAGAGTGGTCAGTAGATCTGTCCTACAAGCAGAAAGTTTTGAGCACCAACACAGCTGGTGTCAAAGATATCCCGGGGGTCACCCATATCTCTGCGATGGTCTACACATGTCTGCTGATAATCACTGGACAGACAGAGGTCACCATTAGTGACAGACAAAGATAGCAAAATTGGGTGTTATTTACACAAGCTTGCCCTCTGAAGAGTAATTTGCAGCAGATTGCTTTTCAGAGTGGTGAGGAGTTGAGATGCCTTCTAGCCACCTGTTTTTTTTTTTTCAGTTCTTTATTTATTCCAATGAGAATACAGTCAATTAGGGAGACACAAAACATTGTACAGGTTGATAGAGTACACAGCTGTTAAAAAAAAATAAAAAAATAAAGAAAAAAAATACTGACGAATATAATTAAGAACATTTGAGAAGATTATTTGCACAATCCCGGATAGTATATGAAGCCTCACAACCACCACCACCTGTTTTAATCCCCTAAGTACACACCACTGCATGTGGATGAGGCACAGCTGCAGAGCCCTATATTCTGTGACTGGAGTCCCCACTGACTCCTAGTTCACGGTCCTGACTGGTAAACATAGGACTCATCACCAATCATACTAACCGGGTAGAGATGAGGAGGATGGAATATCCCCCCAAAAAAGGCGTCAGCTGTACTGAGATCACCCAATAAGTGCTGCATACGGATGAGCACACACTATACAATCTTCATAAGATCTACCATCAGCTATACAGTACAGGGGCCGGTCTGATTTCATACTAATGGAATTGGTTGTTCAGGTCTGTTCTCATGTTCCATGGATTTGGTAACCCAAAGGCTAGATTCACATATGTGCACCCGATGTAGGTACAGCAGCCTTTACATTGGAAATGAATGCTATACCCATGGGGAAAGAAGTCACTGTGTTTTTGGATGCGTGTGGCTACCATTAACAATTAATGGCACTCCCAAGTGTCTGCTACAGAGCAATGTTTTTTTTCACCTGCAGGTCACGAATGTGCATGATTTTGCAAGCGTTCCTGACCCACACAAGTATGAACCTGGCTTAAGAGCCGATCCCAAAGTACAGGCAAGTTTTTCACAGTATATTTATTTCAATGGACTTCCAAACTGACGGGGACTCACAAGTACAACTTGTAAAATTGTGCAGTACCATGCATTTTGGTTGCCACGTTTGGGGTGCCATTAACAATTAATGGCATCCGCAGACAGAAGCACGTTCCCATGCTGTGTGGGAAATGCATGTTACCGCACCATGACTGGTGTACGTTCCCAGAATGCACACACGTGACTGCAGAATAAAGGAGATTGTACATTTAGATTTGGTGGGGCGTATGGGCAGGACGGGTCGGGCGACGTGGGGCGTATGGGCAGGACGGGTCGGGCGACGTATGGGCAGGACGGGTCGGGCGACGTATGGGCAGGACGGGTCGGGCGACGTATGGGCAGGACGGGTCGGGCGACGTATGGGCAGGACGGGTCGGGCGACGTATGGGCAGGACGGGTCGGGCGACGTATGGGCAGGACGGGTCGGGCGACGTATGGGCAGGACGGGTCGGGCGACGTATGGGCAGGACGGGTCGGGCGACGTATGGGCAGGACGGGTCGGGCGACGTATGGGCAGGACGGGTCGGGCGACGTATGGGCAGGACGGGTCGGGCGACGTATGGGCAGGACGGGTCGGGCGACGTATGGGCAGGACGGGTCGGGCGACGTATGGGCAGGACGGGTCGGGCGACGTATGGGCAGGACGGGTCGGGCGACGTATGGGCAGGACGGGTCGGGCGACGTATGGGCAGGACGGGTCGGGCGACGTATGGGCAGGACGGGTCGGGCGACGTATGGGCAGGACGGGTCGGGCGACGTATGGGCAGGACGGGTCGGGCGACGTATGGGCAGGACGGGTCGGGCGACGTATGGGCAGGACGGGTCGGGCGACGTATGGGCAGGACGGGTCGGGCGACGTATGGGCAGGACGGGTCGGGCGACGTATGGGCAGGACGGGTCGGGCGACGTATGGGCAGGACGGGTCGGGCGACGTATGGGCAGGACGGGTCGGGCGACGTATGGGCAGGACGGGTCGGGCGACGTATGGGCAGGACGGGTCGGGCGACGTATGGGCAGGACGGGTCGGGCGACGTATGGGCAGGACGGGTCGGGCGACGTATGGGCAGGACGGGTCGGGCGACGTATGGGCAGGACGGGTCGGGCGACGTATGGGCAGGACGGGTCGGGCGACGTATGGGCAGGACAGGTCGGGCGACGTGGGGCGTATGGGCAGGACAGGTCGGGCGAAGATCCAGGACAGGTCTGGTGATGTGGGGTCTGATCATTCAGCCCTGGGGTAATGGAAGAAGACAGAAGTGAGACTCACATGTTCTCCCAGCAGTGGAGCGCTCTCATCCTGGGCAGACACCCGGTGTCCATACTCCGCATTGATGCTGTGTCCGCTGGACATGGTGCTGAGCGGAGGGAGCTCAATAATCCTGACCTGCCATAGAGAGCACAGGACTCAGCTCTGTCTGTACACAGCACTGGGTGAAGTCACATGATACTCCCTATAGCCGCTTCCTGTTTACTGGGCTAGTCATGTGACACCGGTCCTGAGTACTTTTTACGTCACTCAGGTGCCCTCACTGCCCGTAGTCGCCGGGTAGTGACGTGTGCAAAGCATGGCGAAGGAGAAGCATGAGGTGAGAAGCCGGGTTGGGGTGGTTAGGCGGCAATTCCCAGCATGCCCTGCTTCACAGCCAGCGTTAGGGTGATAGGGGGCCACACAGAGATACACAACAGGCATTTCCATATGCTTTGCTTAGAGCTGGTAGGGAAAGGTCAGAACCAATGCCAGGATTTGATTGCTACCAAGTGAGGGAGGTGAGAGAGTCCAAAAATATGTTCATTCAGCAAGATGCTATACAACAACTAACATGTTTCAGGTGTTTGGTGCTGTGGACTTTGCATACATAGCAGCCAGACCTGAGATCCCTTGTTTTCGGTGCACCCTGTTCATGTGTAACTAAAGACACACTTTTTGTTTTGGATGGAGTAAGGGAGGGTTGTAACACATCAGGTTTTCTTCCATCTGTTCCCCATTGGGGAGATTTCCCTTCACTTCCTGTTCCATAACCAAAACAGGAAATGAGGAAATTCCTCCAAAGTGAGAGAAAATCCCTGGTTGTCCCCGTTGGAAGATTTCCCCTCTTTTCCTGTTCATGTTGCAGCCAGAAAAGTTGGGAATTTCTCTCGGTGGTAACAGTAAACAGGACAAATGGTGATGATGAATCTCCATAACGGGGGCACAGACACCAGTAAAAACTTGACAGATGTTCTAATCCCTCTCCACTCTATCCACAAAAAAAAAGTTTTGCCTTTTGGTTACACTTTAATCATTTCAATACTGGACACTTTCACCCCCTTCCTGCCCAGGTTTCAGCTTTTAGCGCCGTCACACTTCGAATGACAATTGAGCGGTCATACAACGCTGTACACATATGACATTTTTAAAAAACAATTCATACAAATAGTTTTCTTTTGGTGGTATTTAATCACTGCTGGGTTTTTTATTTTTTTGCTAAACAAACAAAAAAAAAGACAAAATGTTGAAAAAGGAAATACTTTTTTTTTTTTTTTTTATAGTTTCCATTTATAAAATTTTGTAAATAAAATGTTTTTTCTGCTTCACTGCTGTGCAATGATTAGGCTGCAGTGATGGGCACTGTTGGGGCTGCACTGATTATCAGGACACTGATTGTCAGTGTAGAGTGCAGATAGTGTGGATTTGCTGGTTTTCGGCTCCCCCTCTCCTCGCACGCTGTCAGTGTGTGGTGAGGATTGCCAATAACTGTCAGATCCTGTGATCAGCTGTGATTGGACACAGCTGATCACGTGGTAAATGGCAACCATGATTGGCTCTTTCCCCCGATCTGTGATCAGCGTGAGCACGTCATAGGTAAGGAAGAGCTCGGGCGTGTTCTCAGCCGCACGTGCAGAGCCCGCCAGGAAGTCGGCGCTAATCACAGGCAGTGCAACATTTACCCGATCCGCGGCTGCACAGATCGGAAAATGTCTCACTGCCTGTTATTAGCACAGCGCAGTGCCAACTTCCTGGTGGGCTCTGCACGTGCGGCTGCGAACACGCCCAAGCTCACCCTTAGTCATATGACGGCCTCCCAGCAAAGTGCTGCCATGCTGTAGCTGTCATTCAGCTTTGGCGTGGTTGCAAAGGAGTTAAAGAGGAGGTCCAACCTGGGTGAAAAAAAAAAATTGTCAGCTGCTACAAATACTGCTGACTTTTAATATTAGGGCACTTACCTGTCCAGGGAGCTTGCGATGTCGGCACCCCAGCCGATCTTTGGATCAACTTCCTTGTACTGCCACCGCCATTTCTGGTAAGGGAACCCTGCAGTGAAGCCTTTCGGCTTCACAGCTGGTTCCCTACTGCGCATGTGCGCTGCACTTTCTAATTGGCCCCGAGGCGGAAGATTAGGCAACGGCCCTGTCTCCGGAAGTGGGGAAGGGGACCTGTCAAAAACAGGTCCCTGTTCCTCCCCCGCTGAAAGGTGACGAATGTGGGAGGAAGCATATAAGCGGAAGTTCCACTTTTGGCAGAACTCCGCTTTAAAGTGATTGTAAATGACCCCCTATTCAGTTTAAAGTAGAAGTGAAAGGCAAAACATTTTCAAATACCCTCTGTAATCAGCTATATAAAGAGCTCAGAGAGGTGGAGGAGGAGAAACAGCACTGGTCTTTCCAGTGAATGGCTGAGTGGGTGGGGGTATCAGGACAGGTCTGATCATTGGAGGAGAGCAGGCTGAGTTCTCAGCACAGCCAGAAAACTGACCATGCTGTGCTCTCCTGCCTACAGGAATACCAGGTATTTCACACTAAGGAAGAAATACAAAGAGAACAGGATACAAAGTACATTGTACAGCGGGCACATAATAGGAAATGTTGGGTTTACATGCTCCTTAAAAGAGAAGTGTGTGTGTTTTTTTTTTTCTATATCTATATCATACTTGCCTAGGTGGATGCTGCAGCTGGAATCTCTGCACTGAGAACTGAGCCACTGAACATCGCTGATGGCTCCGTTCTCTCCCCTCTCTGAGCGATGCAGTCAGTCAGCATCTCTCCTGTTCTGATCCTCCATGCTCATTGGAGCGATGAGCTGTGGAGGGGCGGGGAAAGGCCGCCTCAGTGGCTCGCTGAGACTGACATCAGTTAAGGCAGCGGCAGATCTAGACTTGGGAAGTCAGGATGATGCGGTGCCTCGACTGATGGCAGTGATATCAGCAGACTTCAGACCGCTCTCCACTGAAAACGGGTCACAGGAGTGCAACACTAACACTCCTGTGGCCCATAGGAGAAGCCCAGCCTAAAAAGCTCAGGCTGGACTTCTCCTTTAAGGCCTGATTCACACCTATGCAGGTTGCAGTTTGCAGGTGAATTTTGCGTTTTTCAATCCCTGGGGGTGCCCTTGCAGGCTTGCTCCTGAGTCCCGCTGCTGCATCCATTGGCACAGACCATGGCACTCGGCCCTGCCCCTGTTCCTGTGTCACAGCTTTTGATTGACAGCAGCGGGAGCCAATGGGGGGGAGGGAGCTGCAGCACAGAAGGTTTTTCACCTTAAAGCATAGAATACATTAAGGTGAAGAATCGTTAAGGCTTTACAACCACTGTAAGTCTTCCACAGCAGCATATACTTCTTCCTGACATGCAGGCAGTGATTGACAGGCTGGCTTCACCTTGCCAGTGCTGTACAAGGGGAAAGCTGGTGGTGCCACATGAGGAAGGAGTGGGTTTCTAGAACAGAGTGAAGCAGAGCTTTTGCTTGTCGGTAAGTTGTTTATAAGCTGACTGGTTCATATTTTGCAGCGGTTCCTATAAATATCACCAAATTAATGATCTGCTTTAATTAAAGTGCAATTATGGGCCAAAAAAAAAAATCAGTGCCTTACATATAAAATAAATACAACTGCATATTTTTTTATTCTAAAAACCTCACTGGATAATGTAACAAGCGTTTGGTGATCTTCCCAGTGAAAGGGCTTTTCTCTAGTCATCTTCCAGGACGGCACACCTGAGAGGATGACTGGTCACACCTGGCAGGAAACACAATTAACAAAGTTTAAAAAGCCCCACCCCTCCCTCTGACCCTCAGTTATTGATTGTGTTTCCCACACGCTGATGGCTGCGAAACCGTTTGTTATTTTTTCTAAGACCTCAGGTCTGGGACCATGGTCGCCCCCTTAATGAACAAACCCAGAGCAGTCAGTGGTGCCTGTGGGGTTCTCTGTTCAAGCATTTTTCAAATGCCATTAAATTAAGGGGTTTTCCCTCTGCTCTCCCTAGAAAGCTGAATGGGAGAGGCTGGGGCACTAGGACAGGTGAGTTGTCCATAACCCCAGGGGCCACCTAACCTTCCCTCTTTTCCTCCCCTCATACCTGACAGTGGTGGACGGGGGGGGGGGGGGGGGCCGCTGATACACCCCACGTCGGCCGGAAGCTGGGCTCCAATGGCCGAACGTTTTCTTCCCCTTAGGGGGCCGTGCCATCCTTAGGGATAGACCGCGGCGCAGAGCGGCGTCTGTAGCCGCTAGTGCGCATGTCCGGAGGCCGCCGGGCGCCGGTGTGACGTCATATCCGGCGCGCCGGGGCTTCAACAAAATGGCGGCGAGCGCGGCGGTCAGAGCACGAGGCGGCTGTTTGGAAAGAGGGGGCCCAAGGTCCACAGCCTTCACAGTCGATCCATCTACCGGTGTAGAGGCAGAGGATGGAAGGCGGACCAGAGCTCGCGGCATCAGAGGTCGCCACAGGGGGTGAGTGACTCGGCTGGAGCGAGGGGGGGCAGACATTTGGGGTGGCCCTATTGTCCTTGTCCCCCACACTGTATGTGTATGTGATGTGGCTAATGGGGTGTCCCTTTCTTACAGAGACCGAATGCCCTGCTCAGGAGAGAGCCAGTAGGTCTGGGAAAGCCACATCCAAAACTAAACGCTGTGGGTCTTGTAGCTCTAAACTCCCACAGGACCACAGGACCACAGCAAGCCTTTTTGTTACAAATGTATTTACAAATTGGCAGGCAAAGAGACAGCAGAAGTTGCGAAGGAATGCAGGGCACTTCAGGTTGAGATGCTAGCTACCCTTCAGTCTTTTAAAGCCGAGAGCTTGGGAGCGAATGCATCGGCCATGAGCCCTGCATTAGCTTCAGCTTGTGTAGCCAGGAACGCGGACGCATGGCTCAACAAGCTGATGGACCATCTCACACGTAAGAAGGAATCCAGGGAGGTAGTAGAATCCCTGGAAGTGGTGGGGAGAGCTATCGCCTTTTTGGCGGACGCGGCAGTAGAGACAGTAAGGACGACTGCTAAGTCAGCGGCATTACTGAACTCAGCCAGGAGGGCCCTTTGGGTTAAGACTTGGGACGGAGACTTCACTTCTAAGTCCCGACTCTGTGGTATTCCCTTTGAGGGCTCCCTACTCTTTGGTTCGGGTCTGGAACAGGTCCTTTCCCGATCCACAGAAAAAGGTAAGAAATTTCCCTCCAAACCCAAGAAGGAAAAAGGGAGGAAATTTTTTCGTGGCCCCCCCTGCAAAAGGCCAGTTCAAGGGCAAAGGGGGACAAAGGAAGAAATGGGGGATCGGAAAGGGCAAAGAGAAAGGTGGAATCCTTTTTTCTGGGTCCGGACCTTCCAGCAAGGATTCTAAATGACGCCATAAAAGTGGGCGCAAGGCTCTCGTATTTCCTTCCCCAATGGGAGAAGATCTCAGAGAGCCCTTATATTTTAGACCTAATAAAACTAGGTTACAAGCTGGAATTTCGGTCACTCCCACCTCAAAATTTTTTGGTTACTTACCTTCCCAAAGATTCTCTGAAGGCAAGGGGCTTGCTAGACAGCGTTCGCATGCTCGCAGAACAGGAAGTGATTATCCCGGTCCCAGTGACTCAGAGGGCTTTCGGTTTTTATTCCCACATTTTTGTGGTCCCGAAGCCATCGGGCAAGTTTCGGTTGATTATCAATCTACGGAAACTGAACCACTACCTGTTGTACAAGCGATTCAGAATGGAGAGCATCTACACGGTCAGAAAACACCTCCAGAAGGGAGTTTTCATGATCACATTAGATCTCAAAGAGGCTTACCTGCATGTACCCATTGCCCCGGATCATCAGAAGTACTTGCGTTTCGCAGTACGGACAGAGCAGGGGGTGCAGCATTGGCAGTTCAGGGCACTTCCCTTCGGCCTTGCGGCCAGTCCAAGGATTTTTACCAAAGTCCTGGCAGAGGTAGTATCCTTTCTACACCTTCAGGGGGTAGCTCTGATACCATACCTCGACGATCGAGAGTTGGTCTTGTCGAACCTGGATTCCCTAGGTTGGATGGTGAGTCAGGAGAAATCCTCCCTGGATCCCTCACAGTCAAAGGTATACTTGGGGTATCAGTTGGACTCAGTAGCCCAGAAAGTGTTTCTTCCTCCCGAAAAGGTCGAAAAAATTCGGGGCGCAGTGACAGTGTGTCTCGAAACCCCGCAGGTATCTTTGAGAAACATCATGAGGGTGTTGGGCCTGATGGCCTCTTGCATCCCGGCAGTTCCCTGGGCTCAGCTCCACTCACGAGTCCTCCAGGGCTTCCTTCTCTCCTCTTGGGGCGGGAGAAGAGAAACCCTGGAGGAGAAAGTTCCTCTGTCAGAGGAGGTAAGAAGCTCCCTAGTTTGGTGGCTCGATCCCGTCAACCTATCGGGAGGTCGGACGTGGACACAGCTAGACCCAATAGGCATTACAACAGACGCAAGTGCCTGGGGTTGGGGGGCTCATTTAGGAGACCGCTACGCCCAGGGTCCCTGGGATCAGTGTCAGAGCAGAGCTTCCTCAAACTTCAGGGAGCTTCTGGCAGTCGGGAAGGCATTAAGTGTCTTCCGGGACTTGACTTGATCCAAGGAAGGGAAGTCCAAATTTTCTCGGACAACCGGGTGGCAGTATCCTATTTGACTTGCCAAAAGCTGTCACAGTCGGATGGAGACCTTATCCTGATTGCACCCTGGTTGGTTCCCCACCATGTGGAGGTGGTCAGTCGTGCCTCCGCTGCATCTCCCGGTCAGGCGGGATCTTCTCTGCCAAAGGGGTTTCTGTCCCTGACGGCCTGGCTCTTGAGAGGGAGATCCTCAGGAACAGGGGATTATGGACCAAAAAATAAAAAATCAGTGCCTTACATATAAAATAAATACAGACGATTCCAACCGTGCTGGATTTTCTCCAGGAAGGGGTAGACCAAGGACAAAAAATAAAAAATCAGTGCCTTACATATAAAATAAATACAGCTGCATATTTTTTTATTCTAAAAACCTCACTGGATAATGTAACAAGTGCTTGGTGATCTTCCCAGTGGACAAATAGTGCTGCCCACACCTATCTCTCCTCCCATTTGTGACTGAGCGCACAGTGCTGTCCACATCACCTAATTGGAGGAGTGTGGTGGTTTTAAAGAGTACCCTGTGACCAAAGGAATAACGGAGTGCCCCTCAGGATCCCACCTCTACCACTGTAAAACCTAACAAAGGGTGAAGAAGAGGTTTTCTTTGGTATAGGGTGAAGCCAAATAATATACGTGGGTTGGGGGTGGAGTTATAGGAAGTAAATTTAATTTAAAATGCAATAACTATATATAACTTTTTTTTTTTTTTTTTTTTTTTTGTTTCAGGAATATGAACAGAGTGTATTGCCTAACAAATCTTCTTAACCGCTATGGAGTTGCTGCCTTAAATAAAGTAACCCCTAAAACCAGTCCATGCACTGCTGCTATATTTTCCTTCAATACATTCCCGAGAAGTACTTTCTCCACCATGGCCCAGGCTCGAGATGATAGCGATGAACCCGGACTGTTCTCTCCTAATCCTAAAGTGCAGGGAATGATTACACTGGATCGAGATGCCTTCACCAAAACCATACAAGTTCCTGTGATCAAAGTAAAGAAGGAAGCGATCCATATTGTCATGAAAAATCTTAAACACAGACTGATAAAAAGGCCCAAGCTAAAAAGAATAATTGATGACCCCAATGATGAGGACCATAAAAAGATTGTACTGGACCCATACACGATCACATCAGAAGATGCTTTTGATGAACGGGACCACGAGTTCTTCAGGAAGTTTAAGATGAGCCCTCAGATTTTTCAGGCTGATTTAGAAGTGACTTACGACAACTTAAAGACTGACGAGATCTTGAAGGCAGTTTTACCCAAAGGTCAGGACGTGACGACGAGCTTCAGCCGTATAGGACACATTGCTCACATGAATCTCCGGGATCACCAACTTCCTTATAAGAATTTGATTGGTAGGTATTGGTTTGAGAATGTTTTAGAAAACTTGTGCTGGGTTGAGGACTAAGGCTCCTTTCATACTCCTGTGGCTAGTGAGACCCCCAAGTCATAGGACATGTGAAATGCCATATATCTCTATGAGAGCCCTTTCAATTGACAATACTGAAGTCGCTGAAACTTCAGAAAAGGTTCCTTCACTACTCTGACATGACTTCAATGTCAGAGAGTGAAAAAGTCTTATCAAAAGCACTGAAAGTCACGCAACTTTGGAGTCTGCTAGTGTGAAAAGAGCCGAAGTCCACCTTTTGCAAAAAAATAAATAAATGCACATATTTGCCAAAATAATGTTCATTTATTTTTTGGCAAATTAGCCTGCAAAGCATTGCAAGCACGATCACTGTTGCAATGCTTCCAGCTCTGTCTCTATCCAAGGTACAGACTTTGTTACTGAGCTGAAGGAAGTGTCAGTGGACTACAACTGTGAATACGGCACTTGTGTGCCATTGAGAGCTACAGGTCTGTCTGCTAGTTTAATCACTGCAATGCACCCTCTCTAGCAAACTTTGCAATATAAAAAGGGATTTTCAGTTCACATACATTGCAATACATGTTTAACCTCATCACACCGACGTAACGCAAATATGCGCCCCCTCCTGCCGCTCACCTGGGCTCTCCCGTCCTTTCTTGAGGCCCGAGCGATCAGACGGCACATCCGCCAGCTGGCCAGAGACGCAAACTAAGCTGGAATCTGCTTTGATTGGGTCTCGGCTCTACTAACCCAGACGTGATGTCATGATATCTCTTCCAGTTTACAGAAGACTTAAAGGACCCAAATTTAAAAAAAATGACAGTATTCAAAACTGTGTTTTGAATGCTTTTAATTGCAAAAGAGGGATTTGGGGTCTTACAGACCCCAGATCTCCATAAAGAGTACCTGTCACTGCCTATTAGGCCAGGTTCACACTGATGCGGGTTAGAAATCGTGCAAGTTAAGCTGAACTCACGATTTCAAACCAGAAATGCCGTCTGACTTTGGGGGCGATTTGACAGACAACTGTGCTGGTTCATGCACAAATGTCTATTCAAGTCACCCCCGAAGTCTCCAAAAGAAGTGCAGAAACTACTATTGGGAATCGGGGTGCCGCACCGATTTGGACGGCGCAATAGCCATAGATTTGGCATGCGATGTCAAATTGCATGCCACATAGGCCCAATGTAAATGTGGGCTTACTGTCACAAGGGATGTTTACATTCCTTGTGACAGCAATAAGTGATCAGAATTTTTTATTTTTTTTTCAAAGGGAAAGTGTAAAAAAATTTAAAGCGCCCCATCAGGAAGTGAACGCATACGTAAAATGCGCAGATTTTTGTTATATCATGAAAGTATATTTCTTTTAAAAAATAATTGCATTTGAAAGACCGCTGTGCAAATACAATGCGACATAAAATATTGCAACGATCACTATTTTATTTAGGGTCTCTGCTAATAATAAAAAAAAAAAAGTGTGTATATATATATATATATATATATATATATATATGTGTATGTGTATGTGTATGTGTATGTGTATGTGTATGTGTATGTGTATGTGTATGTGTATGTGTATGTGTATGTGTATGTGTGTATGTGTATGTGTATGTGTATATGAGAGAGATAGATAGTTCGGCACACCCCGCGGCCTTAGGAAAGGCTTCGGCCTAGCTCCGGAGCGGCGGCCATCTTGGTACACCCGGCCGCTGTTTACAATGTGATCGCTCCGTCAAATGACGGAGCGATCACTTGTAAACAAACTGCATTACCCAGCATATACCCTGCATTACCCAGCCAATACTCTGCGATACTCTGCATTACCCAGCCGATACTCTGCGATACCCTGCATTACCCAGCCAATACTCTGCGATACTCTGCATTACCCAGCCGATATTCTGCATTACCCAGCCAATACTCTGCGATACTCTTCATTACCCAGACAATACTCTGCGATACCCTGCCAATACTCTGCGATACCCTGCCAATACTCTGCGATACCCTGCCAATACTCTGCGATACCCTGCCAATACTCTGCGATACCCTGCCAATACTCTGCGATACCCTGCCAATACTCTGCGATACCCTGCCAATACTCTGCGATACCCTGCCAATACTCTGCGATACCCTGCCAATACTCTGCGATACCCTGCCAATACTCGGCCATACTCAGACAATATTACAGTGGGGGAGATGACGTGGATATTACAGTGGGAACTATATGGTGGCGGAATTTTCACAGGTTTTTGCAAATTCAATTATTATTTGCTGATCCGAAAAATGATCCGATCCGTGACTCTGATCCAAGGATCGATCCGATCCGTGAGTTTTTTGATCCGTTGCACCCCTAATATATATATATATATATATATATATATATATAAATACATTTATATTAGATCTACACGATTCTGGCTAAAATGAGAATCAAACCTTACTGTTTTTTTATTTATTGATTTTTTTTTTTAAATTGCGTTTGAAAAACCACTGTGCAAATATGGTGTGACAAAATATTGCAACAACCACCATTTTATTCTATACGGTCTCTGCTAAAAAAAAAAAAAATTTGGGTGTTCCAAGTAATTTTCTAGCAGAAAATAATGATTTTTGCTTGTAAGCAACAAATGTCAGAAAAGGTTTGGTCTTTAAATGGTTAAACTTCCTTCATTTACACACCAGAGTCCTTTGATAAAAGACCGAAAAGATATGTTGTTTCTACTTATTCATGTATTGTGATATAAAGGGGTTTTAAAGGAAATGTTTTATTTAATTTTTTTATAAATAACAAACATGTTATACTTACCTCCACTGTGCAGCTTGTTTTGCACAGAGTGGCCCTGAACCTGGTCTTCTTGGGTCCCTCGGCGGCTGTCTCAGCTCCCCCCGCAAGGACTTCTCACCTTCATGCGAGCTCCCTCGCATGGTGTGGAGTGCTTGCGGGCGTGCTCCCGTGATACAGCCGGCGGCTATAGCCGCTCGCTGTATCACTCGGCCCCGCCCCCGGCACGCCGTGCCATTGGATGTGATTGACAGCAGTGCGAGCCAATGGCTGCGCTGCATTCAATCCATCCACTCTAGCCAATCACCGGCAGGGTGAGCGGCGAAGAGGATGTCGGGGGCGAGCGCGGGATTTTCGAGGGGTCAGGTAAGTAAAACGGGGGGGGGGGGGGGGGGCGGGGCGGTATTGTCAGATGTTTTTTCACCTGAATGCATTAAGGTGAAAAAACTTTTACCTTTACAACCCCTATAAACTTGGCAGGCTGGCGGGATTTTTTATTTCTAACTTTGCACTTCTTAGAAATAATCGCGACATGCTATTTTGAAGATCGGTAAGGTCTGCCGAAAAATATAAAAATTTAAAAGCCAGCAGCTACAAATACTTTACTTACCTGTCCAGGGAGCCCGCAATGTCGGCAGCCAAGGCCGATCTGTCTGTCTGTCGGCTGCTGCTGAAATCTCAGTTGTACATGTACCGTATTTATCGGCGTATAACACGCACCCCAAGTTTAGGAGGGAATATTAAGGAAAAAAACTTTTAGGAGGGAAGTTTAAGGAAAAAAACTTGCATTTAAATTCCCATCATTGCAGCCTTGCCCAGTGCAGCCTTGATTTAAAATTGGCGCAGAGTGGAGACGACGAGCGCCGCGTGACAACATACCGAAAGCCGCGTGTATTTTCGGCTAGTCTCGGGCCGGGCTCCTCTCGCAGTCCTGCCCACCTCCACTGATTGCGAGGAGCTGAGCGCCGACAACATACAGAGTTCGGCTAGTCTCGGCTCTGCTCGCAGTCGGGGGCTGAACTGCGAGAGGAGCCGAAAATAGCCGAACTCGGATTTCTTTATGTTGTTGGCGCTCCGCTCCTCGCAATCAGTGGAGGTGGGCGGGACTGCGAGAGGAGCCGGCCCGAGACTAGCCGAAAATACACGCGGCCTTCGGTATATCGGCTCCGCTCGCTCCCCTCAAAAAAAAACGGCGGGGATCGGCGTATAACACGCACCCACGATTTTCCCTTGATTTTAAGGGGAAAAAAGTGCGTGTTATACGCCGATAAATACGGTATATAACCTAGCAGGCGCTAAAGGGTGTGACCACATATTAACACTAAAAATTCGGGATGAACTGGATTATATACATGTAGAAGCTATTGGGATTTCAGCACAGGTATATCTATCTTCTGTTGCATTGCAGCTCTCCTTCAACTTGTGTCTCTGCCCCATATTTGCACTGTATCCAATGTAGCATTTGCATTTTGCAGAAGATGACTGGCCAGAGAGGGATTGCTTTGACGCAGTTGGCCAGCTTAACCACTTGCTGACCGCCCACTGTCAAATGACGGCGGGACGGTGCAGCTACTGTGGCAGGCCGCCGTCATATGACATCGTCTACAATTTGGCCACTGGGGGGGCGCGCGCCCGGCGGTCGCGATGACCGCCAGGCACCCGCGATTGCCCGGTAATCGAGCAGGACGTGGATCGGTGTGTGTAAACACACAGATCCACGTCCTGTCAGAGGAGAGGAGACCGATGGTGTGTCCCTTGTACATAGGGACACCGATCGGTCTCCTCCCCCAGTCAGTCCCCTCCCCCCACAGTAAGAATCACCAAGATAGGGTACACATTAACCCCTGCAGCGCCCCCTAGCGTTAACCCCTTCCCTGCCAGTCACATTTATACAGTAATCAATGCATTTTTATAGCACGGATCGCTGTATAAATGTGAATGGTCCCAAAAATGAGTCAAAAGTGTCTGAAGTGTCCGCCGCAATGTCGCAGTCACGATAAAAATCGCAAATCGCCGCCATTACTATTAAAAAAAAAAATAATAAAAATGCTATAAATCTATCCCCTATTTTGTAGACGCTATAACTTTTGCGCAAACCAATCAATATACGCTTATTGCGATTTTTTTTTTTTTTTACCAAAAATATGTAGAATACGTATTGGCCTAAACTGAGGAAAAAAATTGTTTAAAAAAAAAAAAAAAAATTGGATATTTATTATAATAAATAGTAAAAAATATTATGTTTTTTCAAACTTGTCCCTCTTCTTTTGTTTATAGCGCAAGACATAAAAACCGCAGAGGTGATCAAATACCACCAAAATAAAGCTCTATCTGTGGGGAAAAAATGATAAAAATTTTCTTTGGGTACAGCGTTGCATGACCGCGCAATTGTCATTCAAAATGCGACAGCGCTGAAAGCTGAAAAATGGCTTGGTCAGTAAGGAGGTGTTCGTGGCTGGTAGGCAAGTAGTTAAACATGTACTGCAATGTATGTGACCTGAAAGTCCCCATTTTTTTTTATTTTTTTTTTATTGCAAAGTTTGCTACAGATGGGGCGTTGCAGAGGATTTATCCAGAATTTTTAGTATTAACATGTCGTTGCACTCCTTAAGCACCTGCTAGTTTTTATACATGTATAATCTTTATGTATTTGAGCACAGGTATATCTTCTATTGTAATTTAATCATTCACAGATCTTTGTGAATGACATGGCTGTGTGGGAGGTGTTACACACACACAGCTTTGCCACTTTCAAATCTGACTGCTGTTGTGGGGGGGAGGGGCTCTTGGCACTTTCTTAGGCCTGATTCACACTTATGCGGGTTGCAGTTTGCATATTGCAGGTGCATTTTGCGTTTTTCAATACATGCTTTTCATCCATTGAAGTCTATGGAACCAGAAAAAAAGTCAATGGCCCTTTCCATAAAATTCAGATGTGCACTACATCCATAAGAAACCATGTTTAATGGACTGTAGTCTGTTTCTGCAAAACTAAAAATTAGCAAAAAAAAATGCATAGATAGGTGTGAACCAGGCCTGACATGTTGCCCCATTAGAGAATGGATTTTATAACTACAGGTAGCCCACTATAATTAGCACCACATCCCTTGATTAAATAGATATAGGGAGGTTTTACAGGATTTTTAAGGTGCAAGTAAGGTACAGTGATCTCAAAAAGTAATATAAACTTGGGCTTCCTCGGAGTATAATTATTCCCATACATGTGTGCATTCAGTCTGAGAACATCCTTACTCACCCCAGTCTCTTGAAATATAGTAGTGAAATATAGTATGCTATAATCAATGAATAGCTCAGGATGTCTGCAAACGTCACGGAGACCAAGAGCTACAGGTAACCATTGAGGGTATTCAAGGACCAGCTACAATAATCTAAAAGATAGTATGGTCAATTTATATATCAGAGTGAGAATGAATCTCCAACAGCAAAAAGTAACAAGGGCCCTTTCACCTTGGATGCAAAAGGATCTTGTCCCTGACTGTACTGATTACTCTTTTCTGCAAAGAGGACAAAACTCTGGCCACTGAAGAATATCGCTGTGCCCTGACTAGGTGCCAGCTTGGTAAGGGCAGGCTGATATCTCCGTTATCATCTGTTTCAAAAAGTCACTTGTCTGCGGGCAGTCTGGAACTGTTCTTAGTTGTGGTGAGAAAGCAAATTACTTTTTGTAATGAGGACACTTTCTGTTTTGACAGGACAAGTAATACTGGATAAAAACCCCGGCATCACCTCTGTTGTTAATAAAATCAACGTGATTGACTCAACATATAGAAACTTTCAGATGGAAGTGTTGGCTGGCGAGGAAAACATGATAACAAAGGTCTGTGCTGTTTATCGTTTGATGTAAACCCAGTCACTAAAATCTCATATTATTTAGCATGTTAATGTTATTTCAAAAGGTTAACCACCTTAAAAAGTGTTACTAAACACAGGAGCCTGCATTCACTATATCTGGTCTCCCACAGTACATGGAAATGTAAATATAAACTGACAAATACATTTTATCAGCAGTATATAGCAGTCTTGTGACTTCTATCAGTGTCTGGCTGAGCACTGGTTAAAGCTTGTAGGAGGAGATTTCATTCTCCTCTGACTGTCCTATGAGGCTGCATGACCCTCTGTCTGCACAGTGCTTATTGCCCCTGTGCTGATCACATGCACTCTCTAGCAATACACCCCAAACTGAGCATGTGCAGAGTGCCCCTAAGGGCATCTGTTCTATCAGCAGATGGATTGGGGACAGTGGAAGAAGGGGAGGATTAGAGAAGACAGGATCAAACAGCCTTTTTTCCACAATGTGGAGGATTGACCTCTTAGATTCCACAGTGAGTATAACAGCATGCTTTACTGCATATACAGACTGATTTTACCGTTGTGGGTTTAGTAACACTTTAAATCTGCAGCTTTCATCAAAATATTACCCGATGATCCTGCCATGAAGGTCCAGGGTGACTCTTTGCTTCCACAAATGAAGTCTACATTGTGGCTGTGCCGACACATTGCCGCTGTTGTACCGTTAGGAACCATGTAGCCATCGCTGCAGTGTGGTCATGAGGTAGATACAAAGAGGTTGCTGGACAATAGCAGTGCTGAAATGCAACAAAGGATGAAAGAAGGGTAAAAAATGCATTCTAAAAGAAAGACATGACAAATGTTTGCTACACAACACTTTAGCAAACTGAACATTATTCAGTTGGGACTTACCTTATTTTTGTCTGAGTCCTTGGCCCTGTATTTTAAAACAAACTGCATACTTCAGCAATGATTTTGATCATACACCACCGATCTGGAACAATTAGGTGCCTTTCAGGCATCCTGACACTTCAGTGGCTTGTTCCAGGTCCGTCACTCAGGATGTGACAGATCTGGGCCTTGCCTTTTCAAAAACTAGTCAGCATTGGCAGTCTCTATTTGTTTTAAAATGTTTTCTTTAAACTGTAGCGCTAGATCCACTTTAATAGATGACCTGAGATTTCCGTAGGTAGGAGAGTAAAGATATCAAATACATAGCCCATTGCTGTAATAAGCGGGTTACCCAGCACTCCAGATCTGGCCCATGCAATCTGAATCTGACATATTAGGACAAGTGACTTGTAGCCGGTCTGCCCTGTGGGTACAAATAGCTGCAGAAACTTTATTTGGTTAGAAGTTTGTTTCTGTGTGTGACCCATTGCATGCCCCCACAGCTCTGGGCCTCGTGACCTGAAAGGAGGACACAGACTTGTGAAGTATACATTTGATTTTGGTACACCCAACATAGCTTGTCTGCCTTCCTAATGAACACACACTCTGCTTAATCCTTTTGCTGCCAGAGACGTTTTTGCATTTTTAGGCCTAAAGATTACCCAAAACCCCTAAAACATTCATTTTCTGAAAGCAGACACCCTGGGGAACAAATGGGGGTAGGCACACAATATTAATGCAATGTTTATCAAGCACAACATTTCAGTAAAAACACATTTAAAGTAAATTTTAGGGAACTCTAACGCAATTAATTACTCACTTTTTTGGTTAAATATAAAAGCTGAGGTTGTGCTCAGTAAATACCCAGCTTGTGAACCTTAAAATTGTGTGCTCCCATGACAGGCTTTAATGGTACTTTTGTATGTTAATTCCCTATATCTGTCCCCTAATTGCAGGCTATTTTGAACAACTCAAAGTTGCCTATCCAATGTACAAACATTATTACTATTATTGGGTATTCCTTGTGAATAGGAACACGCAGAATTATATCATGGGGGATCTTTCAATTTCACTGCAGAGGTGAAAATTTACTTTAAAGCAGATATAACTGCAGTTTAAATCTGCTATTGTACAGCAGCACAGTGCAGTAATTGGCGGTGTTGTGTTTTTGTTTTTTTTCTTTTATATTCTTTATGGACAACTACTACAAAAGTCGTGAACTGCCAAGCCAAACGAATGCTGGGTACACATGGGGCAAAAGCGGTTGGTTTGGTAGGAAGCGGACAACTTTCAGCCTGTGTACAGCTGTCCGTTTGACAGAAGTCGTCCTTAATACCGGCTTCTGTAGAACGGCATACTGGAAAGTCGGCATCCAACTAGCACTGGCTGCCAGCGCTGATCTGTGTGTTCTGGTTGGGGGGGGAGTTTTTTTTTATCTTTTTGCATTAGGTAAAAAAAAAATTCTGTGTGCAGCAGACACCCCCAATACTTGGCTGAGCCCCCTCTCTATTCAGAGATGTTGCAGGAGAGACTCAGCTGCCTGAGACTCTCCTCCTCATTGGCCGAGACAACAGCGGAGCACCATTGGCTCCTGCTGCTGTCAGTCAGTTAGCCAATAAGAGGAGAGGGGTGGAGCCTAGCTGGGGCTCGGTCTCTAAATGGATACACAGAGCTGTGAGGGGGCACTCATCGGGGGGGGGGTCCAGAAGAGCTGAAGAAGGACCTGAGAAGAGGTGGATCCAGGCTGCTCTAAGCAAAAGCACTGCACAGAGCAGGTAAGTATGATATAGGGCTGCAACTAGAGATTATTTTCATAATCGATTAGTTGGCCGATTATTGTTTAGAATAATCGATTAATCGGTTAATAACCTTAAAAAAAAAAAAAAATAATAGTGTGGTGTATAATTTAGTTAATATGTATAGTTTTAAAAAAAAAAAGGCAATTTATTCTTAAATATCTCTATGCAGTGGTAAATATAAATAACCAACTATATGGTTAGGGAGCAAAATATTTAAACCACTCTGAGAATAACAGACAGAAGAGATTTTTTTTTGTCCAATTAGTTGTTGGGCAGATTAAAAAACACAAATTGCTGCAAAAATGCATTACATGCTTTTGTGCAGCTTCTCCATTGTAGTATATTGAACCAAAAAAGCACCGTTTTGCTTTAAAAAAGTCCCTGACCCTTTCCAAACAGCAGCAGGGGGAAAAAAAAGCATAGATGTGAACGTGTCCCATAGGAAACCATGTAAATAAACTGTAGTGCGTTTCTGCAAAAAGCACCAAAAAACACATAGTGTGAACCAGGCCTGAGACGTTTAGTAACATAATGGGGGTTAAAAAAAGACTAAAATTACCCCTTTTATAGTACAAAAAAAGCAGATAATCACTACTGTAAGGGGTAAAAAAATTTTTTAAAGGGCTCATTTTCGTTTTTTTTTTACACCAAAAAAAAAAAGTACTTTTTCATAATCGATTAGTTTCAGCCCTAGTATGATTTTTTTTTTTTTTTTTTGGCAAAAAAAAAAAAATAAGACTTTAGAATCACTTTAAGCTTTGACAATAAAACCTGAAAGCCGATTGGTTTCTAGGCAGAGCTGCACCAGATTCTTGCACTCTCCAGTTTTATTAAATCAACACCAAAGTGTCTGCCTGGATCTTTCAGTTGTGAGCAAAGGTTCCACATTGCATAGTGGGAAACTAGGGGGTGTGGTTGGACTTTAAAGTGATACTAAAGCATTTTTTTCATTAAAAATAACAAACATGTTATACTTCCCTAATCTGTGCAGTGGTTTTGCACAGAGCAGCCCAGATCCCCCTCTTCGGTCCTCCTTGCCCTTCCCTCCTGATGAGTGCCCCCACAGAGTCCTGGACAGCTGAGTCTCTCCTGCAACTTTGCTAGATCTAGATGGAACTCAAGTAAGTATTGGGGGGGGGGGGGGGGGGGCTGCTGTACACAAAAGGCTTTTTATCTTCATGCATAAAGATAAAAAAACCTTCTGCTTTTACAACCACTTTAAAAAGTGAGATTACTTGCTGCATGCATTTTAGGTTTGGGGTCACCTAGGTAACGACAAAGATTTACTAGCAATGCTTGCAGGCATCTCATGTTAGTTGAACACGCTTTGTGCATGACATTAATTTAAATGAGGATTATCTTATTCTAGGTGAAAGAAAACGGTATCACATATGAATTTGATTTTTCCAAAGTCTACTGGAATTCAAGGCTTGGGACAGAGCATGATAGAATTACTGGACTCTTAAAGAGCGGAGATTTGGTGTTTGATGTGTTTGCCGGTGTAGGGCCTTTTGCTATCCCTGCTGCTAAAAAAAACTGCGTTGTCTACGCCAATGACTTGAACCCAGAGTCCTATAAATGGCTGCTACATAACTGCAAACTGAATAAAGTGGACAAGAAAGTGCATGCGTTCAATGTTGATGGGCGAGAATTTATCAGGACTGTTATAAAGAAAGAACTATCAGATAATATCAAGTCCTTCACCACAGAGAGGAAAAACCATCTCCACATTGTTATGAACCTGCCAGGTATGGCTGTGGAATTTCTTGATGCCTTCAGACACCTTCTAGACATGGAGCATTGCAGCGAGGCCATCCTGCCAACCGTACATTGCTATGGCTTCTCCAAGGATGACAACCCAGAAAATGACATTAAGGAGAGGGCAGAGGAGTATTTAGGAGCCGCGTTAGAAAGCTGCTCAGTTCATCTCGTGAGGAACGTCGCCCCTAATAAGGAGATGATGTGTATAAGCTTTAAGCTGCCAGCAAAGGCACTTTTTGCAGTCCAATTAGACTCTGCAGGTAAGTACAGTAGTAGGGCATGTGTATATACAAGCTTTTTTTTTTTTTTATATATCGCAATTTAAACCTGCTGTCATAAGGTAAAAGTAACCAAGAGGTACTCAGTGAAAAGGGGAAAGTATGACTGGACCATAAGAATGATGGACATCGACAACCAAGATCAGAGTGCACAAATTAATGTAAAGTTGGCGTAAAAATGCTGTTTGCCTACTTATAACGCTAAACTCTTTGGCATTAATACGCCACTGACCCAGGACAAGTGTGCTTATCTGGAAATTCCTTATCTGCAGACTTGATCTGGGTTGGTGACTCGAAGTATGGAAGTCCAAAGGGATAACCAAGCAGCCAGACAGCTAAAGCAGGCCCATACATAGATTATGCAAATTTTTTTTTCCTGCAACAATACAGTCTTATGGAGGAGATCTTGTGTTAGAATTATTTCTCCCAATCTGGCGTGTGGTGCGCTGTGTAATATATTTTTAATTTTTTTCATCACATGCATGTGATGGGGGTATTTTTTTTTTTTTTTTTTTAGGTGACTGGTTCTCTTTAACCACTTCAGCCCCGGACCAATTTGCAGCCAAAGGACCAGGCCCCTTTTTGCGATTCGGCACTGCGTCGCTTTAACTGACAAGTGCGCGGTCGTGCGACGTGGCTCCCAAACAAAATTGGCGTCCTTTTTTTCCCACAAATAGAGCTTTTTTTTGGTGGTATTTGATTGCCCCTGCGGTTTTTATTTTTTGCGCTATAAACAAAAATAGAGGGACAATTTTGAAAAAAATATTTTTTTACTTTTTGCTATAATAAATATCCCCCAAAAAATATATATAAAAAAAACATATTTTTTTTTTCCTCAGTTTAGGCCGATACGTATTCTTCTACATATTTTTGGTAAAAAAAAAAAATCGCAATTAGCGATTGATTGGTTTGCGCAAAAGTTATAACGTTTACAAAATGGGGGATAGTTTTATAGCATTTTTAATAAATTTTTTTTTTTTTTTACTAGTAATGGGGCGATCAGCGATTTTTATTGTGACTGCGACATTATGGCGGGCACATCAGACATTTTTGGGACCATTGTCATTTATACAGAAATCAGTGCTATTTAAATGCACTGATTCCTATGTAAATGACAGTGGAGTTAACCACTAGGGGGTGGGGAGAAGTTAGTGTGACGTGTTGTGTGTTTTTTTTTACAGTAGGGGGCGTGGCTGACGTCACTGATCGGCTGTTCCCGATGACAGGCAGTGTAGGAAGCGCGGGGAGAGGTTTGTTTACACAGACCTCTCCCCGTTCTTTAGCTCTGTGACCCGATCGCGGGACACCAGCGGCGATCAGGTCCGCTGGTCCCACGGCCGTGGTCAGGGAGCGCCCGACCGGGTCGCCAGCGGCGCGCGCAACCCCACAGCTAGGCAATTAAAAGGCACGTATATATACGTGCTTTTTGCCTAGCCGTGCCATTTTGCTGACTTTTATATTTACATGCGGCGGTCGGGAAGCGGTTAATGAGACATCCAGGGTCTAAAAGACTCTGAGCTCCACTGAATAATTTTGCAATGCAGATTGCATTGTAAAACATTGCTTCCTGGCTGAGCTAGCCAGGGACACAGAAAAGTGACGTCACAGATGTCGCTTTCTAGGTCACCGCAAGAAGGGCAGCAGAGCAGACCCCCCACTTTCAGGTACGTACGATGTGCAGACCTGGCAGCGAAAGGGTTAAAGAAAAAGTTTACCTTTTGTAACATGTTACACCCATATTCAGGGTTTAACGTGTTACGAATGGACCAGCCCCCCCACCTCCCCAATCTGACAGCTAGCAGGGATTTTCTCCCTTCTTCAGTGTCTTGTGAACGGAAAACGAAAGCCCGACAGCCTTTGTGGCCGTCGGTTTGTAGTTTTTCAATGAATTACCACGGCACTCCACAGTACTTCATTCTTTCATTCTCTCTGTTAATATGTAATGGAGCCCGAATATTGCCCGTACGGGATGTATGGTAACACAGATACACTGGCAGATCTGCATGGCATAAGCAATCTGCTGATCGCTGGTGCAATGCTTTCCTTAAAAAAAATAAATGCAATTTTTTTTTTACCTGCAAAAAAAAAAAACGCATTTTATTTTCTTTTTCTAAAAAGTGAACTCGTCCTTTTGATAGCAGCGATGTATACCACCACCATGTCTAGCTTAGGCAATATCACTCTTTTGGGTTGCTTTACTAAAATTGGAGAGTGCAAAATCTGGTGCAGCTGTGCATGGTGGCCAATCAGCTTCTACCTTCAGCTTGTTTAATTTAAGCTTTGACCAAAAAACCTGGCAGCTGATTGGTTTCTATGCAGAGCTGCACCAGATTTTGCACTCCTTAGCTTTAGTAAATCAACCTCCTGTGTGCACACCTGACCCAGAAGACTGTAAAGAAAGCATCCTGGACCCAATGGCGTGCACTGGCTCTATGGCAGTGAATATGAATTTAACACTTACTCTGGGGGAGATTTACTGAACTGGTGCAGCTGTGCATTGAAGCCAATCCACTTCTAACTTCAGCTTGTTCAATTTTAGCTTTGACAATAAAACCTGGAATCTGATTGGTTTCTATGCAGAACTGCACCAAATTTTGCACTCTCCAGTATTAATAATCTCCCCCTCTGTTGCCCTGCTCATTCAGTGTAAAGCCCTCTTCCTCTATCACAGCTCCCACCAAAACACCTGATGTTGGCTGGTTGTGTCACAGGTTAGAGCAATGACCACACCCCCTACATCCATTCTTTAACTCCTACATTAATGTTGTGTTCAGTAGCAATGCAGGGGATTGGAGGATGGAACTATGGTGCATAGCAGGGAACACAGGAATCTGACACTTCTGTAAGTGTCTAATGCTGTAGAGGGGGTGTTTCTCAATTCCAGTCCTCAAGGCGCACCAACAGGTCATGTTTTCAGGCTTTCCATTACTTTACACAGGTGATGTGATCAGTTTCACTACCTTAGTAATTACCACAGCCGTTTTATCAGAAGGAAATCCTGAAAACATGACCTGTTGGTGTGCCTTGAGGACTGGAATTGAGAAACACTGCAGTGAGAAACAGAGGGAAGGTAGGAGGCATGAGCCACCATGGAGGTAAGACTAATGCTGGCCATACACTATACGAAAATTCGGCCGAACCCAGTTTAGAAAAACTAACATTCGGGCGTGAGCGCAAACGATGGTGCCATCGTGTAATGACCGATAAATCGTTCAGTGGACATAAATAAATGTTATGTTCGTTTTTTTTTTTTTTACATATACCTAGTGCAGACAGGTCGGACGGGAAACACATTAAGCTTTCAATTTATCGTTCATTCGGCAGAAAATTTCCAAACTTGTCCTTCGTTTTTTCGGCTCAAAATGGCCAAACGATTATGGATTTTGTGCCCATTAACTGGCCGAAAAAACGTTCTAATGACCAAATTTTCGGCCGATTTTTCGTATAGTGTATGGCCAGCATAAGTTTTTATTGCAGGGCACCTTTCTTGTAGGGTTTATTTTTTTTTTATTATTATTTTTTTTTTTTTTAACTCTGAGAGGGTCATTATAATCAGATTCCCGTTCAGTGTACTTGGATCGGCTAAAGTACCCAGCGGTTCTTTTTATCTAAACTAGCCTTATTCACATTAGTAAATGCAAAATTAACCATTAAACCATAAGGTGAACACAATGTCTTTTGTCTGTTGGCTTCTAACAAAACAATACATGTGAAAAATGTAAGACCTAGTATAACCAGGAAAAAAAAAAAAAAAATGTCATACTTCCAGGCGGTTCCCCTATTCTGCTTTTCAGTCAGTTGTACTGGAAGGGGAGGACACAGATATTATCAGGGGAACATTTGTTGGATGCCATGATGCCATCTCACTATTGCAGTGTTTCTCAATCTGTTCACATTTAGGGCACCCTTGAAGTATTTTCAGTCTTGAGGCACTCCTGCCCAAGGCTTGGTTCACGTTACTGTGTCAAGGAACGCACACAAAATTGCCCTCAATCCTGACCCGCAGACAATTGCTCTGCTCTTTAGGGGTGCCGATAATCTGTAATGTTACCCCACACATTGGCAAACGTCGGATGTTTTTGGTGCTGCACAATTTAAAAAAACAAAGGGGGGGGGAGAGACTTCTTTTGCTGCATTTCTGTAGGTAGGGCTGCCCATTGAAATGAATGGGCTGCCCTATAGGCAACACACAGCCCCACAGATGTGAACCAAGAGCTTGTTCACAGGTGAGGTTGGAGGGTGATGAAACTACATGGTTGAGCTGTTTTTACCACCCCCAACTGCTCCCCCTTTAGCTGAAGGGGAAGCAGCTGGGGGTGTACACATGCTGTGGCTGCAGCTGGAAGTGCACTGCAACCACCCCGCAACTGAGTGCATTATGCGCAGTTGCGGTGTGGTGATGCTGCATTTACAAGGTTAAAACAGGTGGTGAGGAGGCAACATATTGCCTCTTTTTACCGCCTGTCGAATGCTTCTGAAAAGCTGAGCATGGATTGCTTTTCAGAGGAGCAGCAGTCCTTGCTATTACGAACAAGCCCTAAAAAAAGAAGTTCTGATAGTACAGGAATAGGGGGGTCAGGATTAAAAGTAACATGCATACACGCGTACGTATACAGCACTTTAAAAAAGTTGCAGTACAAATAATGATACAGGAGATGTTTCCCCTGCGGTACTCTGGGAGGCACATAAAGCCTATGTCAGGGGGATCCTCATCTCCATCGGAGCTGGGAAAGACGGGCTAGGATTCAGAACCTTACGGGTGAACTATTTGCGTAAGAACAGGAACACAAAGGTGAGGCGACCCAAAAGCAAAAAATATATCATAGACTGATCAATAAGAGGGAGGAGTTGAAGAGGGTCATGGATCAGGAGTCCTCAAAGTGGTTTCATAAAATCGCGAGAGAGAGACATCAGTGGGGTAACAGGTCTGGTAAACACTTTGCTAATATGCTTAAAAAGAAAATAATTTTATTGATAAAATACAAACTAAAACCGGGACATTGGTAAATTCCACTAAAGAAATAGCAAATGAATTTAAGGCCTATTATGAAGAATTGTATGATGTTAGACAAAGGGGACAGCATACCCTGGCGGGTGGGGAGAGGGAACAAGACTTTGTGAAGGGGTGTTGCCTTTCGGCTCTATCTGATATTGACAGGCTTAATATGGACAGGGCCATAACTGAGGAAGAAATTTATACGGCATTACGGAGCGCCCCGACAGGAAAGAGTCCAGGCCCCGGTGGCTTTACTTTAGCATACTTTAAAAAATATAAAGAAATCCTGGTCCCAAAATTGTGTCAATACTGGAATAAATTAGGGACCGATTGTTCCATGGGGAGGGAGGCCCTCTTGGCATCCATCACACTAATACCGAAGGAAGGCAAGGATAGGACTCTGTGCTCTAGTTACCGCCCGATCGCTTTATTAAATGTAGACACCAAATTATACGCAAAAGTATTGGCTAATAGGCTGAAAGAGAAGATGACTAAATTGGTGCACCCAGATCAGGTTGGGTTTGTCTCCGGGAGGGAGGGCCGGAATAATGGGGTTCGGGCCCTTCTCTTGCTCGAGGTCACCAGTCTACTCCTGTCAATCGATGCTGAGAAAGCGTTTGACAGGGTAGACTGGGGACACATGATGGGAACGCTGGAAGTAATGGGGTTTGGCCCCAGAATGTTAAAATGGATCGAAATTTTATATCAGCAGCCACAGGCCTCAGTAAGGGTCAATGGGACGTCCTCTGCAGCAGTTATAATGAGAAACGGAACGCGTCAGGGGTGTCCTTTATCACCCTTATTGTTTTTTTGTCTTGTCCCTGGAACCTTTGTTGTCCAGGGTACGCAATAGTGTCGATATAACAGGAATAGGAGTGGGCAGGGAGGAACACAAATTAGCGGCATTTGCCGACGATGTTCTTCTTTTTTTTTTTTGTATCTAACCCCAGGATCACGTTACCAAATTTGCTGAAGGTATTAAAAACATTTGGTAAAGTATCAAATCTGAAAATAAATCTTAGTAAGTCGGAAATTCTAAATATTAATATCAATAAGAAAGAGGTAGAACTGCTCTCGAAAGAATTTTTAATTTTCCATGGCGAGAAAATATTAAGTATCTAGGGGTTATACTGGCAGATACAAGTAAAAAATGTATTTATCAAACTACATCCCCTTACTCAATAAGATTAAAAAAGAACTTCATATAATGGGATCTCGGCCTCTCTCCTGGATAGGTCGAACAAATGCAGTAAAAATGATAGTAGCCCCCAAAATTAACTATAAGTTCCAGATGCTCCCACTTGCGGTACCCCAAGTGTTTTTTACAACCCTAAAACAAATTATTTCACGATTTATTTGGTCCAATAAAAAGCCTTGCATTTCAGCTAAGATCCTGTGTAGGGAAAAAAAAACAGGGGGGTCTTGCTGTCCCGGACTTCGAAAAGTACTTCGCTGCAGTAGCAATATCAAGGGTAATAGAAAGGGTGAAGGAAGGGGATAAGAGATGGATTAGCCTAGAGAACATAGTAAGTAATAGACACCTGGGGCACGAAATTTGGAACCCACCAAAAGTTAGGGCACTAGGGAGTAAAGCACACGAAATAACACGGGTAACACTTGATATATGGGATAATATATATAGAAGGCACAAATGGAAATATAATTCACCTTTTAATTTTTTTAAAAGATAATATACTTTTTGAACCAGGCAGAAGGGAGGTGGGGGGGAATTGGATAAAACAAGATGGGGCACAATTGAGAGATATTATTAAAAAAAGGGAAAATACGTACATTTCACGAGTTGAGTTTAAACACTGAGTTAATGGCTGTTGACATCTGGAGGTACACACAGCTAAAACATTTTGTAGGGAGCCTTCCCCAACCTATCCGTTATAGTGATGACTTTAACCAGTTGGAGAGACTCTGCCTGCGTGAGTCAACTAAGAATAATATATCTCGGATATATAAGATACTAATAAGTGAAGAAGCACTGGGTGTACCTCCATATGTCACGAAATGGGAGGAAGAGTTAGGTTCACAATGTAGCCAAAATAAGCTAGGAAAAATTTTGGAGATTATTCACAGTTCGACGTTCTCTGTGAAAACTGTCGAAACAAACTTTAACCACTTTCAGACCGAACCAATTTGCAGCCAAAGGACCAGGCCCCTTTTTGCGATTTGGCACTGCGTTGCTTTAACTGACAATTGCACTGTCGTGCGACGTGGCTCCCAAACAAAATTGACATATTTTTTCCCACAAATAGAGCTTTCTTTTGGTGGTATTTGATCGCCCCTGCGGTTTTTATTTTTTGCGCTATAAAAAAAAATAGAGCGACAATTTTGAAAAAAATTCATTATTTTTTACTTTTTGCTGTAATAAATATCCCCCAAAAATATATAAAAAAAAATTTTTTTTTACTCAGTTTAGGCCGATACATATTATTCTACATATTTTTGTTAAAAAAAAAAATCGCAATAAGCGATTATTGATCGGTTTGTGCAGAAGTTATAGCGTTTACAAGATAGGGGATAGTTTTATAGCATTTTTATTATTAATTTTTTTTTATTAATAATGGCGGCGATCTGCGATTTTTTTTTTATTTTTTAATTTTTTTTTTTTATTTTTGTGACTGCGACATTATGGAGGACACATCTGACATTTTTGACACATTTTTGGGACCATTGTCATTTATACAGCAATCAATGCTATTTAAATGAATTGATTCCTGTATAAATGACACTGGCAGTGAAGGGGTTAACCACAAGGGGGCAGTGAAGGGTTAAGTATGCCTAGGGGTGTGTTTCTTACTGTGGGGGGGCGTGGCTGTCAGCTAGTGAATGCTGATCTCTGCTCCAATCACAGGGAGCAGAGATCGGCGTCACTAGTTGCTAGGCAGAACGGGGAGATGCTGTTTCTCGGCATCTCCCCGTTCAGCCTTCCCGTGAGACGATCGCGGGGGTCCCCGCGGCGATCGAGTCCGCAGGGACCGCGACCGGACTCACGGGGGTCCCGACCGGCGCGGGAGCGCGCCGCACCCGACACGCTCCTGATGGCACGGACAGGCATTAAGGAGGGACTTATATATACGCCCTCCTGCCTGTACGTGCTATTCTGCCGACGTATATCGTTGTGCGCCGGTCGGCAAGTGGTTAAATGCCTCTCTAGGTGGTATCTTACCCCTGATAGGCTTAGCAGGTTCCATGGGGGGTCCTCCTCGGAGTGTTGGCGGGGATGTAAAACCAGGGGGCTGATGGCTCATATCTGGTGGGGGTGCCCCGTAATTGAAAAATTTTGGAAAGACATAATAGAGCTAATCCGTATTATAACAAAGGAAAAAATTTCAGAGGACCCTTGGACGGTACTTTTCCATGGGACTGAGACCCCAGTGAGACAATATAAAGCATCATTAACCCCTATACTCCTGAACGAAGCCAAAAATCTGGTGCCGAAGAGTTGGTGGGAACCTGGTTGCCCGGCAATACGGGACTGGATTTTTGGAGTAAATGCGATTCAAATGATAGAATATACTGAAACAAATGAAGGGGGGAAAATGTAGATCAGAGGAACAAGTGGACAGATTGGAATGAATTTAAAAACTCTTGGAGATATGTTGAGGTCGCTGGATAGCGTTCCTCACACGTTGTATGGTGGGACTATTAGGCTGAAAGCAGGCGCATTGGTAGTTAGCCTCAATATGTGTTAAGCAAGGAGGGGAGGGTTATAAATGGGCTTTGATATGAAATATTAAATGGAAATTTCTTTTCACTGTAACATGTCTTTGTCAAGGAAAAAACGAATTAAATAAATAAAAAGTTGCAGTACAGTAGGTACTCTCACACAGCCGGGTACTGCACTGTATGGGGCGGCAAAGAGCACAGCACACACTCCCTTTACTTTCACTTTGCTGAATCTGACCCAGCTCCCAGTGCCGATGTGCAGTTCAGAAGGGGATCGGGAGCTTGGGCTCATCTGACATCCCTTCTCTACCAAGATCCTGAGGTTGGAAAAGGCTGCACTATTGCAGGGAAAAGTGGAAAAATATTAACCGGTTGTGTTCACGGACTTCAAAAGTCTCTTCTTCTAAAAAATCATGTTATTGTTTACTTGCCGACCAGCCGCCGTCGTTATACGGCGGCAGGTTGGCTCCCCTGCACAAATTGCCGTACGGTGGCCGCTTTAAGGGGTATAGGGGCACGGCCACTAGCGATGGCTTCTCAGAGCCAGAATGGGGATGTGTCCATGTAAACAGACAGATCCCCTTTCTGGGGAGGAGAAAGATCTGCTGTTCCTAGTGATCAGGAATAGCAATCTCTCTCTCACTACTCCCTGTCAGTCCCCTCCCCCCACAGTTACAAACACCTCCCTAGGGAACACATTTAAACCCTTGATCGCCCCCCCAGTGTTAACCCCTTCTTTGCCAGTGACATACAGTAATTAGTGGCTATTTTTAGCTCTGATCGCTGTATAAATGTCACTGGTCCCAAAAAAGTGTCCGATCTGTCCGCAATTCCGCTAAAAATCGCTGATCGAAGCCATTACTAGGAAAAAAAAAATGCCATAAAAATATACCCTATTTTGAAGAAGCTGTAACTTCTGTGCAAAACAATCAATATACACTTATTGCAATTTTATATTTTTTACCAAAAATATGTAGAATACATATTGGTCTAAACTGACTTTTTTGGATATTTATTATAGCTAAAAGTAAAAAATAATAGTTTTTTCAAAATTGTTGGTAGCGCAAAAAGAAAGCTCTATTTGTGGGAAATAAGGATGGCCATTTTGTTTGTGTACAGCGTCACATGACCATGCAATTGTCAGTTAAAGAGCTGCAGGGCTGTATCATTAAAAATGGCCTGGTCATTCAGGCGGCAAATATTCCGGTCCTTAAGTGGTTAAGGAAGAACTGTAGGTGGTGTAAAGTGTTAAACACGCTTATCCCTGTTGCATCCATTCTGAAATATCTCAGAAAGTGTAATTAACACATAGCAGTGACTTGCAGCAGACCTTTCTGAATATAATTCCTGGCATTCTTCAAGAGATGTCTTCTGCACCTTGCTCATCATATTGTCCTCCTGAATAAGACGATGTTTCTGTTTGCTAAGTACAGCGTGTCATCGGTGGCAATGGATTCCCAGGGCAGATAGTAAAGCAGCTGCTTTTTAATGGTGAAAGGGGCTTAATCCTTTCCAGCTCTATCATGCCAGGAACACTCTGTACAGGAACAGCAAGTGTCTGCGCTGATGACATCCCATTTCCTTCTATAGCCTGCACAGTATGGACACGGCTTGTGCTCTGTTTGAAGAGACTGGCTTTTATAGGGCCCACAACAGCCAAATTCTTCCTTTTTTAATTTGCTTGAGAAAAATGGCAATTGCAGTTTGTTTCTCTAAACATTTTCTTTCATACATAAGGCCTTATCTATCTGTAAAATGGGGCTTGAGCCTCTGCATTGCTGTAGACGTAATAATAAATGGACGCTGATGGACAAAAGGGCATCACAGTAAAGGGTCAAAGCCCAAACCAAGGAATTGAATTTAGGGTCTGTTTTTAGTTGTGTCTTCATGTCATGGTGTTAACTCGATTTTTGTCTAGGGTACCATTAAAAAAAAAAGTTTTACTTACCTTTGCCCCCACTACTCTGGCAGCCGGGACTCTCGTCTTCCTCTGACATTCCAGGTTGTGGGTGGGCCCCCTGTGCCCTCACTTACAATGCAGGGCTGCTGATCTTGCATTGTATTTGATGGCAGGAGAGCGCAGAGGAGAAGTGGCTTCAGGGGATTTACTGCATGGAAAGGAGGAGCCTGTGAGGAACAGGGTAGGTAAAACTTTTCTTTAAAGACTAAGTTCACCTTCTAAAGAAAAAAAAAAAAAAAAGCAAAATTTTTTTGCAATTTTTATAATTTTTTTTAAATTGCAAAAAAACGTGCATTTTTTTTTTTCTAAGGATTATGTGGCGCATTGCACCTGTAATCAGCAGATTGTGGGTGCGATGTTTGATTCCTGCAGACAGGATAGCTGCCTGTCCATACCTCTGACACATGAAGGCACTTGCACTACGAGGATGCCAACCAACGCACTTGCAGATCATTGACAACTACAAGCTGTCAGCTGCAATGGCTGGCAGTACTTGTAGTCTATTCACAGGAAACTGTAAATGAATGACGTGGGTGTAACTTGGCACAATCCGGCTGATTTCAAATTGTGACAACGCATCCAGGGAGCTGATTCCCCGTCCGCTGTCATAGGAAGGAGGGGTGGCGAGGGAGATGCTGGAATATGTTACAAGTTCCACCCTAAAAAAAACAGGTGCAACATGTGGCAAAGGGCAACTTATCCTTTAAGATACCCTAGACAACAAGTGTTTAACCCTTGTAGTGTGTGTGGGGGGGGGGGACCCCACTATGAGTAGTTTTGTAAGTTCAGCTTTGAAAGACTGGACAGGAGTGAGAGGGAAACTAGCAAAGTCTACATCATGAAAGCTGCAGGTCCCTGTCAGGAACATGGATGAAGGCGTAAGGCTTCATTCATACACATGGCCATACAGCATGCAGAGCCTGTGTAATTCCTACCCCGTGAGATGAATGAGAAGAGGTGGCTGTACGCTGGGGTTTGCATTAAGCACTCACATGTGCAGTGACGTATACTCCAAACGCACAGCATCTGCATTCATATGCTGGGGCATTGGGACCCAGAAGAGACATTACATGCAGGCTCTTCATGCTGTATGGCCGTGTACAAGAAGCCTAAAGTGACTGTAGATTACGCAGCATGAAAAATAAACTATGACCCAGCTTTAGTGTTCCTGGCATGGTGTGCATGCCGATGTGCTAGGACATGCTACGTCAGATGCTCCGAGCTTGTATCAAACATTTCTGTTACTCCAAGCCACATTTCCAATACACAAACATAAAGCTGCTTTCTCCACATGGGAACATGATGTGCTGTGTGTGCAAAGAGGGACTCGCTGGCAGGACACCTCTAATAAGCTTCTTCAATCCCAGACAAGTGCAGAGGAGACCATTTACCAGGGAAGACTAAACAAGGCCAGTGGAATTAAAAAGCAGAATCCCCTAGAAAAGGATTTGCTGCACGAAAGCAAAATATAGTTCAGTGTCTGTAACCTTCTTCCGTTACAAAATTCAAACAGACATAACTGCTTGGATAGAGGAAACAATACAGATTATAAAAGGGCTTTCCAATTGGTTGTGGAGTTTTGTTTTTTCCCCCTGCTAGACCCACACAGGAATCTAAATTCTAATTTCTGAATGTGTTGGGTGTCAGACGCATAGTACAGTATAGTTTAATGTCACACACCAGGTTGTTGTATTACTAAAAATACCATGGTGGTGTTACATGACTACCTTTTACTTGCACAAGTTTTTCTCTGAAGAGAAATATAGTTTACATTCAGCAAATTATTGTCGCAGTAGTATGTGGGTTGGGGGGGGGGGGGGGGGGTAAAAATCAATCTCACGGTCTGTAAAAATGAATAAATGTATCAGCTGCCGATCCATTAAATCCTTCCCAATTCCTAAATGACTTTCTTCTTTGTAAGAGGAAGGGGGGTGAAAACCAACAAAAGTAGGTTTACATTTTGTGATTGCTTTGATTGGGCATCTCAGCAGTCACATGGTACAGAGCCGCACTGATCAGCTCAGTACATTACAGCTATGAAGCAAGCCATCTAATAACGGCTCAGTTTACAGCCATTAACAGGTGCAAAAGCCACCCATGGGTGATGGCATTTATAAACGGCGCTGGGAAACTAACAGTCCACCTATCTATTACTCATGAATGTGCAGCAATAGTAGTGGTTATATGGTAACTCCATTTTTGTGGGGGGTGGGAATGGCAAAGAAAAAAAATATAGTGTATACAATTGCGCCACAAGTCGTATTGTAATTGAATGTTATTAAAATTACCTTTCGAATCTGCAGCTGCTGTAATTTTCTGTAAAATGCAATATGGTAACCTGATGGTGTCCTGTACACAGATGGTGTACAAAACGTCCCCCAGAAACATCATTTCCTGCTTGTGTGATTGGCTCTCTGATTTTCCCAGACTTCTGCACTAAAATACAAATGTCATTTTTGGTGGTATACTTTCAATAGGAAAGCATGTCTAAAGGGATGCAGATCCTGTAGTTTTCCTTATTAGTGCCCTGCAGGTGCAGCAGCTGGTTGAGAATTCTAAATCCACTCCCATTAGACTCCCCTTCCCACACGGATACAGACACACACACAGGGATTTCTTCAGAATTACTCTTTAAAGTAACTTTTGTATTTTACTTTCGGTTTGTTACTCCAACACTTCTTCTTCCTGATATGTGCTTGCTGTACTATGTACATGTATGAGAAAGTATACTGTTCTTGTTGTAGTGCTTCCTTTTTGTGAAATGGTGTTCCTGCCAGTCCCTCTGCTTCCCTATTATAAACTGACCACACTAAGCAGGAGAGCACACCATGGTCATTTTCTAGCTATGCTGCTCCTCCAATGATCAGACTTGTCCTGCCACCCCCCGCTGCACAGCCATTCACTGGGAAGCTCAGTGTGCTGCTGCTTCTCCTCCCCCCAGCTCTTATGCAGCTGAGAACAGAGGGAATGTGATCACTTAAAATATTACTGCCCCCATGAACAAAGCTTTATTTATAAACTATACACAGAGGCAGGATATTTACAAAAATATGAACACTAATCAATATGATAAGTTTAAGAGGGGTTTATGCTGTCTGTGTAGCTATTGGAGAGATTTCCCTATAGTAGTGATTGAGGGTACATCACTACAATGACACCGCAATATTTTTTTTTTTCTCTTTTTATGGTGGAGAAAGTGAAGGGCCAGAATCTTGTCTGTCTGGCATTATTTGCGCTTACATCATGTCCTAGTGGGAAAACTGACAGCAATAAAATCCTGACATGGAATTTAACCTTCTGCAATATCTGTTCTGAGTGAAGGATGAGAAACTTGGAAAAAAATTAGACAGACTTGTCCTAAAATAAACTGGAAGTGTAACTTGTGTGTTCTTCGGTCCTAGGTGAGCCGGCGCAGAAGCGAATTCGCAAAGATGAAGAAAGCGGCACAGAAAATGAACCAACACAGTAGATAGGTTATCTGCTTTTAATTTTTGTTTTCTGCATACACTGAAGCATTAATGTGATTCATGTGTATGATTACATTTTAATAAAGAATGAAAAACTATAAAAGGTGTCTGAATACTTACATGCTTGGTCTACGGATTGGATACACAGCTGGAAAGCAGAACTGCACCCAAAAATAACAAGGAAAAATTAACAGCCCAATAAACACCTTTTGGTTGCAATATTACCTTTCAATCCAGAGGTTTCCCCGCATGCTACTTAATTTTCTCCACAAAATGTCCTTCATCTGATGACCAGCAACATTCAACCCACTTACTCTTAAGCCCAGACAGTCTTGGACCTGTCTCAGCTTGTGGTTGGATAGTGAAGCAGAAGTTACACACTGCTTTCTCCTCCTAGCAGCATGCTTCTGGTCATTACGATCCAAATGCTGCAGTACTTTGCATCACTGACCCAGACCAGATTAGAAACTCTAAGGCCCCTTTCACACGAGGCGGGAGATCTCTCCGTTGAGCAGGCAGATGACAGGTCCCTCTCTGCTCACTGAGCGGGGAGGGGCTTGTCGAGCGCCGCTGGTCTCTATGGAGAGATCGTATGAAAACGGACACGTTTTCATCAGCTCTCACCCGATCCGCCAGCGACAGATCCGGACGTAGGTCCATCCGTCTGCTTTTGGCGGATCGGACCGGGTCGGATGTCAGCAGACATTTCTCCGCAGACATCCGTAGCTCCATAGACCAGCATGGAGCGCCCGTTAAGGTCCGCCGTCAAAACTGACAGGTGGACCTGTATGGTCCGTCAGTGTGAAAGGGGCCTTAGTTCCCTGATCTGCTTGTCTGTTCCGGTTCTCAGAAATTAAGCCAGTCAGATAATCAACTAACATTTACAGAAACAGGTCAGTGATGGTAACTGCTACATGTCTTTGTATAGGTTCCTTGAATGACGCCGTTGATCTGGCTGGGCTTCATGCCGACTGTATGCAAATATGCGGCCTCGGCTTGAAGGGGTTGTACTAGGGTGATGCCTGCAGCTGCAGGCATCACCCTGGTACCGTTTAGAGCCAATGGTTGGCTTTCTTGGGATAACAACCAATGCGGCTAAGAAGCTGCCCCTCCCTCCCGCAGAGTGTGTGCAATTTTAAAGCGTGACATGTTAGGTATCTATTTACTCAGGGTAACAAGTTTTTATTTTCCAAAAGAATATTGTTTAAAAGACCGCTGCGCAAATGCGTGACATAAAATATTGCAACGATTGACATTTTATTCTCTAGCGTCTCTTCTAAAAAATTTATTATAATGTTTGGGGGTTCCAAGTAATTTTCTAGCAAAAAATACGGATTTTAACTTGTAAGCGACAAAAGTCAGAAAAAGGCTTTGGCATGAAGGGGTTAATGTACACTGACAGGAGAAATGGGGAGGTTGGCCTTTGTTCAGACGATACTAATCACCTGGCTGCCAATGGCATTAAAACAAAAATGCAACGCGTTTGACAATTCCTTATTTATTTTCTGTCATTAAAAGCCAAAGCATTGGCATGACAGACAACTAACATTGTCAGAAACCGGAGCCTAACATTTTTCTCATGACAGGTGCACTTTATGCTCTCTGGGGATTTCTCTATAGGTCCAGAGTAGGGCTGAAACAACTATTTTCATAATCGATTTATGCCGATTAGTAAACTATTTTCATAATTGATTCGTTGGTCAGCTGATTAGTTGGCCTGCATACAGACTGTATTTGTTTTACTGTGTGTGAGAAATAACTTATGAAAATTTTGTGTAAAAAAAAAAAAAAAAAAAAATCATTCATTAATTTTCCCAAAAGTTTTGGCAAAAAATTACAACTTCAAAACTCACCATGCCTCTTACTAAATACCTTGGACTGTCTACTTTTCAAAAAGGGGTAGTTTGGGGGGTATTTGTACTGTCCTGACATTTCGGGGCCTCAAGAAATTAGGTAGTCCGTGCATCAGGTGTGATCAATTTTTTATGATCTGGGGGGGGGGGGGGCACTGTACTGTATTTTTCAGCCAGGTCTCCTCACACATTGAGGAGGAGAACCCGGAAACTGCAAATCGGAAAAGCGGCTGGGGTGCCGACATCACGGGATCGATGGACAGGTAAGTGTCCTAATGGTAAAAGTCAGCAGCTACAGTATGTGTAGCTGCTGACTTTAAATTTTTTGGTGGTGGGGGGGATGAGTCCGAACTCCTCTTTAATTTCTAAACGAAAACCACATACAATGTCCGAAAATTTGTTCAAATTAAGAAAGGTTTTCCATTTGCTTCAAATTTTCTCATCGCTATGCTTGAAAACAAACGTCGATTTGAACTCTCTAATGTTTAGAAAATAGAACGAATGTTCTTAAAACAAAATTTTCAAAAGGAAAAGTTTTGTTTGTGTATGGCCAGCATAAGTGACAGCAGGCGCAGGTAGCTTGGATCAAACAACCCGCCTATGACAAGGGAGTCTGTCGTGGAATATAGATTAAAATCCTGTCTTAAAGTCTGCAAAACAGTGTTTTAGGTCTTTTCAAAATTTATTTTCTTTTAATAAAAATTTTGATCTCCGAGTCTGATGATATGTACCATATTCAGCTTCCAATAGTATATATGTATATATCTCTTCTGTTATTGTCAGAGTGGATTCGATATTTTGTTTCCGAACCATATGGTTATTTAAATTTACCACTACATATAGATATTCAAGATTATACACCACACTTTTTGCGGCCACAATAATTGGCCAACTAATCGATTATGAAAATAATCGTTAGTTGCTGCCCTAATCCACAGCTCCAAACATTTTTTTAACTTTTGCACAGTACTGTATGTATAGAAAAACTGCCACACTCAACAATAGTAAAGACATAAAACAGGTTTTCTAACCTGTGGCTTGATATCTGTTGTCATTAACCGCTTCCCGACCGCCTAACGCCGATATACGTCGGCAAAATGGCACGGGCAGGCAAAATCACATACCTGTACGTGATCGTGCATGTGCCTGCCTGTGGAACGCGCGCGCGCCGCCAGCGGCGCGCTCGCGACCCGGTCGGGAGCTC
Organism: Lithobates sylvaticus; assembly: GCA_028564925.1. NCBI lineage: Eukaryota > Metazoa > Chordata > Amphibia > Anura > Ranidae > Lithobates > Lithobates sylvaticus. The sequence goes on from CM053038.1 coordinate 91,386,901, forward strand.
CGTGACCCCGGCCGCGGGACCAGCGGACCCGATCGCCGCTGGTGTCCCGCGATCGGGTTACGGAGCTGAAGAACGGGGAGAGGTCTATGTAAACAAACCTCTCCCCGTGCTTCCTACACTGACTGTCAGTGATCGGCGGTTCCCTGTCATCGGGAACGCCGATCAATGATGTCAGACGTACAGCCACGCCCCCCTACTGTAAAATAAACACAACACGTCACACTGACTCCTCCCCGCCCCCTAGTGGTTAACTCCTTCACTGCAACTGTCATTTACATAGGAATCAGTGCTATTTAAATAGCACTGATTTCTGTATAAATGACAAATGTCCCAAAAATGTGTCAAAAATGTCCGATGTGTCCGCCATAATGTCGCAGTCACAATAAAAATCGCTGATCGCCGCCATTACTAGTAAAAAAAAAAAATATTAATAAAAATGTTATAAAAACTATCCCCTATTTTGTAAACGCTATAACTTTTGCGCAAACCAATCAATAATCGCTAAATATGTAGAAGATAAATATGTAGAAGAATACGTATCGGCCGAAACTGAGGAAAAAAAATGTTTTTTTATATATTTTTGGGGATAGTTATTATAGCAAAAAGTAAAAAATATTGCATTTTTTTCAAAATTGTCGCTCTATTTTTGTTTATAGCGCAAAAAATAAAAACCGCAGGGGCGATCAAATACCACCAAAAGAAAGCTCTATTTGTGGGGAAAAAAGGACGCCAATTTTGTTTGAGAGCCACGTCGCACGACTGCGCAATTGTCAGTTAAAGCGACGCAGTGCCGAATCGCAAAAAGGGGCCTGGTCCTTTGGCTGCCAATTGCAACACTAATCCCCCAGAGATAGTCTCCTCCGCCTTCCAGCAGGCAGCGGTTGGTTTCATCACTGGTCGCGGTCATCTTCTCCCCAGGTTTTTGGCCACTTGATTAGCAAAAAAGCTGTAGAGAAGCTGCTTGCTCGCATTTTATTTACCACTTTAAAGGAGAAGTAGGGTCAAGCTCTTTTCTGCACTACTGTGATGCCTTTTCAGCGGACAGCAGTCTAAAGTCACTCAGCTGGTCCAGGCTCTGGATTAATCGCGATTTTACTGTTGCGATCCACCCAGATGCCTGGACTGGCAGATGGCTCAGCGAACTTCTGGGAGACTGAGCCAGCCTCTCCGGCCTCCTTCATAGCCCAGTGCTCCAGTGACTGCTGAAGGGGGAGAGCAGAGAGCCGGTGACTGGGAGTCGCTGTCTCTCTGCTCCCTGAAGATCAAGAACTGATCGATCAGCATTTTTTGATCCATCTGCTGCATCCATCTAGGCGAGTATGATTTTTTTTCTTTTTAATTCTCTAATAAACTCTTTTAGGTAAGTTTAGCAGGTCTCGTCCCTCCCCCCAGCCTGTGAGTGGACAGTGAAAGGATAAAGGGTAGATTAATGAGTGTCCCTGTACGTTCTATCAGCATGTACCTTGTTGCCACTGCAGACCAACCAAGTAAGTGGCTCCTTGCCCTGCTTTCCCTTTCTCAGTCTGAGCGTTGCTGTACAATAGAATACAGGAGACAGATACCAAATAAAATTCAGGTACACAGCTTACAAAAGTAGATATTCATGGATAGAGATTTGCACTGATTTGTGTCTTGCTTGGAGTTCAGATTTAAAAACCTTCATCCCTGAAAGGAGCACACACGTTGCCTTCCTTCATAGCGGTGTGTTTATTTTGATATTACAGGTGCACTTTATTTTTATTTCTCCTGAAGATAGCCATTGATTGTAAAGATGAAGCAAAAACTCTGGACTAATGACAGCCGTTCGTGTTTCAGCGGTCCAACGCACTCTGTGACTAACGCTGAGTAAATATTTATCCAACAAAGCCTCGTACAAAACGGAAAACCACAAACTAATAAAAGTTGGCTTTATTTAAAAATAAACAGAAAATTTACAACTTCTTAGAGAAATCCCAATGATTTAAATGGAATTATTCATTTCTTCCAGACTTGACTTGTTGTTTCAGTTGCTCTCAGGACCAGGAAAAAAATGTATTGGTTTGAAGGCTGTTTTCTGTCGTGAAGAAAAAAAATAAAAAAATTCCCCTGGAACACAGCTGTCTTTATTAAAGAGCACTCCGAGCCTAGGTATAGCTGCAGATGGCAGTAATTTTACCAGATTCACTTGTGTTAGCTGCTGGTCTTGTGCCAACGTCCGTTCTTGTCCAGACTGGGGTATGCAAGTTAATACGCCTGCCAGAAGAGTCCGCTGAAGGCGTCCTGCAGTGCCCTATGGCATGCGAGAGAGGAAGTGTAGCCTCCAGCGAGATCCTGAGGGGAAGTAGCTCGTACATGGTTTAGATACCTGAAAACAAAGGACAACATTGTTAACCTCAAAGCAGAGAAATAAAATGTTCATTCATTTGGCTGGGAATACCCAGATGTTTACCAACCATATTGTCAAGCATGGCTTATTACTATTTGTATTGAGCAAATGCATAAATATGTTTTAAATCTGAGACCTTTGTGAAAAAAATTAAGATTAGCTTCTTGAGAAGCACGAGATGCAAAGAAGCGATTAGGAGCCTGCTGGAAAACCGTTCTGCTTTGATTCGTCACATCTTAGCGTTGCAGACTGTGGGGGGAGTGGAGTCATTAGCATTGCCCCACAAAACAAGCCGATTTTCAGCACTAAGAAACCTAAAACAGATGCAGTTCTGGCAGGAGACAAGAAAAAAGACCACCAGAACACATCAGTTGGTTTCATTCTGTACTGATGCCATCGTTGCTTGGAAAGGGCCATCCCAACAGCAATTTAGGTTATGAGGTGTTAATGCCAGGGGGGGTTATATTGCTTCACCTGTGTTTTATTTGGCCACTGGAGAAAGTCTGAAAGTGAATTTTTTTTACTGATCTACCACGGGTGACAGCCACCTTTTGCAGGACAGAATTAATTTAAAACAAATATGTGGGATGAAGGGAAATACACTGCAGCATGTGTAATTAAGTATACCACCCTCCACTACATTAATGTGATGGAGTTGGAGCACTAAAAAGCTGAAGCAGAGTGTGTTTACTGCAGTAATGGCTTCTAGTATCCTAGTACATTTTTTGGCTGCATTCACCCAATAAAAGAGAAGTATGCTTTTTTTTTTTCCAGAATCATACTTGCTTCGATCCGATGCTGCATCTGTCCCCCACTGGCTCTTATACTAAGAACCGAGCAATCAAACACTGCCAAATCGCTCAATTCTCAGTGCTCCCTGAGCCTAGAGCTGCTGACTGTCAGTTACCGACCCGCTGCCCTGCCCCCCCTCCCCCATTGGAGCGCTGGGCTGTGGAGGGGGAAAGAGTGGCCGGCTCAGGCTCTCAGCAGCTCCAGGCATGTGGGCGGATCCCGACTTCATTGTCGTGATCTTGCCCGAGCCTGGACCGGCTCTGTAACTTCAGCCCGCTGTCTGCTAAAAATGGGTCACAGGAGTGCAGAACAAACTGTGATCCACAGTAGAAGTACAGCCAAAGGAGCTTTGATGAAGAAAGGATGAAGAAAGGAAGAAGAAAGGAAGAAGACCAGAAGATGAAAGAGGACTTAAATAAAAGGTATTGTCAAAAACTGTTTGTCATTTTTAACACTTTTGACACTTTTTTTTGGTGAAATAATAAGGGTACTTTTGTACCCCCTTACCATTTCACACAGGGGGGGCCGGGATCTGGGGGTCCCCTTGTTAAAGGGGGATTCCAGATTCCGATAAGCGTTTTGGGGATGAAGCCCTTGTCCTCATCAACATGGGGACACAAGGTGCTTTGGGGGGGGACCCCAAAGCACCCTCCCAATGTTGAGGGCATGTGGCCTGGTAAGGTTCAGGAGGGGGGGCGCTCTCTCGTCCCCCCCTCTTTTCCTGCGGCCTGCCAGGTTGCATGTTCGGAAAAAGGGTCTGGTATGGATTTTTGGGGGAACTCCACCCCACTTTCTTTTTTAAATTTGGCGTGGAGTTCCCCTTAATATCCATACCAGACCTGAAGGGCCTGGTAACTGAATTTGGTGGAACCATATGCTTTTTTTTTTTATCAATGACTGTTTTCTATTACGGGGAGCAGACAATTCATTATAGCTGCGAGTGCTTTTAAATAGCTTTTTTTTCCTGCAGAAATGACACTTTGTGCAGGGACAGTTCTAAGCATGGGAAACATGCACCCCTTTACAGGCATACTATACACAGATACAAAATTTAAAGGAATATTACACTTTTATTGTTTCACTTTAAAGCATTATTAAAATCACTGCTCCCGAAAAAAACGGCCGTTTTTAAAAAAAACATTTTGCATTGATACAGGTCCCCTGGGGCAGGACCCAGGTCCCCAAACACTTTTTATGACAATAACTTTTTAAAAATGAATGACTTTCAATGACTGTTCTCTGTATTATGGGGAGCAGATAATTCATTATAGCCACAAGTGCTTTTAAAAGACTTTTTTTCCTGCAGAAATGACACTTTGAGACAAACTGACAATAACTTTTTAAAAAGCGTTATTACATTGCCGAACACCGAACTCTAACCCGAACATACAGTAAGTTGTTCGGGTTTGGGACCCAAAAACCCAAAAGTCTGGTACGAACCGAACTTCACAGTTCGGGTTTGCTCAACCTTGGATCTTACCAATAGAGTCTCCAAGAGATAAAAGAAAGTTACAAGGAGTTCAATTTGCATCTAGCAAACACCAGCATACTATATATCCAAAAGTATGTGGTTACCCCATCAAATATCCAAAAGTATGTGGTTACCCCATCAAATTATTGAGTTTGGGTCCCCTGTCACACAAGCTCTTAATGAAAAAAAAAAAAAAAGTGTCATATTCGCCACACATTACACCAGTAAGGTCCTTTTGTCACCGTCAGGAGAACCCATCCTAACCAATGCCACGCAGCCATTGCTGGTCTGCATGTAGATAAAAACGAACTAACTGCAAAGAGGCTGCCGGAGTTCAGAAACACAAAGGATGACAAGAAATGTGAAACCAGTATTTTATGAACAAAAAAAAAAAAAAAAGCTCAATTATCTATGATACACAGTGCTTTAGCAGAATAAATGTAATTCAGTTAGGATTTACATCTACTTTAAAAACATATAGGCAATTAGACAGCACTGATTCCATAGAATAATGTAACTTGCCTTTTAACAGAGCCAGAGCAACGAGAAAGGAATTTCCTCAATCAAAAAGGCTGAAACCATTTTTTCTAGTGCAAACCACATTAAAATTATGTATTTTTATTGTTCTAAACCTCAATGTAATAGCAATTGTGTCTGAAAAGTCTATCTTCCTATAAATTACGCTTAGAGACCGCATATGCCGTGTCCTGATGTGAACTGTTTGTTCTAGACATGTATCCTTTCTGCAGACCAAAACACTTTAAGTGCAGCTAGGTAGAAAGGCCAAAGGTGACCGACGCTCGGCACTCAGTATCCTGATTTAAAGGCATGTCCAACTTCATAAAAATTATTTGGGATAACACCCTTTTATCCAATGTATCTGTCAGCACCAAGGCTCCAAACCAGACAGCTATGGGATTTCCAATACAAGAACACTTGCACAGGGGTGTTAAACCTTGAGGATTATTTGTAAATGTGAGCTGACTGATCGGACATCCATAACTCCATATACTCCTGAGGAAGAGTTCTGCCTGCAGGGAATTAAGTAATACTGCTAAATAACTAGAAACCAAAACAAAATGAAGGTCCCACCTTCCTGTGATGACCAGCTTGGTGCTCTTTGGAGATTTAGCAAACTATTTAAATTTACTTCACAGTGTCCATATTATCACACATACCTCATGCGCAAAGAGAATATATAGTGGCTCTTTTACCATTTATTATTGCCAATATTATATATATATATATATATATATATATATATATATATATATATATATATATATATATATATATATACACACACATACATACATACATATATACACACACACACACACACACACACATATACACATATTGTGTGTGGGTTGTTGTGTAAATAAAAAAACTATATAAAATAAATGTTTTATATCCAGCCAGCACATGAAGCTTTAAAAAAACAAAAAGACCTCCAGGAATTGCAGCACTTTTGAAAATCTGTTGAATTATAAGTGCCCACCTCGTGGACTTTTTGCTTTTGTTTACAATTTACAGTTTTTAGTTATTTCCAGGAGCTAGAGCTAATACTATACTTCTAGGGCTCTGACACTGTCCACATCCGGTCTCAGATAGGGATATATCAGCCAAAAAATAGGGTTAACAGCATTTTGCCAGTAGAAAAAAAAAATTGCAGATAATGACCACCAAAAATAGTAAAACTAATTCTACTGGGTTAGCCCTGCCTCTTCAAACGCAGCGTTCAGGCTCGCCCCCATTGCGCATGGTTGGCAGCCAAGAGCCCACGCCACGTTGCCTTGGCCACCCCCACTGATTGGCTGGGGCTGTTCAAGCTGGATGGTGATTCCCCGCCTTCAGTCAGGGCTATCTAGTCCTCGTCGTTATTTTCCATCGTGGTCAGGCTAGGGATGCTGTGCAGCCTCAATAGTGTCATAGCACTCATTTGAGGTGGGCTGGCCAGGCCTAGGGATTCCCTCTAGTGTGATGAGGGGAGCAGAGGGTGGTGGAGGAGGCTACGCTGTGCCGGGGATGAGTGCGCAGCTCAGCTGGGACACTGATTGAAGTGCAGGAGGTGGAGCAGAGCCAGACCCCCTTCCGGGGTATGTGTGCTGTGCTATGCCTGGGCTTCATCTACACTGAGCCCTCAAGACCAGTCATCCCTATCCTGACACCCAGAAGAGTCATCCCCATCCTGACACCCAGACCAGAAGAGTAATCCCCATCCTGACACCCAGACCAGAAGAGTCATCCCCATCCTGACACCCAGACCAGAAGAGTCATCCCCATCCTGACACCCAGACCAGAAGAGTCATCCCCATCCTGACACCCAGACCAGAAGAGTAATCCCCATCCTGACACCCAGACCAGAATAGTCATCTCCATCTCTGTCCATTTCGGCTAAGTGCATCCTGAATTTTCAGTTTCTGTACCGGAATTTTCATAAAATAATGAAAAAGAGTTGTTTGCATCGATCTGCCCGCCCCTCTCCTCTTGCCTAATCACGTAAGGCTTTGCATTATGTGAACCCATTTACAAAATATTGTAGCGCATTGAGAGTGCATCTCTCCTGTCACACCCCCGGGAATATAGTGATAGTGTGCAGTAAAACTGTAAACAGTCATTAAAGCAGGGCCGTACCTGAATTTTTTTTTTTAAAAGCCAGCAGCTACAAATACTGCAGCTGCTGACTTTTAATAAATGGACACTTACCTGTCACAGGCTCCAGCGATGTCGGCAGCAGAGGCGGATCAATCGATCGGCTCTCTGCTGCTGCTGGCGCCATTCTCGTTGAGGGAATCAGGAAGTGTAGCGTTGTGGCTTCACTTCCCGATTCCCTACTGCGCATGCGCGAGTCGCGCAGCGCAATGAGAATCGTCCGCGCTGTCTGCTGGGACCCGTGTGTGTCCCGGCAGACAGCACACCGGGACAGGAAGTGGCGTAAACTCCCGTGGGAGTTTATGCCCGGAAGTGGGTGTAAATACCTGTCTAAGACAGGTATCTGCACCCCCCCTCTCCCCTGAAAGGTGCCAAATATGACATGGGGGAGGGTTCCGATGAGCGGAAGTTCCACTTTAGGGTGGAATCCCGCTATAAATAGATCCACAAGGCAGCATATATCTTATTGAAATTAACCCCCTATAAACAAGTGTATTTTTGAAAGTGCTGCAATTCCTGGAGTACAACCCCCAATTCCAAAAAAGCTGGGATGCTGTGTAAAATCAGAATGCAATGATGTGCAAATCTCAAACCCAAATTTTATTCACTACAGAAAATAGAAAACATATCAACTGTTTAAACTAAGAAAAAAATAAGTAATTTGCATTTGATTGCAGCAACACATCTCAAAAAAGTTTGGAAAGGACAATGTTTACCACGGTGTAGTATCGCCTCTTCTTTTAACGACACTCTGTAAATGTCTGGGAACTGACGAGACCAGTTGCTGGAGTTTTGGGAGAGGAATGTCATCCCATTCTTAGCTGATGTAGGATTTTAACTGCTCAAAAGTCCGGGGTCTTCTTTGTCGTATTTTTTATTTCAAGATGTGACAAATATTTTCAATTGGTCATGTCCGGATATGGCTTCTTCTTTGCATGATAGAGCTTTACCTTGCATTTTTGGATGGGGTGGCGAACTGTGCTCAAACACAGTGATTTTTGGAATTATTCCTGAGCCCATACAGTGATGTGCATCACAGAATCATACCCGTTTTTAATGCAGTGCCGTCTGAGGGCCCGAAGAGCATAGGTATCCAATATTGCATTTCAGGCTTGTCCCTTTGTGCACAGAGATTTTTCCAGATTCTCTGAATCTTTTGATATTATGTATTGTAGATGATGATCTATTTAAAGTCTTTGCAATTTTACATTGAGGAAAATTATTCTGAAAATGTGACAATTTTTAGACACAGCTTTTCACAGATTAGTGAACCTCTGTCCTCCTTTACTTCTGAGACACTCTGACTCTCTAAGATGCTAATTTTATATCCAGTCATGTTACTGACCTGATGCAATGTAACCTAGTTAGTTGCAAAATGTTCTTACAGCTTTCCCTTGTTAGTGTCACTTTTTTTTGCTACCTTTTTGTTGCCCTGTCCTAACTTTTTTGAGACATGTATCTCTACCTTCAATTTCAAAATTATAGTTTTCTTAAATTGGTACATTTTCTCAGTTCAAACATTCGATATGCTTTCTATTTTTCCTATTGTGAATAAAATATGGGTTTATGAGATTTGCAAACCATTGCATTCTGTTTTTATGTTGATTTTACACACCATTCAAACTTTGTGGAATTAGGGTTGTACTGCTTTAACCACCTCCCGCCATATTGAAGGAGGACAGTGGCAGGGTGGTTCTCTTATTCTGGGATGACTTCATATGATGTTGTCCCACCGGCGCATCCTCGATCTTAGTAAAGAGCCGATGATGAGGCTCTTTACCCATGTGATCAACTTTGTCCAACCACAGCTGATTACATGTAAACAAGGAAATTCCGGTCATCAGCTTTCTTCTCCTCACATCATCAGTGCCCTGATTATCAGTGCAGCCCAAAACCGTGCCCAGCAGCGATGCAAGTAAGTGCTCATCAAGGATGCCAGTCAGTGCTGCCTTTCAGTGCCTCCAATCAGTACCCATCAGAGCTTCCAATTGGTGCCACCTATCAGTGCCCATCAGTGTTGCATATTATTGCCTCCTCATTAGTGCCATTCAGTGCAGTCTCATCGTGCTGCCCCTTAGCGCACATCAGTGAAGGAGAAAAATTACTTATTTACAAAATCCTCGAACAGAAATTAAGAAAAACTAATTTTATTTTCAAAATCTTCGGTCTTAGCAAAAAATATGAAACCCAGTGGGGATTAAATACCACCAAAAGAAAGCTCTGTCACAAAAAAAAAGGATACAAAATGTAATTTGGGTACAGCGTTGCTTGACCGCGCAACTGTCATTTAAAGTGCAACAGCGCTGAAAGCTGGAAACTAGCCTGGGCAGGAAGGGGGTGAAAGTGCCCAGTATTGAAGCAGTTAAAGGATACGTTCACCTTTTGTGCATTTATTACTTTTTCCTGCAGAAGCCTATAAAGCACTGTTCAATCCATCATCCGAAAATGGAAAGAGTATGGCACAACTTCAAACCTACCAAGATATGGCCGTCCACCTAAACTGACAGACCGGACAAGGAGAGCATTAATCAGAGAAGCATCCATGGTAACTCTGGAGTAGCTACATAGAGCCACAGCTCTGGTGGGAGAATCTGTCCACAGGACAACTATTAGTCATGAACTCCACAAATCTGGCCTTTATGGAAGAGTGGCAAGACGAAAGCCATTGTTGAAAGAAAGCCATAAGAAGTCCGTTTGCAGTTTGCCAGAAGCCATGTGGGGGACACAACAAACATATGGAAGAAGGTGCTCTGGTCAGATGAGACCAAAATTTTACTTTTTGGTCTTAAAGTAAAACTATGTGTGGCGGAAAACTAACACTGCACATCACCCTGAACACACCATCCCCACCGTGAAACATAGTGGTGGCAGCATCATGTTGTGGGGATGCTTTTCTTCAGCAGGGACAGGGAAGCTGGTCAGAGTTGATGGGAAGATGGATGGAGCCAAAAACAGGGCAATCTTAGAAGAAAACCTGTTAGAGTCTGCAAAAGACTTGAGACTGGGGCGGAGGTTCACCTTCCAGCAGGACAATGACCCTAAACATACAGCCAGAGCTACAATGAAATGATTTAGATCAAAGCATATTCATGTGTTAGAATGACCCAAAGTCCTGACCTAAATCCATTTGAGAATCTGTGGCAAGACTTGAAAATTGCTCTTCACAGACACTCTCCATCTAATCTGACAGAGCTTGCGCTATTTTGCAATGAAAAATGGGCAAAAATGTCACTCTCTAGATGTGCAAAGCTGGTAAAGACATTCCCAAAATGACTTGCAGCTGTAATTGCAGCGAAAGGTGGTTCTACAAAGTATTGACTCATGGGGGGCTGAATACAAATGCACGCCACACTTTTCAGATATTTATTTGTAAAAAATATTGAAAACCATTTATAATTTTCCTTCCACTTCACAATTATGTGCCACTTTGTGTTGGTCAATCACATAAAATCCCCCCAAAAAATACATTTACGTTTTTGGTTGTAACGTGACAAAATGTGCAACATTTCAAGGGGTATGAATACTTTTTCAAGGCACTGTACAAAGTCCTGTGCATAAGCCCTTTGCCTACCAATCCCTTGCCTGTTTTTCTTGGGAAGTACAAGCACCATACTCTGTAAATTTAGAAAAGCAAGCAAAAACATTCACTTTCCACCCTGCACTGAATAAAACAAACAGATAACACACTGTTGAGCATTTTCTGATTATTCAGGAAACGACAGATAAGCAAATGAACATATATGTTACCCATATAACTGTATATTTTAAAGACCCTTCTGTGTTATGTATATTATTCTAATGGATGATGAAAAACAGGTGCTTCTTCAGGAAGCTTCCTTCTTTGTTACTTCTACAATCATACTGGGATAAATTAGGATCAGATTAGGATCATATGCACCATTAAGTAGTTTATACAATGGTCCTACTGCTGCTTACATTCCATTCCTCCCATCATATTGAAAAAATATGGATTTACCGAAAACCATATTCCAGAGTTCAGCGGTAGAACATCGCCCCTGGAAAAAAACTGGCATGAGGGTGAAAGAAGAGGAGAAGGGCTCCCGTACTTTAATACCTTCCAGAACCCAGGTTATTTTTACAAGGGGATAATTAGTTGTAAGCTGGAGCAGATATGCAACATTCCACACCCATCCTCTGGAGTTTTCCACATAGAGCTGTTCTATAGAAGCAGAAAGTCCTTTAATACAGAACAACTTTTGTTTTTCCAGACAAGAATGAACATACCCACAACTGATGTGCTACACTCTAAATGTCCTTCCTCTTACAAGTCTACCCAAGCACCTCCCGCCCTCTGCCCATCAGCTTAGAAGGGCACTCCTGCAAGGCTGATATCAGCTTTCAGCAGATGCATGGTTATGCAGAATAAAGATTTTGGGCAGTTACAGTAGCTGAACTGAATATAGTTTCAAGGCTTTCTAAATAAACACATAAGTGAAGTACATGGGGCCCTGCCCACCTGAAGGTGATGTATAACCACTTTTAAGACCAGGCCTTTTCTGGCACTTTGACCCTCACCATGCCAACATCCCAAAAAAAAATATATACAATATATATATATATATATTGAACAAGTCAAAAAATTGGTGGACTTTGTGGGCACATAATGAGAGGGAGAATCAATAAAAAGTTATACATTTTATTACAGCATAATTAAAAAACATATAAACAACATACAAACACCCTGTATGGACAGAGTTACCAGTTACCCAATAATGCACCCAGTATCTATCCTGAGGAAGCTAATATTTTAGTGAAACGTGTAGACGAGCACGTTTTTGGAGGCATTACTGGATCAGAAATCTTTTTCTCACTATTACCAAATCAATCCTTGTATCTTAGATCCAGCCCTCTGTAACTGCATTATTGGGTAATTGGTAACTCTGTCCATACAGGGTGTTTGTATGTTGTTTATATGTTTTTTGATTCTCCCTCATTATGTGCCCACAAAGTCCACCAAGTTTTTTGACTTGTTCAATCCCTATATACAAGTATTTTTTTTTGCTAGAAAATTGCTTATAACCCCAAAACATTGTACATTTTTTTTACCAGAGACCCAAGGAAAAAAAAAAAGGCAATTGTTGCAATTTTCTATGTCAAACAATATTCTTTATGGGGCCAATATGGTCTGTCCTCCCTCCTTTACCGTTTATATACCTAAAGAATTTCTTGGGATTTATTTTTGTTCTCCGCTATGTGCCTTTTGTGTTCTATTTTAGCCGCCCTAATTGCACCCTTACATTTCTTGCTGCATTCTTTGTAAAGTCTGCATACTGATGATGATCCTTCAGCCTTGTATTTTTTGAAGGCCTTCTCCTTTGCTTTTATATGCATTTTTACATTGGAGTTAAGCCATCCAGGATTTTTGTTCGCTCTTTTAAATTTATTTCCCAATGGGATGCACTGGCTAATGCCCTTATTTAATATGCTCTTAAAGCAAACCCATCTCTCCTCCGTGATCTTTGTTCCTAAGATTTTATCCCAATTTATATCTTCTAGCAAGGTTCGTAGTTTAGGGAAGTTGGCTCTTTTGAAATTCAGTGTCTTTGTATTCCCTTATGTTTCCTATGTGTGTGATTTATACTGAAGCTAATTGACCTGTGATCGCGGTTTCCTAAATTGCCCCTTATTTCCACATCCGTGATCAGGTCTGTATAGTTGGTAATCAGTAGGTCTAGTAACGCTTTGTTTCTAGTTGGTGCATTTACCATCTGACCCATGAAATTGTCCTGCAAGACATTTAGGAACTGGCAAGCCTTAGATGAATGCGCGGTTCCTTCCACCCCAGTCTATGTCTGGATAATTAAAATCCCCCATTATGACACTTCCCATTCCTGCCGCTAATCCAAATTGTGATAGTAGGTCCACCTCCTCTCTCTGGTTAGGGGGCCTATAGCATACTCCCAGTATTACTTTCCCCTTAGTTTATACCTTTGGAGCTCTATCCATAAGGATTCCACCTCCTCCTTAGCTCCCTTAGTGAGGTCATCTCTCACTTGTAGATTATTCTTGATATACCTTTTTTAGCCTCTCTATCCGTGCAATAAAAGGGAATACCCTTGAATGGTTGCCAGCCAATCATGAGAGCTGTTGAACCAAGTATCTGAAATTATGACAAAATCGAAATCCTCTGCATACAACAGTAGCTCTAGTTCTCCCATCTTTTCCGCCAGGCTCCTGGCATTGGTGAACATGCCACGTAGTTTAGTTGTCATTAGGAGCACCTTCTTAAATTGACAGGACTAATCTGTGGGAGCCAGAATTATTGTTTGTTGGCAACTCAATTTCTAACATTTGTATCATGTGTTTTTTTTCTGGATTTTTGGTTGATATTCTGTCTCTATCATTTAAAACACACCTATAACAATTATAGACCCTTCATTTCTTTGTAAGTGGGCAAACTTATAAAATCTGCAGGGGATCAAATTATTACCCCCCCCCCCCCCCCCCCCTTTATATCTGAAGGTTGCACCTGGTTCATTTAAGAAAAAGATTATAGCGGTTTGGTACTTAAAGAATAAGTGCAATTTCAGACAAAGAGCGCTTATTTTTTTCCCCCTCCACAGATGTATCTTTACCCCGATCTGATGGCCATTGCCTCTGTGAACTGTTTACATCCAGTAGTAAAAGTCTCACTCTCCTCACTGCGCCTGTGCAAATCAGACCTATTCTATTGACTGTGTTCCAAGGCCAGAGACAATGGGAAATGGTAGGAAATACAGACCCCACAGAAGTCCACGGGCTGTAATGGGCAGGCGTGGTCATCGGAGCTCAATAAGGAAACATCTGTGGAGGGGGAGGGTGGGTTTGGTTAGGTCAGGGCAAAGAGGCAAAAAGAGTAGGCACTTTGCCTCTAAGATTATAGTAACTATTGCAATTTATAACATTTATCCCAGTAAAAGGGTCCATAAAACACTTTCTGAAGTATTTAGCTGCAAAAGTATTTAATGAAGTATATTTTAAGAACTGGAGAACAGCTGGGGCTAAATTTGTTTGTTTTAATCAATATCATATAGGCCATTGAAGGCTGCAGAGAAGGAGCGAGAGGGTCTGCAGAATCTGCAGTAAGCTGAAAGGGGACAATAACAATTTGTGTCTAACATCATATCTAGTGATGGGCAAACTGGTTTACAAAATAGGGAGTTTGTGGAAGTCAAACAAGGACTTCTGTTATATGTCATGATGACACAGGGCACCCCATAAAGCAGGGCATTGCATCTTTAGACACAGTCATCTACTGACCCCTTGACTTGCTTCCTGTAGAGTGCACAGGACATGCAGGTGGACTGGTAAGGGGTAAGGAATGCAACCTATGAAGCAAATCCAAGGTTAGTGAATCTTAGAACTAAAGACATTTAAAAAAAAAAAAAAAAAAAATGAAAAGTACAACAATCTGTACATATCAAACTATATAATTTATAAGATCAGGTACATTTATAATGGATCAATAAAAGTAATTTGTTAAGTATATATAAAGTATAACTAATTGCTGGTTAAAGAATTCTGCACACTCCACATCAAATAATTTAAACGCCCAAATCAAAAATGTAATATACTGCAGATCACTAGTTCTTGGTGTTGTGGCTGCATTCATTTTCTTTTTTCAAGCTTCTTCAGCTTTATTTTCACCTGGTAATCCTGAAAATAACTTCCTGCCTCATGGTGGCTACACCACGCCTCCACTGTATCTATAGAGGGAGACATGGTTGCCCTACGCTGCTCTCTTGATATGGACTACAGACATGTCTGTATTGCATCATCTCCATTACGTGGTGGGCAGGGCAATTGGTAGTTTATAGAAGATAGCTAGCAAGAAATATATTCTTTGGTGTAGCTCAAGGGAAGTGACAAGGACAATGCATTTCTGTTCAGATCAACTGGTATTTTCTCTATTTGTGAAAAATAATTTGTTTCGCTTGAAAATAAATAAATGCAGCCACCACATCCAAGGACTATAAGCTGCATTTTTATTCTTGGGTTTTAGTTATCCTTTAAGAGTTGAATGGCTCTGAATCCAGTTGTAGAGTTCAGCTGCTCATATGGCCAGGCTGAATTCATTTGTTACAGCAAAGGTTTGCTCTCATTGCTCGAGGCATGTGGCTGGCTGGCTGTATTCTGGTGTCTCAGACATGTTCAAAGTGAAGTGAGTTTTTCCAAACGAGACAGCAGAACACTATAAAAGGTTTGCGTTTTCAGCAAATGTCGACATTGTGTAAACATTTCTTTCCTTACTTGAGAGTGGCATAGCCCAGAAGTCATCCAGGTTCACCTCCATATTTATAGCCTGGGTTATTCAAAATCTTCATAGAGAAGGGCAAAATGTTTCCATTATTCAAATAGTAAGGGTAAATGAAATTCAGCTATGTGCTACACTGAGTTTTAGGTGTAGGTCACAGAAGCATCCCTTTATGCCAAAGCCCCCCTTGAAAACAATAGCTGGACCTCTGTCCCACTACTACCAGTCACTAGCTGAAATCTACCCAGGTTCAAAGACTCACAGAGATGGCAATCGACTACAAACTACAAAGTGGCACTGCAAATCTACCTGCAGATTCCCTGTCAAAGTTGAATTTAGGTGGTTCACATATGTGCATTTGCTTGTACGCTATGTACACAAAAAACGTGGGAAAGTCCCAAACGTTTTTTTTTTTTTTAAACGCACCGGAGCACAATGTGATTTGGCACACGCTAAAACACACAATATTTGCCAATGCATGAGGGTGCTATTAAAGAGGACGTAAACTTCCCTTGATTGTATGTACTGGTGGTGCACCGAAATTTTGGCCGCCTAAAAATATCGTCCGAAAAAAAAATTGCCTATAATGGAGCTGAAAAGGGGGCAGGGCCGCACCGCTGGGTGCCGCACATATGTCATCCTGGCGCGCACCTGACATGTATATGTATGAATGTGAGTTAGGGCCCTTAGATTGTAATCTCCTTGAGGGCAGGGACTGATGTAAATGTACAATGCATATGTAAAGCACTGCATAAATTGATAGCACTATATAAGTACCTGAAATAATAAATAAATGTTTATAATCCCCCCCCCCCCCCCCCCCCAAAAAATCTGCCTTTATTATCACTTTGAAGTGGTTGTATACCCCACTTTCACATTTTTACTTACAGGTAAGCCTGTAATAAGGCTTACCTGTAGGTAAAATAAATATTTACCTTGCATGCAGCCGCTAACGTCAGCGGTGCATGCGCTCTGAAGGTACGGCGGATGCTGCCAGAAGATCAGAGCGCCTTGCAGCTCTGGCCACTCACAGCCCCAGAGCTGCAAACTTGGAAAAAGTGCAGAGGGAACATGTCAGCTCCCTAAGCGATGACTGGGAGGCGATGCCGGGGCTTCGTTCTAAGGTAAGCATTTCATAATGAGCTAGTATGTGGTGCATACTAGCTCATTATGCCTTTGCCTTACAGTTTTTTTTGTTTTTTTTGCAGGCATACAACCATTTTAGGGCCCCACTCTGGGCCAAATCTGTTTTCAGCAGTTCATTAGGCATACACATAACTAGCAATAACCTTCACGTACCCTCCCTATAGTCTGAAGATATAGGGAGGGTATAGAGGGAAAAAAAGCAGCTAGTGATAATGACACGAGTACTTCTATCTTTGTTTCTTTTCTGCATTTACAGTTTATTACAAAAAAAACAGCTCATAAGTAGTATAAGGGGAGCAATAGGAAAGATTGGGAGGTTTGTTGATGGTATCGCAAAGATCAGTTTTATCAGACACCACCTGAATGCGGATTGGCTGCAATTTAGATCCTAACATTTATTCTTGGCACTAGCTGTTCTGCAGACCAAATCTTTAGAGCTATTGGTATAATTATTATATTATTGGTATAATAAAATCAGGGAAGATTTAAAGCGGAGCTCCACCCTATTTTCGATGTTTTGCTCAATCAAATGCCATGAATGTGCTTAGTTAAAAACGGATATATATATATATTTTTTTTTTTCTTCTGTACCTTTTTTAGTAATGTCCTTCTCTGCGGATATGGGCGGGTCAACTATTTCGTAATTTCCTTTTTACCTGCAATGACTCCTGGGAGCTCCTGTCATTATTCCCAGTAGTGATTGCGCGAGATCTCGTGCGATTTCGATAGAGCCGCGCCGCCCGTTGTGAGCTGTTGACTGTGTCCTGTCGAATACTGTCCCCCGTCGGATAGTGTCCGCCGTGTACTGCGCATGCGCAGTACGGATGACAAGCAGATTCCGAAAATATCCGAAGATGAACGGCGAACAACGGCGCTCCGATTACTGTGCATGCGCGAGATCAGGGATATGGGCGGTGCATGCTGGTCCATTAGACGCACAGTGTCCAGGAAGAGGATGCCTGTGGGCTTCACATGCCCACAGGCAAGATGACACCCGCCGAGAAGACAGAATCTAAATTTGTTTTTTTACACAGAAAACTCACATCGGAATGACTTCAAAAATGCAGCGAGTACCAACATTTAAAAACGTAATGCTCTTCATTATACCAAAAATGTATTTAGGCAGTGGAACACCGCTTTAAATCCCCTGGGGTTTTGCGTGAAATTTTTTCGTTCTATTGAGAACATTGATTCGACCTTTAAAATGGCTTGGGAAAACAATCTTAAATACTGCTCTAAGAAAATGATGAGCCTCCTGATTGAGGAATACCAAAAACGTTTAGTTGATATTGACACCAATATTGAAAAAATCTATTCACAAATAAAGTTGTTGAATACTTATTCTTCCTTCGCAGAATTAAATGAAAAATTGAAGACTCATGTAGAGTTTTTCAATAAAATCAATACTTTCCAAGAAGGCAAACAAATTCCTGTGAGGCAAACAGGCCTTCCAGGAAGGAAGAGCCTATAAATGGCACCAACAAGTAAATGGAAGAGGTACCCAGCGGGGCTTGGCACAGGCATCTAGGCAATCAGATATGTCTGACACCCCTCCTCTAAATCCTCTGTTTCTAATTTTTCTTCCAAACAATCCAGACGCACTAGAAGACCTAAAAGACGAAGGGATGGTGACAATGATCGATACTATCGATCTTGAATCCCTATTGAAGCAAGTAGATGATCCATCCACCAATACTATCACTCCCAACAACAAATCATCATTAAAGAAAAAAAATCAGACATGTACCCAGCCCCAAGTTCCAACCATGGGATTGCCACCTTCCTTAAACTAACGTGCCAAGACATTAAAGCTTTGGACATCTCGTCAAACCAACAAGGGAATCTCACTATGAGTGAAGGGACAGCTTTGAAAAACCTAGCAACCACAACATAACCATCAAGCCTTCAGACAAAGGGGGCAACATTGTCCTAATGGACAATGACAAATATGTATTAATGTGTAACAAAATTCTAAATAATGCCGATTGGTACTGGCCAATAAGGCCAGAGATTATTGACACCATCAATAAGGAGTTTTACTTGTTTGTGGACAGTGCATTTTATAATAACATAATTTCCTAACAACTTTGGAATTTTGTCCGCACTACTTTCCCAAAAATAGCCACATTTTATTCGCTTCCTAAGATCCACAAAAACAACTCGGACCCCCCGGCAGACCCATTATACGAGGGAATGGTGCAATCACTGTAGAAGAACACTTGAGACCTTTTGTCCTCTCCTTACTCTCTTATGTCTGGGACACAATTCACCTTCTACAAATAATTGATGGCACCCAGGTATCTACGAGTTCCATTCTATTCACTATAGATGTAGAGGCTCTCTAAAGTCCTATACCACATAACAAGGGACTAGCATGTATTTGCTAAATATTATCCCAAACCAGTAATCATGAAGAATCCTTCAACAAGTTCCCATTATGCTCGCTTGAATATATACTCAAGCATAATGCTTTTTCTATGATGGTCGGCACTTCCTCCAGGTGCAGGGGGTGGCCATGGGCACTTGCTGTGCCCCTGGCTACGCCAATCTGTACCTGGGGGAGTGGAACCGGACCATATTCGAGGGTGAAGATCTCTATGTACATATGGCACAGGTACATAGATGACATCTTCGTCCTTTCGGACGGTCCAGAGGACCTATTACACAAGTACCTGGCTGCCCTAAATCAAAATGAGTTCAACCTAAAATTTACTATGTCATCCAGCACCTCCAAAATTACCTTCCTGGATGTAGAAATTTATAAAGACCCTAATAATGTGTTATCCTGTAAATTGTTCAGAAAATTAACCGCAGGGAATACTATTCTACATTCATCTAGTTTCCATCCTAGGCCCCTTGTTAACTCGATTCCCTACAGCCAGTACTTTCGAACCAAGCACAATTGCTTTAATGACAGGGACTACAAACATGAGGCAAAGGGACTCAAACTACGCCTATTAGAAAGAGGACACAGTCACATATTCCTGAAAAAGGCATTTAATTGGGTAGCCAACATAGACATGATTTACTATTCTACACTAAAAAGGATGAATCTACCTCTAATGAATACACGAGATTTATCACTACATATTCCAATAAACATCCTAAAGTTAGACAAATTTTTTGTAAATACTGGCATGTCTTAACTTCAGATCCCACGACAGGACTGTTCGTTCTTCCAGTTTCCCGTCACCTACCGGACAGCCACCTCGGTCGATGACATCCTAGTTAAAAGTGAATTTGGGGGTTCAACTCGAGGTGACTCAAGCAAACTACTCTGTACTTTTCCTTGTGGTCCATGCGCCTACTGTCATGGATATACATGGACACTCCGAAAAGTACACGATTGCCCAATGGCTGGACCTTTACTCCTAGGCACTTTGCCAATTTGCCAGACCATGCTGGTTGTTTATTTGCTATAGTGCGATTGTTACTACATAGGTAAAACCATACAAAAATTGTGGCAAACTATCTGTCTCATTCGGGCCATGAAAACCAGCAACCCGGTTTTGCCTCTGGGGAGACATGTGGCACAGGTCCATAACGGCCGTTTCCCTAGAGTCACAATCTTGCTGCTGGACCCAGTACATCCAAGCTCCCGAGGAGGTGATTTTAACAAACTCCTCCTTGTCAGCACTGGGTTCTGCCCTTCCTTCTCTGAGCTAGCCACTCAGCTGTCGGCTAATTGTCAGCTCCTATCTCTCCACAGTTACTCAGCTGGTGATGATATCCTGCTCGTCAGTCCTGCCGACTTAAGCCAGAGGATCTCTGCCTTCTCCTTGGATTCTGCGATCCAGTTCAAGACTTGCATTGCTGACATCCCTTCTGGCTTCAGATCCTGCTTGCTGTTCCACTACATTGATCCCTGACTTCTGGCTTGGCTGACTATGCGTTCTGGTTACTGAACTTTGACAATGTTTTGACTACGTTTGTTTTTTACTTTTATTATTCAACAAGTGTGATTTAACTGTACTTCTGTCTCGGCCTGATTTCATGGTTTCTGACACTCCTTCAGCGTGAGTTAAGATGGATCTTGAACTTGAACGCCACCTCACCACCTGGCTTAAATGAGGCCCTCAATTTTAAACCATTTTTACAGGGCCTTTCTGGAGGTTTTGAGAGGGATATGTGACCATATGTCCTCACACTTCATATGATACCTATATCTTGAGATACGTGTATCATCATGTCTATCTCCATATCTCTATAGTGCCTTTTCATATTTGTCATTTCATTTTGCCCCCACCTGTACCACCTTTTAGGGATTTTTGTATTCTATCCCACTTTCCTGCTGTCTTCCTGACTCTACAGGTTATTGCCATGTATCTACAAAGGTCCTCTTTATAGTATGCAAACATAAGTGTTATATATATATATATATTTTTTACTTATTATTTTTCGTTTGAAACTACATGTGCATTCCATTTATTGTTGTTATTATATCTGTTTTATACCATTTAGGTTTTGTGTCATCCCTTCAGTTTATGTCCCCTCGCACAGTTTCTTTGGATATTTTAACATCTTTGTGTTGTCACCTGCTATTAGTCCTGCCACTATACATTTTGCATCAGAGCCCCCCGGGCACGCAGGGTCCCCCTGGTGCCTGAGGGCACTCTTTATAGGCTCAGCCCCATAACTGCGCTACAGACCGGCGTTTTTATGCCGATCTGCGCATGCGCGACTGGTCTTCTCCACTCTGACTGGGACGTAGCGCCCATCTGGTGTGTCGGCGGCCTCGCAAAGTCGGACGTCATCGCACCGTGTGCGCTGTGACGCCGCCTGGCCAGGGAATCGTCTAACACAGCTGATCGGCAAAGGCCCGTCAATTTCAGGGTGGGCCCTCCGGTCACCTGAAGCCTATTTTCACCAGGCATTGGATTTCTTCCCTGCCTGGGGCTTGTACCACTAGACTTTTGTACCTACAAACAACCCAGGTACATTGCTAGCTAGTTGCTGCACAGCCAGGATCACACAATCCCACAGGGAAGGCAGTTCCATTCACACCGGCAGCCCTAAGTAAGTTTTGCTTTCTGCATATGACCTTTTGATTGCTTACCATTTTAAGACAATGTTAGACTGTTGTATTATACAGGTCACTTACCCGTTAAACATTACCATGTCTATATCATGATAAATCTCCCATATATGTACCTGTGTGCATGTGCTAGTATGATATATATAACTAGTATATCTACATTGTGTGTCTCTGTACACTAGATACCTAGTAGGTAACTATATAATTTTGTAATACATATATTCATATACATTTTTGGCGTCCAGGGTCGTCTGCATTTTCACTAATCCTCGTGGGCTCTGTTGCCTAGTTGTCAGGTGTGCTTTATGCCCTACCTGCTCTATCCCGATACATTCAATCAAAACTTTACTATGGTGAACCACATGCCATCAGTGGCTTAAAGATATCTATATATTCTCCATATACCCCCAGAGTTTTCCATTGCGCGATGGGACAATACAGATAGTATTAGTAAAGTGAATCCTGATGTGTACTATAATTCACTTGACATAGTCATCTTGTAAGTATAGTCAGATTCTAAATGTCTGCCCCTTATATGCATCATGCTGTCCCCTATTTCTGTTTATATATCCGCATAACTATATTATACCATCGTATACATATATACTTTTTTCTGACTGGATTTTTTTTGCTGTTGTGTTACCAGATAATACAGCTTGCTCCAAATCAGCCCCTGAAGAAGGAATTAGACATTTAATCATATATTCTGAAACATGTTGGGATTTCTGAACCCATGCACCGTGGTTGGCCTCCTATGAGAACAATAATGTGCCCCAGAACCTAAAATAGCTGCATTGTATGCATCATCACAGCATGACTATCCAATTTGCTTTTATAATTGTTTATTTTGTGTATTTATATGCTTTTTGTAATCCATAAACTTTGTAATACTTTTTCATATACGTCATCTACTCTCTTATCTGTTTTTCACCCTTTGCCCATAAAATCCCTGGGGCACCTCCTCTGTTTCTTTTCACAACATAAAACACAAGGCATTTTTGCCTTGACTATGAGTTGGGGCTGTGCTGGGATAGCTGGTAGCGTAGCCTCAACTCATCCAATGTGAACAACCACTTAAACATTACACAAGCTGATAATTTCATAAAATCACTTTTATATATTTATAGCCAAAAAACACTTAAAAATCTATAGATTGCCTTCAAATGATGTTTGCTTACAACAAAATGATTTAAAGACAGTATTCCCCCCACCTCCAGAGTACCCAAACTGAATTCTGTAACTGGGGATGTTCAGTAAGTTAATCATCCCCTCATCACATAATAAGTGCATCATGTCCTAATCACGTTATCCCAGATTAGACGCAGTTTGAAAGGCAGCCAGCCTCCATGAACTACGTTGTTGTGAAGGGTTTTCTCCCTAAATGATTCCGGAATTCATTAGCTTTCCATTTTAGTAATGAAAGGTTAACGATTATATTTTCTGGTAACTGTGATATCACTTGCAGGAAATATTCCCTTAGCACTGAAGAGCTTCCGTCGGTAGGGCTTGTGGAAATGGAGCGTTTAAATGCATTCCCCCAACAATAAGGACACCTGGCTCCACATTTGTCGTATTGCTTCCTCTGCCTTCAAGCAAACAGCTGCCGCAGCTCTCAACACCCTTGCCTGGCAAAAAAAGAGAGCGCATTCTGGTGGGCCCTGCTTACATTCCCGGGTTTTGTACCTCTAGATGCAGCCAATCAATCAACGCTTGCAGGACATCCAGAGTAAATGCAAGCAAGCATTTTTAACATCCCCTCGGTGCTGTGCTATGTGCCACAGCAAGGACACTGCAGCGTGATGGATTCCTGTAATGTGCTTTCTCTGCTAGTATGGATTTCACTGTGGAGTCTGCAGAGCTGGAGCTACAAATAGACAAATGACTAAGTCAGAAGTCACGTGCACTTGACCCTGAGATAGGAGAGCTTTCAGCAGGGGCCACTTTCCCTCCCGTTTATAGAGAGGCCTTTTAACAGGCTGTAAATTAGCAGAATGTTGAAATTGTTTACAATGTCACCAAGTCAAACCTGACTTGCAGAGCTAGGTAATTAGAATGGACATTATTTTCAAGATGGATCATGCTGTAAAACTTTTTTTTAATAACAAAATAAATCTACTGTATAGTTAGGGTTGCCACTTTTTTCTTCAAGCTAGACCCGAACACTTTAGCGGCGAACAGCACATTTTTTAAAAATATATATTATAGGATTGTAACAGACCTGGGACACCTTTGGGCACTCCAAAGAGAATAGTGCCCCCTCACCCTCCTGCCAGGCCCTGTTCTGAGCCACATTCCAGTCTGAATAATGTGTCCAGGTTTCCGGTGGACTGAAACCCAGCTACATAATTCAAAACCCGGACTGTCAGCGTGAATTCCAGACAAGTGGCAACCCTATGTATAGTAGGGAAGACCAACTCTAGTCCTACTAGGAATATTAAAGTGATTATAAGGCAAAACATTTTTTTTTTACCTTACTGCCTACATACATTAATCACTTCAGCTCCAGCAACGTACCGGTACATTTCTAGACTGAGTGGTTATACCGGGATGATGCCTGCAGACATCATCCTGGTATTGTTTTTTTTAGAGCCAAAAGTTGTCTTTCTTATAAAAGCACTCCTAACATCTAATTGGCTGCTGAATTGCTTTTACAAGGGAATGCCCCAAACCCTACTGTAGCTTTCTTGGGCTCTCCCATCCCACCGGGGGGACTCGAGTGACCAGGCACTGCTTTCGCCGGTTTACCATAGAGGTAATCAGAAACCAGAACGGCTCTGATTGCTTTTGTGGTATATTAAACTGAAAGTGATGAGCATACATCACTTCCGGTTTCCCCAAGATGTAAACAGTGCCATGTTTAAACAGGGAAAGATTTGACACAATGATCTTGGTTTGATCAAATGCTTTTAAGGGCAGAAAAGACATCTGGGGTCTAACAGACACCAGCTCTCTATAATGCATAGGGGTCCAACATGTGGCCCTCCAGCTGTTGCAGGGCTACAGGTCCCATCAAGCCTTTGGGAGTCATGCTTGCAACTGTCAGCCTTGCAATGCCTCACGAGTCCTGTAGTTCTGCAACAGCTGGAGGGCCGCAGGTTGGACACCAATGCTATAAAGAGTAACTGTCACTGCCTATTGCGATCACAGAGGATATTTCTATTCCCTGTAATAACAATAAATGTGATAAATTTTTTTTATAAATAAGCGACAGTGTAAAAATAATACAAAAAAAAATTAAAACATTTTTTTTGTTTAACCGCTTTACGTCGGCAGAATGGCACGGACAGGCAAATCGGCGTACCTGTACGTCCCTTTGAATTTGGTGCCGTGCCATCGCGTGTCGGGTCGCAGGTCCCGCAGACTCGATCGCCGCAGGGATACCCACGATCGTCTCACGGAGAGGAAGAACGGGGAGATGCTGATGTAAACAAGCATCTCCCCATTCTGCCTAGTGACACCGTCACTGATCTCTGCTCCCTGTAATCGGGAGCAGCGATCAGTGTAGTGTCATAACACAGCCCAGCCCCCTCACAGTTAGAAACACTCCCCAGAACACACTTTAACCCATTCCTAGTGGTTAACCCCTTCAATGCCAGTGTCATTTTTACAGTAATCACTGCAATTTAATCGCACTGATCGCTGTAAAAATGACAATGGTCCCAAAAATGTGTCCAAATTGTCCGATGTGTCCGCCATAATGTCGCAGTCATGATAAAACTCACAGATCGCCGCCATTACTAGTAAAAAAAAATGATTAATAAAAATGCCATAAAACTATCCCCTATTTTGTAGATGCTATAACTTTTGTGCAAACCAATCAATAAAGCTTATTGCGATTTTTTTTTACCAAAAATATGTAGAAGAATACGTATCAGCCTAAACTGAGGAAAAAAATGTTTTTTTAATATATTTTTTGGGGATATTTATTATAGCAAAAAGTAAAAAAAATATAGCTTTTTTTTCAAAATTGTCGCTCTTTTTTATTTATAGCGCAAAAAAAAAAAAAAAAATGCAGAGGTGATCAAATACCACCAAAAGAAAGCTCTATTTGTGGGGAAAAAAAAGGAAGTAAATTTTGTTTAAGAGTCGCATCGCATGACCACGCAATTGTCAGTTAAAGCGACGCAGTGCCGAATTGCGAAAAGTGCTCTGGTCTTTTGCCAGCGCCCCTCTGTGCTCGTGCACAAAGACGAACGCACAGGTCGGTCCTGCACACCCACAAACAGTGAATGCCCCACACGTGAGGTATCACTTGCAAACGTTAGATCATGGGCAGTCATTTTAGCACCAGATCTCCTTTGTAAACTGAAAGTGGTAACCAGTAAAGCAGTGGTTCTCAACCTTCTAGTGCCGTGACCCCTTGATAAAATTTCCCAAGTTGTGGGGACCCCCAACAGTAAAATTATCTTCATTGCAGACAGTTTTTCAGGCTGCTATAAGGACGCTTAAATGCTATAAGTAACACCAGCGCTAAAAAGAAACCTCTAGTGGAGAAACATGGATGAACCAGCCTGCTCCACTAGACACTTTCTAATTTGGCTCTGGTAGTATATGCGTGTGAGTTAGGGACTTTAGATTTTAAGGGGAGGTGGAATCAGTGGCAGTGCTGAGGGGAGTTCTGATCAGCCAACTTAGGTGCTCTTGATCAAGGTCATCTGCTGATCTGAGAACTGTAGTGGAGACTTTTAATGGCAACTATAATCACAGGCAGCGTTACACACTGTCTCTGGCTTCACTGTGTCCGACTTCGTGGTGTCTCGCAGCAGTGACACCTATGCCGAAATCAGAATATAGGGTCTCCTATAGCCCCTCCCACTTCACGTTCCTCACCAGTCAGCTGACCTCTAGTCTCTGACCCCCAGCCATGCCGTGAACTGAATGGGTGGCCGCAGGCTCAAGGAACAGCCCAGTTGAGTGACTACAGGCTCCACGGACAGCCCTGCTGGGCGGCTGCGAAAAGGCTGGGAATAGCGGCGCGGGCTCCAGGAATAACCCTGGATTCTGTGACCCCTGGCAAATCGGCAGTCGACGCCCGATGGGGTCGCGACCCACAGGTTGAGAACCGCTGCTGTAAAGGCTTTTTTAAGTGTCGCCTATGGATAGTAAAAAGTTTGACAGTTCCAAATCGCATGACAAGTTGCACCCCCACCCCATTCCAGCAATGGTACTGTTCAAATTGCTGGGACTCATGTCACAGAGACTTTGAAAAAGGTTCCAGTACTATTTTCTGATTTCATTGAGACCTGCATGGACTTCTGTTAAACAAAGTCGCAATGAAATCAGAGGTGCAAATCGCCCTGATCTGAGGCTTTAAAGTCATACCAAATTAGCATGATTGCAAAGCCGCACCAGTTTGAACCAGGGCTAAAGTATCTAAACCCTGGAAGAAAAACTATAATATACTGCAGACCACTAGTCCTTAGAAATGGTGGTGATTTTTTCAGGCTATATTTTTCTTCATTTTCACCGGGGGATTTTGCCTACAAAGTACTTCCTGTCTTAGGGTGACAACACTCAATCTACAGTATCAATAGAGGAGCAGCGTTGTGACCTTATGACTAGAAGCATAGTAGGAATACAGAACACTTCCTCTTCTTCTGCATATCTCACACAGAATGTGTTCTGTAGTCCACAGAGATATCTGGGAACAATATACCAGTCAGCAGAATCAGCACACATAGGAAGTTATGGCAATTTTTACATACCGTATATACTTGAGTATAAGCCACCCGAATATAAGCCGAGGCACCCAATTTTACCACAAAAAACTGGGAAAACGTATTGACTCGAGTATAAGCCTAGGGTGAGAAATGTGCAGCTACTGTAAGTGGAAAAGAGGGTCAACAATGCCCATTTGCAGCCTCACTGTGCCCATTTGCAGCCATAGGTCCCCTAAACTTCGAACTTGGTAATTAAGGGTTCCTAGATGCCCCCTAGCTGCAGCCAAAATTTGGGGTCTCTGGACCCAAAGGGTCCCGAAATGACATTGCTGCAGATGGACACAGTTGACCGATTTTGGGGCCCTGTATCTCGGGGCCACTTGGTGCTAGGAAATGTTGTAGTGATGGTTTCACTGGGTTTGCACACCAAATTTGGGGTTCCTAGCACCAAGTGGCCCCGAGATACGAGGCCCCAAAGTCGGGTCAGAAAATGTCAAGCACTTTTCTGCAGCAGAGAATGACATTTTCCGAACCGACTTTGGTGCCCCGTATCTCTGGGCCACCTAATGCTAGGAACCCCAAATTTGGTGTGCAAACCCAGTGGAACCATCACTACAACATTTTCTTAGCACCAAGTGCCCCCGACATACATGTGATCAGCTGTGATTGCACATGTATAAAGAGCCGCATCATCAGCTCTTTACAGAGATCGGGGACGCGCCATGTCCCGGGGACACAGCTCGCCATCGGGCCTGGGAGTGCGGTAAGACTGGGAAGGTGTCATATGGCGTTGTCCCATTACTAGAGATGATTCCACCCCCCTGTCATTTGTCTATAAAGGGGAGGTAGTTAAAGGAAATCTATAGTCACAGCATACTCTTTCATATTATAACATCAGCATTGTAATAACAATAGTTATATCTGACAATTTGATAAGCTTACTTGAAAAATCTCCTTTCATGTGAGTTCTGTCTGTCTGTTGTCCATCTCTTTGCACAACTTCCTGGATTCCCTGCTAGGGTTGCCAATTTTTCTTCAAGCTAAACCTGGACTGTCCGGGTCAATCCTGGGTGGCCACCCTATTGCCTGCATGCTTTGCAGCTTCTCTTCTGCTGTTTACTTTCAATTTCCAAAGACTACGACTCCCATGATACCTCTCTGCCTGCAAGCAGTATATTCTGTACTGACTCCACCTCCTGAAACTCCTCCTCTCAGCACTTCTGTAGTACACAAGGCAGGCTCTGTGCAACGTGGGACACAACAGTGCCCATCCACAGGGCATAGTGAACACGTGTAACGGAATTTCAAGGAGGTAAAATGTATGGGGTTCTTCACAAAGTAGGTTTACAAAGTCAAGATAACTGAGATTAATAAAATAATTAATAATAATAAATAATTTAAATACAATGTAGAAATCAATATATACTTTTACCATTTGACCATCAATACACTTTAGGTAAAACATTTTCACTGCCATTCTACGGCTCCCTTCTGGTCAGTAAAGCCCCCCCCCCCCCCATCACATTAATTGACCAGGAGAGAACACTGGAAGGTGGTGGTGGGTGGGGGGTTAGAAAGTCTCCAGACCAGAAAAACTTCTATTTGTCTCTTTTATGGGGAGGCTTTCAACCATTAAAAGTATAACAAGAGGCAAAACTTTTTCTTGGTTATGGATTTACAGTTAAAGTTACCAACTGTACTTTAAGCTACAGAGAAGGTTAACCCCAGACAAAACACTGATCACATTTTGCTGATTAAAGTAATAATTACTCCCCTCCATAAGACAAGTGTTTCTATCCACGAGGCAGGTCACCTCCAGCTGTTTGAGAACACACGTAAGCACATGAATATGAAAATATAGGTATGCAAGAATGCAGCTTTGAATAGTCTAATAAATCATTACGAAAAATTCCTGTGCCAGCAACTAAGGATGTAAAGGGCAAGGACATGCAGGCCATGTACCTAGCTATTTATGGATAGCTAAAAAGTGACCTATACAGGAAAGACAGACAGATGAAAACAGACACAATAATATAAAGGAAGACAAACATATACAACCATTGGGTTAAAGGGAAAATGTTGTGTATTTGTTACGGAGTTCATTTTTGGGGCAATATAGCAAAATGTACTCACTGGAATTTGTATTACATAGTTAAATAGTAGGTAAGGTTGAAAAGAGACACAAGTCCATCATGTCCAACCTATGTGTGTGATTATATGTCCGCTGAGACCACCGCCTGTGGAAGGGAATTCCACATCCTTGCCGCTCTTACAGTAAAGAACCCTCTACGTAGTTTAAGGTTAAACCTCTTTTCTTCTAATTTTAATGAGTGGCCACGTGTCTTGTTAAACACCCTTCCGCAAAAAAGTTTTATCCCTATTGTGGGGTCACCAGTACGGTATTTGTAAATTTAAATCATACCCCCTCACAAGTGTCTCTTCTCCAGAGAGAATAAGTTCCGTGCTCGCAACATTTTCTCATAACTAACATCCTCCAGACCCTTTATTTGCTTTGTTGCCCTTCCTTGTACTCATTCCATTTCCAGTACATCCTTCCTGAGGACTGCTGCCCAAAACTGGACAGCATACTCTAGGTGCGGCTGGACCAGAGTCTAGTAGAGCAGGAGAATTATTTTATCTCTGGAGTTGATCCCCTTTTTAATGCATGCCAATATTCTGTTTGCTTTGTTAGGCTCAGCAATGGCATGCAGTGCCAAGCTGCTGCTATCATCCATCCTAGATCCCCCCCCCCCCCCCCCCCAGAGGTTCTCCCCCCAGTGTATAGATTGCATTCATATTTTTACCACCCAAATACATTAGTTTACATTTTTCTACATTAAACCTTATTTGCCATGTAGTTGCCCACCCCATTCATTTGTTCAGATCTTTTTGCAAGGTTTCCACATCCTGCAGATAAGTTATTGCCCTGCTTAGCTTAGTGTCATCTGCAAATACAGAGATTGAACTGTTTACCCCATCCTCCATGTCGTTTATGAACAAATTAAATAGGATTGGTTCCAGAACAGAACCCTGGGGGATCCCATTACCCACCCCTGACCATTCCGAGTACTCCCCTTTTATCACCACCCTCTGAACGCACCCTTGTAGCCAGTTTTCAATCCATGTACTCACCCCATGGTCCATAAAAAACGGACCTTATTTGGTACAGTAAACATTTATGGGGAATGTTCTTTTATGTCAAATGTTTTTTGCAAAATCCAGATACACCACGTCTACGGGCCTTCCTTTATCTAAATGGCAACTCACCTCCTCATAGAAGGTTAATAGATTGGTTTGGCAAGAACGATTCTTCATAAATCCCTGCGGATTACTGCTAATGATACCTTTCTCATTACTAAAATCTTGTATATAGTCCCTTATTAAGAGCTTGCATACTATTGATGTTAGACTAACTGGTCTGTAATTCCCAGGGAGATATTTTGGACCCTTTTTAAATATTGGTGCTACATTGGCTTTTCTCCAATCAGCTGGTACCATTCCAGTCAGTAAAAATTTATTAAAAATTATATTTTTATACTTCGCCTTGCCTAGTTTTCCATATTCTCATGACGCTATTTCATGTTCAGATTTATACAGTCTTTTTCCAGTGGCTGTGTGTAATTCAAGTGGTGCAGTCACCACCTTTGCTGAATGAATTTTGAGGGAAAAGTAATCACAGTATAAGGCACAAAATAGCCATACCTGATCTCACAAATTCTTTGACTGAATGGACACAAACTCCCTCAGGCGCACTCCATATTAATGCCAATGGTTTGTGAATGATATGGGAATACAACAAGTTCATACAGGTGTGATGGCCAGGTGTTTACAAACTTCTGGCTAAGGCAAGGGTGTCAAAATCAATCTCATCATGGACCGTATCAGCATTATGGTTGCCCTGAAAGGGCCAATTGTATCTGTAAGACTAGATGTCCAGAGCTCCCCACGCTCCTTACATCACAGTGCATCCCCTGTACCGGGTAGGAGCTGTGAAGCAGGAAGTGCAGGGTTTGAAGGAAGACCAGAGGAGGGCTGGAGTCCTCTACTACTGCCAACTGCTTAAACAAGGTGGGGTGGAGAGGTGGAGGGTACCACAGCTGCAGGAGAGGTGCAAGGGCCACATGAAATGGCCTGGCGGGCCGAATTCAGTTAGCGGGCCTTGTATTTGACACATGTGGGCTAAGGCATTCCAACTGTTCTGTAGTCCTATTCCCATCATATGTCCCTTTGCAAGGAAAAAAAGTCAGGTAAATCCTCAAAAGACTATGTCACTAGACATGTGCACTGACAAAAAAATGTGTGCGTTTTCATTCGTTGTTTTGCTTTTTTCGGAAATACGAAAAATTCAGAAATTCTGAAATCTGAAAATTCGGGATTTTCAAAATTCCAAATTTCTGATTTTCGAAAATTCGGAAATGAAAAAATTCGAAAATACGAAAATCTGAAAAAAAAAGAAAGAAAATCAGTAAAATTTGAAATAACTAACTAATAAGAACTATTAAATTATAGGTATTGGAATTTCCTTTCAAATTTGGCTGTTTGTGAACGTAACGAATCCAAATTTATCTGAAGTTACGAAATATCGGAAATAAAGAATGCCACATCTAAACAAATTAGTAATAATAATATTAAAAAGGTTTTATTATTATTATTATTATTTATTATTTTTAGATGGTTACATTCCATTTGTTTAGATACGGCATTCGTTATTTCAGATAATTCGTAACTTTGGATAAATTCGTACTCGTTACGTTCACTAACAGTCAATACTGTCAGTACTGTCAAATTTGAAAGGAAATTCCAATACCTATAATTTAATAGTTATTAGTTAGTTGTTATTTCAGATTTTCGGGCTTTTTGTATTTTCATTCTTTTGAATTTTCATTCTTATTTTTGGATTCGAAATTCGAAAATTCTAAATTTCAAAAATTAAAAAATTCAGAAATTCAAAATTTTGGAATTAACAAATTTGTCGAAAAACTGTATGAGGGCAAGTAAATTTCACCATTCTAGAGACATTCTATTATCAAAGGTTACCCTGAAATAAAAATAAAATAAAAGTAATATAAAAATAAATAGCAACTAAGGTTTCTATTTGAAGTTGAAAAAGTGGCCAATCATGCGACTGACCTTGTGGTATTGGTCATGTGGTCTCTGTGGGAGGGTTTGCTTGGTGTTCAGCTGTTGATTGCATGGCATCGCTGTTTGATCATCAGTTCTCTTGCCACCAATCAAAGCCCAGGGTCTTGTTTTCTAACCATATGGCAATCTTTTCAGAGCTTACCTTTGTTAATTTACACATTGAAGAAAAACTGTAAAACATAGGATATTTGACCTCCCACTTCCAGCAAGCCTCAGATTGGCAAGCAATAATGAGTGAATCAGAATGAACAGAGAGGGGAGGGGCCAGTGTAATGTAATATATTAAAAGAATAAGGATTTTACAGGTAAGTGAAACATCTAATTTCCTTAATTGTATATTACAGGACACAGAATCTTAGTCTTGGACCATGGGATGACCAAAAGCAATGGAACTGGAGGCTGGGCAACACAACATACACTAAGTGGCCAACATTACAAATGGGCAAAAAAAAGCTTGAAACTCAGAGCAGCCTGAAACACCTTACGCCCAAAACCGTCAGCAAATGAGGCATGAAAAGCCACTTGGTAAGGCCAGGTGACAACCTTACAGATCTGGGAAACAGATGGCTGATGCTGAAAAGCCCATGAAGCACTGAAAGGTCTGGTAAAGAGCACCCTAACAGGGAAGGTGGGGATCTTACCATTTAGACTACAAGCTTAAATGGGGTAAACTCGTACAGTGCGTACTACATCCAGACAGTGGAGAGGTATGGTATGTTTAAAAGGAGGACAGAGAGGTAAACATAATGTAATGGTTAATGTTGAAGAAAGCAACGACCTTGGGAAGAAAGGAGGCCTTGCAAAAGGTGTTGGTAATGAGGAAGGCAACCTTCCGAGTGAGGGGGGAGATAGGTTTGCAGGGCAGTCTGCAGGAAGGACAAAACCGTCTTGAGATGTCATAGTGTAACTGAGGAGCAAACAAGGGCCTAAATGTGAACACCCTGCACAAAGGCTTCCATCAATGAGTGAGGGACAACCGGCCTTTGGAAAAGAATTAGGGCAGAAAACTGACAGATGATGCTGCAACATCCTGTGTAAGCATACAAACTGATGGCCTTACAAACTTGAGAAATTGATGTAGGTTAGCCCAAGATGTACTTCCCGATCTTGCATTAAACACTGTAAATAGTGGTTCTTCATGCATAATGGCATATGATTTGATGGTACTTTGCCTAATACAGCGTGAAATAATAGCAGTCGACACAGCAAGGCCCTTACAAGGACCTTCTATACCGTGACTACATCCAAAGAGTGTAAAGCAATTTCCTTTGGGTGGACTGGCTTACAAAGCTACAGAAAGAAGCACAATGTCTTCATTCCAGTGAAAAGCTGAACTTATTCCACAATTAACTTTTGATCACCAGCAATGGCCTCTCCTTAGCGGCTTTATTTTTTTTAGTTATACCAGGCATCCTTCTCCTGCAGGTAGCACTATAGCCAGTAGGTGATAATGCCAGAGCAGAACTCTGTCCTCATATGAAAGAAAGAGAAATTAGTTTTTATAGTATTGGTCTATTTTGAATAGGTTAAATGCAAAACAAAACAACTGTGTATATTCTGCATATATAACCACGAGTCCTTCTGCAAGCCTTAATATATACACCTTTCGTAAAGTTGGTTTACACAGGAAAAGTAGAAATGATCTGAGGGTTGACTTTCATATTTTTTTTTTTCATTTTGTGAAGATTTTTCTGTATTGAACGACTGCTCTTCAATAAACATTAGCTAAAAAAGAAACAAAAAGCTTAACTTTCTGGAAAGAAATCAATTTAGCACTCAGAATATGCAGTTCATTCTACAGTACTCTCTAGTACTAAAAACAAACCAGCATCTGCCTGTGTCCCTGAGAAACAGAGCACAGCCTATGGGTGCAGACCATCATGTGATAATGGAATACAGTGATGTGGGCTTTACTATGTAGTTATAGATACGCATTTTAAAAATTATTTTCTTCTGTCTCTTATACCATGTGAAGTATTATAAATGAACATGACTGTAAATACAGGTATATTTTCATGCTATTCCAGCAATGGATGTCACCAGTTTCTTTAAATAATGTTAGTACTACCTTTGAAGAACTGGTTTGTGTGGAGTTGGCCTTTAAAGCAGAGCTAAACTCTCCTATCCTTTTCATCCAAAGAAGCTGCTGGCAATACACTATACGAAAAATCGTCCAAACCCATTTCTGAAAAACGAATATTCGGCCGTGAGCGCAAACGATAGTGCCATCATGTAATGACCCATAAATCGTTCAGTGGACATAAATGAACGCATTTTTTGTTAGTTTTTTTTACATATACCTAGTGCAGACAGTTCGGATAGGAAACACATTAACCTTTCAATTTATTGTTCGTTCGAAAATTTCCAAACTTGTCCTTCGTTTTTTTGGCTCAAAAACTGCAACAATTATCGATTTTGTGTCCATTAACTGGCCAAAAAACGAGCGAACTGTCTAAATGACACAATTTTGGCCAATTTTTCGTATAGTTTGATCTGCAAATGCCATGATGCTGCACATGTGATCAGTTATGACGTCAGCCATTTGATGGTTTGACAGTTTGGTGGAAAGCACAAGCAAAATGTGGAAGTTCACATTCCCGTCATGCTGGGAATAGAATCGCTTTTTTATTTAAACCATTAAATTGATGGGTTTAGATTTGCTTTGGTCTAGTAACTTTATAATTTGAAAACGAATCAATTACTTGATACAAATTCCAAAAACAATGGATGTGTTTACAACATTGGTGTAAATCTTTAAAATGGATATCTTATAATTAGGCAGCATCACTCAAATTCCTCCCTCTGCTTCACTGAATAAAACCTGCTCCTGACCATTTCCTAAGGCTTAATGTACATGGGACATGTTACAACCTCCTCTGAACGATACCACTTGACAGATACTAAACAACGTTTAAAAATGGCCGTTTTGCCACGTTTACATGCCACGTTTAACCACGCTTAGGAGTGTTTTAAAAAAAATATATATATTTTTTTTTTAAATGGTCAAAAATGTATCTCCATTAAAAGCGCCTGTAGACAAAACGCAGCTAAATGCGAGTTACATTTACAAGCTGTTACAGGCATTTGGCGTTTCAAATGCCTCTGAACATCCGTCCTGAACTCATTTTTTTGCGTTCCAAAAAAAGCTTCTAAACTCAACTGCCTAGAAATGACTATAAACGACCCTGTGTACATGTACTGATAAGATAACAGAGAGGAGAGTTCAGGAGCAGTTGAAAAAAATGCCCAACTGCTCCTAAACATCTGTTTACCAGAGGCAGTGTACATGAAGCCTAATTGTGCATCTGTTTTGACTGCATTCTCCTGCACTGATGTGAGAGGAAGGAGTGAGCACTATAGGGGTCCATGGAAATGGGATATTACAAAAGTGTCGGTTTCCCAGCAGACCTTAGGGGACAGTACAAGGGACATTAGAGAGAAGTATTCACTCTCCTCTTTGCAGGTATGGTCTTGGATAAAGAAAACAAGTATGGAACAGCGTTGCTTTAAATCTGAATCCAGTCAGATCAAGACACAAATTAATGGACTCAACATTCATAATACATTTATTTTCTTTAAGCAGTCTGATTCCTACTTGGCATCAGCCTCTTTCTATCCCCCTATACAACAGAACTCAGACTGGGAGAGGAGGAAGCAGCACAAGCTGTTGATCAGTTGTACTGCAGTACTGATCTGCTAACAGAGGACAATCTAATAGAGAGTAGGAGTTACAGAGTTGAGGGTACTAGTGACTAGTCTGCTGCTTATCTTTGGGGTGACCAGTTCCAGCAGGGTGGAGGGTTAAGACCTGTAAGTTTTCTTAAAGTGTTTGTAACAAAAAAAAAAATTTCAGTAACCAATATACTTACCTGCTCTGTGCAACAGAATTTCACAG
Source organism: Lithobates sylvaticus (assembly GCA_028564925.1). Lineage (NCBI taxonomy): Eukaryota > Metazoa > Chordata > Amphibia > Anura > Ranidae > Lithobates > Lithobates sylvaticus. Next base: position 91,423,316 of record CM053038.1, read on the forward strand.
AGTGACCTCGATCCTCCTCTTCTCGGGCCCCTCGCCGGCACTTCTGGTTCCTCCTCTTCCTGGTGTGCCACCATAGGAAGCCCTGTCCTATAGTGACACACTCGCCATCTCATACTGAGCCACACTGCCTGCGTCCAGTCACAGACAGCAAGGCTCGGCCCCGCCACAGGATTTGAGTAGAGTTACAGAGTTGACGTAAGGCAAAACGGATTCTTAGCATAAGAAAGCCAAGGCGGATTTGTGCTTGTGCTCATTTTTTAGAGCAAAGGGGCGATGTTAGATATTCTAGTCTATCACTATGAACAGTTGCTTAATGTTTGTCAGCTTGTTTGTGTTCCGTGACCTGATCCGCTGTACCTGCTTACCTGTGTATGACCAGGCTTTCCTTTGGACTTTGCTTCTGCTCGGTTACCCAACTACTCCAACCTTGGCCTGTTTACTGACATTTCCTGCCTGCTGACTCTATACTGCTTTGCCCAGCTGTCCTTGGTCACAGGCAGCACAGCTTGGCCCCACCCCCGCTCCCTTGTCAAAGGATTTGACTCACAGCAGTGAGAGCCAATGGCCCTCGCTACCTCAGCAAAGCCTACGAGAGTGGGGAGAGCCGCGAAAAAGGGCCACAACACTGGATTCAGGCAAGTACAGTACCTCACAAAAGTGAGTACATCCCTCACATTTTTGTAAATATTTATTATATCTTTCCATGTGACAACACTGAGCTACAATGTAAAGTAGTGAGTGTACAGCTTGTATAACAGTGTAAATTTGCTGTCCCCTCAAAAAACTTCACACAGCCATTAATGTCTTAACTGCTGGCAACAAAAGTGAGTACATCCCTAAGTAAAAATGTCAAATTGGGCCCAATTAGCCATTTTCCCTCCTCTGTGTCATGTGACTCGTTAGTGTTACAAGGTCTCAGGTGTGAATGGGGAGCAGGTGTGTTAAATTTGGTGTTATCGCTCTCACTCTCTCATACTGGTCACTGGGAGTTCAACATGGCACCTCATGGCAAAGGACTCTGAGGATCTGAAAAAAAAAAAAAAAGAATTGTTGCTCAACATAAAGATGGCCTAGGCTTTAAGAAGATTGCCAAGACCCTAAAACTGAACTGCAGCACACTTGGCCAAGACCATACAGCGGTTTAACAGAACAGGTTCCACTCCACGTCATGTCCAGAGGTTGTCTTTGGGAAATAGAGGAATGAGTGCTGCCAACATTGCTTCAGAGGTTGAAGGGGTGGGGGGGTCAGCCTGTACGTGCTCAGACCATACGCCGCACATTGCATTAAATTGGTCTGCATGGCTGTCGTCCCAGAAAAAAAAAAAAGATGATGATGCACAAAAAAGCCTGCGAATAGTTTGCTGAAGACAAGCAGACTAATGACATGGATTACTGGAACCATGTTCTGTGGTCTGATGAGACCAAGATAAACTTATTTGGTTTAGATGGTGTTAAGCGTGTAGAGGCAACCAGGTGAGGAGTACAAAGACAAGTGTGTCTTGCCGACAGTCAAGCATGGTGGTGGGAGTGTCATGGTCTGGGGCAGCATGAGTGCTGCCGACACTGGGGGGGGCTACAGTTCATTGCGGGAACCATGAATGCCAACATGTACTGTGACTTACTGAAGCAGAGCATGATCCCCCCCCCTCCCTTCAGAGACTGGGCCGCAGGGCAGTATTACAAAAATGATAACGACCCCAAACACACCTCCAAGATGACCACTGCCTTGCTAAAGAAGCCGAGGGTAAAGGTGATGGACTGGACAAGCGTGTCTCCAGACCTAAACCCTATTGGCAATCTGTGGGGCATCCTTAAACGGAAGGTGGAGGAGCGCAAGGTCTCCAACATCCACCAGCTCTGTGATATCGTCATGGAGGAGTGGAAGAGGACTCCAATGGCAACCTGTGAAGCTCGGGTGAACTCAATGCTCAAGATGGTTAAGGCAGTGCTGAAAAATAATGGTGGCCACACAAAATAGACACTTTGTGCCCAATTTGGACATTTTCTCTTATGGGTGTACTCACTTTTGTTGCCAGCATTTTAGACATTAATGGCTGTGTGTTGAGTTATTTTGAGGAGACAGAAAATTAACAGCTATACAAGCTGTACATTTACTACTTTACATTGTAGCAAAGTGTCATTTCACGTGAAAAAATATAATAAAATATTTACAAAAATGTGAGGGGTGTACTCACTTTTGTGAGATACTGTATAAAGGGGGGGGGGGGGGGGGGGGCGGAATACTGTTACCTACACCCTTTTTACCTTAATGCATTAAAGTGGATGTAAACCCACTCTCATCCTTTCTAAACTACTGCCATAGGGGTCATCTAGAAGGATATACATGCATGTATCATTACCTGTCAAATGTCCCCCCTCTGTCTGTTATGAGACCTGAAAAACTGCAGATTCTGTGGGCGAGTCTGTTGTCTGGAGCTCAGTGGGTGAAGTCGTGATGTCAGTAGACTCCCCGCCCACCTCTACACTCCCCTTATCAACATGCATTTCCTCCTGTGTATTTCTTACACTGAACTTCTGCTATGATCTCTAACATCCAGTGAAAAGACAGGAAAGTAACCACATGACTTCAGCATGCCCAATTATGCTGAGGTGTGGAACATCCAATCCTGGCAGAGCAGCAGAAGAAAGGAGTGGGAGGGAATAAAAAATAGTGCATGTCTCTTAGGCTAGTGCACGAGATATGTAAATCACCTGTCACTCACAGCAAGGGGGAGGATTTGACAAAGTTTTTCTCTGCCAAGATTTATCTCACTGAACAATACAAGAAGATTGCTCAGAGCTGGATTAACTCTGTGTGGCAAGACTGGGCTCAAATGAGAGGAAATCTTATACTCTACATTATGACATCAAAAAAAAATATAAAAAAAATTCGGGTTTACATCCACTTTAAGGTAAAAATGCTTAGACTTTAGAACCACTTTAACTGCAGCAAAGAAAAATCAGGTCTCCTGCCCTGCCACAGATAAGTAATATCCAATATGCGTATTTTATCTGTGTATTTAACAATTTGCCTGGAATTTAGCTTTGAGTTGATAATGGTTAAGCCCCAATTTCAATGTTATTGTGCTGAGATCACATGTACTAAGTGCGCACCTGCTTCCTTCCCACCACATACCCATCGCAGCTCCTGATTATTAAAGCATGAATCATTACACATTAGGATTTGATCGGCTGCCAGGCGGAGATTTTAATTAAGTCACCACATTTTGAAAAACTGAATCAGAGAAATCACATCAGTACAATGTTTACAGAATCCGAGCTTTAAAAATAGATTTGTTGAGTTTTCTCTGACGGTTATGACTAGAGTGATTGATTTACTTGATATTTTCCCAATAAAACAGCAATGTTCCAAAGTCAGCTTTGGCTATTTATGTTATTAAACAGTAAGCTGTAAGAAATTTAAAAGTAAAATGTGACTAGAGAGATAAAGTATGCTTGGCCTATGTAGATGATTACATTAAGAGTTTGAATAATGATAATGGAGTCATCTATTCGGAACAGTAAATTAGAAAGAAGCAGCAGTCAGTTCAGCAATGAACTCCAAAGGCTGCCATGTACAAGGATATACGAATGGACCTTGATAATGCCGCCCGTCCGTGTTCGAACTTCGTGCAACCGAGAGCCACTGCAACTTTTCTGGCTGATTTTTAGGGCCTGTATTACAGCAGAAAACATGTAGGCCAACTGTCACATACCCACACAAGCAATTAATCCCAATTTTCTGCTCCTAGAAGCTAAATAGAGTTATCCTATGTGTCCATGCACACTAATTTAGGCTATCAGCATTTTCTGAGCTTCAGGGTCTAAGAGCAAAAAAAATATAGTTTTTTGGAGCGTTTTTCCAGCAGAAGAAAAAAACGCTCAATGCTCCTAGACACTCTTATTTTTTGTTTTCTTGATGTACTGCAAAAATGCTAATGCTGCTAAAAGATCCTAAAATGATACTAGAAGCTGGCACAACAATGCTATTAGCATCTTTCATCCAGCATTTTTCTTCTAGCTTTTTGGAGCTTATGAAAAATTTGGTACCTTATATACTCGAGTATAAGCCAACCCGAATATAAGCAGAGGCACCTAATTTTGCCACAAAAAACTGGGAAAACTAGTATAAGCCTAGGGTGAGAAATGCACAGCTACTGTAAGTGGAAAAGAGGGTCGACAATGCCCATTTGCAGCCTCACTGTGCCCATTTGCAGCCATAGGTCCACTAGTTAAGGGTTCCTAGATGCCCCCTAGGTGCAGCCAAAATTTGGGGTCTCTGGACCCAAAGGTTCCCGAAATGACATTACTGCAGATGGACACAGTTGACCGACTTTGGGGCCCCGTATCTCGGGGCCACTTGGAGCTAGGAACCCCAAATTTGGTATGCAAACCTAGTGGAACTAGCACTATAACATATGCAATGGGGTTCCTAGCCCCAAATCCGTTCGGAAAATGTCAAGCACTTTTCTGCAGCAGAGAATGACATTTTCCTAACCGACTTTGGGGCTCCGTGCCTCGGGGCCACTTAGTGCTAGAAACCCCAGAAAAGTGCTGGACTCAAGTATAAGCCAAGGAGGGCATTTTCAGCACAAAGAAATGTGCTGAAAAACTCAGCTTATACTCAAGTATATACGGTACTTTTGCTTTCATTCGCGGTGTCGGCTGTTGGCTGAATCTGGATCACAGGAGTGCAGAACTAACAACTAAGTGCACTCCTGTGATCTACAGAAGTATGGCCAAAATAAGAGCTTTGGCCATACTTCTCCTTTCATGCGTGTATTTTATATCTGGAGGTCAGGTTCCCAGATAGCAAGCAATTGTGCTGCAAGTTTGAAAATAACTTGCTAATCTATTGACAGACTTCACAGGTTTGGTTGCACAATTGCAGCAAGTCTGCATTTCATGACTCCAGATCAACGTTCTTGGCAAACATTCTGCAAGTTCTGGTTCAGTTATGTTGTGCAATAGTCATCCCACCACAGGGGTCGCTGTGGCTGAATTTTCATTCTACAGACTTAGTGAACAATTACGGTATATCCACCTGAAATGTTAAAGTGATTGTAAAGGCTCGTTTTTTTTTAAACAACATATCATACTTGCCTCCACTGTGCAGCTTGTTTTGCACAAACATCCTTTTCTGGGGTCCCCTGGTTTCTCCTCCCCGCATCAGATAACCCCCTAGGAGAATCCTGGGGGGGGGGGGGATACCTTGCGGGCCTCCATAGACACAAATGCCAGACTCAGCCCTGGGGTACTTGGATTTGATTGACAGCAGCGGGAGCCAATGGCTGCATAGGATGCCATAAGGTGAAAAAAAACGAGGGTTTACAACCCCTTTAACCTTGGTCCTGTATTATCTGTCTGGCATGCGTCAAAGATTTCTGTCAAGCAAACTTCTCGTTCCAGTGTGCGGCCACTTTCTTTCTTCTACATACTTCAGTAACAGTGGTGAGCGGGAGCGAGCACCGGGTGACACATTGCACCTCGTTGGCCTGATCGGTGTTTGTGTTGTTGACTGTAGACTTGCAGAGCTCTTGCTGTACTCTCACCACTGCAACTTTGCTATTGCTAGAGACTTGCCACGCAAATTTGCTACAAATTGGAAAAGTGTCAACTAGGACTTGTGCTTCAAGTGCTCTGCAAGTGTACAACTTGCCAGTGAAAACGTGCAGCAAGTTAACAGATTTATGCCACGTACACACGATCGGATTTTCCGACGGGAAATGTTGGATGTGAGCTTGTTGGCGGTAAGTGTGTATGCTCCATCGGACATTTGTTGTCGGACTTACCGCCGACAAATGTTGGCTAGCATGCTCTCAAATTTTCCACCAACAAATGTGTGTTGTCTGACTTTCCGATCATGTGTACACAAGTCCGTCGGACATAAAAATCCAAAGTACAAAACACGCATGCTCAGTATCAAGGACCAGCCGGAAGCGCTCGGTCTTGTAAAACTAGCGGTCGTAATGGAGATATCACATGACTATTGAACTTCCTTTTTATCAGCTCGCCGTACATCTTGTACGTCAACTAATTGTTGGCCAACATTTGTGTGACCGTGTGTATGCAAGACAAGTTGGAGCCAACAACCTTCAAACAAAATTCCAAGGTTTTGTTGTCGGAAAGTCCGACCGTGTGTACGGGGGATTAGAGTTCAACACTGCCACAAATTTGTGGCAAGTTAACCTTGCTATCTGGGTTCATGTCCTTCCTCTATATCAGGGGTGCCCAACCTTTTGAAGAGCAAGGGCCACCTAAGCAACTTGGTAACCGGTCGCGGGCAACAATGAGTGGAGTGGGTGCATGGCAGCCCACTCTACTCTATAGAGCCCCATTTTTTTGCGGATCGGATTGGAGGTAGGCGTTTGTAAACAGACACAAGTCCATTTACATCTGCTACTCCTTAGAGGTGAATGGAGTGTCCAATTGGGTCAGACTGACCGTGTGAAAGGGGCCTATGGCTTAGTGCAGGTAACCCTCAGGTGAACTGCTCTGCACCTGGGGATCAGTTTGAAAGCAGCCGAGTAACCACTGCAGAACTGATATGCCCATATTATATATATATATATATATATATATATATATATATATATATATATATATATATATATATACACACATATACATACACACACACATACACTGTGGTTTTAGTAATAAACTTACTATTAATAACAATATTCTATTCCATCCCAGAGCAGGAGGCCACATCAGAGGCCACTGGTTGGGCACCCCTGCTCTATATATTATACTCCAAATATCCTAAGCTCCAACATGTTTTATTATACAGTATATTCATTTATGGCTTATGTAGATAGACTCAGTCAAAAATTAGTTAAACGCTGTACTTTTTCTGGTGCTTCTGAGATTGGTCTTCTTTAAAAATAATTTGTCACTTAGGCTGCATTCACACTACAGCTTTTTGAATCGTGGGCAGATCTACCTGCGATTTGACAGTGCTGATGTGTGAATGACAAAACGCGGAACCCCCATTTGGGATGCCATTCATTTGAATGACACCTCAAATCCCAGTGCGGGTCTGCTGTAATTATCGTGCGATAAAACGTGCTGCAATTGCGGCAACCCGCATTGCCCAAAAATAGTTCAGGAGCTACTTTGGTGTGACATGTGTCCTGCGATGCGGGTAGCCGCGATTGCAGCACGTTTTATCGCACGACAATCGCGGCAGACCCGCACCGAGATTTGAGGAGTCACATCCGACTTCGGGAAGAGTCGTGACGTCACATCTGGTGTCTCAGCTACACGGTTGTAGCGGTGAGGAGGAGAGTAGCGTCTCCCTGATGTGCCTTACACATTAAATATATAATATGCAATACACAAGACAATAGATCGTGTGAGTGGGAAACTGTTGCATGCCCTTTATCCACGGCCCTGATCCATTTACATTGTTGCACAATGAACGTTTTTTTCCTTCTCTTCCCGAGACACTCCAGAGAACAGATGGTTTTATATTGAAGGACGCTGTGAATGTCTTGATGCTATTCCAGGCTGGATCTTCCTAGAACATATTACTGAGAGATTTGTTTGACCCAAGGGGGTCGCCTCCTAAAGGTGAGCAGGCATTGCACCCGGTGATGGAAGTGGTGGCATGAATGACATAATCAACCATTATATTCGGTGGAGGAGCACTTTATTAACACTTATTTTTATTGACTGTTTATTTATATTGACTTTTTTCGCATTATCAATAGTTGGAATTTGAACTACCAATTTATTTATGCAAATTTCATGTATGTACACTATGTACATACATCATGTACACTACATCATATAGAACAAGCGCACCATTTTTCAAAAATAAAATAAAAAATTATATATATATATATATATATATATATATATATATATATATATATATATATATATATATATATATATATATATGTATGTATGTATGTATGTATGTATGTATGTATGTATGTATATATATATATATATATATATACACACACACACACACACACACACACACACACACAGTTGTGCTCATAAGTTTACATACCCTGGCAGAATTTATGATTTCTTCACCATTTTTCGAGAATATGAATGATAACAAAAACTTTTCTCTTTCAACTGTGTTTACTCTTTTTAAATCAAAATGGCAACAAAAACTACCCAAATAACCCTGATCAAAAGTTTACATACCCTGGTGATTTTGGCCTGATAACACACGCACAAGTTGACACAAAGTGGTTTAAAACGGCTCTTAAAAGGTAACCATTCTCACCTGTGATCGGTTTGCTTGTAATTAGTGTGTGTATATAAAAGGTCAATGAGTTTCTGGACTCCTGACAGAACCTTGCATCTTTCATCTAGTGCTGCACTGACGTTTCTGGATTCTGAGTCATGGGGAAAGCAAAAGAATTGTCAAAGGATCTGCGGGAAAAGGTACCTGAACTGCGGGAAAAGGTATAAAACAGGAAAGGGATATAAAAAAAATATCCAAGGAATTTAAAATGCCAATCAGCACAGTTTGAACTCAAATAAAGAAGTGAAAAATTAGGAGTTCTGTTGAAACCAAACCACGGTCAGGTAGACCAACTAAAATTGCAGCTACAACTGCCAGGAAAATTGTTTGGGATGCAAATAAAAACCCAAAATAACTTGAGGTGAAATACAGGACTCTCTGAAAACAAGTGGTGTGGCTGTTTCAAGATGCACAATAAGGAGGCACTTGAAGAAAGATGGGCTGCAAGGTCAAGTCACCAGAAAAAAGCCAATACTAGGCAAATGCCACAAAGTATCCCACTTTGCAGTTTTCCCAATGTTGCAGTTTTGTAACTGAGCTAGTCTCGCCTGCTTCTTACAATATATGGCCTGTAATATCTGAAGTTCCAGACTGGAGGAAGCAGTGTGCTGACTGGAAACACTTAAGCGGAGAGTGGGACCTTCTGTTACACTCTGTTCTTCTAAATCATGTCATTATTATTATACAAAATTTATATAGCACGACAGTTTACGCAGCACTTTACAACTTGAGGGTAGACAGTACAACTACAATACACCTTAATACAGTAGGAATCAGAGAGCCCTACTCGTTAGAGCTTACAATCTAAGAGGGAGGGTCAAGAGATACAAGAGGTAATAACTGTGGACGATGTGCTGATGGAGAAAATAAATGTACAGTTGTTAAGTGGGGGCTCGATAGGCTTCTCTGAAGAGATGAGTTTTCAGGGATCATCTGAAAGTGGACAAAGTAGGAGATAGATAGCTTGGGGTAGAGCATTCCAGAGGATGGGAGAGGCATCCTTTGACAAAACGCATACGTGCGAAACACGTCATCACGGCAACAGACAAGCCTGCATTCCATGCTGGCTCACGGCTTCCATTCTCTCTCCACACCTCCGGCTCGGTGCCAACGTCATTCAGGCACGCCAGATATTCCGGCTCGGCTCAGCTTTCCCTAGTCTCCGGTCCACATCCTGGTTGGCTTCCCCCTTACTATCGGCAAGGCTCTCTCTGGCAGACACATCGGACCCTCGTCCACCCGCATTCTGCTGCACCACCACTCCCTGCCTCCAGCCATCGGGTGTTTCTCCCTCAGACCGGGTCTCCATCCTCCATAACATGGTCATTGGCGCCCCTCCATGCTCCACCAGCAATTATATTTTAATTGTTTATCCATGACTCTGCTTATTGATGGAATAAAACATTGCCTTTCCTCATGGTTCGAATTTACTTTTTCACCTTTTTTTTTAGATCCAGTCCATAGAGCGCTGCCTATTTGTATCGCTCGTACATGTCACATTTTTCCCCAATGTTTTTGTCAGCTGCACTGGCTATGGATTGTAAAATTTCTCTGCTTGTCACACATCACCGTAGGACCCACAGTTCTGTAGCACTAAAGGAACTATGTTTTTTCTTATGCCAGTTATTGTTAGTATTTTAAATTGAATTAGTTGGTTGAGTGGCAGCCAATGGAGGGATTGGTAGAGAGGGGTAGCAGACGCAGAGTGGTTTTTAAGGTGGATGAGCCTCGGAGCAGCATTCATGATGGACTGAAGCAGGCATAGACTATTTAAAGGTAAGCCAATGAGGAGGGAGTTGCAGTTGTTGAGGCAAGAGATGACCAGGCAGTGGATTAGAAGCTTTGTGGTGTCATTGGTTATGAAGGGTCGTATCTTGGAGATGTTGTAGAGGTTGAGGCGCAAGCTTTGGACAGCGATTGGATGTGGGGCTGAAAGGATAGTTCAGAGTCCAGGATTACAGCAAAGAACCTTGGCTTGGGGGGGGGGACGAGTTGATAGTTGAGCTGTTGATTTTGACAGAGAAATCAGGGGAAGAGGCACGTGGGGGAGGAAATATCATATACTTGGTTTGGGTAGGTTGAGTTTGAGGAAGTGATGTGACAGCCAGGCTGATATGTCTATTTGTTATGCGTGAGGAGACTAAAGGAGTAAGCTGAGGGGTGGAGAGATAGATTTGGGTGTCGTCAGCTTAGAGATGATATTGAAAACCATGGGAGGCAATCAACTGATCCAGGGAGGAGGTGTAGATTGAGAAAAGGAGAGGCCCAATAATAGAACCTTGGGGGACCCCAACGGAGAAAGGAAGAGGAGGAGGAGGAGGAGGTGGAAGAGGAGGAGGAGGAGGAGGAGGAGGAAGTAATGTTGTAAGTGACACTAAAAAGGTGTGGTGGGATAGGTAGGATGAGAACCAAACAGTACAGTCACAGGGACCAAAGGAGTGGAGTTTTTGGAGGGGGTGGTCCACTGTGTCAAAGGCAGCAGAGAGGTCCAGCTGAAGTAGTACAGAATAGCGTCAGTTGGTTTTAGCCATTAGTAGGTCGTTTGCGAGTTTAGGAAGAGCAGTTTCCATGGAGTGTTGAGGGCGAAATCCGGACTAAAGGGGACCAAGAAGTTTGTTCTTAGTCAGATGGTCGTTAGTCGGTTGTAGACCAGTCTTTCAAGGAGTTTGGAGGCAAAGGGGAGTAAAGAGATGGGGCATAGGCTGTTAAGATTGGTGGGGTTCAGTGAGGGCTTTTTAAACATAGGGGGTGACTAGCACATGTTTTAGAGAGTTGGGAAAGATGCCAGAAGAGAGGGAGACGTTGAAGATGTGAGTTAGAGCGTGTAGAACATAGTGAGGGTGAGTGTAGCATTTGCGAAGGAGCAACATCGTTATTACTAGCAGAGTTGAATGAGGGAAGTAATAATTGTACCTGTGGACATGGGGTGTTGAGTGGGGGAGGTTTCTGTGCATTGGAGACCTCCTCACGAATTGTATCAATCTTATTTTTGAAGTGATTGGCAATCTCCTGGGGAGTGAGTGAGTTATTGATGGGGACTGGATGATAATGTGTTAATGAGAGTGATAAAATAGTGGTAGTAAGGAGGCAGGAATAGTATTTTAGGAGGGTAGATTTATATTGGTTGAAGTCCTGGGACTATGTTATGCTGATTGCGAAAAAAACTCCTAGTAAAACCTATTCATTTATTTAAAATTTGATTTAATTTTCTTTTCATTCATATAAACTAATTTATTTTTCTGCACATAAATATTTGTAAAATATACAATTTGGTCCTCGTACTGAAAAATTTGGAGACCCCGAATCTAGAGGAAGGCAAAAGCCTTATAAAGCATTGTCCTATTTATTCTAACAGTAAAAAAATAGATATCAGAATATACCTTTTACAATGTAAATTTCTTAAAGGGTAAACCCACTTTTGTGGGAAAAAAACAAAATAAAAAGAAAATAATATAGTGTATACAATGAATACAAATTTAGATCATTTGAAGCAATCTTCTAGTATCAGATCCTGTGGAAGTCTTATCACACATTCTTACAGTTAAATAATTATTTCCATATGTAGAGCTTAAACTGGTTTTCTTCAAAGTATTGGGGAGACTGGGATGATCCAATACAGAACCTTACTAGTCCATGGACCCCGCTATAGTGAACCTTTATAATGCTGTATTAATTGAAAAATTAGGATAGGGAACACCCACATCTCAACTAAAAGGCAGCAATAATTTTATTGGAGGAAAAAAAGATTTTACTGAATTGTATTTTAATGGGGAGAATGGAGAACATTATGTGCACCACAATATTTTATTAGAGTGGTATAATAAAATGAAAAAGCATGGTGATTTTCTCTCTATATCTGATCCTGTAAACTAAGCATTCTAAATGCTGTGTTTGTGAAGAAAGATCATCTCTGTCATTTCCATGGACCATTCAATAGGGAATTTGATTAAAAAGGAAACTGCCTTCTTCAATACCATGATTTATGACCAGTTCCCCAGCGCCTATAAAACAGACTGCACACTTATCCTGTGCCTACTTTCACGGGTGTAAATGGGAACCTAGTTTAGCGGCACGTATCGCAGGAAATTGTACAAAATGAGAACCATGCCTCCCTCTTTCTTATTTTCATTAAATGGATTGCAATATATGTGGTTGCATTTAAACCTAGTTGTACGCAAAGAAAAATAAATTCGAACTTGAATGAAGACCGCAGTTTCACTGTATGATTAAAATGAAGAATGCTTTCATATCCGAATTCTTTCCAGGCAATATTTCACAGACTTTATTTCATGTGCTATAAACACGTAAGATGGAAATGCATACTCAAGGTCCTTATGAGGTGAAGAGAATATGTTTGTCATCTACTAAACCGATTTTCATTAAGGTCTTACTCGTTTGATAAGCAAAAGACTCGACATTTCTTGGCGACATGCTAAACCCAAGCCACCCAATGAGCATTTTCTGATTTTAGCATGATGGTCATTCAAGGGCATTAAAAAAAAAAAAAAACATATGGCACCTGTCTAACTCATTATCATGATTGCATATTTGTGGCTGGATAAGCATAAATAATAGTTTGGGAATTTGGCATGAATGCCTCTACTGGCTCATAAGATCACCATTATGATGAAACTAGAATCTGCTGGAATACTGTGAGGAGACAGACAAGTCAGAACTGTCCTCTGCAAAGCCATGAGCCATCCAGCAGTTATGTTTTCTGTACATTTAAAGCGGCTGTAAACCGCGGATGTTCAAAAAAAAAATAATTAAAAAAAAACCCTGCAAGGCAATAGCATAATGTGTTATTATGCATCACATACTAGCACATGAAATGCTCACCTTGGAACTAAGCCCTCCACTGCTGAGAGGGCTGATGTGATCCCTAGTCTTTCTTCAGGGTTCCTGAGCTCTGGCACTGTGAATGGCCGGAGCCACGATTTACATCACTCCCGCACATGCGAGCTGGAGCCCTTGGTTCCGGCAAGGTATGCCGGACCTTCAGAGCGCATGCACCAGTGATGTCACTGCCTGCATGCAGGGTGAATATCTCCTAAACGGTGCGATATTAATTTTACCTACAGGTAAGCTTTATTATAGGCTTACCTGTAGGTAACAATTACCAAGCAGGGTTTACAACCATTTTAATATTTTTACTTAACCGCTTGAGCTCTGAAAGATTTTACCCCTTCATGGTAAGGTCATTTTTTGCTATTCGGGCACTGCGCGGTCATGCAATCCTGAACACAAATGAAATTTATAGCATTTTTTTTTCCACACAAATAGAGCTTCTTTTGGTGGTATTTGATCACCACTAGATTTTTTTATTTTTTATTATTATATTAAAAAAATATATATTTATTCATAAATTTAGCCCAAAATGTATTCTGCTACATGTCTTTGGTAAAAAAAAAAAAAAAAAAAAAAAAATCCCAATAGGTGTATATTAATTGGTTTGCGTGCAAGTTATAGCATCTACAAACTAGGGTCAATCAAGGGGTTAATTGTGTGCCTAACAATGTGTAATGTTTGCCGATTTTTACTACTACAGATTGATTTGTTTCTTATCCAATGGTGGTTGGTGTTTTTACTTTTTGGGGGGGGGCGTCAAACAATCTACCCGCATGTGAGGTTTCTTCTCAGCCAAGGGAGTAGGCTCACTCACAATTTTGCCTAAGAACACGCCATGAATAAAGAATGGTACAAAAACATCTTCCGGGAGCAACTTCTTCCAAACCTCCAAGAACAGTTTGGTGACAAACAATGCCTATATTACAGCATGGTGGAGCACCTTGCCATGAGGCAAAATGAATAACCAAGTGGCTTGGGGAACAAAAAACATTGAAATTCCCCAGGCCTTAATCCCATTGAGAAAAAAAAAAAAAAAACACAACTCCAAGCATTGATTATGCAAGAATGGACTGCCATCAGTCAGGATGTGGCCCAGAGGTTGATTCACAGCAAATTGAAGAGGTCTTGAAAAGGAAGGGTCAACACTGCAAATAATGGCTATTTGCATAAAGGTAATGCAATTGTCAATAAAAGCCTTTGACACTTATGAAATGCTTGTAATTATACTTCAGTATACCATAGTAACACCTGACAAAAAGATCTAAAAACACTTAAGCAGCAGACTTGAATGGCCGAGCCACGATGACGTCACTTACGAGCGCATGCCACAGCACAGAGCTCGGGAGGAACGGCATGGGTATGCCGTTCCTTCAGAGTGAATGCATTAATGATGTCACTGACTGGGGCAACACTTTATATCTCCTAAACAAGAGATTCCTTGTACCTTCAGGTAAACGTCATTATAAGCTTACCTGTAGGTACAAATATCCCTGCAGAAAAGTTGCAAGAACCCTAGAACAGAAAGTTTTAATGGAAACTAAAATGAGCTTTGACACAACAAAATCGGAAATGGCAAGAGCAGCACATTTTTCTTCCTCTTAACTTAAGCATAAAACTGCAAACATCCCTAGAGAGGCAATTACATGAAGTGAAAGAATCGTCTGAAATATAGGAAGGACTCTACAATACATGATTACTAAGGGTAAATATTTCCAAGATATCTCACTTTTTTCAGTCCATCCAACATAAGCTAATTAGGACCATACCGATGCAAAGGTGATAAGCCATGTAGCTACAGTTTAAAAAAAAAAAAAAAAAAAAATCATACATCTCTGCAATACATGAACATTTTCTCATCAGACTTATTATCCCTTTAAAGGCGCTACAAGTGCAGAAAAAACTGTTGATGTGAAAAAAATATACTGTGCCTCTACTTTTTGAAATGAGAACACGGTAGGGAATATTCTATTCGGTCACACAGCAAGACATTGCTAAACAGTAGTAGTGAGACAGATCTTGTGACATATTTACTACAAAGATACAGCCTGAGTAATACATTCCTACATTTGATGCTCTAAGGTAGCACTGAGACAGAATGAAACCTGACCCTGACAACTTCTTAACTGTGCTTCTGTCAGTGCCTTTTGGAAGACAAAAGGCAGCTTGCAATAAGGTCAATTAGCCAAACCCCCCTAAGTGAATAAATGAATATAAAGTACAGCGCCGTTAATAATAAAGAATATCTATCTAAAATAGTGCAGTTAATGAAAATACAGTGCAAAATGATTTCCTCAATAAAAAAAATGTGCAATAAATTAATAAAGTCCAATTCATAGGTATAAAAAAGTCAATCAGTCCATGTATAAATAATCATAATTTTTCCAATTCATAAAGTTGACAACGTTCCACCGCTCCTATGTGGACCGACAAAACAACTAGTGAGTATCTACCATGCAGTCACCACCACCAGCATACCACACTCACCAGAATATATGGCTGCATGAATATAGGCAGCAAAGGCAATCCATCATATCGCCAGGAAATGCCACCTCTTTCTAGGATACAGTCCCTTTGAGGAGAGGGTAAACCACCGCCATCCAGGACAAGGAGGTACGAAGCACCACTGTACAGGATAAATGCTCACAAAGTGGAGTCAAATATATCTCTCATGGTGTAGTATTTATTGCTAAAACGATCCAGCATAAAACAGATAACATTGGCTGGCATATACAAGTATGGCCGCCGCTTACACTCCATGAGGCAGCGTGATGTCAGCACTCTTAACTCCGGCCAACGCGTTTTGCACTATAGTGCGTCTGCAGGGGTCAAAAGTGCTAAAGTGTCTACATCTACTATATATACACTCACTGCCCACTTTACTAGGTACACCTGTTCAACCGCTTGGAAACACAAATCGGAAATCAGCCAATCACATGGCAGCAACTAAATGCATTTAAGCATCTAGATGTGGTAGAGATGACTTGCTGAAGTTCAAACCAAGCATCACAGTGTGTAAGAAAGGGGATTTAAGGGACTTTGAACGTGGCATGGTTCTTGGCGCCAGATGGGCTGGTCTGAGTATTTTAAAAATTGCTGGTGTACTGGAATTTCCACACACAACCATCTCTAGGGTTTACAGAGAATGGTCCGAAAGAGAAAATATCCAGTGCGTGGAAGTTTTTTCGACGAAAAAGCCTTGTTGATGTCAGAGGGTAATGGGCAGACTGGCTCAAGATGATAGAAAGACAACAGTAACATTCAGATGATGGGGTCAGAATTTGGCATAAACAACATGAAAGCGTGGATCTGTCCTGCCTTGTATCAATGGTTCAGGTTGGTGTAATGGTGTGGGGGATATTTTCTTAGCACACTTTGGGCCCCTTAGTACCAATTGAGCATTGTTTAAACTTCATGGCCTACTTAAGTATTGTTACTGACCATGTCCATCCCTTTATGACTAAAGCATACCTATCTTCTGATGGCTACTTCCAGCAGGATAATGCACCATGTCACAAAGCTCAAATCATCTCTCTTCTTGAACATGACAATGTGCTCACTGTACACCAATGGTCTCCACAGTGCCCAGATCTCAATCCAATAGAGCTTCTTTGGTATGTGGTGAAACAGGAGATTCACATCATGGATGTGCAGCTGACAAATCTGCAGCAACTGCGTGATGCTAGTATGTCAATATGGACCAAAATCTCTGAAGAACGTTTCCAACATCTTGTTGAATCTTTTACGTTTAGAACAAGCCCACCAGATGTGATACGTGGTACCTTCCTGTCTGCAACACCTAAAGCAAAGAAGGAGGTGTTGGGGAAGGTTCTAGCACTTAATACCAATGGGCTAATGTAATTTGCTTCTTTAAGTGAGGTGTTACAAATCCCTTTGTCTACCATGGTTGTCCACTGGGACCACTCTTTCTTGGCTAGCTCTGTACCCAAGTCCTCTTCCAACATCAATTGGTAGTTGAGAAGAAAAAAAAAAAAAAGTAGAGCATTGAAATGTCCCTCCCACCTCAAGCATCTATTATCAAAAACTAATATCAAAAACGGTTCTCATGGTAATATCGTCTATCAATGGTTTAATGGAATGTAGAATATAAAGTACTTGATGCAGATGGAACATTTCCGATGGGGACATCCCAAGTGTTTGGAGGAAGTATTCCAATGGCCTGATCCCCATGTGGTCTAAAAATAGTCCTATCTGATATAGGTCCTTATTTGTCAACCACACAAATCAATGGAGAAAGCTGGGTTGTTGAAGAGGAGGGCCACTGGTGTATGCAGTGCCTTGAAGGGGAATTTTACAGACTGTGACCCAGAGATGGATGGAGTGGGAGAAAATAATATGACCCTACGGGGTCAGACCCTTGTGAAGAGGTCTATCGAACGCAGGGAGTCCACTCAAGATTTTATTATCCTACCTAAAAACACACTGATTGATCACACATTGATCGACTTCAGTACAACAGAAATGTGGAATATGGCTGCAATAGATGAGTGTCATCATCCCTAATAAATGGAAATGGAGAAATCCCTCAAGGGGTGGGACTATAGCGGCACTGGTAGATTAAAGTCAAAGAGGTAGTAAGAACTGTAAAAAATATCACATTTTATTACAAACTGTACATATACAAAACATAAAGGGAAAATGGTGTATGACAACCATACATGAATATTGGAAAGACTGAAGGGCGTTTCGGGACACCCTTCAGAGGAGTCTTCAATACATACAACTTTCCAAATTTTTGAGTGATAAATCATATTGTGAAGCTTAAGAACATGCATCAGCGGGCCATGAGTTGTTATTCCCTGACACCCAGCCCGATGTGAACACTCGTAACAGGCCTGCAGAGATTCCCCAGGATGTGGTCACACAGGGTTCTCTGATCGGACGGACGTGCGTCTGTCACTCTGAAGCTCATACAGGTGTGGACTCGCTTTTTGACGTTGGAAATACTGACCACCAGGCTTCATTACCAAACAACTGACTCAGGACTATCCTCAGTTTAGACCATGTTGGTGCAGTGATTTTCTGCATTATACAGTGGTCCCACTGATCCAAGTTCCTATTTGGGAGTATACCCATCTTCCAACATCACAGTCCTCGTTTCTTCAGACCGCATGCTGGGGGAATCTCTGCGGACCTGTTCCGAGTGTTCACATTGGGCTGGGTGTCAGGGAATAACAATGCATGGCCCGCTGATGCATGTTCTTAAGCTTCACAATATGATTTATCACTGAAAAAGCGTTAGAGGTCTATGTAATCTTTCCAATATTCTTGTATGGTGGTCATTCACCATTTTCACTTGATGTTTTGTATATGTACAGTTTGTAATAAAATGTGATATTTTTCCAATTCTTACTACCTCTTTGACTTCAATCTACCAGTGCCGCTATAGTCCCACCCCTTGAGGGATTTCTCCATTTCGACTTCTGTACAACCAGCCTCTCTGTTTTTTACGCCGATCACTGCCGGTGGCTATAGTGGCAACCATAGTATTGCGATGATGGGGGAAGGCTCCCCGTCGGCAGATCACAATAGAGCTGCGGGAGGGATTCCCCCATCAACGCTGACTTTGTTGATGGTGAATGAAGCAATTTTCTCTTTCCTTCAACCTGTGGTGGAAATGAAAATGAATGAAAAGAAAATTGCATATTGTATGGCCTGCCTTAGTAAGATACTCCCTTGCTGTTACAGTCATGGTTTCACCAGGCAGGAAGTGGGGACACAGAAAATAAAATTGGGACTCTAAGCCTTCACCTACTCTACTAAAAAAAAAAAGGTAATTTTCTGTGTTGCTGGCTGGGACTTTCCCTGACTTCCTATCTGGTGAAGACATTGTCACTGGGGCAGGAAGTCGGGATACATCTCTCTAATGAAGCCCTGGATTCCAGTGAAAACCTGATAGGACTTTTAATCCTTAAAGCAGAACACCGGGAAATTTTTTTCCCATGTCCTTGTTGCTGATCCCCTACCTTCACCAACTATGCCATCTATGTTCTTCTGAGCTCTGTAGTTCCTCTGTAGTAACCTGCTGCTCTTGCTGAAAAACTGTTACTGCCCTGTGATATCCTGTTTTTAAGACTACTGACTGCTATTCCTCCTGTACCCTCAGCCAGCGGTCTGGTCAATTTCCACTAGTAGTGCTCTTAAGCAAGCAGGGACTTTTACTTCCGGTGGGCAAAGAGACCACACTGATGAGCACTGGTGGCCATAGATGAGACTGCGCTGATGGGCACAGATGAGACTGCACTGAAAGCTGCACTGGTGGGCATAGAGGAGACCACACTGGTGGGCACTGTAAGCTGCACTGGTGGGCACCGATGAGCTGAACAGGTGGAACATGATGAGGTCGCACTTATGGGCTCTGATAAGCTGCACTGACGGCACAGATGAGACCGCACAGATAAGCTGCACTGGTGGGCACGGATGAGATGGCACTGATAAGGCTGCACTTATGGGCACTGATGAACTGCACTAATGGGCACTAAGGCTGCACTGATAAGCAGTGAACACCGCCCACTGCCAAATATCTGCAAGAGGGGTTTTCACCATCCCTGCAAAGTTTGCAGTCATCTTTATGTCTTGTATTCAGTTTGATGTGTAGTATATGTGACTTTACATATCACAGAGACCGGTATTGTTATATTCGTGTGGTCGTCCTGTAAAATTTGAGAAAAACAATACGCAGAGGATCTAAGGCAACTGTGGACTTTCATGGTACGGTAAGGACTTACATAAACTTTTGTATAAAAATATATACATTTATTTAGAAAAATCACACAGTTTAAAAGATCCTCAAGAAAAAATATACACAATACTAAAAAATATATCTGTGTACAGAAACTGAACAATGGAGCGTGCATTCATTCATCCACGATTTGGTGATAACGCCCCGTACACATGGTCGGATATTCCGATGGAAAAAGTCCAATCGGATTATGTTGTCGGAAAATCCGATCATGTATGGGCTCTAGCGGGCTTTTTCCGTCTAAGAAATTTGAGAGCAGGATCTAAAATTTTCCAACAAAATCCAATCAGACTTTTTCCGATCGTGTGTAGAGAATTCCGACGCACAAAGTGCCACACATGTTCACAAATTTGGAGACGAAAGCTATTGGCTACTGCCCTGTACGTAGTTGTACGTCACCTCATTCGGAATGATCGGATTTTCCAACAACTTTGTCCGACCGTGTGTGTGCGCAACACAAGTTTCGGAAAAAATCTGATGGATTTTGTGGTCGGAATGTCCGAACGTGTGTACGGGGCATAAGAATGACAATCAAAAAAGTTCGGACTCGAGACCGGTATTGTGGTGATATTGAAGTTTGAGATTTCCGATTAGAGGGTTCCACAATTATTGTGGTATTGATTAGTAAGTTAGTACTGCACTTTTTTTTTTTTTTTTCTCATGCCGACATTTACTTGTGCCACATGCTGAAGTAAAGTAGCGTGTCCCGGCTCTTTCTGTGGTGTGGCTAGGGATGTGCTCACATACACCAGACAAGCGCTGATAGAAAGATCTCAAAGCTATAGAAGGAGGAATATAACTAATACAGAATTACAGCAGAGTACAGTGTGTGTATAATATATAATAATGGGCATGAGTCTACAGTTCAGTAATAAATACATAAAGCAAGTAAGAGCAATATGTTTATCTCCTGTTGTGGCTGGAGGGGGAGAGCAGAAATATGCTTAGCATTTATAAGGCTGGAACCTACTTATCCTGCTGCTTCTGCTGGATGCAGAATGAGGGGCGTGATTTATGTTGAAGTGGGCTTGTTCACATTTAACATGTATAGGCCTAGTTGTACTCTCCCACATTCATTGCAATGCCCAAAGATTCATGGGAAATGTAGTTTGATTACAGTGTAGAGAGAGAGAGAGAAGAGGAAATGATGTAATCACTGTTCTAACAGCTCCTCCTTAGAAGAATACATGCAGCATTTTTTGAATTACAGAGCTGACTTCCTGAAAATTCAATTAGACTTTTCACTGGTAAGGAATTTCACAAATGTAATAACCATTTAGTGTTTGTGTAGGGGGGTGTACTAATGGTTTTTTTTTGCCGATGCCGGAGTCCTGCTTTAACTGCTCAATTTAAAAATGAAAAAAAATTTTTTTTCTGAATTCACACTTCAGCCAATTTTTTCCTTGTTGGCTGGAGTTTGTTTTTAATGTTTTATGTGCAATATTGTTTTTTTCTTTTTTTTTTGCGGATAAACATTGGGATTTACAATTTTAAATCCCACCCTACAAAAAGACTATTCTGTATAATTACATTTCCTACAGTGACTGCAATCTCCTGGGTATTTTTTCCAGACTAAACAGCTCCGCTCAGCTGCCTTGCGTCTGATTGTCGATGAAAGAAACATGTTTGACAACTGCTTCGAGCAGAAACATATTTTTCCATGATTACATAAAAAAAAAAAAAAGGAAGAAAAAAGAAAAAAAGAAAAGTTTGCAGGGTAAAAAAAAAAAGAAAACTTTAGAAAAAAAAAAAAAAAATGAAGCGGCCAGACCAGCATTCCAAACACAGAGGCTCATGTTAGATCGATGAGTTAATATTTGAGTTAAAAGCCAACAAAAACAATTACTATGGATATTTGCCGTCATGGCCGGCTTTTGAGGTTAATTTAGTGGTGTGCTCGAGCTGCAGCCAACTTTTTAATATAAGTAACTACACCATGCAAGCAGACTTCCTCGAAGTTTCTTTCAACATTTTCCATATTCTGTGCCTTTATCGTCCTCATGGGAATCCTGGCTGCTACAGAGCCCACACTATTCCCTCAGGTGGGCGGGGAGGAAGAAAGAAAGAAAACTCTTCAAGTTTCATAAGCGGTCTACCTTTCATTTGTGCGCTGTCTAATGGCATTGACAGAGAGCTAAAGCCCGTGTCCTACAGAGGGCAGCTTCAGGCTCTAAAATATTTCATCTGCAGCTCTCAGAATATGTTGCTGCCTGTTTCTCATCACTCTTCTGGATTGCTTTTGCTTGGAAACAAAGCTGTTAGAGCTGAGTTTTACAAAGTGTCTACAAAACGACAAGAAGGAAGAGAAAATATGCAGATCGGTTCCGCAATCAGGGAGCTGCTGGCATCTGTTAATAAACCGCCGCACTGACATCTTAGACTTGCCTCTATCCTGGAAGGCTGATGGTAGCATTCTCTGCTAAATTAGCTTTTAATGTGCCATATGTATTTAAAGTATCTAAAAACGCCATCACTAAAACACTCAAACTAAGCTTTAACATTTTTAGTATTTTTAAGAAAGAAAGGTCCTTGTTCTGGGACACTTCCTGTGTTAAGGTGACAACGCTCTGACCCTGTCTTTTAATTGTGCCCCTGGGTTGTCACCCTGTCTCTCTTTTTGATCGAGAAATAGTGACCACTTCAACACACAATGCAGGCATGGTTCACCATTGGAAGCCTACCGTGAAAAATGCTATGCAGCCATCAATGGTGTTGAGGTAAATGGATGTAAATGGAAAGTGGATGCAAAGAGGCTGCAGGAAATCAGAAGCACTGAAATGGAACAGAGTAGGGATGCACCGATTCCAATTTTTTTAAGACCAAGTACCGATACTTTTTCTCAAGTACTCGCCGATAACTAATTTTAGTGTTGTGTGACAGTTTTTCTTTTTATAGACTAATGAAAAATTATTACCGTTTCCTTATAATTATGAAGCACTGTAAGTTAGAAGACATTATGAAACAATTGAAAGAATAAAAGTTCACTTTTTAAAAAAAAAATGCACATTTTTTTGCAGGTAAATATGTGCATTGTACATTGTAAGCATCAGAAGATCACCGGTGCCATGCAGTTCTCCTGTATGTGTCAGTGTATCTGTGTGCCCATACATCCCATACGGGCAAGCAGATACTCTGACAGGAAGAGTCAATGAACTACCACGGCATTCCACAGCGCTGTAGCAAATTGGCGCATGCTCTGGTGGGGGTTTTTGCATTCCTCTGGATCAACTGTGGGTAAGGAATTGAGTATATTGGATTGTACGATATTCTTTATTTTATTTATTAATTTTTTTATGGTTGAACTGGATGGACTTGTGTCTTTTTTCAACCTATGTAACAAGCTGACAGACGCAAAAGATGTCGGGGCTTGTAGTTAATTCACACGCAGAATGGTGCTGATTTTAAAAAGTGACAGCTAGTACAGGCAGTCCCCGAGTTACGAACACAATAGGGACTATAGGTTTGTTCGTAAGTCGAAGTTGTTTGTAAGTCGCAACACTGCATTTGTAAGTGTAACTTCCGGTCAGAACACTGCGTTCGTAAGTGTAACTGCCGCCTGTGCATGGATGTGGGATGTTCCGGGCGCTTGTTATGTTATCTGGGGCATAGTACGGCAGTGTGGGATGTGTTCGGAAGTGCTCGAAAGTGCTTGAAAGGTATCCAGGACCCGCGTGGCGCACAAGTGGCTGGCATTTGAGGCAGTTCGTAAGTAGGAGTCGTTCGTAACTCGGGTGTTCGTAACTCGGGGACTGCCTGTATGGGGAACCTCTCCCCGTGCTGGTGTCATAGGGAAGGGGAAATCGGGAAGCAGCTACAGCATTGGGAACATGTTACATGTTCTACCCAAAAAAACGGATTGGAACATGCAACAGGTTCCCAAAGGTCAATTTATACTTTAAGATTCTAGTTCCCTAGCTATGCTGATTGGCTTCAATATTTCCTGAGTCACTAACATGGAGCAAATATAAAGCTAGCCACAACATTCAAATTATGGCCAGTTTCCGATGAAGCAGACAAAATTCCAACAGTAGGTGGCCCCATTGGCATCCTACTTCCACCTGACAACCTTCGATCTGAAAACAGGATTAGCAGAGTGGATAATTCTAGGTCAAACAGTACGTTTTTAACTTATTTACTTCACTACACTTATTTGCTGTGCCTCTGCCCTGGTGGCATAGTGGTAGACCAGCAAACGTAAAATCAATCATTGCCCTTGGAAGCATTTATTTTTTACACAACACCCGGCTCACCTGCCTCTGCCCTGGTGGTTTAGTGGTAGAGCACTTTCTAGAGCTTCTGCGGTCCGGAGGTCACGTCTCACACCGCCGCAAAGGCAGCAAGTACAGTCTGCGGACTTGAAGTTATCAGTTTCAATATTGGAGCATTTGCACGAGTAGAAGTACTCATGCAAATGCTTAGTATCGGCACCAATACCAGTATTGGTCCAACGCTGGAACAGAGGATTCAAGCCCAATTTCTTGGGATATAATTATTCCTTCTTACTTTACCTAATCGCTAAATTGAAAAAAAACAAAAAGGGAGGAAAAAAAAACTTTCTAAACTTCTGTTTTCACTAGCCTGAAGCAGTAACAACATAATCATCCAGCATTGGGTTCTTTTTTTCTCCATTTATTCCCTGGAGGGGTCCTTCTTCCATTGGCCACCCAGAGGAGGGGTTCTCACCAGATCCAAGACTGGACTGAGAGGAGTGAAGCGTTGGTGAGGGTTAGTGTGCAGCGATGGCCTAGCGGTCACAGCAGATAAACTGCATCAGTAAGGAGCCTACATGGGAGAACTCAGGTGAATAAAATGCTCCATTCACTAGGGTGTCTTTTGTGCATTTTAGGTGCAGTGCATTAAAGAATCTTTCCTGCTGCATCTTTAATGCAGTTTTATGAAAATGCACTATAAAAAGGCTTAATTGTAATGCAACTGAAATTTATGTAAAACATATCAAATTTGCACAGCGCAGATGTGCACTAGGTAAAGGAAATTGAACAGCTGGCAGGATGGTTTACAGTCGATTGGAAGGGAAGGATGGGGAAATTACAGTTTGCTTGGAGTTGGGCTTTAAATAAAGATGAAAATAGAACTGTTAAAAAAAACTATACTAATATATACCAATACCAAATTTGTCAGGTCAATTATTTGAGAAATATTCATTGATTATTTAGTAAATGCACACACTGGCTTAATTAAATAAAGCAGTGCAAGGCGCACTGATTTATGACTGGCTCATGTCTTAGTTCGTTTAACATACCATCATTATCCTTGCCCTGCTTTATAAACATGCAATTAGACTACTGTGCACGTGCTACCCTTCCAGATCTGCAGCTTTGTATACTAAAGACCAACTACTACAGACTATGATGAAAAAATGCATCAGCAAATGCTTTTGTCAGTGAAAAATGCATGTCAAAACAACCAGTAGATCCTGGTTGTTTTTACCTTAAGGTGGATGTAAACCCCATTCATGAAATCTGACCTGGGCAGATATATCTGTAGTGTTTACTAAGGATGCCGATACCGAAACCATTTATTTATTTTTATTTTTTTTACAATGAGTACCGATAATTTTTTTTTTAGTGCTCGCCGATACCAATTACCGATACCTATCGCAACTGTTTTGTTTTAACTTCAGCTGTCAGCAATGGTACAAAGTATTGAAAAGTTATTTACAAATTAAATAAATCTATTTTTTCTTTTTATTTAGCACTTTTAATATGTTAATATATATGTGTAAAAATATTCACTAACAAAGCAAACAAAAACAAAGTTTTAATTGTTTATTGTTTAGAAAATAGATGTGAAGAAAAAAAAGCAGGAAAATAATAATTAAATGGAGGAGAATAGAGAGTTAATTAAGGCGGATTATTGTAAATTAAGGGTTATTAAGGGGTTAAACAGAGGAACATTCGTTCATCCCTTTCATCTGCAGATGAAGAAACAAATATACAAAAAGAAACAATGTTGTTACTAAACATTGCCGGCTGCTAATTTTTGACAGTTCCAATTACTGGACTTCTTTAACACTGGGGAGACCCACTGACAGCTCAAAGAACCGAGCCTGAAAGTATCGGTGCATTTCCACAAGTACCGATACTTGTGCAACCATATTAGTGCAACCCTAGTGTTAACTTATCTCTCTCCAAAATCACTAAGTCCAGTGTCTTTCTGCTGCTTCGTTCCTGTGTTATATATATATATATATATATATATATATATATATATATATATATATATATATATATATATATACACACACAATAACTTCTGACAAGTTCTCCGACACAGGAGATCGAAGCAGCTAGAAATTTTTGTCAGGAGGGTGATTAGACGGAGATTAGCAGAGAGCTGGTCTATTCACAGTACAGTTCTGCAAGTGTCTTCGTTCCTCTGCCTATGTGGGGGGTGTGCCTTTCCTACAATTAACGCTCACACAGTGTATGCCCAGACTCCCCTCCCACTGCTGAAACAGGAATAAACATTTGTAACACAATGTACACTTTCTAAAGAATATAGAAAGGGAAAGACAGCAGATATACAGTATCTCACAAAAGTGAGTACACCCCTCACATTTTAAATATTTTATTATACAGGGGGTCCCCGGGTTACAAACAGGATAGGGACTGTAGGTTCGTTCTTAAGTTGAATCTGTTTGTAAGTCGGAACAGGTACATTTTTTAAGTGTAGCTCCAGCCAAAAAATCTATTTTTAAGTTTTTTGGATAACATAGAGAAGGGTTATCACCCCTGTAACATTTGTTTTGCTGTCTGTGCCCCTGTTCAGAAGATTTGACCTCACCTTCTGTCCCAATGACAATTGGATTTTGAAAATTTTGGGTTGTTGGTGAAACATGGACTGGTGATAAAGCATCAGTGGAGACACCTTTTTCCCATATTAACTCTTACAGGAGTGAATTTCCCTTCCTAGGGGTGGATTTCCTCTCACTTCCTGTTGTCTCCCTCCGTTTGTAAGTCGGGGATCCCCTGTATCTTTTAATGTGACAACACTGAAGAAATTACACTTTTCTACAATGTAAAGTAGTGAGTGTACAGCTTGTTTAACAGTGTTAATTTGCTGTCATCTCAAAATAGCTCAACACACAGCCATTAATGTCTAAACCGCTGGCAACAAAAGTGAGTACAAGTGAAAAAGATCCAAATTGGGCCCAATTAGCCATTTTCCCTCCCTGGTGTCATGTGACTCATGGGGTGTTGCAAGGTCTCAGTGTGAATGGGGAGCAGGTGTGTTAAATTTGGTGTCATCACTCTTCACTCTCTCATACTGGTCACTGGAAGGTCAACATGGCACCTCATGGCAAAGAACTCTCTGAGGATCTGAAAAAAAAGATTGCCTAGGCTAGAAGAAGATTGCCGAGACTCTGAAACTGAGCTGCATCATGGTGGCCAAGACCATACAGCGGTTTAACCTCCCTGACTGTATTCCTGAGTGTGGCTCGGGTGGATTGGATTTTGATTTGATTACATTATTGAATAATTTTTATTATTATATTATTTGTTATAACTATTTATAGTTATTTATTATATTAAAATTTATGATTTTGTGTTTCAAACTTTATCATACCAGGGATTTCTACTAGACTCTTGTTTGGACAGATTTAAGTGAGTTATTCCTAAGAATTACAAGGCCTACAATATAAAATGCCAAATTTTCATGCAAAATAATTGTACCGCTTTCAGCACCTAAAATCTGAAATAATCATACCGCCAGGAAGGTTAACAGGACAGGTTCCACTCAGAACAGGCCTCGCCGTGGTCGACCAAAGAAGCTGAGTGCACGTGCTCAGCGTCATATCCAGAGGTTGTCTTTGGTTAATAGATGTATGAATGCTGCCAGCATTGCTGCAGAGGTTGAAGGGCTGGGGGGTAGCAAAGTGTAATTTCTTTAGTGTTGTCACATGAAAAGATATCATAAAATATTTACAAAAATGTGAGGGTGTACTCACTTTTGTGAGATACTGTATATTCGAATCATGTATACCTTCTTCCTCTTTGTGCATTTGAGGTGCTTTTTGTGAATAGTGCTACCTGTCCTGGCTCTTCAATTTTGAGATGCGGTTGCCTTCTGCAACCAGATGTGTGACTTTGCCTCTCCTGTGTTGTCAAGCAAGACCTCCTACATTTTGTTGGAGAGTGGAGAGTGACAAAGACTACCTTCTACTATAATGTTCTGGATCACATCAGTTTTGTGCTTTGAGCAATTTAACAGTTTGTCAAAATGTTTAATAAGTACGGGTTTATTTGGAGAACTCATTAACAAAAATGCTCCAAATGGAATCCAAGTCAGAAAATCACTCTAGACCTCCAGTGAGCAGCACCGGACCTCATGCATGTTTTATTGGCCCAGAAATTGTATAAATAATAAGTTTGGCTCACGTACAGGTTAATATTTTATATAGCTGTGTCCCTACCTGATAGTGAAAAAAATATGCCCTGCTAGTAGCCTTTGAGGACATTCTTTGAGCACCACTGCACTAAGGAAAAGAGTGTGACGTCATAAAAGCATTAACATGGTCCCAAATGAATTGGATTCAGCCAAGGGTCAGTCGATACGACACCAAAAATCAGCAGGAAATGGTATAAAAAAAATAAAAAAAAAAATACACAGGGAGGTATTCACATTTAAAAAATAGGGATTTATCAATGGTTTCTCCCATGAGTTACAAATCTTGCACCCAAAACGTATAAGATTTTTTCAATTGAACATTTTTGAATCTTGAAGGTTGTGCGATTCTTACGTGAAAATATTCATAAACAGACCCCATAATGTATGTAAATGATAACTATATTTATTTCAGTCACCATTCCTCTATGAGGTGGACTGATCCATAGATAAGTGTGCACTCCGCAGCAGCCTTCACAAATATCTGGCATCTTCAGGTATGGTGGGAGCTTGTGACCACCAGCCAAAATTCAATTCAAATTCAAGGCTCAAGCCTGAGTCAACTATCACCAGGCCCGAACATTTCCACCACAAAAGGAGTAGGTTATCAACCCTGTGTAATTTACAACATGATCCAACATGGAACTTACCTAGGCTTACTACTACAAAACACAACAACAACAACAACAACAGAAGAGCATATGGGGAAGGCAGGGGAGGGCTTGAGAGAGGTCCTGTCACTGTCTTTAAAGTGTTACTAAACCAAGGACCCTGCATTCACTATATCTGGTCTCCAACAGTACTCAGAATAAACAGATATTTTACAAAAAACGGGCACCACTGGGCGCGCTGCAAGTGAAGGCAAACATGCCGTCACTTACGGCTCCCGCGCACATACGCTGGAGTGACGTCATCGCTGCTCCGGCCACTCACAGCGCTGGAGCAGCGATACCCGGAAAGAAGATGGACGCTCCATGGAAGAGGGGACAGTGGTGACATCGCTGGCTCCTGTGTCAGGTAAGTGACACATAATGGGCTACTATGCGATGCATAGTAGTCCATTATGCTTTACCTTTGCAGGAACACAAAGAGGAAGTAAACCCATCAGGGTTTACTTCCTCTTTAATACAAACTAAACTGCTAAATGCCTTTTCTCATCAGCAGTATACAGTGACTTGTGACTTCTATCAGTGTCCAGCAGAGCACTGGTTAAAACTTGTAGGAGGAGTTTTCATTTTTCTCTGGCTGTCCTATGAGACTGCAGTATACTCTGTCTGGACATAGCTGAATGGCCCTGTGCTGATCACATGCACTCTCCCAAGGAAAAATAAAAAAACTCTCTAGCAATACGCACCAAGACTCTGTTCTATCAGAAAATGATTAGGGGATGATGGGAGTAGAGGAGGATCAGAGAAGAAAGGATCAAACATCCTTTTTATACAATGCAGGGGATTAACCCCTTAGGTTCCACAGTGAGTATAACAAGCATGCTTTACTGCATATACAGACTGTTTCTACGGTTGTGGGTTTAATAACAAAGTGTGCTCCTCAGTCGACTTATTCATTTCTTTTTATCAAGATCAAGAATACACGCAATTAGACTGGGGAAGTAAAAGTTGTGTCACCAGGCTACTGGAACAAAATGGCTGTGTGCAAAGTGCTGACTGAGAAACGGCAAACCAAGATGGGAGAAAAAAAGAAAACCTCAAGTTGCCGCTCTATATACAATCTTTCTTTCCTGCAGTCTCACAACTAAAGTAAGCAAAGGAAAATTTTTAAGTTTTTGGAATTTTGTTTTAACCGCTTGTCTGGCAGCAACCCATTATTAGTGCCAGCAGATAAATAAAACCTCATATGTCCACCCTCTACCACGTTCAGCCTACAAAAGAGAAGACTGTCTCAAAAGCGAATCCTCGCTTAAAAAAAAAAAAGAAAAAATAAATCTTTCAATTTCACTGCAACAGTATCTGAACAATACATCCTACACAGTATCGTATAACTGTTTGCTAAGGCTGATGTTTTCTGCTAAAATCATTGAAAAGACACTTCTTAAAGACATAAACTTTTCAAAAGCTTAGGAACAAAGGCTTGAAACAAAATTAACATTCCAAGGTAAAAATATTCACGTCAAACACTTTTACAGACAGACATAAAACAATTTCAAGAATCCTTTTTTGAGAATGTAGATCATTTGTATTCAAAAATCCCACAGCGAATAAGTTATTGCACACATTAACATATGACTTTTAAAGGCCTTGAACCTCTAAGCTCAGATAAATATATATATATATATATTTTTTTTTTAAATCAGGAATAAAGTTTATTAGGCTTTAATAAGCCAGCATAACATGCACAGCCAAAATATACGACATTAGCGGAATCACAAAGCGGACAAGTGTTATCTACAGCATATTACAATGAAAGGGACAGTGGTTACTCGTATAACATACATAAAACAAGAGCATTACAAAGTCATATGACCTGATAGCAAACATATCGGAGTCCTCCCACAGTCAGCATGAGATACGGGAGAGTAATTCCATCAGGATCTTTAATCACTATATTGCAACATTCTATTTAATACTAAGTCCACAGGTGCAAACCCAGGTACCGCCAGACAGTCGTCCAAAAGCCTGTCAAACCTGTACGGGCATCCACAATGCAGGAATATTAGTTTTTCAAGCCCAATGTGTGTGTCCCATACTTGAAACCCATTCTTTATGAGTGGGGGGCCCTATCACTTTTCCACTGCACTAGAAGGAGCTTATGGGCCTGAAACAGGGCTTTGTTAAAAAGCCATTTTTTTGAAGATCAGTAAGTGGAGGATCATCCAGGATGCCCAGAATACATCTGATGAGTTCAGTTGGTATTGTAACGTGAAAGACTGAATTTATAGTGCAATAGTATAACATTTGGCACATAGTGGAGTTTGCAGTATGCCCATACGATGTAGTTTTAGAGGGGTATAATGTACTGTAATGTACTATAATGTACTATAATGAGAGTCTTTGTGCCCTGATAAAGCGGAGTTCCACCCAAAAGTGGAACTTCTGCTCATTTGTCTCCTCCCCCCTTTCGGTGCCACAATTGACACTTTTCGGGGTGGGCGACAGGATGCCTGTCTTTGAAAGGTATCCTGTTCCCACTTCCGGGAGTCCGGGCCACGGCCCGTGACATCACTGCAGGGCTCCCGCCTCCTCCTCTCCCTGTCGCCAGGCCAGTAGGAGAGAGGAGCGGAGCGGAGCCTCGCGCATGTGCAGTAGGGTTCCCGGCATGAAGCCCAAAAGGCTTGGATACCCTCCCCCCT
This sequence comes from Lithobates sylvaticus, assembly GCA_028564925.1. Classification (NCBI taxonomy): domain Eukaryota; kingdom Metazoa; phylum Chordata; class Amphibia; order Anura; family Ranidae; genus Lithobates; species Lithobates sylvaticus. The sequence goes on from CM053038.1 coordinate 91,454,909, forward strand.
CCCTGATGGAGGCCATAGGAGAGTGATACAACAATTGAACCACGAGACAAAGACCTCGCCTATGCCAAAGCGTCCCAGAGCTTGCCACAGATAGGGCCATTCCACACTGTCAAATCAGATAAATATTTTAAAACGCATGCCAGTTTGGCTTCGATATTTAAAAAAAAAAAAAAAAATCGGTACTATGAAATAAAACAGTGGTAGCTTGTTATGCAACCAATAACCAATCTACAAAAATCCTTATGTACACCAGGTATTTTACAGACTGCATGTAACAATATAACCCTTTAGGTGCCCTAAATTTATTCAGCATCATATTCCAGTGCTTACTTTTTTTTCAAAGCTTTTGGCTATTCAGGTTGATACTTTGGATATAAGGAAAGTATCAGGCTGAATGAAGTGGTTACCGCTTCAATACTGGGCACTTTTATCTCCTTCCTGCCCAGTCCAAATTTTCAGCATTCAGCGATGTCGCACTTTCAATGACAATTGAGCGGTCATGCAATGCTGTACCCAAACAAAATTTGTATCATTTTTAGAAAGATAGAGCTTTCTTTTGGAGGTATTCAATCGCCACTGGGTTTTTTTTTTTTTTTTTTGCTTCTTTGTTTCTGATAGAAAGTTTTGTAAAATGAGTCATTTTTCTCCTTCACTGATGTGCGCTGATGAGGCTGCACTGATAGGCTGCATCTGATGGGACGGCACTGATAAGACGTCAATGTAGAGGAGGCACTTCTAGGCAGCACTGATTGGCATCACTGATGGGCACTGTTGGGGCTGCCCTGACTATCTGTGCAGGTCTCCCCTGTGACGAAATGCCGCAGATCGTCTCTCTTCACCTCACACGCTGTCATTTCCTTGTTTACATGTGATCAGCTGCTATTGGACACAGCTGATCACATGGGTAAAAAGCGGTGACATCGGCTCTTTACACATCACACTTAGATGCGCCATGTCCCGGGGGGGGGTGGGGGGGGGGGACACAGCGCGCTGCTGCTGAGCAACCCCACAGGCGCACAAGCGGGGCAAGAGTGGGACATCATATGACGTTGTCCCAGAACAATGGAATCACCCCGCAGCTGTCATTTCTCTATGTGCCAGGCGAGGGGTGGTTAAAGAAGAGCTCCAGGATCCCTCCCCAAAAAAATTTAAATTAAAAAAAGGACATTAACCTGTCCAGGGATCCAGCGATGTCCTTACCCGAGCCGATTCTTCAATCGGCTTCGGGGGCAGGTGCCGGCATCCAAAGTAAGGGAAACAGGAAGTGAAGCTTTACGGTTTCACAGCTGGTTTCCTACTGCGTATGCGTGAGTCGTGCTTGTGTAAGCCTTGTGAATGTTCCCGTAGTCTTCTGGGACCTGTGATGTGTCACAGAAAACTGCAGGGGAGGGGGGGGGGCAGAACCCCTGGCTCAGTTCGCCGTGACAATCTGAGCTGGAAGTAGGAGCAGGTACCTGTCAAAACCAGGTACCCGCTCCCCCCCAAAAAGCGCCAAATGTGGCAGTGATTTTTAGCGGCGCTTTACCGTCAATTTCGCAGTGCTATTTGGCCGCTAGCAGGGCGCTTTTACCCCCTCGCTAGCGGACGAAAAAGGGTTAAAATCACCCCCAAAGTGCTGCTGCAGCAGTCCCACTGGAGACGTCCTGTAAAACCCTGTACTAGTCAAACCAAAAAGTTAGAGATACCGTAATCTCCCTAATAGTGCTACAGCCAGCATTAACCTGTAACAAGCAATACATTAACCATTTCGGGAGCAGAACTGAACATGGAAAATACTACCCGATTGCTAATGTTCCCCCTCAAATAATCTGGCCCTGAACTACTAATGTACCCTATATTACCAAAAGTATTGGGACACCTGCCTTTACACGCACATGACCTTTAATGGTATCCCAGTCTTAGCGAGTAGGGTTCAGGTTGGCCCACCCTTTGCCGCTATAACAGCTTCAACTCTTCTAGGAAGGCTGTCCACAAGGTTTAGGAGTGTTTATGGGATGGTTTGACCATTCTTCAAGAAGCGCATTTGTGAGGTCAGGCACTGATGTTGGACAAGAAGGCCTGGCTCGCAGTCTCCGCTCAATTCATCCCAAAGGTGTTCTATTGTGTTGAGGTCAGGACAGTCAAATTTCCCCAAACTCGCTCATCCATGTCTTTATGGACCTTGCTTCGTGCACTGCTGTGCAGTCATGTTGGAATATGAAGGGGCCATCTCCAAACTGTTCCCACAAAGTTGGGAGTATGAAATTGTCCAAAATGTCTTGGTATGCTGACGCCTTAAGAGTTCCCTTCACTGAAACTAAGGGGCCAAGCCCAACCCCTGAAACCCCCCCCCCCCCCCCACCAAATGATTTGGACCAGTACACAAAGCAAGGTCCATAAAGATATGAATGAGCACGTTTGGGGTGGAGGTCCCGGCCTCAACCCGATAGAACTTTGGGATGAATTAGAGTGGAGACTGCAAGCCAGGCCTTCTCGTCCAACAACGGTGCCTGACCTCACAAGTATGCTTCTGGAAGAATGGACAAACATTCCCATACACACTTCTAAACCTTGTGGACAGCCTTCCCAGAAGGGTTGAAGCTGTTATAGCTGTAAAGGGTGGGCCAACTCAATATTAAATCCAACGGACTAAGACTGGGATGCCATTAACCACTTGCCTAGCAGGCACGAACACCCCCTTCCTGACCAAGCCATTTTTCAGCTTTCAGCGCTGTCGCATTTTGAATAACAATTGCGCAGTCATGCAACGAAGTACCCAAATACATTTTTTTAATTTTTTTCCCCACAAATAGAGCTTTCTTTTGGTGGTATTGGTGGTATTTTGGTGCTATTTGGCGTTTTTTATTTCTTGCGCTATAAACAAAAGAAGAGGGACAAGTTTGAAAAAACTCAATATATCACTAGGGGGTGATCAAGGGGTTAATATGTTCCCTATGTGAGTGATTCAACTGTGGGGGGAGGGGACTGACTGGGGAAGGGGACCGATCGGTGTCCCCATGTACAAGGGACACACCATCGGTCTCCTCTCCTCTGACAGGACGTGGATCTGTGTGTTTAGACACACAGATCCACGTCCTGCTCAGTTACTGGGCACGCCGGCACACGCATCCGGTCCCCAGCGATGCGGCGCGCGCCCCCTAGTGGCCGCAAAGTTAGTGCCGTCATATGACGGCGGCCCGGAACAACAGATGTTTCTTGCCGCCGTCATATGACTGTGGGCGGTCAGATAGTGGTTAAAGTTTATGTGCGTGTAAAGGCAGGTGTACCAATACTTTTGGTAATATAGTGTAAGTGTACTAGTAATGTATGCTGTGATTAGAACCTTTGTTCATATTCAACAACCAGCCCACAGCAACACTTGCTAGTTTATGTTAGAGTGAATATTTGTATACGCAAATGTGAATTTGCCATTCTGCATCTCTGGTTTCAGCCAAAGGCTCCTCAGTGGTTTAACTTGAGGAAAGACTAATCGTGCTTCAAGGACCTTTGGTCAGGTGAATTTATCATTATGTTAGAACTGGAGACTCTGCAAACGCTTGGCACATTGCTCTACAACATGTGATTTTCAACTTTTCTGAGAAAAAGATACCTCCCCTGCTGGTTAGAAAGGCTAGATCATTTAATTAATCTGACCATATTTCATAACCAGAATCCGCATGAAAAAAAAGTATATAAACCCATAAACATCTGGTACAATGCAGTATGAAAACAGAAGGCCCACTCTGTACAAGAGATCAGCGATTTTGTTGTAGGACAGAGCATAGAGCAAAAGTACCAGAGTCATGGGGGCTTAAATTGCAACTCCAGATTGGGTACAAAGCTTAATTCTGATTCCCCCTTTACAACATTTAAAAGGGGGGCCTGATGATGTACCCCCAGGGGGAAGGGGAGCTCATTGATGCCCTGGACTCACAGGTAGTTGTGAATGATACCATTGGTCATTCAACCCGAAAGACCAACAGCAGCAGAAATCGTCAGGAAACAGACCCAGAGAGGTTGTTTTTTTTTTTTACCATCTCTGGACAATTATTGCGTGCTGGGGCCAGAGTTGCCACATAACAGCCAGGATAGGTTTCTTTTAATGGCTTTACATGAAACTTATATATATATATATATATATATATATATATATATATATATATATATATATAGATATATATAGAAAGGGAGGAAAACTGCGCTTAGAATAATAAAATAAAAAATTTGACAAGCAGCAGCTTATTGTGGGATATTAGGTATGTGTACTTAAGCGCTAGAGTGGGTATTCAAAGACAGAACGGCAACAATGTTTTAAGATAGCCAAATGATGATGCTGCAACCCATATATTAGTGTTCTCACACGTGGAAGAAATGATTTTAAAATACACACAAAATGTTAATATTTATGTGCAATGGGTGCGCTATCAATCAACCTTAAAAAGCGTGTAGATATGGTTAAAAAATTGCTTGTGCAATGATACTGGTCAAATAGTGTGTAAAACCTCCTTAAAATCCGTGCACTATGTATGTATAAATAAATACATAAAACCATATATAAATATATAAATATATAAATAAGTGGATACTCTTCCTAGTTGTGATACCAGTGATTTAGTGATATTTGTGAAATGGTGCTGTGAATAAAAAACAGTAAAAAAAGGGGGTGAAACCACGTTTAAATTCAAGCCCTTAAAAAATCCATGCGTTTAAAACTGAAAAAAACGCATTTGGTTGAAACCACGTTTAAATTCAAGCCCTTAAAAAATCCATGCGTTTAAAACTGAAAAAAAACGCATTTGGTTGTGCGATTTATTCATGGAAAAAGCACACAATTGGTTATGCGATTATATTGGGAGAAACACCATAAGTGTTTTTTAGGATCCTTTAGGAGTCCATGCATCTGACAGGTGTCTCCTTAAGGGTTTAATTGCGGTTGCTTAGACAGGTGTTGTTCCTGATTAGTTAGTGCTGAGGCGTTTTTCTAACTAATTGCCCTTTGGTATTGAGCATAGATTAAAACTTGAAGGATAAAAGATGTACACCATCAATAGGAAAGATAAGCACCATTTAGTAAATGTATATTTGAACAAGTGTATACATAATACTTTCACTTATCTTTAGTTGTGGTGTCCTCTTTCCTGCTGGTCCTTACTATCTCTTCCGTGTTTGCATGAGGATAGAAAACAGATAAAAAACCATTGCGTAATATAGTTATACTTTGAATGGTGTGCATGTGCTGTGGCTGAAGCCCATCTACTTACACAGCACCCTACGAACGAAGCGCGGTTCTAACCACCGCGCTTCGTTCGTAGGGTGCTGTGTAAGTAGATGGGCTTCAGCCACAGCACATGCACACCATTCAAAGTATAACTATATTACGCAATGGTTTTTTATCTGTTTTCTATCCTCATGCAAACACGGAAGAGATAGTAAGGACCAGCAGGAAAGAGGACACCACAACTAAAGATAAGTGAAAGTATTATGTATACACTTGTTCAAATATACATTTACTAAATGGTGCTTATCTTTCCTATTGATGGTGTACATCTTTTATCCTTCAAGTTTTAATCTATGCTCAATACCAAAGGGCAATTAGTTAGAAAAACGCCTCAGCACTAACTAATCAGGAACAACACCTGTCTAAGCAACCGCAATTAAACCCTTAAGGAGACACCTGTCAGATGCATGGACTCCTAAAGGATCCTAAAAAACACTTATGGTGTTTCTCCCAATATAATCGCATAACCAATTGTGTGCTTTTTCCATGAATAAATCGCACAACCAAATGCGTTTTTTTCAGTTTTAAACGCATGGATTTTTTAAGGGCTTGAATTTAAACGTGGTTTCAACCAAATGCGTTTTTTTCAGTTTTAAACGCATGGATTTTTTAAGGGCTTGAATTTAAACGTGGTTTCACCCCCTTTTTTTACTGTTTTTTATTCACAGCACCATTTCACAAATATCACTAAATCACTGGTATCACAACTAGGAAGAGTATCCACTTATTTATATATTTATATATTTATATATGGTTTTATGTATTTATTTATACATACATAGTGCACGGATTTTAAGGAGGTTTTACACACTATTTGACCAGTATCATTGCACAAGCAATTTTTTAACCATATCTACACGCTTTTTAAGGTTGATTGATAGCGCACCCATTGCACATAAATATTAACATTTTGTGTGTATTTTAAAATTATTGTGGGATATGCACAAAAATTACATAAAGGGGGAGAAGCCGCGCTAAATTGGTGAAACCTATGTGTTTGACCTAAACCAAAATGTTAATTTTGTTCATTAATTTTTTTTTTACCTGGTTTCACAAAATCATTTTGGTTTAGGTCAAACACATAGGTTTCACCAATTTAGAACAGTCTCTCTCTCTCTCTCTCTCTCTTCCATTCCAACTTCTCATTCTACAAATGCTAGTTTCTTTGCGGTCATGTATGATAACTCTTGCACCAAATGTTACATATGTCAGTGCATTAGCCAGAAAACTAGCATCTTCAGAGGACTCGCAATAGACTTCCCCATGTACGTCTCAAGAAAGGTTTGCTTTAAAGCATAAGTTCTCCTTTTTCAAAAACAATAATAAAATGTAAAATTTTTGCAGTTTTTTTTGTAGAAGCTTTTAAAGTGATTGTAAAGGTTTTTCTTTTTTAATAACAAACATGTTATACTTACCTGCTCTGTGCAAGGGTTTTGCACAGAGCAGTCCTGATCCTCTTCTTCTGGGGTGCCCCGGCAGCACTCCTGGCTCCTCCTCTTCATCGGGTGCCCCCACGAAGAGCAGCTTTACATGGGGGCAAACGCGTGGACACGCTCGCAAGTTGCGCTGCTGCGTCCCAAGTCGCTGGGCTAGTGAACATCGCTGGAACGGACTGGCTCAGGTAAGAAAAAGGGGGGGCTCAGGGGGCACCTGCCGCATAGAAGGTTTTTCCCCTTAACCACTTCAGCCCCGGACCAATTGGCAGCCAAAGGACCAGGCCCCTTTTGCGATTCGGCACTGTGTCGCTTTAACTGACAATTGCGCGGTCGTGTGACGTGGCTCCAAAACAAAATTGCCGTCCTTTTTTTCCACAAATAGAGCTTTCTTTTGGTGGTATTTGATCGCCCCTGCGGTTTTTATTTTTTGTGCTATAAACAAAAATAGAGCGTCAATTTTGAAAAAAATGCAATATTTTTTGCTTTTTGATATAATAAATATCCCCAAAAAATATATAAAAAAACATTTTTTTTCCTCAGTTTAGGCCGATACGTATTCTTCTACATATTTTTGGTAAAAAAAAATCGCAATTAGCGATTGATTGGTTTGCGCAAAAGTTATAGCGTTTACAAAATAGGGGGTCGTTTTATAGCATTTTTATTAATATATATTTTTTTTTACTAGTAATGGCGCGATCAGCGATTTTTATTGTGACTGCGACATTATGGCGGACACATCGGACATTTTTGACACATTTTTGGTACCATTGTCATTTATACAGAAATCAATGCTATTTAAATGCATTGATTTCTGTATAAATGACAGTTGTAGTAAAAGATTTAACCACTAGGGGGAGGGGTTATGGGCTCTGACGTGTGTGTTTTTTTTTTACATTAGGGGGCGGGGCTGACGTCTGACGTCATTGATCGGCTTTCCCCGATGACCGGGAACAGCCAATCAATGACAGTCAGTGTAGGAAGCGCGGGGAGAGGTTTGTTTACACAAACCTCTCCCCGTTCTTCAGCGCCGTAGCCCGATCGCGGGACACCAGCAGCGATCGGGTCCGCTGGTCCCGCGGCCGGGGTCACGGAGCTCCCGACCGTGTCGCGAGCGTGCCGCTGGCGGCGCGCGCGTGACCCACGGGCAGGCAAATTAAAGGGACGTACAGGTACGTGGTTTTGCCTGCCCATGCCATTCTGTAGACGTATATCTACATGAGGCGGTCGGGAAGCAGTTAATGCATAGAATGCATTAAGGTGAAAAACCTGGAGACTTTATAACCCCTTTAAAGACTCTCTCTGTAGCTGTCTGCCAGTACCTCATACAGACAGGCAAATACTGAATGACAAGTAGTATCAATGAACTACTAGGGTGCTCACCAGCCCTGGTAGTTCATTGACAACTACAATCCATCAGCTGCAAATGCTATCAGTACTTGTAGTTAATTTAATCACAGAACTCTGTAAATAAGCGACATGGCCGTGTGGGCAGAGCACGCTCTTTTCAAAAGTGTAAAGATTCCCGTCCTGCTGTCACAATTAGAAGGGGGATTGGGGAGAGCCTGCAGCAGAGGGAACATGTTATCTGTTCCAGGCTAAAATTGGGTGGAACATTTAACGTGTTAAAAAAAGCTGAATGTATCCTTTAAAGGAAAAACAATATTGCATGGTAATAGAAAACAAAAAAAAAAAAGGAAAAGTGCAGTACCTAAAATGTTATTAATATAATTCTGTGGTTATAATCCGTAAACCTTATATTAGTACATTGTTAAAATATCAAGTTATTTGCCTTTGAGACCCACTGCATTATAAAATTAAACTTTTTAACATGGGGAAGCACAAGAAAATATGTTGGGTTTTTATTTCTTCTTGTGGCCCCACTGGGAAGATTTCTGCTCATTCTGCCACCAAGACAAGAAGAAATAGAAAATATAGATATTTTTTTCTTACAGAGGGGAAGGGTTTGCATTACTGCTCGACTCCCTTATCAAGGATTTCCCAATCACTTCCAGTGTTGCCAAAACAAAGTCAATTCTTTCCAACAGGAACTCATTTTATACAAATTTAGTGTTCAGAGTTTGGACTAAAGTTGGAGTAGAACTACAGAACCAGGTCTGGTCATAGACCTTCAGCTCCCTTTAAACTGTGTGTTTACATGAAGGAGCTAATGGAGACCTTATATATTTGCTGTGGCATTGCCCAAAACTTTTCAGATATTGGAAAGATGTGACCGATATTCTATCGTCTGTTTATCAAGCCACTGTTCCATTACATCCAGTAACTTGCTTACTAGGCGCGGTTGATGAGGAACTTTTTACCCCTCCAAATAATGTGGCAGTACTTAGATCACTGTAAATTGCTCGCAAGCAGATCGCTCGTTTGTGGCTATCACCGCATAGTCCAACGACGAAACAGTAGAATGAACAGGTAAATGGCATTCTTATCAAGGAAAAGTTGACGTATCAACACAGAAACGCTGCTAATAAATTGTTTTAAATATGGTAGCCGTGGCGAGACACTCCGGGCTTAGCACCTTCCCAACTAGTTCCGTGTCTTCTTCAGATATAATTTCTTAGTGTCTCTGAAGCTATAGCTACTTGTGATCACCATAGTTCACAATTTACAGGCTTCTGGCTTGACTACGGATTTGAGGATGGTTCTAGGTCTCCCTTTTTCACTGGACAGCTAGAAAAATAACCATTGAAGACCGTAGAGTCAATGTTACGGCAGAATTTTTGGTTTGTTTACCTTCCCGTTGGAAGGTAGCTCATTCACCTACATTACCTTTGCTTATTTTACCATGATTGTGTCCGCCACTCAGTTGCCCTCTCAACATGAGCATATATGGTTTTAAGATCCAGACATGGGTACATTTGTTAAAAGTGTTCTCTGTTGTGTGTGGAAATAGTATATTTTAGAATCTTGTACCATCCCCTACACTATATTGTTTTTACTGTATGTGCTGATGGCATTTTCATTTGTGTTATTCTTGTTGTACAACTGACCTTGTGACACAATAAAAATGTATTTCTGATTTAAAAAAATAAACTGTGTTAACCCCATATTGGTGCTATATATCCATTCACATACAACATGTACGCATAAGTGTGAGTAATCTTTTCGTAGGGGACTAGCCTGCCAGTGATCACTTTGCTCTAGTCAGTCAGCTCGAACATGCATTGCATATACTGTACATGAACCAAGAATCTATGTTTTCAATGCAAAGTCTGCTTTGAAGTGTTAATATCATTGTGCATCTATTACCTATCTCAGTGCGTTTTACAAAAATACTGATAAGTTTTACCGAAAAAATACTCAAGTATAGGCCGACCCGAATATAAGCCGACCGAATATAAGCTGAGGCACCTAATTTTACCACAAAAAAATGGAAAAAACTTATTGACTCGAGTATAAGCCTAGGGTGAGAAAAGAGGGTCAACAATGCCCATTTGCAGCCTCACTAACCCCCCAACTTCAAACACGGTAGTTAAGGGTTCCTAGATTCTCCCTAGCCGCAGCCAAAATTTGGGGTCTCGAAATGACAATGCTGCAGATGGACACAATTGAACGACTTTGGGGCCCTGTATCTCAGGGGCCACTTGGTGCTAGGAACCCAAAATTTGGTGTGCAAACCCAGTGGATCCTGAGATACGGTGCCCCAAAGTCGGTTCGGAAAAGGTCGAGCACTTTTCTGCAGCAGAGAATGACATTTTCCGAACCGACTTTGGGGCCCCCTATCTCGGGCCACTTGGTGCTAGGAACCCCAGCTTTGGATATGTTGTGGTGTAGGTTCCACTGGGTTTGCACACCAAAATTTGGGTTCCTAGCACTAAGTGTCCCTGAGATATGGGGGCCCCAAAGTCGGTTCGGAAAATGTAATTTTCTGCTGCAGAAAATTGCTTGACTCCAGTATAAGCCGAGGGGGGCATTTTCAGCACAAAAAAATGGGCTGAAAAACATGGCTTATACTGGAGTATATACAGTAATTAACAAAATGAAACCACATGTACAAACTTCATATTCCCGAGGATTAACACCATCATTCTGAATCTATTCGAGGAACTGGCTAACATTTGCTAGCCCCATATACAATCGCTATGATAGTATACATTTTGCCTGAGGTTTAAAGTTAGTGTTAGGGGTTACACTGAGGTTAATGGTTAAGCTTAGGGATTAGGTTCAGGGATTAGTAAGAGGTTAAGGGTTAAGTTTAGGTGTTATATTGAGCTCAAGGGTCAGAAAGTCACTATTTTTTTTAAGCGATACGTGTTTTTTTTGGGGGTTCTTTAACACCAGAATAAATGTTATTTGAACCAAAAACGAATGTGCAAGTTTTTAGCACAAAAAACAATCAAGCCAAATGCAGAAAGATAAAATAACATACTGCAATACATAAACAGATGTTTTATAACCTACATCTAGCTTTATCTTAAAGTGGTTGTAAGTGCAGAAGATTTTTACTTTAATGCATTAAGATTAAAAACCTTCTGTGTGCAGAAGCCACCCTAACACTAACCTGAGCCCCATTTCGATCCAGCAATGTTGCACGAGAGACTTGGCTGTCCGGGACTCAATCTATTGATTGGCTGAGACACACAGCGGGTGCCATTGGCTCCCGCTGCTGTCAGTCAAATTCAGTGAGCCAATGAGGAGAGAGAGGGGACAGGGCCAAACCGCTGCTCTGTGTCTGAATGGACACACAGAGCAGCACTCGGCTTGGGTGCCCCCATAGCAAGCGGGTTTGCTGTGGGGGCCATTGGGAAGGAGGGAGGGGCTAGAAGCACCAAGGGACCTGAAAAGGGGGATCTGGGCTGTTCTGTGCAAAACCACTGCACAGAGCAGGTAAGTATAACATGATTTTTTTTGTTTAAAAATGACAAAGACTTTAGTATCACTTTAACCACTTGCCAACCAGCTCACGCCGATATACGTCAGCACAGTGGCACTGGTGCGCAAAATCCCCTAATGGTACGTCGGACCGTTAAGAGCCGCCAAAGAGCACTTGCGCGCTGCGCGGCGAGGGGCCCAATGCGTGTGCACGAGTGCCAGCACGGGGATGTGTGTGTGTAAACACACAAATCCCTGTGCTGTCAGGGGAGAGGGGACATGTCATTGTTCCTAGTAAATAGGAAAAACTATATGTCTCCTCTCTTACTCAGTACTATCCCCATACAGTTAGAACACACTGAAAGAACACACATTTAACCCCTTGATCGCCCCTAGTGTTAACCCCTTCCCTACCAGTGACATTTAGACAGTAATCAGTGCATTTTTATAGCACTGATAGCTGAATAAATGTCAATGGTCCCAAAAATGTGTCAAAAGTGTCCGATCTGTCTGCCGCAATCCCTATAAAAATCGCAGATTGCCGCCATTACTAGTAAAAAAATAATAAAAATGCCATGAAAATGCCATAAATCTTTCCCATAGTTTGCAGACGCTATAACTTTTGCGCAAACCAAACAGAAAACGCTTATTGCAATTTTTTTTATCAAGAATATGTAGAATATATATTGGCCTAAACTGATGAAGAAATTTGTTTTTTTAAAACATTTTTGGGGATATTTATTATAGCAAAAAGTTAAATAGTGTTTTTTTTTCAAAATGGTCGCTTTTTTTTTTGTTTATAGCGCAAAAAATAAAAACCGCAGAGGTGATCAAATACCACCAAAAGAAAGCTCTATTTGAAAGGAGAAAAAAAAAGGACACAAATTTTGTTTGGGTGACAGTGCAATTACCAGTTAAATCGACGCAGTGCCAAATTGTAAGAAGTGTTCTGGTCAGGAAGGGGATAAAATCTTCCGGGGCTGAAGTGGAAGGCCATTTTTTGCGATACAGCACTGCGTTACCTTAACTGACAATTGTGTGGTCGTGCGACGCTGTACCTAAATAAAATTAAGTGAAAATACTAAATGCGCGAACCAAATAATAAAAATATTAGAAATGAGTGGCTGCCAACATGAAAAGGTGTTCCCACACAGTGCTAATTGAATACTAATTTATGTGGCGCTTACTCAATAAACAGTAAATGATGTGATAAATCTTCAACCACAGTATATAGTGCAACTATTCAAAAGTGACAGTGCACAAATATGGTATATAACACTTCTTCATATACAATAAAAATATAAAGTTTCTTTACGCACCAGTAAAGTGCAACAGTTTCAAAGTGACAATGCAGTGAACGAATTTGATGGCGCCCTACGGATGGTGGAAGCCTTTATGATTCGGATTTTTTGGATTCTACGCATTTTGCACAAGCACTTTTATTTATAAACTTTTGGACTGGGCACCTTTATTACATTCATTCACTGCATTGTCCCTTTGAAACTGTTGCACTTTAATGGTGCATGAAGAAACTTTATATTTTTATTGTATGTGAAGAAGCGTTATATATAATATTTGTGCACTGTCACTTTTGAATATTTTTCACTTTCTGCTATAAAACACACCCAATAAAAAAAAAAAAAATGTAAAAAAAATAATTTCTTCACCAGTTTAGGCCAAGTAATATTTTTACTAGTAATGGCAGCAATCAGCGACTTATAGTGGGACTGTGACATTGCGGCAAACAAATCAGACAAGAAGTAACAGTTTTTGGGATCCAGTGACACCAATACAGTGATCAGTGCTTAAAAATATACACGGTCACTGTACTAATGACACTGGCAGGGAAGGGGTTAACATCAGGGGCGATCAAAGTGTTAAATGTGTCCCTAGGGAGTGCTTTCTAACTGTATGGGGGGTGCTTGTACTGTGGGAAGACAGAGATCCATGTTCCTGCTTCCTGCAGAGACACAGGATTTCGGTCTTCCCTAGTCACAGAACGGCGACCTGCCTTGTTTACATAGGCAGACCGCCGTTCTGTCTGTCGGGAGCGATCAGGTAATTCCAGTCAAATTCGAACTAAGGCTAAATCTACTCCCAGCCCTATTCTAAGAATATTCTATATACCCTGTAAAAGAAAAAAAAGATGTCTATACTTATTCTGACCAGCTTCAGTGTAGAGGAGGGGCCGCCGACAACAGCTGCCCCATTGTAAGCCTATAGGTAACATCATTGCCCAGGCTCTGCAATGGTTATCGCTTCCTTTCCTCTACATTGAAGCTGGGGCTGGGACCCCATCATGTGCCCGGACTGGAGAGTCTTCAGACTAGGCAAGTATGAGCATCTTTTCTTCTACAGGGCTGATAGAATAGCCTTAGAATCAGGATGGGAGTAGATTTAGCCCTAGTTAGAATTTGACTGGAATTCCACTTTAAAGGGGACTTTACAGCCCATTTCACGAGAGCATTCTTACAGGATTTTGAGGGCACAGTCTTCCCTGAAGCAGTGGTGAAGCAGTGATACGAGCTGCATCTCCCAAAATCGCAACTTGGGGCAGAGGTTTTATGCATAAAAAATTTGATTGCAAATATTTTTTTAAGTTGGTTTTGTTTGGGGGGTGATTGCTTAAAGTAAAATTAACCTTCTTTCACGGAACTTAAAAACGTTACTCTGCAACATTAAGGACACCACTGAAGACAGAGGAGGAGGAAGAAGACCCTGTGTGACACATGACTGGACTGAAGACCTGGCAAAAAAGTTTTTTTTATTATTTGGATGGAATTAGTCTTTTAAGGCCCCTTTCACACTTGTGGGACTTCAAAGTCGCGCTGTTTTACCACGATTTTTGCCGCGATTTCAAGGAATGCCTGTGTAAGTGGCATCAAAATCGGACCAAAGTGGTGCAGGGACTACTTTGAAGTCGGAACGACTTGAAGTCGTACTAAATATGAATGGCTGTCATTGGAAATCATGGGGAACGACTTGTCATGCTACTTTGCAGTCCCAAATCGTGGGACAAGTCGTACAAGTGTGAAAGGGGCCTAAAGCTTCTGTATAAGGAAAATTCTATAGTGTTCACCAACACCAGGTGTTCCAAAATTAGTAGTGTATACACTGAACACACACAAGGTTGTTTTCCCAGATCCGCTAGCACAAGTGATCAGATTGACCCTGTAAAAACACATTACCGGACACAAACTTACCCCTGCCTTCCCAGTATTTCTATATGAGGGACCTCTGGACCGTGCGTTTCTATATGAATGGGCTGATAACGATACAAAGATTCTTCCAGCTTTGGAATTGGAACAGATGAAATATGATGACCCTGTAATGAAAACAAAATTGTTAAATACCTCGAGTCAAGTTAAATAGCAGCATATTATTTCAATACTACATTTCAAGCACCATTTATGCAGTCTTTTATGTTTAATTATAGTACAGTAAAATGAGGCCACCTATTTATTTATGTTCTATAGCAGAGGTGCCAGGATCAAAAGACTGGGCAAACAGAACTAGAAATATATATAAAAAAACAAGTCAACACATATACATGGATCTCAGTAGTGTACTCAATTGTTTTCCTGAAGTTTAAATTGGAAATGATGATCCATAGAAATCAATAGCCAAATAACATTTGACCCGCTTTCCACATAATATTAATACCCCGTACCAAACATTTTTGCCAACTGTGCAACTGCACCGACTTACTCCACTGCTTTTTGATAATAGTGCGACTGATTCCAGAACACCATCCAAAGCTTGGTTCATCCCTAGTGCCCTGTTTGATCTGCCATAGTGTGGCCAGTGATGATACGACTCTCATGCTTGCACGATTAGTTGCACTATCCAAGCACTAGGCTACACTATTTAGCATCTTAATAATGCTAAAAGCATAAACTGTACTGCACAAGAAAAATAGCTAAGAGAAAGTGAAATAATTTGACAGAAAAAAGGTATACAAAGTCTGTTCTACTAAAAACGGTGCCTGCAAGCAAAATCTGGAGTTCCGCTTTACTTTCATCATTTGAAGACACTAGGAATGCTACTCATAACGGAAAAACTATAATAAAAAAAAAAAAAAGGTAGACGGGGCCTAATTTAGGTTCTTTAACTACTATTTTTCTGCTGATTTTTTTTTCTATTATTCTCACTATAATTAATTCTCTTTTTTTTTTTTATTTGTTTTGTTAAAAGAGAAGTTCACCTTTTGTAACATCTTACACTAATTTTCAGGGTGTAACATGCTACAAAACAGACTCTCCCCCGATCCCCGATGTGGAAATTAATGATTTTATTAAATTATTTTACATTTGACCATAGATATGTTTTAATCAAAATCTGAGACGGGATAAATATACTTTGCCACTATAATCATGAAACACGGTCCTGCTTTTCAAACAAATGATTTTGTTTTAAAAAAAAAAAAAAAAAAAAACATCATTAAAAATCTGCAAAATGACTGATTAGAATTTAACAAAATCACTAACAAGTTTGAATACAAACATTGAATTTAAATACACTAACAAAACTGAAGCAATAACAAATCATGGAAAAATAGACAGTGCTTAAATGAGGTTTGCAAAGCCGTTTGGAAAATGCGAGGCAATTAAGAGATTTAATCTCCCAACAGTAAATATTAGACGATACGTCTCCAAGCCGACTTGTTATTAACAATCAAAGAGCCCCTACAAGCTCCTCTGTGTCTAGTAATTACATTTTGAAGTAAGATAAAAACTATAAACTGTATATATTATTCACAAAATGTGAGATGTTTATGTACCAGAAAGGCAGAATTTAAATAAGCCCTATTCACAAATTACAGTGTTGTGCTTCTGCGTGCAATGCATTTACATACATTGTACAAAAAAATAACAAATAAATAGCCTCCATTTTGTCAGTTTATTTTGTAGTTAAAAAATAAAATAATAAAAAAAAAAAAAACTTACACACGGTCGGATTTTCCGATGGAAAACGTTCGATGGGCGCTTGGTGTCGGAAATTCCGACCGTGTGTAGGCTCCATCGGACATTTTCCATCGGAATTTCCGTCGCACAAAATTTGAGATCTGGATCTCAAATTTTCCGACAACAAAATCTGTTGTCGTAAATTCCGACCGTGTGTACACAATTCTGACGCACAAAGTTCCACGCATGCTCGGAAACAAGCAGAAGAGCCGCACTGGCTATTGAACTTAATTTTTCTCGGCTCGTCGTACGTGTTGTACGTCACGGCGTTCTTGACGTTTCGGAATTTTGTGTTGTTTTCCGACATGGATTTTGTTGTCAGAATTTCCGATCGTGTGTACGGGGTATTAGGATGTTCAAACTCCTGTTGACAATTCAACAAATAGAGCACTGCTGTCTTTGGATGCCGCTAAGGTGTTTGACAGCATATATGGGTGTTATATATGGCAGGTGCTCAAGCGTTTTGGCTTTGGTAACACCTTTCATAACTGGGTTAAGCTTTTATATACACTCACCAGCCACTTCATTAGGTACACCTTGGTAGTATCGGGTTGGACACCCTTTTGCCTTCAGAACTTCTTTGTGGCATAGATTCAACAAGGTGTTGGAAACATTCCTGAGAGATTTTGGTCTATAATGACATGATATCATCACACAGTTGCTGCAGATTTGTCAGCTGCACATCCATGATGTGAATCTTCCATTCCACCACATCACAAAGGTGCTCTATTGGATTGAGATCTGGTGACTGTGGAAGCCACAGGAGTACAATGAACTGATTGTCATGTTCAAGAAACCAGTGGTGAGATGATTGGAGCTTTGTGACATGGTGCATTATCCCGCTGGAAGGAGCCATCAGAAGATGGGTACACTGTAGTCATAAAGGGATGGACATGGTCAGCAACACTACTCAGGTTGGCCGTGGTGTTTAAATGATGCTCAATTGGTACGAAGGGGCCCAAAGTGTGCCAAGAAAATATCCCCCACACCATCACACCACCACCCACAGCCTGAACCATTGATACAAGGCAGGATGGATCATGCTTTCATGTTGTTTACGCAAAGTTCTGACCGTCTGAATGTTGCAGCTGAAATCAAGACTCATCAGACCAGACAAAATTTTTCCAATCCCCTATTGTCCAATTTTTGTGAGCCTGTTCAAATTGTAGCCTCAGTTTACGGTTCTTAGCTGACAGGAGTGGCAGCTGGTGTGGTCTTCTGCTGCTGTAGCCCATCTGCTTCCAGATTCAATGCGTTGTGCATTCAGAGATGGTATTCTGCATACCTTGGTTGTAGCGAGTGGTTATTTGAGTTACTGCTGCCTTTCTATAATCTCGAACCAGTCTGCCTATTCTCCTCGATCAACAAAAAGGCATTTTCGTCCACACAACTGCCACTCACTGGATATTTTCTCTTTTTTGGACCATTCTCTGTAAACCCTCAAGATGGTTGATCCCAGTAGATCAGCAATTTCTGAAATACTCAGACCAGCCCGCTTGGCTCCAGCAACCATACCACGTTCAAAGCCACTTAAATTTTCTTTCTTCCCCATTCCGATGCTTGGTTTGAACTTAAGCAAGTCGTCTTCACCACATCTAGATGCCTAAAGGAATTGAGTTGCTGTCATGTGATTGGCTGATTAGCAATTTGTGTTACCAAGCAATTGAACGGGTGTACCTAATAAAGTGGTCGATGAGTGCCTTTCCCTCAAGGCCCCAGTACAGGTTAATGGAAGGATTTTTCGATGTCTCGAGGGACCAGACCATGGAGTCCGCTATTGCTGTTTTCAGTAGCTATAGAACCCCACGTGGCCCTGTTGAGATTCTAAAGAGGAAAACATGTAGAAAAAATAGCCCAGTATGGAGACGACTGTTGATTCTAGCGGATACCCAGGGATCATTGTCGACTGCAATGTCTGTTATAGAGAAGTTTGGTACCTTCTCACGATAAAGTGGAACAAGTCTATAACTCCCATTGGACCCACTCGAGGGCCCTCTTCTGTCAGCAGTGTCACAGCTTAACCGCTTCCCGACCGCTTCACGCAGATATACTGCGGCAGAATGGCACGGGCAGGCAAAATCACGTACCTGTACGTCCCCTTTAAATGCCTGCCCGTGGGTCGCGCTCGCGACCCGGTCGGGAGCTCCGTGACCCCGGCCGCGGGACCAGCGGACCCGATCGCCGCTGGTGTCCCGCGATCGGATCACGGAGCTGAAGAACGGGGAGAGGTATGTGTAAACAAACCTCTCCCCGCGCTTCCTACTCTGCCTGTCATTGATTGGCTGTTCCTGTTCATCGGGAAAGCCGATCAGTGACGTCAGACGTCAGCCCCGTCCCCAATGTAAAAACACACACACACATCACAGCCCATAACCCCTCCCCTCCCCCTAGTGGTTAACTCTTTCACTACAACTGTCATTTATACAGGAATCAATGCATTTAAATAGCATTGATTGCTGTATAAATGACAATGGTCCCAAAAATGTGTCAAAAATGTCCGATGTGTCCGCCATAATGTCGCAGTCACAATAAAAATCGCTGATCGCCGCCATTACTAGTAAAAAAAAAAATATTAATAAAAATGCTATAAAACTATCCCCTATTTTGTAAACGCTATAACTTTTGCGCAAACCAATCAATAATCACTAATTGCGATTTTTTTTTTTACCAAAAATATGTAGAAGAATAAGTATCGGCCTAAACTGAGGAAAAAAAAAATTTTATATATATTTTTTTTGGGGATATTTATTATAGCAAAAAGTAAAAAATATTGCATTTTTTTCAAAATTGTCGCTCTATTTTTGTTTATAGCGCAAAAAATAAAAACCGCAGAGGCGATCAAATACCACCAAAAGAAAGCTCTATTTGTGGGGAAAAAAAAAAGGACGCCAATTTTGTTTGGGAGCCACGTCGCACGACCTCGCAATTGTCAGTTAAAGCGACGCAGTGCCGAATCGCAAAAAGGGGCCTGGTCCTTTGGCTGCCAATTGGTCCGGGGCTGAAGTGGTTAAGGTGGATGTAAAAATTAAATACTGTGGGGTAACTGTTTCTACCTACCCCAGGGAATATAGCTCTCAAAATTTGTTACCTCTATTACAGAAATTCAGTTCCCAGGGTAAAGTGTGGTAGAAGCTGCCAAGTTCTGTGGCTGGCCGAATCAATTTTTAACACCTTCCCACCTGGCCTATTGTAATATGACATCCTCCCAGTATCGCCGCCAACTGCCAGCACCATGTGATCGATGTGGCCAATTACAGTAGATCACATAACAGTTATACACAATGAAAGGCTTTGTTACATGCATTTCATTGTGTACTATTGTGATGAGCTCTGTGAATGGTTACAGTAATCACATGGGACAGACAGGGCCAATCACAGCCTATCTGTACCCCGTGATTACCTGTGCCAATCACAGCTAATCACAATAGTAAACACGGAATGAGTAGTTTTCATGCAGAAAAATAGTTGAAACCAAAGTGTGTTAAAAAAAAAAAACTATAGTTACTATGGTAACAAAAAATAATTGTAAAAAATATAACAAAAAAAAAAGTACCAAAAACGATTCCATTATATTATTTATATTTCAAATACTGTCACTAGCCAGTGTCCCTGATTGCCGCTGCACCAGTTATATGATGACGCTGTATTGCACTGGTAACAGTATGTTAAATAAAAAATAAAATGTCTTAATTTCTTAATATTCCAAAAAAATTGACAAAAATTACAACTTCAAAAAACTTGCCATGCCTCTTACTAAAATACATTGGACTGCCTACTTTCCAAAAAGGGGTCAAATGGGAGATAGTTGTGCTCTCCTGACATTTTCATGCCTCAAGAAATGAGATGGGGTGTCAGTACATCAGGAAGGATTGATTTTCAGATATGTATATATATATATATATATATATATATATATATCTCAATCATAGTTTGTGAACGCTATAACTTTCCTACAGACTAAATAATTTAAACTCATTTGGGTTATTTTCACTAAAGAAATGTAGCAGTATACATTGTGGCCTAAATTTATGAAGAAAGATTATTTGCAAACTTTTACAACAGAAACAAAAAAAAAAAAGTAGTGTTTTCTTTTCCCCACAATTTTCAATCTTTTTCCATTAAAAGAAAATAAAAACTTGGTGATTAAATACCACCGAAATAAACTTTATTTGTGTGCCAAAAATGTCATATGGGTACAGCGTTGCATTACCACACAATTGTTATTCAAAGTGTGACAGTGCTGAAAGCTGAAAATTGGCATGGTCAATAAGGGGGTAAAAGTGCCCGGTAGTAAAGTGATTAAAAATGATATGAATGCCTCAATTGATTTATTATATACATAATTCGCCCTGTTGGATTCCGCATAAACATTTTAAAAAATTTAGTACGATCTTCCAGAACATGATGAAGCGCAATAAGCCCGCTAGAATTAAAGATACATTTTTACAACATCCAAATGACCAAGAGGGGGCTGTCGGCACCAACTCCCTGGGTATACTTCTTGGCGGCTCAACTTCAACATCTCGCATTTTAGGAAAATGGCGGCTTACACTCATCCGAATATACTTACTTTTTTACTTCATAACAGTAATCCCGCTGGCCTTGGACTCCCCTATTACACCCAATTAAACAATTCACTTACCCCATAATATATTTGACATACAGTACGTTTGTCAGTCTACCAAAATAATATTGGGTATCTGGGGGTATACTAGATTTACGTCATTATGGTCTAACAGAACATTTCCTGAAATTTCCCAACATGTAGGATTATCCAGGTGGGAACATACAGGGATTACTACCCTGATGCAATTGTACTCTGATGCGGTATTGAAAACATAACAACAATGCTATATTGACAAATCAGATCAGAGATGTTTTTTTCAATATTTTACATCGTTGCATAGTAGGTGAGGTTGAAAAAAGACAAGTCCCTCTCAAGCGTCTCTTTTCCAGAGAGAATAAGTTCAGTGCTCGCAACCTTTTCTCATAACTAATATCCTCCAGACCCTTTATTAGCTTTGTTGCCCTTCTTTGTACTCGCTCCATTTCCAGTACATCCTTCCTGAGGATCGGTGCCCAGAACTGGACAACATACTCGAGGTGCGGCCGGACCAGAGTCTTGTAGAGCATGAGAAATATAATGTTATCTCTGGAGTTGATCCCCTTTTTAATGCATGGCAAAATTCTGTTTGCTTTGCTAGCAGCAGCTTGGCATTGCACACTATTGCTGAGCCTATCATCTACTAGGACCCCCAGGTCCTTTTCCATCCTTGATTCCCTCAG
Source organism: Lithobates sylvaticus (assembly GCA_028564925.1). Taxonomy (NCBI): domain Eukaryota; kingdom Metazoa; phylum Chordata; class Amphibia; order Anura; family Ranidae; genus Lithobates; species Lithobates sylvaticus. Next base: position 91,476,679 of record CM053038.1, read on the forward strand.
AGGTTCACCCCCTTAGTGAGTAGATTGCATTCATATTTTTGCCAGCCAACTGCATTATTTTACATTTTCCTACATTGAACCTCATTTGCCATGTAGTTGCCCACCCCATTAATGTTGTTCAGATCTTTTTGAAAGGTTTCCACATCCTGCAGAGAAGTTATTGCCTTGCTTAGCTTAGCATCGTCCGCAAATACAGAGATTGAACTGTTTACCCCATCCTCCAGGTCGTTTATGAATAAAAATTAAATAGGATTGGTCCCAGCACAGAACCCTGGGGGACCCCACTACCCACCCCTGACCATTCCGAGTACTCCCCATTTATCACCACCCTCTGAACTTGCCCTTGTAGCCAGTTTTCAATCCATGTACTCACCCTGTGGTCTATGCCAACAGACCTTATTTTGTACAGTAAACGTTTATGGGGGAACTGTGTCAAATGCTTTTGCAAAATCCAAAATCAAAAAATGCAAAATCATATTCACAGCTGTCTGCTGTACAACAGGACACAGGTCCACGCTTGTGTATGTCTTTTCCTTTTATCTCTCATTTAAACTGATTGCCCCTTCGTCTCATTCATATTTGGAGAGAAATGACATCCCATAGCACAATACTGTTTTGATTTGACTGTTTTATTCCATTCAGAATGATCAGAAACGCATCTCCATTTAATTAATCGGCGACGCTTATGCTAGCGTTGTCAGGAGGAATATGGAACACTATTACATATTTTTTAGTCATGCCATAGATTTGAGGGCTACTGGAGAGAGGTCCGAAGGATTATTCAAAAATTCTGGGATTATGAGGTCCGTGAGGATCCAACCTTTTTCTTATTGCAGAATACCAAAATATATAAAAATTCCATTCTGTGTCACCTCCTGAACGCAGCGAAATCCTGCATCCCTCTTAACTGGAAAAAGAAACAACCACCTTCAGTGAGAATGTGGCTCAGGAAGGTGGAAGAGTTGAACCAAATGGAAGACCTGGTTTGGACAGATAGGCAGAAATTAGAGAAATATGAGAAAACATGGTTTCTCTGGAACTCTTATCAACTCAGAGGAGGGAAGGACTCTCATTGATGGGAGTCCAGTCGACTGAAGGAATGAATGCATCATGCCCTCTAATTTAGTTTGGCTCTGTGATGGAGTGCATCCCTGTTTGCTACCCCCTGGGTGTGGGGGCAGATGGGGGCGGGGGATAGCAGAGGAGAAAGTTTTTTTGGTTGATATTTGTTCAATGGGAAATTTTTGTATCTAAAAAGGACCTCAGGTCTGGGGTTAGGTCTTCCCAAGTGCATGACCGGGGTGAGAAAGTTACCCTGATTAATATGGTGATGTGGACAGGGAAGCTGGTCAGAGTTGATGGGAAGATGTATACAGGGGAATCTTAGAAGGAAACCTGTTAGTCTGCAAAAGACTTGACTGGGGCAGAGGTTCACTTTCCAGCAGGACAACGACCCTAAACATACAGCCAGAGCTACCATGGAATGGTTTAGATCAGGGGTCTTCAAAACTATGGCCCTCCAGTTGTTCAGGAACTACAATTCCCATCATGCCTAGTCATGTCTGTGAATGTCAGAGTTTTACAATGCCTCATGGGATGTGTAGTTCAACAGCTGGAGGGCCATAGTTTGAGGATCCCTGGTTTAGATCAAAGCATATTCATGTGTTAGAATGGCCCAGTCAAATTCCAGACCTAAACCAATTGAGAATCTGTGGCAAGACCTGAAAATTGCTGTTCACAGACGCTCTCCATCCAATCTGACAGCGCTTGATCTATTTTGCAAAGAGGAATGGGCAAAAATGTCACTCTCTAGATGTGCAAAGCTGGTAGAAACATCCCCAAAAAGATTTGCAGCTGTAATTGCAGAGAAAGGTGGTTCTACAAGGTAAATACTCAGGAGGCTGAATACAAATGCACGCCACACTTTTCACATATTTCTTTGTAAAAAATGTTGAAGACCATTCATCATTTTCCTTCTACAATTATGTGCCACTTTGTGTTGGTCTATCACATAAAATTTTAATAAAATATATTTATGTTTTTGGTTGTAACATGAGAAAACGTGGAGAATTTCAAGGAGAATGAATACTTTATCAAGGCACCGTATGTACAGACAAGAGGAATATCTGTCTTATTTTCAGGCTGATCATCCTCCTGGTTAGGCCTGTCAGGCCATTCGACCTGATCCTTTACGGACTGGCAGATGCCAATTGCTGCAACAGCTGGCTGAATAGCTGAACTGGCCAAAGAAAAGGAAGCCTTTAATAATGACTCCAATTTCTTGTCAACGGGATCTTTCAAGCCCTGTGTGTTATCTACCAGACAAGTTTAGTTCTCGTTTAAGGAAGAGACTGCTACATCTACGGCTGGCATGCCACAAAGTTAACAAACTTTTCATCCATGGGATATAAAAGGAAAAACCTTTTAAGAGGAACAAAATCCTGTTAGGATGTTCCCAATCAGCATACACAGTTTGTTCCAGCAGGTGGTGTAGGGGGGGGGGGGGAAGCATGTGTGGCCTGAAGAGGCCTCAGGGATCCCAAGAGGACCAGGGGGGCAGACTCATCCACCAGACCCTCCACAGAATCCTGAGCTTTTAGCTCTTTCCCATCCTCAACCCAATCCTGCTCCAAGCTAGGAGACTCCAGGGAGGGCTATCTGTCACGCTTCTTGCCTGCCTGTGGGATGGAGGCAAACCTGCCAGCAATCCTGTGCTCCAACACGGCTAGGGTTGAGGACAGTTAATTCTTGTGATAAAGGGTGAAGCAGCAGCGTTGACTGTAGGCACAATACCAGATAGGCGCAGCGGCTCAGATTGCCCGGAAGCCTCTGGTTCTTCAGGGGATACAACACTAGGGATACGACTAGGTTCATCAGGAACTACTGACAACATAGGTGTGCCCTTCCCTGTAGTGTTAGTCCCACTCCTCTTTTTTGAAGATATTTACTAGCCACAAAAAGAGAGTACTTGGGTGTAGTAGTAAAACACCTCAGAAGGGAGACCCTTTAATAGGGCTCACCAAGCCCCTATGCAACAATCCTGCTAAGCACCACACTTGGTGACTCACATGTCCCAGTTAAGGAGAAATGAACTGCCGCAAGTGCCTGTTCAGAGTCTGTTCTTTGTCCCACAGCTGCCTTATGGAAGCACTGCATGCTTGGCCTATACAGCTTAAATAAGCTGGCTGTGCGCCGAAACATTCTGTGCATGTGTGCACATGTACGTGCACGGTCCTGGCAAACAGGCGTGGCTGTATTCGTGTACGACGTGAATCTTGGTGCCCCCAGATAAAGGTTACTGCGCATGTGCGCAACAAAAACTGTTGAGCACAGCGGCACTGCGTGCGTCATGGTGAACTAAGGCAAAATGGTGCACCATAATACAGGTAAACAGCCAGACACAAGCAAAAAAGGTACACTTTGCAAACACTCAAAGCTAGCCCAAAACTCCCCCGTATGGTCACCACACACAGTTGTCCGACCTCTAGCTAAATTAACTGATTATTACAATCAATCACTGGGACAACCCACAATGATTAGTAAAGGGGTTTCACTTACCTGTCCAGGCGCAAGGCAGCTTAGAAACAAAGAGCCCAAACTTCACCCATCACGGCGGGTTCCTGTCACTTGAGGACCTTCAAGGACTGGGTACCCTTTTTGGTTTAGGGTCCACTCCCCTGGACCTGTACAGCACCCTGCAGGAATGCCTCAGCGCTGTGGTGTCCAGGATTCCACTTTGCAGGGTCCAGCGCCCGGAGGCCGCATTACTGGTTAAACTTCGGAGGATCTTGAGTCTTCTTTGTGAGGCTCAGGTACCATTTATCTAAGCATATAAAGCCTGTGTCAAATGGATCCGATCAGTCAATCCCTTGATTCATTTAAGAACCGTTTGTGGGACTAGAGACCTGGAGCTCAGAGAGCTCAAACAACCGTGCCATCCACCTTGCAGACACTGGTAAAAAACTGAAGGGCTTCCTGTGTGGGAGGGGTTATATAGGGGGATCACTTCCTGTCTAAAGACCTTTGGTCTACCAGTGGCCAGTCACCTAGAGATGGAGTATAACCCAGCAGGTAATGAATATTAGCCTGACTCGGTTTCCCATGATGTATGAAAAAGAAATATCATTTTCGGTTTTAAGTTTAAAACTGCATTAAGAAGTGGTTTTGTATGCCTGAGTTTTTGCCTGGTTTTCTATGCCTGATAATCCTCTCCAGGGACTCGCACTCCTGATTGGCTTTTAGCAGCAGCGGGAGCCATTGGCTAAAGAGGAGGATTGGGGCTGCTCTGTGTAAAACCACTGCACAGAGCAGGCAAGTATGACAGGTTTCTTATTTTAATACAATACAAATGTATCCTTACAATTCTTCCCTACTGACTAAACAAAATGGTAAATATTCACTAAAATCTCTTTTCACTTACATTTCAGGAAAATTAAAACTATCAATTTCTCGCATCCTTAATCATAGGAAAATAAGGACATTTTTCTGGTCATTTTATTCTGAGAAATACCTGTGTATCGGGTTCCTATGTACTCCCTTGCCCGTTAAACTGGCCATACATTATGCAAATTTTGGCTTTTTCCTGATGACACAGCCAAAATTTGCCAAGTGGATGGCCCTGTCAGCCCCACTTTTTAACCGAACAGCGGATGCATCAAAATTAGAGGAATCCGCTATGTGGGTATTACAAGAAAAAAAAAATCTATATTCTCTCATGATCAAAAATGAAAGAAATTACATTGTTTTCATTTTTCTGAAATTTCTGTGAAAATTGAGAGCATACAATAGGCACATTGGGAGATTTGTCTGTCTGCGCTGTATCGCATGGATGGGGAAATCTGTTTGATTTTATATTTATTGTTCAACACACCGATTGAGCAGTACATGGGCCAGCCTTACACAAAGAATATAAGGTGTTCGAAATTTCACTTTGATGTGAAAGCAAATACTAAAGTAATAAGATGACAATACCATGGAAGTGATATGCATTTCCAAACATCATTGAATATGCTGTGTTTATGTGTAACTGACATGACAGATTATCTAATCGGCTCTGATGAAGGTGCAGAGCATGGCTGGACCAGAAGCCTGCAGGGGGCACTCAATCACCAGTCTACCTCAATGACATCATAAGATTCAATGTCAGATTTAGGCAATGTATACATTAGAAACAAGAGAAAACCAGGTAGGTCACATACACAACAAATCCAGCCAAGTCTAGGAAGAGGGGAAAGATAAAGAATGCTGTAATTCATGCAGCTTTACAATCTGCCGGCTTTATAGTGAAAAACAAAATGTAAAGTGTTTGTACAGCCAATATTTTAGTTCATGTTAATAGAGTAGGGAAGAATATAACCTCTGCCTAGTCCTTATTTATTACGGTGTTCCCGCTAGGTAGACTCACTTTGTCGATCATTGTCATCGAGACAGAAACCATCACGTGGCCAGAACTGAACAGGAATCAGATTGTGTTTTTTTTTTTCTCATACAGATGTAGTGTTGACATATTATATGCCACTTTGCAGAATACATGTTTACCATTTGTATCAGGCTTTGCAGCAATAGACCCTGAAATCCAATATCCCAGACACAAGCACATACAGTATATACTATTCTCGCAGCTCCACAGCTATGGCAATGACAACATTTAGAGGCCTGTTTAAATGGCAAGCAGTAAATGCGGTATGCAATGCATTTTTTTTTTTAAACACATTTGAAGAAATTTGAAGACATTAGGTTGTTCCTCAGTGGGAAAATGGTGCTACTGTACTTAACTACACCAGCTATACTCTAGCAAATCTGATGCATTTTAAAAAACGATCTGGAAGTAGTAAGACCAACTCCCACCCCAACTACACAAAATGTTGTCCATGATTCGCACAATGACAAAGTAAAAGTAGTACTTAGAAATTATATAATATATAGTAGTATAGAACTCCAATAAATATTGAAAATATTGAAATAGTAAATGGTTTTAAAGAATATTTATCAAATATGTTTAAATTTAAATAAAATAAAAAATAACCTGCCCAAACATTATATATACAGTACCATCAATTCAAAAAAAAGATTATAACAGATTTCCCTAAGAGAACACGTTGCTTTTGAATTCTTTTTGGAAAACAATACAGGCATCAATTAAACACCAAAAGAAAGACACAACCAAGCCTGTTTTAGGAGCAATGCCACACGATTTCAAAGCTACAGGATGGCACATGAACATACAGTTGTGCTCATAAGTTAACATACCCTGGCAGAATTTATGATTTCTTGGCCAATTTTTCAGACAATATGAATGATAACACAAAAACTTTTTTCACTGGTTAGTGTTTGGCTGAAACCATTTATTATCAATCAAGTGTGATTTTTAAATCATAATGACAACAGAAACTACCCTGATCAAAAGTTTGCATACCCCAGTTCTTAATACCGTGTATTGCCCCCTTTAAAATCAATGACAGCTTGAAGTCTTTTGTGGTATTTGTGGATGGGGCTCTTTATCTTCTCAGATGGTAAAGCTGCCCATTCCTCTTGGCAAAAAGCCACCAGTTCCTGTAAATTCTTGGGCTGTCTTGCATGAACTGCACGTTTGAGATCTCCTCAGAGTGGCTCAATGATATTGAGGTCAGGAGACTGAGATGGCCACTCCAGAACCTTCACTTTATTCCTTGTGCTTTGGATCATTGTCATGTTGGAATGTCCAAGTACGTCCCATGTGCAGCTTCCTGGCTGATGAATGCAAATGTTCCTCTAGTATATTTTGATAACATACTGCATACATCTTGCCATCTATTTTAAACACATTTCCTGTGCCTTTGGGCATGCCACACATCCCCAAAACATCAGTGATCCATCTATGTGTGTCACAGCAGGAATGGTGTACCTTTTATCTTAGGCCTTGTCGACTCCTCTCCAAAATGTAGCATTTATGGTTGTGGCCAAAAAGTTCAATTTTGGTCTCATCGCTCCAAATGACTTTGTGCCAGAAGGTTTTAGGCTTGTCTCTGTGCTGTTTGGCGTATTGTAAGCAGGATACTTTGTGGCATTTGCGTAGTAATGGCTTTCTTCTGGCGACTCGATCATGCAGCCCATCTTTCTTCAAGTGCCTCTATATTGTGCATCTTGAAACAGCCACACCACATGTTTTCAGAGAGTCCTGTATTTCACCTGAAGTTATTTGAGGGTTTTTCTTTGCATACCAAACATTTTTCCTGGCAGTTGCAGCTGAAATTTTAGTTGGTCTACCTGACCGGGTTTAGTTTTAAGAGAACCCCTAATTTTCCACTTCTTGATTGGAGTTTGAACACAGCTGATTTGCATTCTCAATTCCTTGGATATCTTTTAATATCCCTTTCCTGTTTTATACAGATCAGCTACCTTTTCCCGCAGATCCTTTGACAATTCTTTTGCTTTCCCCATGACTCAGAAACGTCAGTGCAGCACTGGATGAAAGATGCAAGGGTCTGTCAGGAGTCCAGAAACCTTTTATAGACACACTAATTACAAGCAAACAGATCACAGGTGAGGATGGTTACCTTTAATAGCCATCCAAAACTCTTTGTGTCAACTTGTGTGCATGTTATCAGGCCAAAATCACCAGGGTATGTAAACTTTTTATCAGGGTCATTTGGGTAGTTTCTGTTGTCATTATGATTTCAAAAGAGTAAACACAGTTGATTGATAATAAATGGCTTCAGCCAAACACTAAGCATGAGTGAAAGAAATGTTTGTGTGTTATTCATATTCTCTGAAAAATGGCCAAGAAATCATAAATTCTGCCAGGGTATGTAAACTTATGAGCACAATTGTATATACCCTAAAACCTCTCCCATCATTACCACCCACATGATTACATTATCAAGTGCAAAAGTCAGTTTCAGCTAAGAAAACTGGTGGGTAAATAAACAAATAGAAAGCACATAAGAACAAAGTAGTACATACAAAATAGACAAAGGATGGAGCCCAACCCAAGCATCAGCTCTTTAGCTAAAACCTTAACCTTTGCACTGGATAATGTCATCACATGTGGGTGGAAATGGTGGGAGGGGTTTTGGGGTGTACATGTTCCTCTGTTTTATTTCACAGGAAGATGAGCTTGTGCCTTGTCAGAAATCTGAAAAAAACCTCATCACAGAGGGTCATGGGCATGCACAGGGGGTGTGCCAGGTGCCCCTAGGCAGACCACAATCACTACTTGTGGTGCCAATTCCCCCTACTGCCCAGGCTTCCCCCCTGGCTACTGTGGATGGTTCAGGATGGACAGTGGGGAAAGGGGCTAATAAAAATGTAATTTACCGGCCCCTTCCTTTTCTAAAAGAACACAGTGAACACACTCGCTCACTGTTCATAACTGAAGCCTAGTAAATCGTGTTTACTAGGCTTCAGTTTGTGAATGAACAGGAAGCCACTCAGCACAGACCACGTCCCATTCATTCACTGCCCTGAGAAAGGCATGTGTGTTTGAGCTTTGGGGTGCACACCCTAATACAATAGGCTGCGCACACCTATGCACAGGGTTCACCTTTGAACACGCGAGTGCCACCTTATCTTTTGCATTAAATGTACTTCATTATTTGCTGAGCACCTGGGCCCATTTTTCTCATGGATATGTGGATTACACAGGTTGACACAAAGTCAGGAGCCAAATATTTTGTACATATTTGCATTAAAAAAAAACAAAAAAAAAAAACTGGCCAGCTCAGTATAGCAGTAAGCAGAACAGGTAGGGAGGGTCAAGTATTTGTTAGTCAAATCTCCAGCAAACAAAGATTCTGGGCTGCTTCTGCTGCTTAAAATTCACATAGGGAAATAATGCAGGTACTGCCTAGGCAACAGTAGTATTAGCTTTTTTATCTGCTCAATGTAACTGCTTGGCTCAGCACTGAGCAAAATTGCATCGATTTTTCTACTGGCCTGGCTCTTAAAAAAAGGCAAAACCAATAAATTCCAGCACAACTTATTTCTGAATTTAATGAGCCTCATCCAGAGGAAGGAAGCCTTGTGCTCAGAGACTTGTAAGGTAATTACACTGCCACTTTTACTGGCTCTAAACAAATAAACAAAAAACTCAGCATTTTAAAAAGTAATTTCATATTGCCAAATAGTCTTCATGTTAAAAGGGTTCATTTTATATCTTCTGAAGTCCAGAAGAAATGTTTTCTAGATTAAAATACAGGGCACCTTTCTATGTAGTGTAAGCATTGCCACAGCCCCCCTTAACCCACAGGATGAGCAACATACATATATAAATGTATAAATTAGAGAGGAGTACCATACATGTACTGTATATAACTGCATAGTAATGCGTAAGCCCCCTTGTGATGGCAATAATGTTGCATATGCTTAAAAATGTTAAAATAAATGTAATCAAATAAGAAAAACAAAAAGATTTTAACCTCCACACACAAATGTGCAAAGAATGGGCATGAATACGTAAAAATTAATTTTTTTTTTTAACATACTGTATATTAAAGAGGAGTATCCCTAAAAAAAAAAAAAAACAAATTAAGTCAGCAGCTACAAATACTGCAGCTGCTGACTTAATAAATCGGACACTAAGGGTCCAGCGATGCGGGGGGGGGGGGGTCGAAGCTCTGCTCGTCCCCCGATCCGCTCGGCGGCGCCGGAATTACAACTGTGGGCACACGGCTGTGGCTTCGCACCCACTGCGCATAATTGCCCGCGCAGTCATTTGGGACCGGTCACATGTCCCAGATGACCGAGAGGAGGGAGGGAGCCGAGGGGAAGTGATGTCACCAGCCCAGGCACCGAAGGAGGCAGACTATGAGGGACCCCCTAGCAACAGGCATTTAGAGGCGAGTAAAATATTTTTCCAATTTTTTTTATTTTTATTAATTTTTTTAGGAATTTTAAGCATTTTTTTATTTTTAGGGGGAAACTACTTTAAGTATTGCTGTGCATGATAAAAGTGGGAGGAATGAGTCTAAGGCCATCATTCATCAATGACTTCAAACTGAGCTGTAAAGGTTTAAAAAGAATGATCTATGGACAATTTGGGGATTTTCTTTTTGCATCATTTTACAGGCACACATTATTTTATATTCTTGTATTTCTTCAACAATGTCATCTTTTAAAACTTTCCAAACCAATTGGGAATTATATTAGGTTTGTGTACACCAAAATCAGAGTTTTTATTTCGTGCTAAAAATGTAGGTTTGATAAACAGTTATGCAAATATCTTGCAAATGTAAAATTGCAACTACCATCTCTTTATTCAACAGGTTCTCTGCTTGTACAGTACATAATATTTTAGGTGTTGTAAGTAGTTTTCAAGCCACAAATGTGGATTTGAACACATGTACAAAAAAGTAAAAAAATAAAATTGTCAGAGAAAGGGTTGAACCACCCAGAACTGATATTTACATCCCTCTCTCTCTGAGATATCTCTGGGACTTCAAGGGTGTTCACATTGCCAGATCCGTCATATACCAAGGGATCCCTACTCTGCCTGCTGGAATTTTGATTCACTGTAACGGAAAGTGCAAGGAGATGAAACACCCAAAACTCAATGTGGAGGGGACAAAGCCAAGAGCTATGGTGGGTAGATATTGTTGCTGGGCAGTCCAGAAGATACAGCTGTGTCTTATGAAACCAACCACTGTATAGCTATTTTATCAGTTTGGGGGGGGGGGCCCAACTCTTTAATAGGGATAGAGGTCAGGGTTCTATGTAAGCCATTTGAGTCCCTCAACACCAAACCCATCAAACTATTTCTTTATGGACCTGGCTTTGCCCACAGGGGCACAACAATGCTTGAGCAGAGACCACTCAAATGTTTGCCACAAGGTTGGAAATGCTAAATTGTCTAACGTGTTTGTATGCTGGGTATTATTAGTGGAAACACATAACATTTTATAATTTAAAGGGACGCCGCCTACTATTGGCCATACAGATAGATGTGATGGCCAGGTGTCCACAATTTTGGAAATAACACATTTTGACACACTTGTTATGCATTCTATTTACACCCATCCGCCTCTTTGAATTTTTGCTGCTGTACCTACTAAGGGAAAGACCTACACTCCTAGTCATTGTAAAGAGCCCTTTTAACCACTTGCCGACTGCTGCACGCCGATATACATCGGCACAATGGCAGTGGTGGGCAAATGGGTGTACCAGTACGTCCCCTTTAATTGGCTGGGCTAGCAGGCGCACCCGCGGCATACAGCGTGACCGTGATTGCAGGTCTCCGCCGGTCTCCCGGCAATCGTGTCACAGAGCATTTCCCTGTTCTGCCTTGTTTACATAGGGAGCAGTGATCACTGTCATGCGAGTTGAAGCCCACCCCCCCCCCACAGTTATAATCATTTCCTAGGACACACTTAACCCCTTCATCGCCCCTTAGTGGTTAACCTCTTCCCTGCCAGTGTCATTTACACAGTAATCAGTGCATTTTTATAGCACTGATCGCTGTATAAATGACGATGGTCCCAAAATAGTGTCAAAAGTGTCCGATGTATCTACCACAATGTCGCAGTCATGATAAAAATCGTAGATCGCGGCCATTAATGGTAAAACAAAAAAATTTATAATAAAAATGCCATAAAACTATCCCATATTTTGTAGACGCTATAACTTTTGCGAAAAACCAATCAATATACGCTTATTGTGATTTTCTTTACCTCCTAAACGGAGGGAAAAAAAATTTTTTTTTAATATATATTTTTTCGGGTTATTATAGCAAAAAGTAAAAAATATTGCTTTTTTTTTTCAAAATTGTTGCTCTTTTTTGTTTATAGCGCAAAAAAAAAAGGGGGGGAGAGGTGTTTAAATACCAACTAAAAGAAAGCTCTATTTGTGGGAAAAAAAGGACGTCAAATTTTGTTTGGGTGCAGTGTGGCACGAACGCGCAATTGTCAAATTGTGACGCAGTGCCGAATCGCAAAAAGTGCTCTGGTCAGGAAGGGGGTAAAATCTTCCGGGGCTGAAGCTGTTAAACAGCCATACGATGTATAGACAGTATACAATGGTCTATATAGACAGTATAGACCAGCCTTCCTCAACCTTTTTAAACACGCAGCAACCCTTGAAATAATTGTCAGGATTTAAGGAACCCTTGCTAATAATTAATACATCTACAGCTTATGACACATTAACAGTAAGCCGCGGTAAAAGTGTACATTTAAAAAAACAAACGTAATGTGGCACACTAGCATATTTGAAATGAAAATGGGAAAATTATTATTAATAATAATAGGCAGAAAAGAAACAGGCCTTGAAAATGCTAATGTATTGTTGGTCAGTGGAGAAATGCCTGCTTCAGACAGCTTTCAAACCACGCCGCCCATAGCATCGGCGGTAAAACGCCAATATTTTTATCTGCGTTTTACCGTCGGATTTGCAGCGCATTTCGGCAGCTAGCGGGGAGCTTTTACCCCCCTGCTAGCAGCCGAGAAAGGGTTAAAACTGCCGGCAATATGCCGCAATATCGGCGTTATTGCAGCGCTGCCCCACTGATTTCAAAGGGGAGCAATGGTGGAGGAGCGGTAAACACACCGCTCCTTCACCGATCCAAAGAAGCTGCTGGCTTCCCGCCAGCGCACTGCTCCAGGGTGAAAGCGCTTGGGCTTTCACACTGGAGACAATGGAGCAGCAGTTTGAGGGCGGATTGCAGGCGCCATTTCCAACGCTATAGCGCCTGCAAAACGCCCTCGGTGTGAAAGGGGTCTAACACTGGTTGTTAGTAAATGGCCCTGTTACATTGGTGGTCAATGAAATGTCAATTTACACTGGTGGTAAATAGGAAAAGGCCTGCCTTACTCCGATGGTCAGTAGGAGAATGTTCCATTACAGTGGTGATCAGTGGGATGAACGCTCCATACACAAGTGGTCACTGGAATGCCCCATTACAGATAGTTCAAAAAATAACTGGTGTTAGCAGATATTTGAGTCAGATGTTGCTTATTGCTCATAGAACCCTGGTTAAGAAAGGCTGGTACAGACACTAAAGTGTATGTACTTAAGTGCTCACATAAGCAAGTCAACAGTTTATGGTAAAATGCCAAAAATAAAATGTCTAAGAAATAACTTGGCAGGAATAAGACATTCTATTCGTCAGCCACCATATGCCTTTTTAGTCAACTCCAGGCAAATCTCCAGAATACATTTATTACATTGCCAACAACATAAGGTTTAGGTATTAGAAATTATGTGGTTTGGATTTTGGTAGGAGTGGGTGTGTGCGCGTATATATATATCCTTTTTTTTTTTTATTGTATATTTAAAAAAAAAAAAAAAAACACACACACACCTACATATACATACATACACACACATTTATTTTATTTTTTTCCCCTTAAACGTCATTGTACTTACTAGAACTCAATAGAAAATCTGCACACCTTTGAGCGCTTCACAGGCAAAAATGTAATCAGCTGACAAGCTTCAGCACATGGTCCTGCCCCCATGACCACCCCTCAGACATGTTTTACCCAATGGCCTCAATTACCCTCTATGATTAAACCCACTGGGTGAAACAAGTTAGAGGGGTGGTTCTGGAGGCGGGACCACATGCTTAAGCTTGCCAGCTGCTTAAAGTTTTGCCAGTGGCAGGCTTTTCTTTTGGATTTTATGGAGCCATGTGTGTAGAAGTGACTGATTCAAGCCAGCACACGATTTGAGGGTTGAAAGGATGTACTTTTCTTTGACTCTACAAACAATATACTAATGTTAAGGACTTTTATTTATTTGAAATTTTACTTTAAAGTGTGTTGGTACTGGACTTCCATTCTCTTCCATTGCTCCCTGTTAAAGTGCAGACAAATAAGATTCTCTATAAGTTGAAATGGCCTGGCCCTTGCTAAAACTGAACACAGACCTACAAAATGCACTGCAACTTACTGGGCCATACCAAACTTTTACCAAGGGGTTCTTTCACCCACTGGAAAGGATTATTTCACATTGGAGTTTTTAAAGAGAAAAAAGGCCTTTCCAAAACCTGTGCTTCAGAAGGAGTGAATGTGGAAATTATCTTCTGTCTTATAGTAACATGAAAACTCATAAAGAGTAACAGTAAATAGCAAGGTCAACTAGAAATAGGTCCAGAAAAATACATCCCAAAGACCAAGTAACCCGCCACAGGAGAAACATAAAGGCTTGCTATTGCTGGGCTCTCCTGAAAATGTTTGCTCTCTGGTTGTTATGCTGATCCTCTTGGCTCAATACTTTGCATCAATGACCCAGAACAAGCATGCATCTGATGTCATTGATCTAAAAACTTGTGCAGGGTCAATGTACTCAAACTGGAGGTTCGCCCACCCCACGAAAAATAAAAATTGAAAATACAGCAGCTGCTGACTTAATATATGGACACTTACCTGTCCAGGGAGCCTGCTATGTCGGCACAGCAGCAGATCTTCGGATCAGCTGTTGGGTGCAGCCGCCGCCATTTCCGATAAGGGAACTTGACAGTAAAGCTCTTCGGCTTAACAGCTAGTTCCCTACTGCGCATGCACGAAGCGTGCTGCTCTTTCTAATTAGCCCAGTGGCGGAGGAAGGAGGAGGGGGGGTCGAGCTTCATCACAGCTTTGTGTCCGGAATTGGGGAAGGGGACCTGTCAAAAACAGGTCTCTGTCCGCCCCCCCCCCCCCCCGAAAGGTCGGTCGGTCAGCCAAGTCACTAGCATTTAAAGATGTTGGGTACTAATGTGGTTAACCCCATATTTCCTTAATGAGAATTTTAATTTTTTTATAGCAATGCATTTGAGACCTTACTATGATAAGTGTACAGTAGTGCTGCTAACGAATGTTGGCAGGCTGCTAGATTTGGTATTTCAATTCCCACATTTAGTATCTGTTGATACCCGCTAAAAATTAATTTTAATGGACTATTAAGAACTCAGTCTGCCTAATTTTATGACTTAAAATCATATTTTGTCTTCTTGCGTTAACCTCATCCCGACAGCCCAGTACCACATAAATGAAGCTTCATTAGCTGAGTGAAAGTAAGTCAGGGTATAACACAACTTTCTATGAATATCAGGAAAATGATTGCCAACTGAATCCACCAGGTGCCCCTCCTGATTTAGGTACCAATGTCAAAACTGTCAGGGCATTAATTGGCTCACAATTGTTAAATGTGTTCCATTGACCAAGTCGTACATTTTTACACTAGCATACCATTTTACAAATCCTACAAAATAAAAACAATGGGGCTCTGGGGAACATATAAAGAAACCGGAAGGACTTTCCGCAATCCCTGGCAGGCGATTTTTAAACGACTCCTCTTCATACTGGTGAGCTATTAGCACTTAGGAACACAGATAAAGCACTTAGGTAAGGAGTCAACTCCCCTGTTCTTTACAATGAGCCCAGTCATTCAATATACACCACTTGTGTATAAAAAAAAAAAAGGTTATCCAGGATTTCCTGGGGTTTTCTTTTCTTGGCCCCTCATACTCACTTGGATCACAAGTTGTGTGAAGGTTCACAGACTGTTAGTTCCAACAGGTAGGAAGAAAAGATTACCCAGAAATAGTGCAACTCCACTTTTGTGGAGGAAAAAAAAAACATTCCCCTCTGGGTGATCTATGTACATTACAAGGATTGTAACGAACGTTGCAGATTCCTACCTTTTGTTATTATGAAGAAATCCCTGTGGTGTTTGTGTCCATGTGGGAAAGTGAGTCAAAAGGCAGCCGTTTCATAATTATGAATCAGCTGCTGCACCTGCAGGCCTCTAATAAAAAAAAGCTGTTGAGAGTGCATCCATTTAGACATTATTTCCTATTGGGAGTATCTAACCAAAAATTCCTTTTTTGTTGCCAAATCTGACTTGTGTCTGGGAAAATTGGTGAGCCAATCACACAAGCAGCAAATGTTTCTGGGTTGCTTCTGTACACATTCTCTAGGTAGCCATATTGCATTGTATTTTCAGAAAATTACAGAGCTGCAGATTGAAAAGGAAAGGTCATTTTTAATAACACTCAATTACAATAGGACTTGTGTCGCAATAGTATACGCTATATTTTTTCATTGTTTTTTTTTTTTTTTTTTTTTTCGCGAAAGTGGAGTTAACCTTTAAAACAAAGAGACAGACATTTAGCATTTTAAGATGGAGGTTAGCAATAGCAGCCCTTACTTTCTTTCAGTGTAGGTTTCCTTTAGGCCTTCGTTCACACATTATGTGCAGAGACATACACTTTTCTGCACGCGTTCTGCAGGGGCACAACAAAAAAATTGTTCTCTACGTGCCCTGTTCACACCACAACACTGGTATCACGTGTTGGAGTTTTCTGCGCCGCAATCTGCAATGTGTATGCAGTTTTCTGCACTGAAAAAACTGACATGACATCAACGCTGTGGTGTGAACTGGGCATTAAACTGAGACGCTTCAAAACTGATGTCAACATGCTTAATAACGCACTAAAACGCTAATGAAAACTAATGTGAAATTGATGTAAACTGTTGACTCTGCAAGTGAAATCTGGGCGGTTTTCCCATCATTTTTCATGCACGTATGGTGTAAACGAGCCTTTAATATGAATTTTAAAACATAGATTATATACACATCCAGCAAGTTATTCACAGATAACTCTTTGCGGAACTACAGAAAGTAATGCTCCAATTTATAGAAAAGTTGACCTGACTTAAACCAGGCAAATAATATGGATATAGTGACCAAAGTGATTTGGCGCATGAGACATTTAGCTGAACAGGAGGAATGCCAGATGAAAAGGCGAGCACTGGCCTTTAATTACACATACTATTTACTAAAAAGTGCTTTAAGCCCCAAGTCTCTACACAACTGCAGTCACAGAGGACAGTAAAGGTAAGGGTGCGGCAGGCTTGCAACACATGACTGAACAGTCCCTATGCAGACCATTTAACAGATCATTTCCAGTTCATTTAACAAAATAATTTCAGTACCTAGAGTATGCACAATTACCGTACTTTGCCAAACCTTGTGAAAACATACCACGACTGGCAGATTTATTTACTCTGGAAGTACATATTAGTTCTTAGACATTTCTAATATATTGGTCCATTGTAATTTTCTGCCATATTGCACACACTACATTTGCAGAGGACTTTCACCTAAGAAGGCATTCTGCATAATGTCAATTCAAAAGCTATTAATGAGCCATCAACCTGCACAACGATTAATCAATAAAGCTTTGCAAAACAAAATATTCTGCTGCTACATTAATAAAAGAAAATGTCTAAATTGATGCCGTTGAAAATTGCCCTTTGCGTACTGCCAATGTATTTGCCTAAATTAGTAAGCCACTCGGAAAGAAAGGATACTTATCTCTTTATGATGGGAAAGTATAGTTTTCTATACTACACAGTATTTATATACCGTATATTTTATACATTTTCTTTATTTTAGCCCTGGTTCACACTGGAGCGTTTTGACATGTGAGTTGACATCTCAAATCAGTGGCAATTGCCATTAATGGCACTGTCCTAATCGGTGCGACGCCTCATCTGCGGCTCTGCACTGATTTCATAAAGTAGTTTCTGTACTATTTTTTGCCATTTCGGGCTGCGATTTACATTGACATCCGTTACAAATCAAAGGGAGAACGGAGATTCGCAGTCCAAGGACCACGGCTATGGAACGCTCTACTGACTCACATCCGCATGGAAGAAAAGCATCAGGCCTTCAGGAAAAAACTCAAGACCTACCTCTTCTAGAAGCTTGACAAAACAGGTCGAATCTAGCGCCTTGAGGCGATTTAGTTCGCATTTGTAGCGCTATACAAATTATTCATTCAGAAACAGATGTCTCTGAAATTGCCGAAATCGGGACGGACATGTTGGGGTGAAATAGTTTTATTCTCGCAGCTCAGTGTGAACCTGGGCTTAGAGCTAAAAAAAAAGTAACCCTTTAAAATGTATATATTTATGTAAAAATGAAATATTGCACACTAATGTTTTTGTATTCCTGTTTTAAACCCAACAGGTGAATTTTTATTTGCATTTACATTTCCGGGTTTCTGTAGCAAAACGAACGTTGTTTACAAAGCTCAGTAGCTGAAGCTAAAATTCACACAAAAAATCATTATCTGTAAAATCAAGGACTCATTCCCCTTCCTTTGGCTTAATATGAAGTTTTAATCAGAGACAGGTGGGTGGATTTACTAAGGGATTTGAGAATCTTCAACTCATAAGATGGTGTGAACATTCACTTCAATTATCCAATCATGTGAATAGCATCCACACATGACTGGGTATTCAAAGTGAACTGAAATTTGCTATTCACACGATTGGATAACTGAAGTGAATAGTCACACATCTCATGAGTGAAGATTCTCAACTGTCTAACCCTCATTGTGTCTGAAAAGAAACAGACTGTTGTGCTCCCTCTTTAGCAAACCCAGAGAACTACAGCCCAGCCCTATTCCTGCCACTGACCTTCCAGCACCGCAGGGTTTTTAGCTCAGAGTCTACTGTGACGCTGTAATACACAAGCTCTCGACTAGGACTCGCCCCCTCGTACTTCCTCCTCTACTAGGAAAACGTTTTTACAGTATACACTGCATGTAACAAGATATGTAAATGAAAGAGTCTGATGAGTCACTGGATTCTTTCCCTAATTCACAGATCATGTTACATGTAGTTTAATCAATGAAACAGCTTTTCCCAATGGAGGAGCAGGAGGGGGGAGGGTCCATGTCGGAAGATTGTTCACTGCAGCTTCACAAAAAAGACTCAGGGTATTCCTGTACAAAAGATTTCTCTGGGATCCAGCTGCTTGCACAACATGTCACATCCTTCATTACAGGTTGGGTCACTAAAGACTTAGAGATTTTTTTTTCTAAAGTTCACCTTTTGGAACATGTTACATGTTCCACCTGTATTTAGGGTAGAATATGTAACATGTTCCAGCAGCTACTGAAATATGGATAATACCATATACATAATTTTGTAATTCACATGTTGTAACTTACATTCCCAGTCGAGACATTCTTTGCGACAATACAAGACAATAAACACATGGCTTGTATTGATAAAGATCAAAAAGAGAAACATGTCCCATCACAATGAATATTTTCCACTAATATTCCTTATTTTGACAGGACTAAGGCTACAGTCACACCAGCGACTAAGGCCAGTGCGAATTGTAGTGGCAGAAATCTTTTGCTTACAGCTGCGGAAGAGAGCAGCCGCCGGCCCCATTCACTATAGCAGCTCTCCGCAGAAAGCAGCGAATAGCTGCGGCCACCGGCGACACATCATTATATTAAATGCATGACCACACCGAACTGCTCTCATCCACAGCTGCAAACTGCAAAAAGATTTCTGCCACTACAATTTGCACGGGCCTTAAATCGCCAGTGTGAATGTAGACTAAGGCTGGCCCTACATGGTTCAAATCTCGGCCAGTTCAGCAGGAACCATTGAGTCATTAATGGGCAGGCTGAATGTAGCAAGTTAATTACCTTGGGTACAACCAGCCTGCTGGATCCTCTTGCCATTATTGCTAACGGCTGCTATAGCCGCTAGCGATAATCACTCCCTTCTCAAGGTGGGGACAGCTTCCACCCACCCCTGCCGGGAGAAAACAATTGCTGATTCCCCTTTAGCACTTCAGCACTTTCTGTGTTAAAGGGGAAATCGTGCAAATTTCTTTCCTGCAATCCGTGGTTGCAGAAAAGAAATTTGCACCGTGTGTGGCCTGCCTAAGGCTGGATTCTCACACCTATGCATTTTTAGTGCTTTTTGCATTTTGCAGATTTGCACTACAGAACGTGTTCCATAGGAAACCATGTTAAATGGACTGTAGTGCAAATCTGCAAAATGCAAAAAGCACTAAAACTGCATAGGTGTGAATCCAGCCTTACAACAGTGTTGTTTCTCTAAATTATTATTATTATTTTTTTACCATCACAAACCATGTCACAGCAGGCTTCAAGCTTTGAGAAGCAGATAGTTTTTTTCAACTACTTATAAAGCAGGAAAGGGTTCTTCCAATTCTTACATGGCTTCACTTTTCTTAACATCTGGATAAAATTACTACCTTAAAGAGCCATCTCATGACAACGTTTGCTCACTTTCCCGGCAATGACCCACTACATGCTCTAAGTGTGAGGTCACGCTTGATTAAGGACGGATGGTCAGCATTTGGACAATTGTTATAATTGGCGATCGGAAGCTGGTTGACAAGATTCAGCTGCTGATTATCCCAGGGCACAGCTGTCCAACCCATCAGCCCTCGTGAATCTCCACAATCTAAATCAACATACGCAAACTATACCTGCTTGATACAGGTCACAATGCTATTTAAATGGACGGGTAATATATACATACACAAGAGGAAGTTTGCAGTGGAAGGTTGTCTCCAGAGTTCCTTTAAATTGACTCGGAATAGAGCCTACTATAAAATTTATTTTGTCGAGTCAAAAAATAAAAAGCATGGTTTGTTTTTCACCCCTCATTAAACCAGGAATCCTTTCCTGGACAGTTATTAGTTCCAACTAGGAAACATAGAATGTGGCAGAGGACTCTTAAGCCTTTTTGGAAATATCTGAACAGGCGGGCAGTATGGCCCCACCACCAGTTGCTGAAGCAGATGTGATTGCCAATCACGCACATTTGCTGCAGCACATTCCAGTTTACTAATTAATCTCCAAGCTCTAACCCCCGGACAGCAGATTTGAAACAACAGCTTGTTTATAAGACAGTCAAAAAAAAAAAACACACCTTCTACGCTTATCAGTGGCACGGAAGCCCTGTTTTTCACTAAAGTATAAACAGGAAACTATACTTTACTAAAAAATTAGGATATTTAAAAACAAACTTCGGTAACTGTAAACGCTGACAACAAAGTTGACTTTTTCATTCATCAAATTGCTTTGTATACAAGAAATAAGCGCGCTATATTTATTATTATATTTATATCTTTTTAGGGCCCAATCACATTGCGCTGTGTTAATGAGAGTTATGCCATGCATTAACAAATGTTTCATTAAGTTCTCAGGCATTTTTTTCCCCCCTAAAACAACCTTGAGGCCCAGAGCTTTTTTTTCTCAGCAATGCCTCAATTCCGCACCTTTTATCTTTTAGGTTTTGCAGTCTTTCCCAAATCATCTTGCATCAATTTTCGCAGGATAGATAGGGCTTTAAAGTTATAGCAGACTTGGATACATATATTACTATTGGTAGTATTTTCCAGTAATTTTATCCAAAGGATCAGTTGCAAAATCAGAACAGCTGCAGATATTTTTACCCCATAATAAAATCATTAAAGTTTGTCAATTAAAGGATATCAATAAGTGTGATTTTTAGTAAAGTAAAGCTCAATATTTAAAGTGTTTGTAAAGGCAGAAGGTTTTTGGCATTAAGATAAAAAACCTTCTGTGTGCAGAAGCCCCCCTAATACTTAGCTGAGCCCCATCTCGATCCAGCGATGTAGCACAAGAGACTCGACTGTCCGGGACTTTCCCTCCTCATTGGCTGAGACAGCAGCGAAGCGCCATTGGCTCCCGATGCTGTCAGTTAAAGTCAGTGAGTCAATGAGGAGAGAGAGGGGGCGGGTGGGGCCACAGCTCCGCCTCTGAATGGACACAAGGAGCTGCGGGTTGGCTCAGGTTACCCCACAGAAAGCTGCTTGCTGTGGGGGCACTCAACAGGAAGGAGGGGCCAGGACCACCAAAGAGGGACCTGAGCAGAGGATCTGGGCTGCTCTGTGCAAAACCATTGCACAGAGGAGGTACGTATAAAATGTTTTTTTTTTATGTTTCAAAATAACAAAGGAGAGACTTTAGTATCACTCTAAGGTTTACAATTTGAAGGGTAACTCCACTTTCGTGGGGGAAAAAAAAATAGCTGTGCAGCAACAAACCACTTCTAACAGGGATCTATTGCTGGACTCAATTAGCCAGCAATAGGTGATTATAGGATTGATCTGCTGCTGGGAGAGACATTTATTTTCGTTGCTCCAACTCTGCCTCAGCAGAGGAGGAAGTGCTGTAATGCTGATGCAATTTGTGATGTCATTCCACTTCAAATGCAAAGATAATAAAGCATTGTGTTTACAGTGATCTGCTGCAGGTGATCCTACTGATTAGCAAGATCAGAAGCTGATTGTTTCAGGTTCTGATTTTAGACCCCTTTCACATTGAGCATCAGCGGTAAAGCGGCTCTATTTTTATCGCTGCTTTACCGTAATTTTAGCGGTGCTATTCTGCCGATAGCGGGCGGTTTTAATACCCCGCTAGTGGCCGAAAAGGGGTTAAATTTGCCCACAAAACGCTGCTGTCACACACAGCCCCTCCCCCCACAGTTAGAATCACTCCCTAGGACACACTTAACCCCTACAGTGCCACCTAGTGGTTAACCCCTTCACTGCCAGTCACATTTACACAGTAATCAATGCATTTTTAATTGCACTGATCGCTGTATAAATGTGAATGGTCCCAAAAAAAAAAACTTAATAAAAATGCCATAAAAATATCCCGTATTTAGTAGACGCTATAACTTTTTTGCAAACCAATGAAATGATTGCGATTTTTTACCAAAAATGTGTAGAAGAATACGTATCGGCCTAAACTGACGAAAAAAAAAAAAAATTTATATATTTTTGGAGATATTTATTATAGCAAAAAGTAAAAAATAATGCGTTTTTTTTTTCAAAATTTACGCTATTTTTTGTTTATAGTGCAAAAAATAAAAACCGCAGAGGTAAACAAATACCACCAAAAGAAAGCTCTATTTGTGGAAAAAAAGGCTGTCAATTTTGTTTGGGAGCCACGTCGCACAATTGTCAGTTAAAGCGACGCAGTGCCGAATCGCAAAAAGTGCTCTGGTTTTTGGGCAGCCAAATGGTCCGGGGCTTAAGGGGTTGAAGGGCCGTGGAGAGATCGGGGTCGCCAGAACAAGAGGTGCACCGCCCAACGCCATTTGATGGTGGGCGGGCGGCACCTGGTTAATATACATGTATTGCATGTATGTGTGAACTAAAAATCCCTGTTTTTCATTGCACAGTTTGCTGGAAAGGGTGTATAGCAGTGTGCAGAGGGTCCATTCAGAACTTGTAGTGTTAACATGTGCTCACACCCCTTTAGCAGGGGTTATATACATGTACAAGCTATTGGGATTTGAGCACAGGTATATGTTGTTTTTGTTGGAAAATGTTTCTCGATCAGCAGCTGCAGCCGCTGATCAGTATATTCTGACAAGGGAGAGTACCCACTTTCAGAACACTTGTGAGATAGAGAAATTACATTGCCTTTTTTTTTCCGATCAGCCTGTTGGCTTATCGAAAAAAAAAAAGCGATCTATGGTCAGCTTTAGATACAAATTAAAAAGACCCCTGATTCAACTATACTCACCTTTGCAGCGCTGCCCTATCACTACTGTGGCAAAATACTATTTTCAGGAATGAGGGAGCATGTGGCCTTCTCCCGTGATACAGAGCTATGTCCTGTTGCTGCTTACAGGGAAAAAGGAGGTAAACACACATAATGTGCATATTTAGTTATGTAATGTTAAATAATCCTGTCACTGGCCATCAATGCAGTATACACACTTCTACCTTCCAGTGATGCCAGCAGTTACATCCCTCGCTGGCTGCCAACATCTTGTCCTGGTTGCCGATTGGCAGCTTAGTATACATAGTCGGTAGAAAATTGTGAGCAGGCAGGCAAGAGAAAGATGTAATAAAGAAAGAAAACCGCGCCACCCTTTATTGTTGGTGCTGTTACCCAATTTTTACCCCCCTTTGTTGCTTTAAAGGTGCTGTATGTACAAATATATACTTTAATTATAGTTATTTATGGTGTGTTTTTACCATCCCTTTGTATGGTTTATGAGTGCTATATAAAAAAGTGCTCTGTGCTATTTTCTAATTACAAATTCCAACCGCAACAATCATGCGCTTCATAGAGAATATTTCATCATAGTGTTTTTACAATATTTCAAGGTCCACACATCTATATCAATGGTACCATCAATAGCATTAAATATTTTCAGCATTCAATCACGGTATACAAAAATACAGATAAATTATAAGTGAAAAATAAAAATAGGAATAAAAATAAATCTGTGACACCACCGTGTGTTTGCAGTGCTTCTATATTCTAAACATTCGTTGTGCAAGTCCTTCTAGTGCATCCACCACCTATTATGCAATGGGTCACCCACCACATCAAGGTGAGTATGGGGCGTGTGGTTAATTTCTGGATAACCAGTCCTATCTGTAGGTTCCTGCACGTTCCTATTTCCTGGTATAGGGGGTCACATATGCTCCACTCTCCAGAAAAAAAGATAATGACATATGCCTCCAATGGTGAAGTATGTTTTTAAAAACTTTTATCTAAAAAAGAAAGTATTTATTAAACTCACATGATCCGGAACGCACACAAACACACACACATATATATATATATATATATATATATATATATATATATATATATATATATATATATATATATATATATATATATATATATACATACATACATACATACATACATACATACATACATACATATATATATATATATATATATATATATATATTTTTTTTTTTTTTTTCATTAGGCAAGAGAAAGAGCATATCTCGTGTATTAAAAAGCTGCCTGCTCACAGTTTTACAGAAGTTAGTTTTAGCAACTAAAGCAGGGGTAGGCAACCTTGGCACGCCCAGCTGTGGTGAAACTACAAATCCCATCATGCCTCTGCCTATAGGAGTCATGCCTGTGATTGTCCGGGTCTTGCAATGTTTCATGGGACTTGTAGTTTCACCACAGCTGGAGGGCCGAGGTTGCCTACCCCTGAACTAAAGGATCACCATGAAATCAGGCTTTCAGCACCTTCCAAGTTGCCTATTGGGATCCATGTCAATGGGATGCATTATACTGCCAGATATCTATCAAATATCCATTTTCTGGAAACAAAATCTTACACATTTCACTTTTAATATGGTGGATTTTTTTTGATTAAATTAGGGGCTATAAAAGGCATGATCATAGGGAATGCACAAAAAACAGCACAAAACTGTTTTCCTATGCTGCACCATATGTTTGCGTTCCTTATGGCCTTCTCGACAGTCTCCATTAACTAGAGGTAAATTTATGTTTGCCTCTAAAATTGTGCTCCTGCTCCAAAAATAGACATGTTGGTCTGTGTGCCCATCTACCAGCACCTGGTCTGCTGCACCTCCTCTGGTGTGTTCATCCTCTTACTGTCCTCCCTGACAAAGAGTGGAGCATCCAGCGCCTCCCCGGACCAACACATCCCAAGTTTCTGGAAGACAGAGCTAGGTAATCGCTTTGGGTTTGGACTAGGTCATGTAAGCGTGGCCTAGCGATTCATCTATAATCCTGCCCATCAGTCCCACCTAGTTTATATCATGCTGCTGGGGGCCATACTGGAGACCCTCTATGATTTACAAATTGACCACCACTGTACTAGATTGCACCTTTATGTTGTGCTCTTCTTATATATACACCACTCTATATAGAAAACTGCTATACATATAGCTAGAATTTGCATTGCACAGTATTAAAGTGGAATTCCAGTCTAGAACCAACTAATCTTAAAACTGCTCCTACCCACCTTCTAACTCCTATATTAACTACCCTGTAAAAGGAAGATGCATTGACTTGCCGATTCTCAGAGTGCTCTGGTGCGGTCATGTGATCTCCCCGATGGCTGGCTTCAGGGGAGAAGAGAGACAACGGATGGAATGCCTGAGCAGCGATGTCACCCATAGGCTTACTATGCGGCATCCGTTGTCTGCTGTCCCTCCTCTCCCCTGAAGCTGGCAACTGGGAGACGATCATAAGACCGTACCGGAGCGCCCTGAGAATAGGGGCGTATAAGCATCTTCCGTCTACAGGGTAGTTAATATAGGAGTTCGAAGATGGGTAGGAGCAGTTTTAAGCTTAGTTAGTTCTGCTCCAAAACATATCATGTAAGCTGTTAACTTCCTGCCAAGCTCTCTTCAAACAATGAAGCTAGATGAACTCTTGGGGACTACCCCCAGAATATTCTTAGTGATGAGCAATGGACTTTACAACCTCTGCTATGACCTCTGTCAAAGCAGTTGTGCCATTTACCAGAGTGTAAATCCTCACAGACAAGTCAAACCTGTTCTTCTTGGCAAAAAGCCCTTAAGCTTTAGTACATGGTGGAGATCTATTGAAAGGGAAATGAGAGGCAATTCTTGCATAATACTCATGCTCAGTGTGCACAGCTAAATATAATCTTCCTTTCAAAATATAAAGAGAGATTTTAAATAAACAGTTCAGTCCCTGTGACGTCATCGCTCCAGCTCTGAACTGCAAGATAAAGGAGTGCTTAATATTATAAATTCGCAAAGGGATATTTGATTTTCCAATTCTTGCCCTGAAGGGCAATTTACTGTTGATAGTCATCAACTTTGTGATTCACACAAATGGAAACTGCAGTTTTGATAAAAGAAAAAAGGGTGTGGAGCAACGCGTGACAATGCAAAGGAAACCGACTCTAGAAAAGTTTTACCACTTAAAAAGGAACTGTATGCTCCAGCCGAACATTACAATAATAGACTATTTAACCACTTTAATACCAGGCACTTTTACCCCCTTCTTGCCCAGGTCAATTTTCAGCTTTCAGTCCTGTCACAATTTGAATGACAATTGCGTGGTCATGCAACACTGTATCCAAACTAAATTTTTATCTTTTTGTTCACACAACTAGAGCTTTATTTTGTGGTATTTAATCACCACCAGGATTTTTTATTTTTTTTTGTTAAATAAAAGGAAAAAAGCCTGAAATTTTTTTGGGGAAAAAAAATTAGTTTTTCTTAGTTTTTGTTATACAATTTTGCAAATAATTGTTCTTCATAAATTTAGGCCAAAATGTATTATGCTACATTTCTTTGGTGAAAATAACCCAAATCTGTGTATATTTTTTAGTCTGTAGGAAAATTATAGTGCCCACAAACTATGGTATATATCAGAAAACTGATCAATCCTCATGTACTGACGGACTCATTTCATGAGGCCCTAAAATGCCAGGACAGCACAAATACCCCCAAAATTACCCCTTTTTGGAAAGTAGACAGTCCAAGGTATTTAGTAAGAGGCATGGCGGTTTTTTTGAAATTGTAATTTGTCATAATTTTTTAGAAAAGAAATTTAATAAATATATATATTTTTTACAATTTTTTATTTATTTTTTAAATACTGTAACTAGTGCAGTACAGCGTCATCATATAACAGGTGTGGCGGTGGTGATCAGGGACACATACTGTGACCAGAGCAATATAATGTTACCATACTAACATTGTACTACCCTGGGGAAGTGATCAGGATTTATTTTTTATTTATATTTTGTTTTACACATTATGATTGCTTAGTGCAGTGATTTGCATTGCTATAAGCAAGCATTTTACTGAATGAAATGGATTCATTAAGTTTGTTTTCCTGTGATTAGCTATAGTTGGTCAAAGCTAAACACATGGTACAGATGGGCTGTGATTGGCCCTGTATGTACCATGTGATCACATTGACCATTTACAGCTAGCAACACATGATAGTGATCTACAAATATCTCAACTATTCAGTCACTACCAAACAGCATAGCCAGGTCCATAAACTCACTTTTCACTACCTCAGGTCCACTGGCTGGACAATGAGCACTGATGAGGTCCCCTGGTTCTTTACCCTTCTGTGAGAATGTTCACAGTAGAAAAATGACAACACTGTTCAACCTAATAAAGCCCTGATTGGTTCAGACTGCCTACCCTCCCTCTCTCTTGTTCTGTATAGGATTAAAGAACGTCAACACAGACATGAGGATGTGATTAATATAGCTATATTTAAAATACAGTCTATTTTTAAAAATATAGCTGGACTAAACTGAGGTTTTTGTTTCTACCTGGATTTCACCTTTCATCTTTTCAGCACCAAAGATTATTAGGCATTCGAGTGCAAACATAATTAACTGTCCTGGTTTAAAAATTGTAATGCCTCGTACACACAAGCGGACTTTCCCGCAGGATTGTCCGCCGGACTGGAGTCCGCCGGACAATCCGCCCGTGCGTGGGCGCCAGCGGACTAGGTTTTAAGTTTTGTTTTAAAATTGTCCGCTGGACTCGCGAGTCCGGCGGACAATCCCGCGGTCTGTATGCTAGTCCGCCGGACTTTTGGAAATGAACGGACTTGCCGATCATTGGAAAGTCCGTTCATTTAGAACGTAACTGCAGGTAGACGGGACTAGCGAAGGCAGTGAATGCCGCCGCGCTAGCCCCGTCACCTGGTATGGATTTAAAGCGAATCCCCACGCCGAAAGAACGGCGTGGGGGTCCCCCCCAAATCCATCTCAGACCCTTATCCGAGCACTCAGCCCGGCCGGCCAGGAAAGGGGTGGGGACGAGCCAGCGCCCCCTCCTGAGCCGTACCAGGCCGCGTGCCTTCAACATGGGGGGTGCACTGGGGAAAGGGGGGCCGTGCGCCCCCCCCCCCCACCCCAAAGCACCTTGTCCCCATGTTGATGAGGACAAGGGCCTCTTCCCGACAACCCTGGCTGTTGGTTGTCGGAGTCTGCGGGCGGGGGGGCTTATTGGAATCCGGGAGTCCCCTTTAATAAGGGGGCCCCCCAGATCCCGGCCCCCCACCCTATGTGAATGAGTATGGGGTACCTTCATTACTGTAGGACAGAGCTCAGGCATGTCTATACTGCATCCTACATTGCGATAGGGGTGCCCCAGTGACACTTTTAACCAATCTTATAGCCCCAGGAGAGGGTCAGAGATTGGAGACATTGTTCATGAGATGGTGCTTCAGGAGAATGCCATTATAGCAACTTGCATAACAACCACATCGAGTACTAGCTGATGATGCCCAAGGGCAAAAGGCTGCATGTGGCCTTCAGACAACAGGCTTAACACCACGAACCCCTAGACAATCAGTCTTTACCGTGCATCGTCACACCCCAGGTCTACATCTGTCTGTAGTTAACACTTCCCATTTAAAGTTGCCCAGTCAAGAAAAAAAACATCCTGGGCAAATAGTATGTGCCTCTAATGCAGCCATTCTCAACCAGGGTTCCTTGAAACGTTAGGGTTCCTCCAGAGTTTGCTAGGGGTTCCTTGAGATGTAGCAGATTGACCTCCCATCTGAATGTCCCTGCATAGTTCCAGGGTTAACACAACATGGCAGAACCAGCAGCATGACATCAATGAGCTGTAAGGGCGGCATTATGACCACCATTAGGGGGAAATTTCCAAAGATTTCCCATGTAAAATTGATAAAAAAATGGTTTTAGCAGGGGTTCCCTGAGAACTAAAAATTAGTTCAAGGGTTTCGCTGGGGTAAAAAGGTTGAACAACCGTGCTCTAATGCGTATGCCCATGCTAAATTGACTGGAGTGTACCTTCAATTATACAGGCACATTAGTACATCGTGAGCAAAGGAGGAAGCAGCACAGTTATCCTGGCTAAGCAAATTCTCACACTCAGAAATCAAATGTCTGTTCCAGTAAAAGCGTGTAGGGAGAGTTTTAAAATCCAATACATGAGGAATATAAATAAGCTGAATCCACACATCTTTAGCCCACCCGCGTTACATTTCTCAACTTTTCCCTTGGCAGGAAATTACTGCACGCTAATAAAATATCAACAGTGATTTCACAAATCTGGAGCAGCTATAAATGGAACTTATTGCCAGTAATCAGCCAAGAAAAACCTACACATTGCAGATTACGCGACAGTCCCCGAAAACAGGCCTGTCACACACAGTGGATTCTTATTTACTAACAAAATAGCCATTCATGAACAGCGTCTGAAGTATGGCGTTCTCTGAGTTTTTATTTATTTGCTGCTCACTAGCCAAAGTGCTAAGTTATAGAACAGTTTTGGAATAAATCAGTCCCAGATTACTGGCTGATGACAATGTAAAAATAAAGGAGCTGTTCTACATGGCTTGAACTTTCATGAAGTCTCTAGACAAAAATGGTTTTATATTGCTGAAGTATTCAGTTATGTTGATTTTAAATAAATCCAAACTGCTCTGTACTCAAGTAAAACTTTTAATGGGTGCATTCATGTGCGTGATAGAATGCGATTTAATCTTCTTTTTTTGTCTTGGAAAAGTAAAAAACAAAAAAAAGATGAGAACTAGGAGTGAACTTAAAGCAGAACTACAGGCATACAGCTAAATACACCAGTTAATCACACATACAGTGGGGGAAATTATTATTTGATTCCCTGCAGATTGTGCAAGTTTGCCCACTTAAAAAGAAATCAAGGGTCTATCATTTTTTATCATAGGTGTATTTTAAATGATAGACAGAATATCAACCAAAAATGCAGAAAAAACACACGATACAAATGTTATAAATTGAGTTGCAGTTCAGTGAGTAAAATAAGTAAGTATTCGATCCCCGGGCAAAACATGACTTCGTACTTGGTGGAGAAACCTTTGTTGGCAAGCACAGAGGTAAGAGGTTTCTTGTAGGTGGTTACCAGGTTTGCACACATCTCAGAAGGGATTTTGGTCCACTCCTCTTTACAGATCATCTCTAAACACTTAAGGTTTCTTGGCTGTCGCTTGGCAACTCGAACTTTCAGCTCCCTTCGTAAATTTTCTATAGGACTTAAGTCTGGAGACTTGCTAGGCCACGCCATGGCCTTAATATGCTTCTTCTTTAGCCACTCATTTGTTGCCTTGGCAGTATGTTTTGGGTCATTGTCATGCTGGAAGACCCATCTTCAGTGTTCTGGCTGAGGGAAGGTGGTTCTCATCCAAAATTTTACAATGCATGGTCCCGTCCATTGGCCCCGCAATGCGGCGAAGTCCGCCTGTACCTTTAACAGAGAAACAGCCCCAAAGCATAAGGTTTCCACCTCCGTGCTTGACTGTAGGGATGGTGTTCTTAGGATCATAGTCCTCATTTTTCTTCCTACAAACACGGCGAGTCGAGTTAAAGCGGGACGGTACCTGAAAAAAAAAAAATTAAAATCCAGCAGCTACAAATACTGCAGCTGCTGACTTTTAATAAATGGACCCTTCCCTTTCACAGGTTCCAGCGATGTGGGCAGCAGAGGCCGATCAATCGATCGTCTCTCTGCTGCTGCCGGAGCCATTCTCAGTGAGGGAATCAGGAAGTGGCTTCACTTCCCGGTTCCCTACTGCGCATGCGCGAGTCGCGCAGCGCAATGAGAATCGTCAGCGATGACAGCGCGCCAGGACAGGAAGTGGCGTAAACTCCCGTGGGAGTTTATGCCCGGAAGTGGGTGCAGATACCTGTCTTAGACAGGTATCTGCACCCCCCTCCCCCCTGAAAGGTGCCAAATGTGACACCGGAGGGGGGAAGGGTTCCGAAAAGCGGGAGTTCCACTTTAGGGTGGAATCCCGCTTTAATGCCGAAGAGCTTAATTTTGATCTCATCTGACCACAGCACTTTCTCCCAATCCTTCTCTGAATCATTAAGATGCTCACTGGCAAACTTCAGACAGGCCTGTACATGTGCAGGATATTGTGTTACCAATAGTTTGTTTGGTGACTGTGAGCCCAACTGCCTTGAGATCATTCACAAGCTCCTCCCGTGTAGTTCTGGGCTGATCCCTCACTTTTCTAATAATCATCCTTACCCAACGAGGCAAAATCTTGCATGGAGCTCCAGAGATGGTTACTTTGTATGTCTTTCATTTGTGAATAATCACTCCAACAGTTGTCTCCTTCTCACCAAGCTTCTTGCTAGTGGTCTTGTAGCCCATTCCAGCCTTGTGCAGATCTTCAATTTGTCCCTGACGTCCTTTGACAGCTCTTTGGTCTTGCCTATGATGGTGAAGTTTCAATGGAAAAAAGATTCTGTGGACAGGTGTCTTTTATACACATAAACAAGTTATCGTTAGGAGCACCTTCCTAAATTGACAGGACTAATCTGTGTACCACATGAGCACATACTGTAGGCAGTCTATGGGAGCCAGAATTATTGTTGGTTGGTAGGGGATCAAATACTTATTTTACTCACTGAACTGCAACTCAATTACACAGAGTCTCTAGTAGACTGTATTAGGAAAGGTATGAAGGGAAAACAGTAAGTGACCTGGGGTGTGCCATAGTCACGTGGTCAGTATGCCTAAAGGGGGCAAAAATAAACACAGTAGGATGATCTGGCAAAACAAATTTATTGAAAGTCACTGTATGCAGCATAAAAGCCAAATGCATGAATGCCCGTGATATCTCCACATGTGGAACCAGGATACATATGGAGAAGCATGCTGGATTCCACCTACCAAACTTCTTAACTACATGAACAAGGACCCCTAAAGCGAGAAGCAGCGGAAGCCGCCCCTACCCTGAAAAAATGGCCAGAATAAGCTTTGTGGTCCCACCTAGGTTTGGCAGTAGGGTGCGGCAATGTTTCATGAACTGTGCCATGGAGAAGGGAGTACTAGGGAAAGGTAAAAGTGGACTATCCCTGGGTTTATCCGCAGTGATCACCATGAGCTGATCTGAAACTGTGACAGGGCCCAGGTATTGCTGGTCTCGAAAAATCTAATGTCAGTACCGGCTCCTGACTGCTGCATCTTGCAAGCGACCAGATGCAACCGGAATAACGATCGGGGTACCTAACTGGTAGATCAAAAGTATGCAGAATCTCGTCCCTCTACGAGTGAACTCACCTGGCCTGAGGAAACCATAGAAAACAAGATACATGAACGCCTTGAGGACCAAGCTGGGTAGCAGCCCGAAAGGAGACCTGGAGAATAAAATCGGACATGCTCCAGAAAATATGCCCTGTGATGGGGAATCTGCTAACTGTGGTAGGTTGGTTACTCTTCTGAATCTCCTTGAGAATGGCCTTGATGGGATTTGCTGCAAAAATGGATGCCCTATTAGGGTCCCGCAAGGGCAACAATGCTGGATACCTGCCAGATATGTCTTGATAGTGCTGTAGGACAGCTTGAGTTGTGAGTGGCAGAAAACAAGTAGATATAGAATGTTGTAGCAATCACTCCTAGGATACCTAGACTGGAAAGCCTGGAAGGCATCCCAGGCCATGTCATAAGCGTCGGCCCAGTGGGGATCTAGTCCATTGTTAGTAGCGAGAAAAGCGGGGACAGTGTGACACAGATGTCTGAGTCTGGGACCTGTCAGGAAAATAGCAGGTGGTTCAAAACGAGACAGAGCATCCACTGCTGTATACTCAACACTACAGATGAACCTACAGTATATGTGAAAATGGAACTGATGGGGCAGCCAAATCAGCCTATGTACAAAAGACATAATAAGTAAAAGACCTGGATCTACCTCGTTAAACAATTCTGAGGTAGCCCGATTGTCCGTGGAGAAAACCACCGTTTCACCTATCCAAAAGCGACCCCACGCCTGCGCTGCCGACACTAAAGGGCGAATCTCAAACAAAGTTGATCTCTCTGCAAACCCTGGAATATCCAAGATCTCGCCTAAAATACACCAATGATACAAATTATAGACCCTTTATTTCTTTGTAAGTGGGCAAACTTACAAAATCTGCAGGGGATCAAATAATTATTTCCCCCACTGTATGTAAACCATTTCATCTGTCCAGCCATACTTGCAATTTATACACCTCTGCCAGACAGCACAGACAGGAAGGTGACACCACTTTCTCTGTTAGAGTTAAGCGAGGATCAACTTCCCACCCAGAGCCTGCTGATTGGACAATGAAAGAGCAGTAACACATTGAAAAGTCATCAACTCTGCTAAACCCATTTCCAATTAGTAAGATCCTTGTCAGTGCATTCACAAGCAACCTCCCTGAATCTGAGTGCTGTTTAAAGAGGCAATGTCAAAACAGATTCAGATATTTAAAAGCCAATTATAATTAATAACCCCCAAATCCTCTCCCACCCGCTGTGCGTAATCTATAAAAATGTTATAGGTGTTATTTTGACAATCAAGTGACATCCCAGGCTTCTTCCACTTTTTCTCCATTGGCGATGGCAGGTGGTCATCAATGCTGCGCAGCATAGTGCACAGTATTAAGTCATGGGCCCCGTTCTCTGCAGTATTGCACTACAAGCCCAGGATAATGTGATGACATAAATCCAGGGGGCAGTTCCATAACCCCCGAGCTCCCAATAAGTGCCAATTGTCATTTAACCTGGAGGATTGCAACTGGACCATGTAGCAATGAGTCTGCAGGGGATGGTGCAGGTACGAAGGTGAGTATGCAAGTATTGCAGTGGAAAGCCATACTGTATTTTAATTTTTTTTCCTCAAATGTGCAGGGCTTAATATTTTTTTTAAAATTAAATGAAGAAAAAAATAAAAATAAAAACACACCTGCATTAAATAGTGTATTTGTATGTATGTCCATAAAAAAAAAAAAAAAAAAAAAAAAAAAAAGTGGAAAACTATACATAGAACTCAATAAAATGTGGCCAACCTACTAATTCTGCACTAGCAATGTGTAATACCGAACAAGCAGTGTTTCAGAAATAAAGTGCAATCTACCATTAGAAGAAGTTAAAGTAAACTTTATTCATACTATACCGCTTGTTTTTTATGGAACCTACACTAATGCAGGATCGTTAAGTTGGCAAAATGTTAACTGAAGCTCTGGAGCTGGGTTTCTCAACCAGGTTTCCATCCTCCAGGAGGTTGCTAGGGGTTCCTTGAGCAATGAGCAATTTTCGCCTCTCAGATAAGTTCCCACTGACCCTTTTTAGCTGTAATGGGGTAATTCTTCCCAATGATCACAAGTGTGAGGAGCATTCTTCTCACTGACCATCACATTAATATATCATATGTTGCAGAAATAGTAATCTTTAGCAGGGGTTCCCCCAGACTGGAAGTTATTTCAAGGGTTCCTCTATGTTGAAAAGGTTTAGAAAGGCTGCTCTGGAAAATTCAGATCCTATTGCTGTGGACACGGATATATTCAGGGACTTTTCCTTTGAAATAGATCTCATTAGAAAGCCGTAATGATTGCTGGACAAGGAAGAGTTGCTTATAGCATTTTCAATAAAATACCGGTATAAGTTTAGCGCAATTAAATCGGGCACAAGGGGAACCCTTTTTTTTTTTGTACAAGATAATCCCCCCATTATATCAAATTCTGAGGAAGTTTGCCAACATGCCCATTCCTTCTTTTGCAAAAAACAAAACCATACTTAATTTATGGCATGTGCTACGGGAACAGGCAAACTGCCCCATATGGCAGAACACAGTTAGTATGGTCCGCACTTCATTATATTGTATCTGTGAAGAGAAAGGATCCTTTCAATTGAGACAGCAGGAAAATGCAAACTCATGGTAAGATGATCCAAATGTAACTTAAGCTCCAACTTCTTAATAAGCTCCTCATTCAAAGCATCCTTATTTAACAAAGCCGTGTGAGTGTGAGACAGTGGCAGACAAGGCAGGAGGACCACCTTTGTCTGAATAAGGCCTTTTTATCTACAGGACAAGAAACTGATACTGTTCTCCTACAAAGCTTTGTATTTGAGAAGACACACAGCCTGAAGGAGAAAGAACAGTAACAATGCTTAATAGTTCTTTTCCAGAAGGAAGGCCAGTGAGTTGTTCTAAGATGACACAGGTGTGCGGCTGGACTACGATTTTCATGAGAGGCCATTGCTTTAAGGAAGAATTTAAAGTATGGCTTTTTTATACATAGTTACATTGGTCCAGCTTGAACACAGGAGGCTGGCAGGTTTGCTGTTTGGCCATTCAGTGGAGATGTCATCACCTCACCTCTCCATTTCTTCCAATCAAAGAATGTTTGGAGCAGCCAACCTCCTGGGTTCAGAATGCAGCAGGCCAACCGCTTGGCATGGGACCCAGAAGCTTGTGGAGATCAGTGGGAGTAGAGGTGCCTTCTTCAGTGATTCCAGCTTCCAGGGGGATCAGCAAGGTATGGTATATATACAGTTACATTGGTCCAAGCTGGACCACTGTAACAATGTATAATATATCCATACGTGGAATGCCTCTTTAAAGAATAAGTTCCCCTTTCATAACATGTTACATCAATTCTCAGGGAGTAACATGTGACTTGTTATGAATGCACCAGCCCCCATGTCACCCCCCCCCCCAACCCCTGCTGTGACAGTAGACCAGGGATCTTTACCCCACGTCTGCTGCCACAGTTCAAATAAAGAGGCAGCTGTGGGGGGCCCCACCCACGTCACTCATTCCTAGTCCTCTGTGAATGGAAAACTACAAGGTCCAGCAGCCTTTGTAGCTGTCAGCTTATAGTTTTCAATGAACTACTACAGCACTGTGAGCACTGTGTTAGTTCAGCGAGTCTTCCTGTCAGAATGCATCAGCTTCCTCGTACGGAGTACAAGCAAGCCGATCCACGGACAGGTCTGCAGGAGACCTGCATGGCACCAGAAATCTGCTGATCGCTGGTGCAATGCTTTACAGGCTCCCAAAACAAAAAAGAATTAATGCACATTTTTTTACCTGCATTTATTATTTTTTGTCAAAAGGTGAACTTATTCGTTAAAAAGAAGATGAGAAGAACTCCCTGTACATTATTTGGCGCTCTTGTGGAGTATAAGAGTATTTGCCTTCATGTGAGTTTCCTTCAGGTGTAACGATTTCCCACTCCAAATCTTAAAGTGTTACTAAACCCACAACAGTAGAATCAGTCTGAATATGCAGTAAAGTATGCTTGTTATACTCACTGTGGAACTTAAAGTGGTTGTAAACCCTTACAGACCACTTTGACCTACACTTTGAGCCTAGATTAAGGCCTACCTGTAGGTTAAAGAAATATCCCTCAAACCTAAAAGGTTTAGGAGATATTTACCGAAATAGCGGCACCACTGTCTACGGCGCATGCAGGTAGACAATGGCGCGGGCGCACTGGGCGCGCCGCAAGTGAAGGCAAATATGCCGTCACTTGCGGCTCCCGTGCGCATGTGCCGGAGTGACGTCACCACTGCTCCGGCCACTCACAGCGCCGGAGCAGCGTTACCCAGAAGGAAGATGGACTCTTCGTGCAACAGGGGACAGCGGTGACATCGCTGGCTCCTGTGTCAGGTAAATGACACATAATGGGCTACTATGCGATGCATAGTAGTCCATTATGCTTTACCTTTGCAGGGAAACAAAGAGGAAGTAAACCCATCAGGGTTTACTTCCTCTTTAAGGGGTTAATCTTCTGCATTGTGTAAAAAGATATGATCAATATCTTCTCTGACCCGCCCTTTCTTCCACTGTCCCCAATATATTTCCTGATAATACAGAGCCAGGGGACAGGCTGCACTTGCTCAGTCAAGGTTACATAAGAGTGCATTAGAATGTAACCTTCAGGGATAGGGACTTATGCCGCATACACACGGTCGGAATTCTCGTCGGAAAAAGCTCTTATGGTTTTCCCATCGGAATTCCGACGGAATTTTGCTCAAACTGTCTTGCCTACACACGGTCACACCAAATTTCGACGGTCTGTAACACAGCGGCATAAAACACGTTCGACAGCACTATAAAAGGGAAGTTTAATGCTTCCGAGCATGCGTTGGAATTTTGCATGTCGGAATTGCATACACATGATCGGAAAATCCGATCGAAAGGTTTTCCGTTGGAAAAATTGAGGTTCTCAATCCAAAGTCCTTCGGAAATTCCGACAGAAAAAGACCGTTGGGCATACACACGGTCGGAAAATCCGATGAAAAGCTCCCATCGGACTGTTTCCATCGGAAATTACGACCGTGTGTACGCCGCATTAGATGAACAGTTTACTAATCCCTGTGAAGATCTGCAGTACACGTTCTCACCATATTAAAAAAAATGAAAAAAATATATATTTCCCCCCCCCCCCCCCACATAAAAACAATAGCACTTACATTTAGCCACACTAATGCACCACATTATCACAGCAAAAATAAGAAATCTAGACAAACATATACCCAGTTGAACCCCATATGAGCAAGCTGTCTTACATGTGAAATGATTTGTATTTCTGTCTCATTCCTGAGATTTATACAGTGCTACTACATAGAACAGCCAGCCTGCTTACCTGACCTTTTACTTCTACTGTTGAGCAACATAGCTAGGTTGCTTCCTTGCCCCAGCCTGTGACTGGACAATTATAAAACAGAAGACTGATATGGTCATCACTCCACTCTCTCTTCCTGTCAACATGTCCCTTGTCAGCTCATGTGCATGAAGGACACAAAGTACTGCCCCTCCCTCTTCCAGTCTGAGTGTCACTGTACAGGAGTTTACAAGTGGCTGAAATTAAAACATCAGGTATTCATACTTAGTATAATTATTTTTCAATAAAGATATTTTCTGCCACCCTGTTAAACTTGCAGAGAATTGACACTTCCTGTAGTGTCAGATCATCCGATTTCAAGTTGCCTGCATACGCTCCCTTTTCCAGGCCCTTATATCAGCTCTCTTACTTTTGCAGGTAGTGAAATCACAAAAGATAAGAATTAAAAGCCTTGGTATAGTAAATACTCTAGATGTTTACCAGGCAGAGGCTTTCACTTCCAATCTTTTGAGATTTACCACTTGCAGGGGTAACAGAGATTACATAAGAGCAAAGGAGGAGGGCAGCTGAGGTTGGCCCCAAAAGTCAGAGGATCAGATGCTACAGGAGATGTATACTTTCTGCTAATTTATAGTGGATGAAAACCCGATTCATGAAATTTGAGCTGCACACACATCTGTAGTGTTTTCTTATCTCTCTTCAAAGCACTATGTCCTGTAGCTTTCTCTTGCTCAGTTCCTCTGTTATCAGCTTGATAACTTTTGACAAATTCTCCAAGACAGCAGCCTGAAGTGTGTGTGTGGGAGGTTGCTATAAATATATTAGCACACAGCTTGCCTTCTCACAGCAGAGCTCTGCACATTCCTTTCTTCCTTTGCCAATGTGTGGAGAGGGGGAGGGGGTGTGTGCCTTTCCTCCAATCACCTGTCTTGGCTGTATGCCAATAATCCACTCCCAGTGGTGACCAGGAAGAGAAAATCTGTAACCCAAAGAGCACTTTCTCTACAGGATATATACAGCTGAAGACTGCAGATATACAGAACATGTAAAACTTATATAGGAAGATTTGTTTTATCTCTGTATACCATCTGAGGCTATTCACTTCACTGGGTATATTGTAAGGGTTTACACCCACTTTAGACTTTTCAGGCACTAAAAATAGCGCCTGAAATGCGCCTCTAAAGCCACCCTAGTGTGAAAGCCTGAGTGCTTTCACACTGGGGCGATGCGCTTGCAAAACTGGAAAAAAAGTCCTGCAAGCAGTGTGAAAGCCTGAGTGCTTTCACACTGGGGCGATGCGCTTGCAAAACTGGAAAAAAAGTCCTGCAAGCAGCATCTTTGGGGTGGTGCGGGAGCGATGTATACACCACTCCCAAAACGCCCTGCCCATTGTAATGAATGGGCAGTGCCTGCAAAGCACTTTGGCAGTGCAGCAACACAAGCGCTTTTAACCCTTTCTTCGACCGCTAGCAGGGGCGTTAAAAGCGCCCCGTTGCGGCCGAAAGGCAACACTAAAACGATGGTAAAGTGCAGCTAAAACTAGCGGCGCTTTACCACTAACGCACCTCCGCCCCAGTATGAAAGGGGTCTTAAGGTAGGAGATATCTCTAGTTAGAATAAAGATATTGTGTCAGAAATAAGTGCTACTCTGTAGCTATTTGACAGATGTGTATTGTTTAGACCTTTCAAAAGTTGTAAAAGTCCCTTTAAGGCAAAAAGCAAGCAGAGCCAAAAGTACTGCTTCAATCTTATAGGTATCTTGAATTTAAATAATTTATCACTTACCATTCTAATGCCAGTTGAAAATGTTACTGATGGTTTAGCCTTTTCCAACTGCATCTCCACCTGAGTGGTTTTCCCTTTGTGCTGGGCCAACAGAATTGATGCAGGAAGCCGAGATGTCTCCTGTATTTGTTTGAAAAGGTAAAAGAAACAGGGGATCAGAGCAATATTAAAAAAATAAAAAATAAAAATCGATCTACAAATGATAGAAAATAAATGTATATATTTTTTTTATATATATATATATATCTTAAACACACATATACATATGCATGCATATATATGTACAGTATCTCACAAAAAAGGAAGTACACCCCTCACATTTTTCTAAATATTTTATTGTATCTTTTCATGTGACAACACTGAAGAAAT
The DNA here is from genome assembly GCA_028564925.1 of Lithobates sylvaticus. Taxonomy (NCBI): domain Eukaryota; kingdom Metazoa; phylum Chordata; class Amphibia; order Anura; family Ranidae; genus Lithobates; species Lithobates sylvaticus. The sequence continues at coordinate 91,516,731 of CM053038.1, forward strand.
GACACTTTGCTACAATGTAAAGTAGTGAGTGTACAGCTTGTATAACAGTGTAAATTTGCTTTCCCCTCAAAATATCTCAACACACAGACATTATGTCTAACCCGCTGGCAACAAAAGTGAGTACACCCCTAAGTGAAAATGTCCAAATTTAACCCAATTAGCCATTTTCCCAACCCGGTGTCATGTGACTCGTTAGTGTTACAAGGTCTCAGGTGTGAATGGGGAGCAAGTGTGTTAAATTTGGTGTTATCGCTCTCACTCTCTCATACTGGTCACTGGAAGCTCAACATGGCACCTAATGGAACTCTGAGGATCTGAAAAATCTGAGAATCTGAGAAAAAAAAGAATTGTTGCTCTACATAAAGACCTAGGCTATAAGAATAACATCAAGACCCTGAAACTGAGCTGCAGCATAGTGGCCAAGACTATACATTTTAACAGGACAGGTTCCACTCAGAACAGGCCTCGCCATGGTCGACCAAAGAAGTTGAGTGCACGTGCTCAGCGTCAAATCCAAAGGTTGTCTTTGGGAAGTAGACGTGGGGGGGGGGGGGGGGTCAGCCTGTCAGTGCTCAGACCATACGCCGCACACTGCATCAAATTGGTCTGCATGGCTGTCATCCCAGAAGGAAGCCTCTTCTAAAGATGATGCACAAGAAAGCCCACAAACAGTCTGCTGAAAACAAACAGACTAAGGACATGGACTACTTGAACCATGTACTGTAAGAACCAAGATAAACTTATTTGGTTTAGATGGTGTCAAGCGTGTGTGTGGCGGTAACCAGGTGAGGAGTACAAAGACAAGTGTGTCTTGCCTACACTCAAGCATGGAGGTGGAAGTGTCATGGTCTGGGGCTGCAAGAGTGCTGTCGGCACTGGGTAGCTTCAGTTCATTGAGGGAACCATGAATGCCAACATGTACTGTGACTTAATGAAGCAGAGCATGATCCTCTCCCTTCGGAGACTGGGCTACAGAGCAGTATTCCAACATGATAACGACCCCAAACACACCTCCAAGACGATCACTTCCTTGCTAAAGAAGCTGAGGGTAAAGGAGATGGACTGGCCAAGCATTGTGGCCACACAAAATATTGTCACTTTGGGCTCAATTTGGACATTTTCACTTAGGGGTGTACTCACTTTTGTTGCCAGCAGTTTAAACATTAATGGCTGTGTGTTGAGTTGTTTTGAGGGCACAGAAAATCGACACTGTTATACAAGCTTCGCATTTACTACTATACATTGTAGCAAAGTGTCATTTCTTCAGTGTTGTCACATGAAAAGATATAATAAAATATTTACAAAAATGTGGAGGGGTGCGCACACAGAAGTTGCAGCCTTTAAACGTAAGCATTACATTTTAGCTTTATTCTCTCTCTCTCTCTCTCTCTCTCTCTCTCAACGTCTGTCGCCCAAAAGAAGGTGCGTCCCGCGATTATATTTGCGCGATTTTCCTTTGATTATATTTGCACCCGCGATTCTACTGCGATTGTCAACCCTATACGCCTAGATGTGAACGGAGCCCTAAGTGGTATTAAAGCTTTGTTTTTTTTGTTTTTTTTAACCACTTCAATACAGGGCCACTTATACCTGCCAATTTTCAGCTTTCAGGGCTCTCGCACTTTGAATGGCAATTACTCAGTCATGCAACACTGTACCCAAACAAAATTTTTATCATTTTTTTTCCCCCACAAATAGAGCTTTCTTTTGGTGGTATTTAATCACCACTGGGTTTTTTTATTTTTTGTGACAAAGTGAAAAAAAAAAGAAGAGCGAAAATTCTGAAAAAAACACTTTTGTTTAGTTTCTATGAGTTTTTTTTGCAAATAAGTAATTTTTGTTCATAAATTTGGGCCACAATTTTCACTACTAGACATCTTTGGTAAAAATAACCCAAATAAGGCCCAGGAAAACACCCCAACTGGTGGTAGGTACTCGGGTACTCTGATGGCTGGTGACAGGTCCTCTCATAGGCTGGTGACAGGTCTTCTTTATTTGGGGGGGGGGGGGGGGCAATCGGGCACATTACTGCACTTTTTCAGCCAGGTCTCCTCCTCACACACTGAGGAGGAGAACCCGGAAACAGCGATACAGACGTTTGTTGACATTTGTGACCAGCTGTGATTGGACACAGCCGCTCACGTGGCTCTTTATAGGCATCTGTCTGGGCACTGGCATCTGTATGGGCACTGACCGTCATCCCTGGTGGTCCAGGGTGGCATACATGGTGGCCATCTTTTGTGGGCATCTGCGGGGGCTGCGCTGATAATCAGTGCATACCCCCCCGTCAGGAGGGCCAACGATCGGCTCTCGTCTACTCGCGAGTGAGGAAAAGCCAATAAATGGCTCTTCCTGTTTAGGAATTGGACACGGCTGATCACGTGGTAAAGAGTCTCCGGCAGAGACTCCTTACCGAGATCGATGTTGCAGTGTGTCAGACTGACACGCCGCACCACTGATTTACATGCTGCGCGCCCCCACGGCTGAAAGACATCATATGACGTCCAGTCAGGATAACTGAACCACCGCCAGGCCGTCATTCTGCTATAGGCCGGGCGGGGAGTGGTTAAGGAGAGGTGAGCTCCCTCCAGGCACACCTGCTCTTAGACCCCTTTCACACTGGGGCGTTTTTCAGGCGCTTTAGTATAAATGACACTGGCAGGGAAGGGGTGATCAAGGGGTTAAGTGTTCCCTAGGGAGGTGTTTCTAACTGTTGGGGGCGTGGACTGAGGAAGTAGAGAGAGATCGCTGTTCCTGATCACTAGGAACAGCAGATCTCGCTCTCGTCCCCTGTCAGAAATGGAATCTGTTTGTTTACACTGACAGATCCACGTTCTGGCTCTCTGTGGAGCGATCGCGGGTGGCCGGCGGACATCGTGGCTGCCGGCCACGCGCATCGGCTTCAGCGTCGCGCACATGCCTCCTACGGCGATTTGTGCAGCCGTGCCAACCTGACGCAATATAATGATGACAGCTGGTCAGCAAACGGTTAGCGTAAACTGTTAACACAGAGCCAATTTGGTTGTTTTGCAGGCTGGTCGACAAGTGTGCTGGGAAATCTTATGTTTGTTTGTGATGCACAATCATGTAAACCCTGACACCTGTGCAGGTCATGGTTATACTGTCTAAGGCCCCTTTCACACGGGCGGACCAATCGAGTCTACCTGTCAGTTTTTTAGGTGGACCCAATCGGACCATCCATTGCTCTCTGTGGAGCAGCGGATGTTAACGGACATGTGTCTGTTGACACCAGCCAACATTCTGTCCGCTAAAAACAGATGGATGGGGATCTGTTCCCCATCTGTCTGGCAGATTGGATCAGGTGGTCCGTTTCCATCCGACAGCCCATATAGGACAGCGGGCTGTGGTCCGTGTCTGCACTGCATCACTGGAGTGGACATGGAACTGTCATCTCAGTTGGGTACAGCGGAGAGGAATCAGCTCTTAAGCTCTTTTTGTAACTTCTCACCTTGTGACCTGCCAACTAGCCACGTGGAATTTGGAAAAACTGCACAAAGACAGTTAAATGTTTTCTGTACTTCACACTGCAGCAAACAAGATATTATCTAAAGGTTTGGTAGGACACATAACATGCATGTCTTCAGAATACACTTGAAAACTTAAAGTAGTTGTTCAGTCAAATCCTAAACGATACCTAAACCTTCTCTCACCCCCAGTCTAAACCTATTCTAGGTACCCTGTAAAGGAAAGCATATGCGGTGATGACACTCATAGGCTTACTGTGGGGCATCAGTTGTCCCTCCTCTACACTGAAGCTGGCACTGGACCGAAGCGCCCTCAGATTAGGCAGGTATAGGTCTTTCCTTTACAGCAGGGGTGCCCAACCAGTGGCCCGCCGACCTCCTGTTTTGGCATGGTGGGTCGGCAAGCCCAGATCACGGGTTGCCGACCCTCTATCCCACAGCATCAGCGTTGTTAATGAAGCTGCCAATAGAGGAAGCAAGTGGCTGCGGGGGGAGAAGAGCCGCATAAGCTGTTGCTTCCTGTACAGCGCCAGCTTCTGTCACAGGTGGAGTGATACCAAATGCACTCTACCAGGGACAGCAACAGCTAATGATACTAGAATGGAAACCTGTTAAAGGCAAGTATAGTACTAAAATCACAATATATATGGACCTATCTGCGGGTTACCTGCACTGTGCCATAGACTTCTGTTATTAGCTGCGGGTTCGGTGCACTATCGGTGTACTACACCTGCAGGATATACTAGAAGTCTATGGCAAAGTGCAGCTAACCTGCAGGAAAGCCACAGGGGCATTGTGCTGCACCCACGGTGTGGGTAAACCACAGCACATCAGAGTGAAAGGGGCTTTAGGCCCTTTTCACAGATCAGTCCAGCCTAATCGGACCCTTCATTCACCTCTATGGAGCGGCAGATGTATCTGTCCCCTTCCGTCTGGGCAGAACGAATGGTCCATAGAGTAGAGTGGGCTGTGTCCGTGTTTGCTCTGCATATGCAGTGTGGACATGGGCCTGTCATCCTCTCGCTCTGCTCATTGAGGCCCGCGACTGGTTGCCAAGTCGCTTATGTGGCCCTCGCTCTTTAAAAGGTTAGGCACCCCTGCTTTACAGGATAATTAGAATAGGCTTATAATGGGGGTTGGGAGTAGGCTTAAGAATAGTTATGATTTGACTGAACTTCTACTTTAAAGGGTTAAAGAAAATCTTCACAAAAATGTTCTTTATGGGAAAAAAAAAAATAGAAATGATTATGCCTCTGATCAGTTTTACTCTAACATTTTGCAATTTATTAAAATTGGGACAAGAAAGTACACTTCTCATAGTAGTGTACATTGTATGAGCAGGATTAAAAACATCAGCACACACTGAGCAGACACGGATCAATACTTTTAATAAAAGTGAGGTGTGTTAAGCGCTGATAAGTCTTCCAAAATGAAGAAAAGGATCTCAACTATTTGTACAGTAATTCTATCTCCATCAATTAAAACTGGATTTCAGCTATCACAGCAAGATTCAGAATGATAATAAATTGCCAACATAAGGGGTCAGACATTTGGTTGTTTAACCAAATAAAATCCATATCACATTATATTAGACATTTAGATGCAACAAAATTAGCAAATTAGCACCGTTTGTGTTCTAAATTCAAGAAACTAAGTTGAGAAGCATTCATGCTACGAGTGATTGAAATTTGTATAAAAGAACCCCAAAATGCACCCCAAGTTTATTAACTAACTAACAGGTCAGCCAACCTAAAACTAGTTGCACAGTTAGTATTAAAGTGAATCTGGCATCAGATATATTTCTTCATATGAGGTATATGTATGCTAAGTAATGAGTAAGCGTCACATTTAACAGATACTGTATTTTTTAACCTGTTAGGGCCCTTTCCATGCCCATGTGCAGTGCTACAGAATTTGATTGGCTACTAGTGCTGATCCACCCCGTCACAGTCTGAATACTGCTGTTAGAGTTTTTTTTTAGGAAGCAAATATAATGACAAATTCAGATACTTACATTAGCTGCATTTAAAATGTATAACATTTTATTTCTGCATGGAAGTAATCTTTAATTATACTACTGAACATTTTGAATTGATAAGCAAAAAAATAAATAAAACAGTTTTCTCTGAATACTGCATAGTTTCCACTGTACAGAACATTTAAAGCTGAACTCCAGTAAAATTTGAAATCAAATGTACTCTTACAGTGGGTCTCCAACTCTCCACCACTCTACAAGGATTAAATGCCCATTTTTGCCTGGGGGACCATAAAAAAAAGCACATATACTTACCTTATTTCTCTCTCTCCTACAGGCCCCTGCTCTCCATTTGACTGGTCCCTCAAAGTTACTTCAGGAGTGTGGATTTTTTTTTCAAAAAACGACTTGTCCAAAGTACACAATGGGGTTTATTTACTAAAGCTGGAAAGTGCAAAATCAGGTTCACTTTTGCATAGAAACCAATGAGCTTCCAGGTTTTATTACCAAAGCTTAATTGAACTAGCAAAGGTTAGAAGCCCATTGGTTTCTATGCAGAAGTGAGCTTTATTTTGCACTTTCCAACTCTAGTAAATAAACCCCATTGTGTACTTAAAAGTGGGGCGTGTGTGTGTGTATATAAAAATATATATATATATATATATATATATATATATATATATATATATATATATATATATATATATATATATATATATATATATATATATATATATATATATTTTTTTTTTTTTTTTTCCTAGGATAGAAAATGTGAAAGGTTGACGTTTTAATATTAGGCAGAGGTGCTTTTAGGAATGTCTGGGGCTTTTAAAAACAAAAAGGGACTTTATGGCGACTTGAGCGTTTAATGTTTTTTACTTTTTGCTAGAAAATGTCTTAGAACCCCCCAAACGTTATATAGTTTTTTGTTTTTTTTTTAAAGCAAAGGCCCTAGAGAATACATTGGTGGGTGTTGCTTTTTTTTGTCACATGGTATTTGCAAGTTTTTTTTCAATTTTATTGCACAATACATAACCCAATTGTTTTGTAAAATATTAAAAAATTATATTACGCAGAGTAAATAGATACCAAACATGTCACTCTTTAAAACTGTGCACGCTCGTGCAACAGCGACAATGTAAATTTTACTACCCATAGGCGAAGCTTTAAAATCGTTTACAGGTTACCGCATTAGATTTATACAGGAGGACTGGTGCTAGAGTTACTGCCCATGATCTGACGTTCGTGGTGATACCTCACATGTGTGGGACGATCACTGTTTGTGTGGAACCGACGCATGCGTTCAAGTTTGAACACAAGCATGGGGGGACAGGATTGCTTTAAAAAAAAAAATGTAAATCATTTTTATTTTCACACTGTTGCTTTAAAAAAAAAAATGGTATCAATTTTATTGCTGTCATAAGGAATGTAAACCATCCCTTGTGACAGCAATAGGCAGTGACAGGTACTTCTTTATGGAGAGATCTAGGGTCTATAAGACCCCAGATCCCTCCTCTGCCCTTAAAAGCATTTGATCACACCAAGACCAGTGTAATCAAATGCTTTCCATTTTTAAAATGGCACTGGGGAAACTGGAAGTGATGTATGCTCATTCTAGTTTCCTATATACTAGAGGAGGACAGAGCGGCTCCGGTCTTTCTTCGCCTCTATGATCAGCCGAAAGCCCTCCCACTACTTGTAAAAATGTTCCAGCAGCTAGTTAGCCGCTCGGATTGCTTTTACAAGAGAGCAGACTGTTAGCTCTAAACCCTGCTGTTTGCCCACAGCAGTGCTAAATGTAAAAAAATAAAAAATAAATAAATAAAAACTTCTTGTCGGGCGATAGGAATTGAACATCCCTGTTCTTCCTTTTCTGCACTCTGCCCAGCAGTCCCACCCGGACGTCATTAGGAGCAATGTGGGACCAGCAGTCCTACATTGTAAGTGAGGATGCTGAAGGCCCGCCCACAACTTCTAAGGTAGTTTTTTTCTGGTTTCCCCAGAGTTTAGTCGTAAAGTAGTTGTAAACCTTAGACAAAAATATGAACTATGAACAAAGCATATCCCTGTATAGTGTGTTCTTGTCTCTATCCAAAACATGACGTGCCATTTCTCTCTGCTGCCTCATTCCTCTACTATCAGCATTAGTCACTTTTGACAAGTTTTCCTGACACCAAGAGGTGAAAAGGTGTCAGAAGAGGAAGCTCCAGCACACAGCCTGTGACTGACCGCCTCAGCTCTATTCCTGTGTGAAGGGGGTGTATCCTTCCAATGAGCTCTCAACTCTACACTCTTCAGAGCTCAGTGAGGAATTTCAGCTCTCCGCTCTTTTTTTTTTTTCCTGATAGCTCAGACAAGCTTTACAAATTCTGGACTTTAATTCAATGTAGAGAAGACTGCAGACAAACTGGTACATCTTTGGTAGGAGGATTTGTTTCATCTTTGTGTATCACCTGAGGCCAGTCACTTCACTGGGATATATGTGGGGATTTACAACCACTGCAAGGCAAAATAAGGCACGCTAAAGGAATCTATTATCTTTAAACTTCTAGCTTGCAATGCACTTTATTCATTAAATACAAGAATACAGCAAGTATTCTGTTAACAGTCAGGAAGTCAAGGGAAAAAAAAAAAAAAAAAAAGTCAAGAGAATCCCTTTTTATTGGCAGTGTTGGTGTCAGTTTCAGGACCACCGAAGTCTAGAGGCCAGGAGAGAGATAATGTCACAAAATCCTCATTGTCTAAACTCAATAACTCACTAAAGCTTTTTATCTGCTACAGTGGAGCCTAGTGGAACGGGTAATTGTGAAATGGAGAGAACCGCAAGGAGGCGGAACCATCCAAGAACTATTTTTAAATTGTGTAAATAAATGACTTGGCTTCTCAGCAGCTAATGCACCTTAAATCAATTAAAAGCATAAAGAATGCCTTGATTGAACAGTGCAGCCTAGGTAGTGCATTCCCCGATTTCCATTCATTTACTCTTCTAAATATAGGTCCCACTAGAAATAATTACATTTCTTTAATCCAAAAGTGTTGGAGCTGCAGCACCAAATGAAATGTCTATGTGGAACTGCTGCAGTAATATACTGGAGAGGGGACAGGAGGGAAATCTGCCTAAAATTCACTGATGATTGGCTTGAGGCAAAGCTTCCATGAACACCACATTACCTGTCACCTAACACTATTTATGTTGACATAAACCATTACAAATCTGTTGTAAATATTAAAGCAGTAGTAATGTTTGGAAAAAATTTATTTCACCCTGCAAGGCAATGTCATGTGCTAGTATGCATTGCATATTAGCACATTATGAAAGACTTGCCTTCAAATAAAGCCCTCCAGCGGTGCGCTGTCACCGCTGACAGGGCTTCCATCTTCACCTGGTCTTCCTTCCAGGTTCGCGGGCTCCGGTCGTCTGATTGGCCAAGCAGCGATGATGTCACTTGCACACAGGAGTCACCGTTTATGGCACAGACCTATGAAGTTCCTTCAGAGCGCATGCACCAGTGATGAACCAGCTGCTGCTCCATTGAATACCTTCTAAATGGTGCACGTTTAGGAGATATTTATTTTACCTACAGGTAAAGCCTCACAATTAATCGTTAAGAAAAAACATGATCTCGATTCAACCCCCCTCACAATCTCAATCCAGCATTTCCAGGATTCGTGTAACAAGTGCAGAGCAGTTCCCTGCTCTCAGCTGTCAAAGAAAAAAAAACAGCGAGCAATGTTTATCAATAACGTGCTGAACGAGATAAAAAGAAACATTGCATCTTCTGTTCTTTTAGAGATTAAAAGGGATGAATTTCGGTCTGTAAATTAGGTCAGTTTAACCACTTAAAGACTAAGCCTTTTTCTGACACTTGCTGCTTAAAACTTAAAAATCCGTATTTTTTGCTAGAACATTACTTAGAACCCCCAAACGATTGTGTATATGCATGTATGTATGTATGTATGTATGTATATATATATTTTTTTTTTTTTTTTTTTTTAGCAGAGACCCTAAAGACTAAGCAAGTATTTGCGCAGCAGTCTTTCAAACGCAATTTTTTGGGAAAAAAAATACACTTGATGAATTTTTTAAAAAAAAAAGAAACCGTAAAGTCAGCCCAATTCTTTTGCTATAATGTGAAAGATTTTGTTACGCCGAGAATCGTGAGAGAATTGTGATTTTTATTCTAAGCAAAAAAAATCTCATTTTATCCAGAACTGTGTTCTACCTACAGGTAATCTTTATTATAAGCTTACCTGTAGGTAAAAAAATGTCAGACACAGCTTTACTACCACATTAAAAAGACAGTAAATTAATAAAACCATACCTTTATACAAGGCCCCATATGCCAGCAGAGGGGTGTCAGCTAAATCTGAAAAGGGCAGTTGACGCCATGTCTATGATGTCTGTTTAAACCTGGTTGATTCAGCATATTGGCTGCAATTTTTGGTTATGATTACTTGGCTCTGTCTCTGCTCCTTGGTCCTCCTTGAAGGTAGATGTGGTTGCCTTTTACTCCTCTGTGGGGTGGTTGATGCTTGGAGATAATATGCTATGGAGGATTGGTAACATCCTGGCCCATATATTCTAAGTCTGAGGTTTTTTTTTACATTTTTATATGATTTGCTTTTCTGTACTGGCTGAGGGTGCTGTAGCACTGTATTGTTTGTGTATTGTTGTGAATATTGTTTGTATGTTAAATCTCTACAAATGCAATAAAAATCATTAAAAAAAAAAAAAAACAGATACTACTTCAATATACTCATTATATATCCATATGTGGTGTAATAAGGGCAATATCAGACAAGACGTTTCTATGCCCTGTGCAACTTTTTTTTTTTACAAGCGCTAAACAATGTAACAAAGGCCAATATATCTAAAATTATTTAAACCACAAAGCTGCTGGCAGACAATACAAAATTAAAGCTGTATTAAACCCAAAAGCAAACATGTATTATATTACAGCTTAACAATTCTTAGATGTGATGGCTGTATTCATTTTCTTTTTAGGCTTTCTTCTATTTTCATCTGGCCATTAAGTCTGTTGTTTTTCAAAAGAACAAGCTTTTCAGCAGCAGAATGCATCAGTTACAGTGTTAAGACAAACCATTTACCACTGATCAGCTTTTATTTATGTAAAACCTATATCTAAAAAGGGAAAAAAACTGTTTGGTGGAACTGTAGTTTGGAGTTTGGTTTCAATTTGTTTGTGTATTTAAATCTGCTAGTACATCGAACATTCCCTACCTTACTGATAATGCTGCTGTCCAAAGATGCCCCCTGTGCATCCAGCGTGGGGGCACCCTAATATAGGAGGTGTGTTACTGGCTGGATCACCAGGTTATAACAGGGCAAAAAGCCTGGAAAAGAAAACTAATGCAGCCACCAAAGAGCTTACACTTACAACAACCTGTGGAAAATGTCCAAGAAAGTGTAGTTTTATCGCTCTAAAAGCACACATCTGACATCTCATTAAAACTAATAATTGATTGGCACAATCCTATAGTACAGTATATGTCTGATGTAAATGGCACGGCCTCATTATGCAAGCGTGGCCTGCATAGCTATGGACTGGCATAGTGGTAAGTACACGAGAGAATAGTGAAAGAAGAGAAAGCCAAATGTTTTCAGATTGATATCTAAACTCTAGTGAGGACAAAGTTAAAAAAAAAAAAAGAAGATCCAGAGTATACTTTTCTCTGATCTACTCAGCTAAACAGTCCAACATTTGACATGCAGTTGACTAAAAATTCCTATACAAATGCCACATACAAATTTTCTCTCTTTACCTTCAATAATATACAGTGCCTTAAAAAAGTATTCACACCCCTTGAAATTTCCACATTTTGTCATGTTACAACCAAGAACATAAATGTACTTTATTGGGATTTTATGCATAGACCAGGGGTCCTCAAACTACGGCCCTCTAGGGCGATTTACCCAGCCCACAGCCTGCACCTTTAACATGACAGCACTCCCCCCCCCCCCTCCCCTCTGCTAACCTAATCACACAAGACAAAAAACATGACAAGTCCAGAAAAGGGCGGGATCTTTTGAGTTAAGAAGCTGGCAATTGGTTACTAGGCAGCGGGGTGGTCCCAGCAATCAATCACCTGCCTTTCACTTGAAAAGTCCTGCTTCACGTCTTGTGTGATTAAGGTAGCAGAGGTGAGGGGGAGTGCTGCAATGTTATAGAAGGGGCAGTGTAATGCTGCTGTAGGGCTCTGTGATGGGAGGGCGGGATCTGTGATGGCAGGGCGGGATCTGTGATAGCAGGGCGGGATCTGTGATGGCAGGGCGGGATCTGTGATGGCAGGGCAGGATCTGTGATGGCAGGGCAGGATCTGTGATGGGCGGCTTTGTGATGGGGGATCTGTGATGGGGGATCTGTTATGGGGGCTTTGTGATGGGGGGATCTGCGATGGGGGGGGGGGGGGGGGGGGGTCTGATGTGGGGCTGTCATGGGGGCTTTTTGATGGCGGGAATCTGTTATATGGGGGGGGTTTGATGGGGGAGGGGATCTGTGATGGGGGGTCTGTGATTGGGGACTTTGTGACGGGGGCGGAGTCTGATGGGGGGGTCTGTGATGGTGATATCTGTGATGGGGGACTTTGTAAAGGAGTGTGATGGGGGAATATGTGATGGAGGGCTCTGTGATGGAGAGGAGTCTGATGTAGAGTCTGATCGGAGACCTGTGATGGGGGGCTCTGTTATAGAGAGGAGCCTGTGTTGGGGGGGGAGGTCTGTGATGGGAGGCTCTACAATTTATGCCCAACAAGGACCAGCGATGTACTGGTATGTTGCTGGGCTTTGAGTGATTATACCAGAATGATGCCTGCAGGTTTAGGTATCGTTTTTTTCAGCCGACGGTTGGCTTTCATGCAAAAGCGATCCTAACGGCTAATTATCTGCTAGATTGCTTTTACACGTCCCGTTCCCGCCCCATCCCACCGTCTTCCATGGTTTTCTCAGGCTCTCCTGTTCCACCAGGGAACCTGAGAATGCAGCTGACCATAGAGCTGATCGGAGACTAGAACGGCTCCAATCATGACCTAAGAAGCTACAAGCTTTTCATGACTTCGGTTTTACTGGATATAAACAGAGCCATTGGGAAATTGGGAAAGCATGTTATCATACCGATCTTGGTGTGGTCAGATGCTTTAAGGGGTGAGGAGAGATCTTGAGTCTAATAGACCCCACATTTAAGTACCTGTCACTACATATTGCTATCATAGGGCGCCCCCCCCCCCCCCCGCCTGCGCCCCCGCCGCGCCACCCCGCCCCGCCCCCCCACACCCCCAGCCTTGCCCCCCCCCCCCCCCCCCGCCCCGATCCCCCCCCCCCCGCTGCCCCCCCCCATGCCCCCTCGCCCCCCCCCCGCGCCCCGCCCCCCCCCTGCCGCCCCGCCTGCCCCCGCGCCCACGCCCCCCTGCCCCCCCCGCGACCGCGAGCACCCCCCCCCGCCCCCCCCCGCTCGCCCGGCCCCCACCCCCCCCCGCCCCCCCCCACCCCGCGCACCCCCGCCCCCACCCCCCCGGCGCTGCCCCCGCCCCACGCCCCCCTGCCCCCCCCGCCGCGCCCGCCACCCCCCCCCACGCGCACGCCCCCGCCCCGCGCGCCCGCCACCCCGACCCCCCGCACCCCACCCCACCCCCCCCCCCCCCCGCCCCCCGGCCGCCCCCCCCGCCCGCCCCCCGCCGCCCCCCTGCCCAGCCCTTTGCCCTTTGCCGACGCCCCCCTCCCCGCGAATCGGTGCCACCCCCGCCGGCTGTTCCCCCCGCTCCCCCTTGCCGCCCCCCCCCCGCTCCGCCCCCCGCCGACCCCCACCCGTGCCCGCCCCTCGCCGCGCCCCCCGGCCGCCCCCCCCCCTCCCCCGACCCCCGCCGACCCGCCCCCGCCCCCCCGCCCCCCGCCGCCCCCCCCCCCGCCTGCCGCCGCCCTGCCCCCCGGCCCCCCGCCCGCGCCCCCCGCCCTCCCCGCCCCTCCCCCCGCCCCGCCCGCCCCCCCCCTTGCCCGCCCCCCCTGCCCCCACCGCCCCCGCCCCCCGCCGCCCGCCGAACCTCTCCGCGCCCCCTGCCCGCACCGCCCCCCGCCCCCCTCGCCTTGCCCCCCGACCCCGCCCCCCCCCCCCCCCCCGCGCACCCCGCCCCCGCCCCCACCCCCCGATTTTGGCCTGCCCCCCCCCCCTCCCGCGCCCGCCAGTTGCACGCCCGCCCACCCGACTTTTGCTTTGCGCCGGGCACGCCGCCTGCACCCCGCTCCCCCGCCACCCCCGCCCCCCCCGCTGTGCCTTTGCCTCCTCCCGCCCTCCTCCGCCGCCCCGCGGCGCCCGGGCCCCCCCCCCGCCCTGCCATGCCCCGGGCACCCCCCCCCCCCCCCCCTGCCCCGCCCCCCCCAGTCCTCTCCGTCCGCCAGAGCGGCACGACCATGTTCTACACCCCATTAGGGGTCCCTGGATATTTACATTCCCTGTGATAATAAAAATAATAACAAAAAATAAATAAAAAAATAAAATAAAAGTGATAATAAAAATAATAACAAAAAATAAATAAAAAAATAAAATAAAAGGGACAGTGTAAAAAATTAAATAAAAAGCAAAATGATTAAAAAAATTAAAGCACCACTGTCCCCCCGTGCACTTGCGCAAAGGTGAACCACAACAAGCGTCGGGCTCGTGTTGTATGTAAACAGCAATTGCACCATGCATGTCAGGTATTACCGTGAACATCAGATCAAGGGCAGTAATTCTAGCAGTAGACCTCCTCTGTTGGGCATAAAATGCCAAGACAGTTCAACTCCTCCCCCCCTCCCAAATTACCCCTATTTGGAAAGTAGATACTCCAAGCTATTTGCAGAGAGGCCTAATGAGTCCATGGAATATTTTATATTTTGCCACAAGTTTTGGGAAAATTATAAATCTTTTACACAAAGTTGTCACTAAATGATATATTGCTCACACATGGCATAGGTATATGCAATATTACACCCCAAAATACATTCTGCTGCTTCTCCTGAGTACAGGGATACCACACGTGTGAGACTTTTTGGGAGCCTAGCTACATACAGGACCCCGAAAAGCAATCACCGCCTTCGGGCTTTCCAAGGGTGTAAAATTAGGATTTTACTTCCCGACTACCTATCACAGTTTTAGAGGCCCTGAAGTGTCAAGATAGCACAACCCCCCCCCCCCCCCCCCCAAATGACCCCATTTTGGAAAGTAGACACCCCAAGGTATTTGCTAAGAGGCATGGTAAGTATTGTGCAGCTCTCAATTGTTTTTTAAAATGAAAGAAGAAAAGAAAGAAAAGGAAAACATTTTGTTTTTCAATTTTCAAAACTTTGTGGGACAAAAAGCGAGATCTGCAAAATACTCAACATGCCTCTCACCAAATAGTTCATCAAAAAATGTACACCCTTAGAAATCCTGAAGGCGGCGATTGGTTTTCCGGGTCCTGTACGTGGCTAGTTTTCCAAAAAGTCTCCCATGGACTCAACATGTCTCTCAGCAAATAGCTTGGGGTGCCTACTTTCCAAAATGTCATTTGGGGGGGGGTTGTGCTATCTGGGCATTTCATGGCCTCCGAAATTGTGATAAGTAGTGAAATCAAACATTTACCTCCTACTTTCCAAAAAGGGGTAATTTGGGAGGGGGGGGGGGGGGGAGGTTGTACTGGCCTGCCATTTTAACACCTCAAGAAATGAGATTGGCAGTCAAACTAAAAGCTGCGTAAATTCCAGTAAATGTACCCTAGTTTGTAGACGCTATAACTTTTGCGCAAACCAATAAATATACGCTTATTGTCATTTGTTTTACCCAAGACTTGCGGCAGAATACATTTTGGCCTAAATGTATGACTAAAATTAAATTTAATTTTTTTTTATAACAAAAAGTAGAAAATATTTTTTTCAACATTTTTCGGTATTTTTTCCATTTATAAATCGCAAAAAATAAAAATCCCAGAGGTGATCAAATGCCATCAAAAGAAAGCTCTATTTGTGGGGAAAAAAGTATGACACCTTCTTTGGGTGCACAGCATTTATCAGTTAAAGCAACACGGTGCCAAATTGTAAAAAGTTCTCTGGTCATTAACCACTTCCCATCCCAGCCATTGTAATATGACGCCCGCAGAGTGGCTCTGCCATCCTGGGCGGGCATAATAAGATGTCCTCGGCTTCCCAGCGTTGTAGGGGGCGCGGGAGCCAATGTGCGTGCCTGGTGGCCGCGATGTCCGAGGGGCACCCGTGATCGCTCGTGACAGAGCAGGAACGTGGATCTGTGTGTGTCAGGGGAGAGGAGACCACTTGTGTGTTCCTAGTATATAGGAACACCGATCAGTTTCCTTCCCAGTCAGTCCCATCCCCCCCACAGTTAGAATCACTCCCTTGGTAACATATTTAACCCCTTGATCGCTCCCTAGTGTTAACCCCTTCCCTGCCAGTGACATTTACACAGTAATCAATGCATATTTATAGCACTGATCGCTTTATAATTGTCAATGGTCCCAAAATAGTGTCAAAAGTGTCCAATATGTCCGCCGCAATGTCGCACTCCCAATAAAAATTGCAGATCGCCACCCTTACTAGTAAAAAAAAAAATAATAATAAAAATGCCATAAATCAATAACCTAATTTGTAGGCGCTGTAACTTTTGTGCAATCCAATCAATATACGCTTTAACCAAAAATATGTAGAAGAATACATATCGGCCTAAATTTTTTTTTTAAATTGGGATATTTATTATAGCAAAAATTGTCGGTCTTTTTTTGTTTATAGTGCAAAAAATAAAAACCACAGAGGTGATAAAATACCACCAAAAGAAAGCTCCATTTGTGCGGGAAAAAATTATCAAAATTTGGGTACAACGTCGCATGGCCGTGCAATTGTCATTCAAAATGTTACAGCGCTGAAAGCTGAAAATTGACCTGAGCAGGAAGGGGATGAAAATGCTTTGTATTGAAGTGGTTAAGGGGGTAAATCCTTCCAGGGCTGAAGTGGTAATGACACCCCCAGATCAGTTTGCAGAACTGTCAAATGGTGCAGTAATTGGATCGCATGGACACCTATGCGAACTGATTGCAGTGTGGACCAAAAAAAAGGGCACCATTTTGGTCCAAATACAGGTTGTATGGCTGAATTTGCATCTCACAGACATCGCATGTGATCTGCGCAGAAATGAGGTGCAAATCAAATGCGATGACTGACATCACTATAGTGTGAACCCAGCCTCAAAAGCAAAGACGATGTTTATGACAATAAAAACACACATATTTACCAGCTGATCCAACAAGTCCTGCTTATTCTTCCTTTTCATCTTTTGCTGAAATAGTTCTTCCTTCTGTATCAGAAGCCTTCTCTGCTCACTGTCTTGCTTCTCAACTTCCAGGGCCTCTTCTAGCTCTTCCTGCTCCCTAGTCTATGTCAAGAGATAAAGACAGGTTTATTAATATCTTTACCATATATTACTACAAATTTATTATATATATATATATACACACATACATACATACATACATACATACATACACACACACACACACACACACACACAATTTGCAATATAATTATATATATATATATATATATATATATATATATATATATATATATATATATATATATATATATACACACACATACACATACATATATACATACACACACACACACACACATACATACATACACACATACACTGAGTTTTTCAGCACATTTTATTGTGCTGAAAGTGCCCCCCTCAGCTTATACTAGAGGCAAGCACTTTTCTGCAGCAGAAAATCACATTTTCCAACCCGACTTTGGGGCCCCGTATCTCGGGGCCTCTTGGTGCTAGGAACCCCAAATTTGGCGTGCAAACCTACAACATATCCAAAGATGGGCTTCCTAGCACTAAGTGGCCCCCGCGATACGGGGCCCCAAAGTCGGTTCGGAAAATGTCATTCTCTGCTGCAGAAAAGTGCTTCACATTTTTCTGAACCGACTTTGGGGCCCCGTATCTCGGGGCCACTTGGTAATAGGAACCCCATCTTGGGATATGTTGTAGTGCTAGTTCGATTGAGTTTGCATACCAATTTGGGGTTCCTAGCACCAAGTGGCCCCACGATACGGGACACCAAAGTCGGTCAACTGTGTCCACCTGCAGCAATGTTATTTAAGGATGGCTGCAGATAGGGTGCATCTAGGAACCCTTAACTACCAAGTTTGAAGTTTGGAAGACCTATGGCTGCAAATGGGCACAGTGAGGCTGCAAATGGGCATTGTTGATCCTCTTTTCCACTTACAGTAGCTGTGCATTTCTCACCCTATGCTTATACTCGAGTCAATACGTTTTTCCATTTTTTTGTGGTAAAATT